>OY977935.1:30138685-31338685 GCA_963854355.1 Epinotia brunnichana | reverse complement strand
TCCAAATAGAGGTGTAGCTGTAGACTCACTTAAAAAGAAAGAAGAAACGAAAAACTCATTCAAATATCTATCAAAAAATTACGAAACTACAACCGTTTTAATGTCGCTTGTTAGAGTGAGAAAACGATCAGGGACCGTGACGTCACGATCCTCGAGCGTCATAGTAAAAAAACAATCGTTTCATTATAAAGGTGCGTTTTGCGGAAAACAGACGCAACAACTTTAACACAACAACAACAAACTTTATACACTTATAACTTAGTGATTACCTATATAGCCTCTTGCGTTGTTTTTTTTTCGAGATAATACAACATTATGATTATTTTGTTTAGTGTCTACATCCCTATTTTCGATAAGATAAGATAAAATAAGATTTCTTTATTGTCAGAACTGTGTACATTTAGTTGTTTTGGGTAAAATAAAGTCCAACAGCTTGCCCATTTCGGACGTACAATATTAAACTTAAAGCTAGTCAAATATACTAAAACAATAACAACAATAGTATTTCCAAATAATTTTAACCATATTCACACATAAAACATTAATTTAGATCTATCCGACATCCGTATTTTCTTTTAAACCACGAACTTCGGAATTCGAAAATATTCGGGTATCTCTATCGCACTAACAAATGACAGGAATGCAGAGGGCCTACCGCGAAAGGCATTCGAAGTTTCCTCTCTCTGTCATACTTACAAGTTCGTACATAAGTGCGACAGAGAGGGAACACTTCGAATGCCGTTCGCGGTAGGCCCTCAGATATACGAACTTAAAGTTTCAGTTTTCGTGGTTTGGCTGAATACGCAAAAAGCGCGCGCGCGTGCCATTCAAAAAAACCAAGTTTATATTGTTCGAATTTGTTGTTACATTTGTACAAATTACGCCTTAATTCGACATTTGCGCATATAAGTTCGCATATCAAAATCGATTAATTTTATATTTGCTTTTGGTACCTATGTGTCTCGTCAATGTATATCGTAGACGGGATTAAAATTATTAATAGGCGAAAGAAAGGCAAAGCAATTCCGCCATTTTGTCCGTAGTATTTCTTATTACTGTGATTTTGACGTTTCTTTTAGCTGACAGATGTGGCGGCGATATACTTTGAGAATAATAAATGAAAAATTAAATGAAGTCGTATATTACGGAAAAGAAATTAATCGTCGCAGTCGGATAAAAAAGATCCTAAGTTGCAGCTGGAATAATAATGTACCTATATAAAATGTTTCATATTTTTCCGTCCATGGGATGCTGAGAACATTCGTACCACAGAAAGCTTAGTTTCAAACTGGCTGATTCTTTATTTAATTTAGAGATTTATTATAAGTGGAGATTTAGGTAAACAATACACAACTAACGCAAACTTAATTTAAGCGTCCTATACACCTGAGCTATGACCACGAACTTCGAATCTCGAACTTCGTATATCTCCATCTCTGTCGCACTTATGGTACTCGAGCGACAGAGACGGAGATAAACGAAATTCGAGATTCGAAGTTCGTGATAGCGCCGCTGGTCAATTTGCCACAACAAAACCGCCTGCAAAGTGAATGAAAAAATGAACTGTGTCTTTCCACCTAATTGTGTCTCTAGGTTGTTGTGACAAATTGCTAGGTGTATAATGGCCTTTAGGCACGCCGTGAAAACAATTTGTTTTTTTAGCGAGTAGGTAACTAGTTGAAAGTGCTGGACGTGCTGGTTAAGTGGTGGTATTGTTGCAGATGGTGCAGGATTACAAGGGGTCAGACGTGGAGCTGGCGCCGTTGCGCGCGACGGCCTCCACTGCCGAGGAAGGGTGCCGCCGCCGCTCCTGCTACAAGTTGGGCGACCAGCAACACTAACGACACTCAAACAAATACATATTTGTCACCAAATTTAATCCCATCTGTCGGGATAAGTTAAATTTCTAAGGTGAACAGTCTTTTTTTTTTATAACAAGAATTGGCACTCTCGGGGCGGCGGTTGACAGCTGCTATATTCCCCCGCGGCTATGAAGTCAATCCTGAGACATGCCTCTAGGGTTGAATATGTCATTTTTACCTATGGTTGACATTGTCATTATTCAGAAACTTCATAGTTGCGCAATGTGTCAGGATTGACTTCATAGCCGCGGGGGACTGTAGGTGATGAATGAGCATTGCCGTTGCTCTTCTCTGCTTTAGCAGCAGAAGCTCAATTGCCGTAAGTAGCGAAAATTGTCCGTAGATCTGTAATTACCGCATATGTACATACCACGATTCACATAGGTAAGTGTTGAATGGGCAGAATAGTACTGTAACTTACTGTTTACTAAACCATTTATTTTCAAAAGACATCACGCATGTCGAAGTCTACATCGTTATTAATTTCAGCTTCATGATTTTCTTTCTATTTGAGGGCATTATTCTTTCTTTATAAAAATGTTAAATGATCGAGATTACTGAGACTTTTATTCGCTTCGTCTTCCTTTTCCATGGTCTTGGAATAGGTAGCTGTGAAATCAAATCCTAGCCCAATCGAGTAATCGTTCGATCAAACCAATAAATATAGTGTTTAAATCGATGTTGACGAAACTTACCTGTGTACTTGCACTACCGGATGCCATAGTCGCCCCGAGAACTCCGACCCGTATAGCTATGATAATAAATAAAACACATTTTAGAATCCTTTTGAATGCATACCCTGTTATATAAAATACACAAGTTAGAAGAATATGCTGAGTTTTTGGTCTTTCCAAACACTATCTACATTACTCATTATTGTTTTTTGGATATAAATTCATAATATACATCGTTATAAAACGTATCACGTTCTGTGAAGGTACAGTGAGAAATCTGTCTTTGATATTATGGACACGGGCAGTGAATGTGTTAAATACGGTAATAACAATGTTACTTTCGACAAGATTTTGTAAAATCCACGGGGCTCTACCCTCTCAACGATAACGGTTCTCTGTTTTCCATGCTATCTTCTGATGACTAGAATTTCGATTCACTGTTAGCCCTAGTGCTCGCGAACGCTTCTTTTCGGCGCTTCGCATTTTGTCAAGCGGCCTTGTTGAAATGTTGTTCCAGCACGCAAGTATATGAAACCGCCCAGTTTCTATCGCAATATTAACCATTTTTATAAATCACCTTCTTATTCTGTAACAGACAACAATCCACAGTAAAAAATTAACTAGAAAATCATTATAATAATTGAAAAAGCTGAGTAAGTATTAGTCAGCTTGTTTTGATGAAGTCAACGTGCACTGTATCTTGTCTGTAGATGTATCTTCTCTCGCAATATTTCTACGTATCAAACGATGAGTTACTACTGTGATCGACTCCTACAGCAATAGCAGTAGTAGGCACGTCTTCCTATTTAGTTGCCAAGTTTTTGTTATTAATTGATTAAATTTATAGCTTTTTACTATTTAGTTACCTACCTACATAATTTAAAAATATATAAACTTTATAGAATTCGAACTGCTTAAATAGTCCAATTATATTGGTACTGTGATGATTTTTTTACTTCCAAAATTTGCTACAAAAAAGTATTTTTTTAAAGATAAATGTTTGCCTACTTATATATACATTTGGTATAACATATTTTCATAAATAGGAACGCGGTAATATTTCTGCGACTGGTACAGTCGCCATCACATACATCGGTACTATACTATAGGCTATAGAATATAGACTATAGGTGTTCAAAAATATCGGCACATGCACCCTAATGCCTTGAAAATAGAGGTGTGTTCCGATGTTTGTGACGTGCTTGTTTGCGCCGATGTATGTGATGGCGACTGTAGGACGCGGTGTCCAGGAAAATCTCAACTTATTATTAGGTGTTTACCTTTAGGTAGTCGATATCCATTAACCCAGTATAGACATCTGTATACCTATGCAGGTACTAAAAACGGAGGGTTTGTGTGATTCTTAAAAGTATTGTACTTACTACCTATTCTAGATCTGTTCCCGATAATACGTAGGTAGGTACCCATCAGTGGCAGCGCGTGAAAAGTTTCGATGGGCAACCCGGAACAAAAAATGTTATGTAAGAGTTTAGAGTAGGTATATTATGGATGGGATGCGATGGGATGCGATGGGAATCGGTTTGTATGGGCGCTCCGCCACTACGTTCCCATCGTATTTTCAAAATATTACGTAAATATCGTATAATTCTCATCCCAAA
This sequence comes from Epinotia brunnichana, assembly GCA_963854355.1. Taxonomy (NCBI): domain Eukaryota; kingdom Metazoa; phylum Arthropoda; class Insecta; order Lepidoptera; family Tortricidae; genus Epinotia; species Epinotia brunnichana. The sequence continues at coordinate 31,334,530 of OY977935.1, read as the reverse complement.
CCGGATAGGGATTGTACTCTGAAATTTGGAAGATATTTTGGGAACACCCCTTCATCATATCAGCCAAAAGAAGTCCTCTGCTGGCCATAGGCCTCCCCCAGAGTGCCAAGTGATCGGTCCTGAGCCACCCGCATCCAGCGGACTCCCGCGACCTTTACCAGGTCATCAGTCCACCAGGTGGACTCCACCTTGTCTATCCACGCTGCCTCTTCCGGTACGGAACACCCCTTAGTTCTCGTGAATTTTACAATAGGTATACCGAATATATTCGAACTATTAAATAGTTACCTAATGGCGGGGTGATTAATTCATAAACTTGGTAACAAAATAGAACTGCAAAAGTTTGCTGACGCGCATACGTGTAGGTACTTACATAATCTTAAATGCTAGCCGGAGTATCTATCTACAAATTCTTAAATTATTTGTAAACAATTATTATATTGTAAGATAATGAAAGCAAAATGTGCCAAGATTTATTTAGTAGCGCAAATAGTAATAAACTTGTTCGTATCAATCACCTAATTTTATTTACACATTTATTTAACCTGTTAAGTAACCTAATGTACCCATAGTATACAAATGGATAATTAATAGGACATAACCAGAAAAAAATACCTTACCTTACGTAGGTATCGTCTTTTATTGCCATTGTCGATTTTCTCCTGTTTCTATTTTTGTCGTAATTGATGCTCGTCACTTTCTTTTAGTCACATTTAGTACGTACCTACATGAGCAAACTTTGATCACTCACTAGAATGAGAAGAAAAACGGTAAAGAATGATATAAATATGTATAACTTATTATACCAAATAAGACCAACGAACGTAGTGAGTGACGACTATCGTAAGAAACGATATACGGTCGAATGCTGCAACTTTACCAACAAGGTGCTGCAACTTCGATTATCTCCCAAACTACCATTTACTATTCATGTCTTAGTTACATTAATGGTAGCAAAAGCTCAATTTAACTGGCAACCCATTTCAATATATGTTTTTTGCGACAGCACTAACCATTTGTCAACCAGTCTCAAACAAACCGTGCAAGGTTCGTTTTTGTGATTCTCTGACCCAAAACAAACCAAAAAAAAAATAACTATTTATTTCAATAGTTTTACACAAAGATATGTTTTTTAACCGTAAATTGTTTCTTTCCTTGGTGCGGTTAACCGTATCACAGAAAAAATAAATTTTCCACGGTCCGGCTGGCCGGACTGCACAACCGGACCACGGTTAAGAAGGGGTTTTATTGATTTACTGTCATTCAGCACAAATGGAAAATTACAACTCGAAATTATTGATCGAATCTAAATACTTGTCAATTTGAAAATCCTCGACATTGAAGCTTGTCCAGCCTAAATAATGCTAAAATGTAATTATAGCCTGACAAGTTCCTATTTAGCCCTCGCTTGTTGCGGATTTTCAGTGGAACCAATTTATTTTAATGGCAATGTTTTTTTTTGACAACAGACGTTGAAAGTCATTGAATGTCACCGATGTAAACAAAACGAAAAAAATCTTCATATTTCAGAATAATAATCGATTTTGCAATCAAAATGCCCAAAAAAGTTCACCCCGATGCAAAAAAAAAACCATTTTAAATGCATTCAAATGGTTGCAGCAGAAAAAGGACGAAGGATTCAGCAGCATTCCCATAAACAATGTTTTGAAATTAGTTGTTGACATGACGGGTACTGATATTCATAGTGCGGTTGTAATGAACTGGTTAGCTTGGTACTAAATATGTTTATTACTTTTTAAATTATAATTGTTTTCTCATTCAAGGCGTCTGTAGTGCTATAATCAAAAATATATACAAAAAGAATTAGCCGCCATTGCCACCGATATCAAAAAAACTACCAAAAAAAAGAATACAAATAGACGACTTCGACAAATGTGCCATAAGGCACAAAATTCATTCATTCTATGCTGTGCGAAAGCAAGTACCAACTCTCAAAACTCTGCTTGCCGAATTGAAAAAAGATATTGGGTTTACCGGTAGTAGGGAGTACTTGCGATTGCTATTGCACAGTCTGGGTTTCAATTATAAAAAGTGCAGAAACCAACGGTCCATATTGAAGGAGCGTTCGGATATTGCGGTTTGGCGGGAAAGTTATTTAGACGAAATAAAAGAAGCAAGGTTTACCTCTTGTTTATTTAGATGAGACTTACATACATACTTCTCTTAACCACGCAAAATGTTGGCAAAGCGAATATGAACCCGGTGTGTCGAAACGGTTTCAACCGGGAAACGCTATATAATTACAGGATTAAACGAACTTACCTGAAGTGAAGTTCTATCCTGATTATATGAATTAATTAGTCCGAGGTAGCAACATTATTGCCACCATAAACTCATTCGTTTTCCCGCGCCTTCAACGCGAAAGAGTTGAAGATTGTTCAACGTGAAAAAACCAGTTTTTTCAGTGCTTTTTTAAGTTTTTCAGATCGTGATTAATTTAATCATGCCTATAAAGGCAAATAATACAAACGAGGAAAGAAAGTTGCTGAAAATACGACGACTAGAAAGTAAAATTGAAAAATATAAAGATGCCTCGCCATGGAAGTGACTTTAGCGTATGTTTTTTCAGTATTTTCACACAAGATGCCTTAATACTTGACATAATGTGATACATTATGCCCCCTTTTCCCGTTGGGAAAAGAAGATCTCTCTGAGATAGTGGTTTTTTGATGTGGAAAACGGCATTGTTGTTATCATAACCTCAATGGTTCCCGATTGTTCGAGTGCCGAAAATTATATCTCCCGTTGGGATACTTGACATAATGTGATACATTATGTCCCTTTTTCCGCGGGAAAAAGAAGATCTCGTTGAGATAAAGTGGTTTTTTGTGGTTGAAACGTCATTGTTTTTATCATAACCTCTCATTGGTTTCCGATTTTTCGAGTGCCGAAATGTGATTCTCCCGTTGGGATAATCTGATTTATATTACATAATATGTTAACTGTCCCGCGGGGAAAGAAGATCTCGTTGAGATGATTTGATTGCTGGCAGAAAAATAATAAATTATATCATAACCTCGCGGAGGCTACGGTCCTTTCGAGTGTCGATAAGTTTGCTTCTCCCGTTGGGATAAGAGGATATACGTTACGACAGTCACATATTATAAATAAAACGGACGGTTTTTTCTCCATCCTTTTTACTCTTTCTGTTGGAAAGTTTGTCTCTAAAATATGGGTTGTTATACCCGAGTGAGCCTGAACTGAAAATGTGGAATAACTTCACTTATTAAATACAATCAATTTCAGCTTATGATCCTGAAGATGCGCAGGTGGTTTTTTTCAGTTTTTGTGAGAGAAATGCACCAGATAAATCTGAGTTATCAGAAGAGGAGCACTGACAGCTAGATCCACAGCAAGAGATGTGCTGCCACAGGATATCCTTGAAGCCATCGGACAGGGAAATAAACATACAGATTTATATGGAGAGGAGATAAACCCTGGAATAATAAAGATAATTACTGGTATACTGACCGATGGTCTTGACAAGGAGGTATATGATAACCGGGAGAAATAAAGATCCCGAAGAATGCAAAACTGCTCGATGTACCAAAGCTAAACAGTAACGGTCTTATTCATAAAAAATCCTTAAAACACCGTTGATCAACGTTTTAGTTAAAACACTCACTAAGCCTAATTGACGTTTGTTAAAAAGTGTGATTCATAAACCTCCGCTAAGCCTCTGCTAACTATTGGGCCGTTATTTGACAGATTAGAGATGTTATGTTGCCGTTCTGGGAAATCATAGAGCAAGATTGGTGATTTTCGATTTAAAAAAAAGTTTGACAGCTTAAATACCGGCAAATTGTAGTTAATTCAACTCCACGAAACTAACGTGCACGTAAATAAGATGAAAACTAATAAAAAACGATGTGAAAACTGGACGTTGGAAGACAAGGTAAGAAAGGATACGTATTTACTGTAATTCGGCATTAAATATGAAGTTAATTACCCATGCCTATTTTCAAGAGCAGCCCAACTTATAATCAACACTACATATTATTTTATCATTTGACGCTGCTCAGTTTCTTATTAAAACATACATAGATTGGTAACATTATTGGATAATATATACTATAAGCTTAAAATAAAATTGAATGAAAATCAAAGTGTAGTTGAACATCATGTTTTATTGCTTCGGATTGAAATAATTCCTGCTTTGGATGTGAAATCATGAGCCTTACAAGCCCGGAGAGCCCACCGAGGCTTTGGGGGTAGAAAGGCCTGAGCCCCACAAGCCCAGAGGGACATCTAGAGGAAGAATATAAAGGTATTTATTTATTACAATATAATTTAATATTACATGTGAGTTTCAAATAATAAACAGCTTTCCTATGTTATTTATATTTAACATTGTTTTTTTTACTTTCAGATATCAGCTATTTAGCCTGTGGGAGCTAAATAGCTGCCGCAGAAATTAAGTGCCAATACTACCAATTAGAACTACACAATCTTCCATCTGTTCTCTTCATACTGATATTTTGTATTCAATATAAAATATGCAATAACCAAATTGAGTTTAATTTTTAATAAGAATAAACATAATTCATCTTTTGTCAATTATTATACAACACCAACATTTTTTCCTTGTACCAAATCCTGCCTGGAATAAGGTATAGCTATTTTATGAATACTTTCACTGCCAGGAACCCGCCTAGCTATCCTAAACCATGAACTAACTGAGGCTAATTGGGGAAGTAGGCAGGGCCGTAGCCAGAGTTGAATTTAAGATAGGGCAGCCGTAATTACAAGTAGGGCACAAGTCAAAATTTAACTTGATCTAATATGTGTGAGGCAGTTTCTTAATAATTATTTTTATCGTATTTAAAACTTTCTTTCACGTACCTATATTTATATTTTTTTTTATCTGCTTACTTCATAATAAACTGAGAAAGTATTAAATACTTAACATAAAAACGTTCAAAATCGTGTTTAGTTTGCTCAAATACTTGCTGTCAAAATCAGCTGTTTTCAATTCGGCGGCCATTTTTATCCTTAAAATGGAGATAAAATAGGTTTAAAGAAGGGTCTACGGTTCGTTAAGTTAGCGAGCCGTTAAAATAGGCTTGATGGACCCAACAGCGTTATTTGACGTTTATGAATCACGTTTTAGCGAATCAGTGCTATAGCGAGGCTATAGCACTGTTTTAACTTTTTATGAATAAGACCGTAAGTTTTCCAGATTGCTTTAAATAGCAAGCAACGCATGTTTGCTCTACGTCTCAATGAGACAACATGTTAAAGAATAGACAACAGGACCTGGGCCAGGGCATTGCCCTAATTACACAGTCAATTAACACATTAACCAATCAAGACTGACAAATTGGAGGTCATAAAGAACCTCAGTGACAGTTTAACATTATTACATTACACATTACACCACCAATACATGCAGATCGGCAGAAAATTTATTGCACCGCAACTCGACAAGTCATTGTCTCAAAAAGAATAAAAGGTCTGAATTTTTATACTCTCAATAAGAAGAATCAGTTAAAACTTCTCTGCAATAAAACGCACAATCAATATCCTTAAACCGAAGAATGTCTCAAAAAGCTTGCTGATAGCTTAGCCCAGGCGCCAGAACAACCAGGCCCAAAAATTTGCAGACAAGAAACATGGCACGCCATGCCCATTACAAACCAGGTCCATATCAAGCCAGCCTCGGACAACCATACAAGCTGCATCATCGCAATTGTCCTCGTCCAGCACAACAAGCGATACCAGCCCGTCGACCACGACCAGTCAACCGGGGAAGTTGTGCCAAGTACCCATAAAGGTAAACTTTGCTGCTCGACTCATTTATTTTTATGAATGTTGGTCAAATATTGCAAAAGACAACAATATTAATCTGGATAAAAGGAGATACTCTATTACTTTTATGAATAGGCCAACAAACCCAATGCCAGCCATGTGATAAACATTTCCTATCCAGTATTTTTACAATACTTAAGAATGATGACACTCATATAATTATTCTGAATTTAAATGTTAGAACCAATTTGTCAAGAAAAATCACTTGAAAATGGAGGATGTCAGGACTTTGTGCAAATTAATCATAAAAGGTTGACTTCTGGCTTTCGGGCTGTCAAAGCCCTTATATCACTGCGACCATCGCTGATCTATTGTGATCAAAAGCACCGTTGACTTAAAACATGCATATTATTTGGTGCCTATTAGCGACATGCACAAAAAATATTTAAGGTTTTTGTTTAACAAAAAGATGTATAAGTTTAACTGCCTCCCGTTCAGTATATCCTGTGTCCCACTAGTTTTCACCAAACTTTGGAAGCCAGCGATTGAATATATAAGAAGTCGGGGCATTAGAATTGTCATATATCTAGACAACATAATTTGCCTCTGAAGTACTTTTGATGAATGTCTAACTAATACACAGACAACTTGCAGCATATTAAAATGTTTAGGTTTCATAATTAATACAGAAAAAATTGCGCCTTTCCATGTCAGGAAAGAGAATACTTAGGTTTTCATAATTAATTTCAGAAATATGACATTAAGCCCCACATTAAATAAACGAAATAGAATACATTCCCTAATACAAGACTTCTTAGAGATTCAATCATGTACTTACTATCAGAGAATTTGCTAGATTATTAGGTAACTTAGTATTACTTAATACTCGTATCATAATGACAATTTTGAAGAAGATATGAATATTAATAAACAAGTTAAAGAAATTTGACAAAAAATAGTCACATGAAACAATACAATTTTGCTTTAGAAATATATTCAGATGCTTCCCTGGCAGGGAAGGCATTTTAATTGCAAAATTACACAGGGTAACTGGATCGAATGGGAGAGAGATCAACATATTATTTATCTAGAATTGCTGGCAGCATTTTTTGTTTTATTTAGATGTTTTGCCAATTAACACCAAAATAAAGAGATACTCCTTAGAATAGATAACACAACGGCTATAGCCTATATTAATCATATGAGAGGGGTGCAATACCCCTTACTTAACGACATTGCCAGGAAAATATGAAAATGGTGTGAGGCTACAAGTCTTTGGACCTTTGCATCTTACATAAAATCGAAAGAAAATATAGAGGCAGACTTTTCAGTCTCGCAACTTTAACATCGATACAGAATGGGAACTCTCACAGAGTCTTTTTAATTCGATTACTGAACATTTTAGCACCCCGGAAGTGGATTGGTTCGCATTACGAACTAATCATAAATGCAGCAAATACGAGTATATATCATGGCAAAGGGATCCATTTGCCTGGAACATTGATGCTTTTACGATCAAATGGAACTCTTCCTTCTTTTAGGCCTTTTTTGGAATATTACTAAGGGTAATCAGAAAGGATGAAGAGCTACATGGAATTTTTAGTACTTCCACTATGGCCATCACAAGTTTTAACACTGCACCCACTTCGGGCTCAACTTACCCTGGCTGCATGCATATTATCAGGGAAGCGTTTAATTTAAAAGAAGTTTAATTTCCGATCGTTCAGTAAATATAATGATGGCCTTTCTATCAAATAATTCCATAAAACAATACAAGAGCTGTTTACGCCAATGGGGGATATATATGTATAGCAAATGTCACAATATTTATGTATATAGTGCATCAATTCCCACCATTATTTCATACTTGACAGATTGCTTTGAAAAGGTTATTCTTATCAATCTCTCAACTGCCATCGTTCAGCTCTATGCCTAATAATTGGCGGCCGCATAGGTACAGATGAACGAGTGAAACGTTTGTCCATACATTATTTTTTTATATACAACATTGTAAACAACAAGAATTACAGAAGTCTAGATAATCTACGTCTTCATCATTTCAACTAAGACCCCTAAGTCTCAAACAACCACAAAACCCAAATATGATAACATTTGGAACCCAGAGTTATCCCATAGATTATTCACAATTAGAAGTTATCACTAAAAAGGCGGCTATGTGGCTAATCTTGGCAACAGCAACAGGGCAAAGAGTACAAACTCTTTTTCACAATAAACCCAAAAATATAGAAATTACCCCTGTAGTTATTACAATTATTATTACAGACCTATTAAGGACCTCAGGACCAAGGAGACCTTCAACCAAATTAGTCATACCTTATTTGAACAATAATCCAGAGATGTGCCCAGCCAAGACTCTAATTAAATATTTAAAAATAACTCAAACATTCCGGATATAGAACCCCTTACTCAAAAATCTTTTTCAAACTTTTAAAAGGCCTTTCAAAGAAGCCTCTACCGAAACTATCATTAGGTGGCTCAGACAGATTATGAAGGATAGTGGAATTGATATGTCTAGGTTCTCAACACACTCTACCAGACACGCTTCGTCATCTAGAGCTCTTAGAGGACTCACTCACTCACGCCTCACTGTCGATAGCATATTGAAGACGGTAGGATGTTCCACGAGATCTTTCACATTCGCTAATCATTATAATGCCTTTAGCTAATAATAATAGTGATCAAGTACTATTTGCCCTGAGATTGAAATTTTATTTTATTTTTGCAACAGACAACTGTTTCCTGTATAGTACCTACAGACCGGAGCAGTGGTTCCGTTGATTGACTGATACATAGTATGGTTATCTTCATAATTAAGAAACATTAAGAATTGTAATATTCAAAAAGTTCATATCTTAATTAAGTATTAAAATTAAAGGTTTATTTCAAGTTTAAACTTTTTATCTGGTAATTTACTGGATAGTTAAGATCTCATGGAGAATGTGTTTAGTGTAGTGATCTCTAAGTTGTTAACAACCTGAATTTTTTATTTCTTGTTTAAAAATTATTGTACTAAGTTAGTACTAAAACTTGATACTCTTACTGCTCTTAGTTAATATACAGTAAGAATAATGATCGAGGTTGGTACTTTTCAGAAGTAAATATATATATATATATTTTAATAATATGATAATGACTATTGATGTCCTCTAAACATCTACAAATAAATACCTCGGACTAATTAAGAATATAATTACAGGATTAAACGAACTTACCTGAAGTGAAGTTCTATCCTGATTATATGAATTAATTAGTCCGAGGTAGGAAGCTCTCTCCCTCCCAAGATTAACATGATGGTTAACTTGTTCCCTAGTTTTCTCTAATTAACTCTGAACTAAATGAGTTTATGGTGGCAATAATGTTGCCAGTTGTGTTTTTATTTTTGTTATCTAGGCTTTGAAGATCGCGTCACAAGGCTACGAGAAGCGAGTACTACGTCACAAGGCTACGAGAAGCGAGTACTACAAATAAATACCTCGGACTAATTAAGAATATAATTGTTCATGTCGGTGGACCATCGGGATTTGTTCCCGGGTTTTGCTGAGATTAATTCCCAATCTCAGTGAACCCACGTGTGTTATAATGGATATTTAATGCCCGGTACCATTATTTCCAAATTAATAAAGCTCCAACATCTGGCGACAGAAAACACAGCATTGTTGAGTGGCTGCGTTTAAATAATATCTCATTTCCACAAAATGCAACTAAAGATAAATTGGTCACAATGTTAAGACGTCATAAACCCGAGCCAGTATACGAAATAGATACGATTCTCTCTTCTCACAAAGTTACCATGATTACCGCCCTATCACTGTGATTTAAATCCCATTGAGATGATTTGGGGCATCATGAAAGCAAAAGTGGCAACTAAAAATGTTACCATCACGAATGACGCCTTCCTGAAGCTCGTTGAAGATAGTTTTCAGGTACTTAGATTTATCAATGTTTAGAATTTTATTAAATAGTTCAAAATCAAACTTACTTTACACTTTGTTATTATTTAGGAAGTGACTATAGAAAATTGGAGTAAATGCTGCGACCACGTAAAAAAAATAGAAGACGGATATAGGACACAAGCTCCTATAATCGAATCGCAGACAGAAATATTTATAATCGAGGTTGGTGATCCTGAAAGTGACTCATCAACTGACGAAAGTGAAGATACATCGGAGCCAGAATCTGATAAATATATGGATGTCGAATATTTAGAATCGGATTTTCACGGATAGGTTATTCATATTTACTTAGCAACCAGACATGCTCTTCCGATTACCTGAAAACACAGTTGCACAATTTACAAATACATAATTGTATTCTTCTTCACTCGTTCTTGTATACGATGCCAATACACACTGTCCCGACTATTCATGACGTACACGTATTATTGCCATATGTAAGCCGTTTGTAGCGACACTATATCAGGGCTAAAAAGGAACTTGTCAGCCTTTACGTCCTAAAGTAAAATTGACATACGATTAAGATGTATTAAGAATGAGACAAGTTACAGAATTAGACTTAGGAATATAGAGACATACAGCGAACAAGACGAATAAAGAATGTGTGACGAATATAGAATGACACGAAATACGAATTGAACGAAAAACGAATGGGAAGAATTACGCTAATATCCTTCATATAGGTCGAAAGAAATACAGACGTATTGATGTCTATGTCTATGTGGAGCGAGCAGGGATGCTGCGATTGCGGATGCCCAAAGCAAACTGTGCGGCATATCGTCTTGGAGTGTCCACTAACCAAATACGATGGTCCTGCAGAAGATTTAAAAAAATGTACGAGTGCAGCTGCTAACTACCTGGCAGAATGTAAATTTAGATTATAAAAACAGTGTATTTTAATAGCCATACGATAAATAAATAAATAAATAATACGTCATAATATGGAATTATGTGCACTCCAAAAATGTGACCAATGGGAAATACGTCATAGGGTTAATCACCAGTTACTGGCCACCGTTCAATAACTGGTCACGTTATATTAAATTGAATTCTATTATAGGTGAATAGAACTTATTTTTAGTAGGTATGAGGGGAAGGGTGGCCAATAATTAAAAAAATCACGAACGTAGGTCTAAAATACACTTAGAACATTCGTAACAAATTATGCACAAAAGCTAAACATATTAAAATTGGTTCTAAAAATCGGCAATGTCATGTTTGAGGGAGCTTAGTGATTACTTTTCTATTTATTAAAACGCACAAAAATTTTAAATTAATAAACATGATATCCGCGCTTCCGAAAACGCACTTCCATCTCGCTCACGCTTATGCTCAGTGAGAGGGAGAGAAGACCATGAACCTACGGCGCCCTAAGACATTACCTACACAAAACATGTGGAGTTAGGTTCAAATTAGGCTGTCATTACATATACCTAACGGCACAGACAACGTATCCTATAAGATATATACTTAAAAAACCTACATTTTCGTGCAAATAAGTTGCAGCATTCTACGGTAGTTAAATCAATGACACGTAGTCCAAGTTGGCTAAGTTATATTATTCTTCATTCTTGCGTTATTGCATGATATTAGTTTTAAATATGGAACAACTATACTTCGTTTTTTTTAGCATTAGAGAGACCTTTGCAGAACGAGATATAAGGTTTTTTATCGGGCACATTCTGCGGATCGAACAGTGAACACGATTTAAAAAATATCACGTACATTACTCAGTGTTGTGAACAGATAAGAAACATAATATTAGTTAATTCTAAGATGAAAAAATAAGAATTTTAATAAATAGCGTTTGCAATTTTTCATGGAAAGGTTGTACATTAAAAAACCTAAAGAGGCAGAGTTCTCACACAATGGTCTATTTTTAAACGTCACTTATTAGTTGTTGATCTATTTAGATATTTTGTTTGTTGGTGCACATTTACAATGGATGAGGCTGGCCCGAGTGGGCTACATAAGTCGCAGCCGGTCCCGGCTAATGTTTTTTCATCTCCAAAGAAGAAAAGGTAAAAGCAGAATCCTCTGACTGCCAGTGAAAAGCGGATGGTGGTGAATATTTACAAATTAGTGTCAGAAATTTGCCATATAAAGGAGTATCCCACTAAATTGGACCGTGTGAAAAAGACTGCCGAGACTGCAGGCATATCGTTGGCTACGGTATACAACATTTTAAAAGAAAATATATGCGTTCAGCTATCGGTAAATATCAAATGACATGTACTCGTATGTACATAAGTTCCGAGAAATTCAGTGGTATCGGTCGAAATCGAAGAAGGAAGGTTTACGACCACTGCTTCTTTGTTTACCCGTTTGACAGATAATTCTAATCTTAAAAAAAACGAAGTATAGGATGAGATTATCTATCTAACTAGGAAATATAGTGAAGTCAGTGACGAATGCAGTATTTTAACAACAGTAGGTACGGCTAGTTTTTGGTGGGCCGCGAGACACACGTAATATTCTAATGTGTGCTTTTGTCTCTTTCTATCACGATAGACATTAGTGTTAAATATTTAAAAAATCGCTCGTAAATATGAGTAAACAATGACAAAGACAGTATTTTAACAATAAGTAACACGGTACGTTTTTAGTGATGTGTTAGTGTCACGCGAGACTCGTATACTTTAGAATCGAAAGTATACGAGTTTAGATACTTAAATATCCTTTTGGTTTGTCGAGCCTTGTCTCGCCTTTCTAGTGCTTACTAGCGGTGCTGAGGAGTTAAAACAAGCAGTAACGAACGCTGAATCAAGTTTACTTCCTGAGTAATCACGAAACGAATAGGTACGTACGTGATACTATGATATATTGTTTAATGTGAGTATGTATGTTCTCACTGCTGAGTTGAAAAGTTGTATGTTACTCGAGAGCAAAGTATTTCCATCTCGTGTTTTTGAGTCCCTCGCTGCGCTCAAGATTCAAATTTAGAATATTTCGCATCCACAAAATCAACATTTGCAGCTAGTGATGTGCAAATTGCGGAAAGTTTCCAAAAAGTTAGAAAAGTTCTCGGAAATTTCTAGAAACACAAGGAATTAAGGAAATTTACGTACTTAAGAAGCATAAAACTGTAACTCGTATACACTATGTAGTGCTTCAGGCACGGAATTTCCATGTTGGAAATGGAAAGTTTCAATTCCCATACAAAAATGGGAGAAATTTATGTCATGCTCCCTGGCAAGGCAACCCCACTTTCGAATTCGGGATTTCTGAGTATGTGAAAAACTTGTACCAAAATTTTACCGAATTAGTATTTATTTGAAAAAAAATTGTACCTCAATAGTTTTGAGAGTACAATTATTTTTAATTTGGGGCCTGAGAGTACAATTTTTTTGGCTTTATTTTACCCAAAAAAACGCGAATTTCCTCCTTTTTAAGTTTGGGGTTGCTGGGGAGCATCTCCCCCCGCAACCCCAATTTAAAATAATTGTACTCACGATACTATTGAGGTACAATATTTTTCAAGTAAGTACTAATTCGGTACATTTTGGTAAATTTTTTTCACATACTCAGAAATCCAGAAATCGAAAGTGGGGTTGCCAGGGAGCATGACATAGAAATTTCCAAAATTTTCCTATGTTAAATTGCAGAAAAATTTCACAGTAAAGGAAACTTTCCGTCGGCACATCAGTAGGTAGGTACTAGCAGCAAAAAATCTGCTCTCTTGTTGCACAAATAACTATTGTAATTTATATGATAATGTTTTATTTACATTCGAAACATCAACAATAATTTAACTACAAATAATGAGTTACACTTCTTGAAGTTCCTTAATTTTATTAATTTAGTACTGAAACAAAGTTATTTTATTAACAATATACACACAGTTTAAATAAAAACAGTAAGTACTAATGTAAGTGCATAAAAGAGACTTACCTGCAGGCAAACTGTTCAAACAGTTTTGCAGGGACATGTTTTAGAATAAGTTTTTTATATCTTTGGTTAATAAATATAATAAAAAAAAAAAAAAAAAAAAAAAAAAAAAAAGTAACAAGTTCCGTCAGGTTAGTGGTCGGCTTTAGGTGTAAGTAGATTATAATTCTAAAAACTTACTTATACTCGTAGGTAAGGTGACAAGTCAGTGACGAATGCAGTATTTTAACAACAGTAGGTACGGCTAGTTTTTGGTGGGCCGCGAGACACACGTAATATTCTAATGTGTGCTTTTGTCTCTTTCTATCACGATAGACATTAGTGTTAAATATTTAAAAAATCGCTCGTAAATATGAGTAAACAATGACAAAGACAGTATTTTAACAATAAGTAACACGGTACGTTTTTAGTGATGTGTTAGTGTCACGCGAGACTCGTATACTTTAGAATCGAAAGTATACGAGTTTAGATACTTAAATATCCTTTTGGTTTGTCGAGCCTTGTCTCGCCTTTCTAGTGCTTACTAGCGGTGCTGAGGAGTTAAAACAAGCAGTAACGAACGCTGAATCAAGTTTACTTCCTGAGTAATCACGAAACGAATAGGTACGTACGTGATACTATGATATATTGTTTAATGTGAGTATGTATGTTCTCACTGCTGAGTTGAAAAGTTGTATGTTACTCGAGAGCAAAGTATTTCCATCTCGTGTTTTTGAGTCCCTCGCTGCGCTCAAGATTCAAATTTAGAATATTTCGCATCCACAAAATCAACATTTGCAGCTAGTGATGTGCAAATTGCGGAAAGTTTCCAAAAAGTTAGAAAAGTTCTCGGAAATTTCTAGAAACACAAGGAATTAAGGAAATTTACGTACTTAAGAAGCATAAAACTGTAACTCGTATACACTATGTAGTGCTTCAGGCACGGAATTTCCATGTTGGAAATGGAAAGTTTCAATTCCCATACAAAAATGGGAGAAATTTATGTCATGCTCCCTGGCAAGGCAACCCCACTTTCGAATTCGGGATTTCTGAGTATGTGAAAAACTTGTACCAAAATTTTACCGAATTAGTATTTATTTGAAAAAAAATTGTACCTCAATAGTTTTGAGAGTACAATTATTTTTAATTTGGGGCCTGAGAGTACAATTTTTTTGGCTTTATTTTACCCAAAAAAACGCGAATTTCCTCCTTTTTAAGTTTGGGGTTGCTGGGGAGCATCTCCCCCCGCAACCCCAATTTAAAATAATTGTACTCACGATACTATTGAGGTACAATATTTTTCAAGTAAGTACTAATTCGGTACATTTTGGTAAATTTTTTTCACATACTCAGAAATCCAGAAATCGAAAGTGGGGTTGCCAGGGAGCATGACATAGAAATTTCCAAAATTTTCCTATGTTAAATTGCAGAAAAATTTCACAGTAAAGGAAACTTTCCGTCGGCACATCAGTAGGTAGGTACTAGCAGCAAAAAATCTGCTCTCTTGTTGCACAAATAACTATTGTAATTTATATGATAATGTTTTATTTACATTCGAAACATCAACAATAATTTAACTACAAATAATGAGTTACACTTCTTGAAGTTCCTTAATTTTATTAATTTAGTACTGAAACAAAGTTATTTTATTAACAATATACACACAGTTTAAATAAAAACAGTAAGTACTAATGTAAGAGCATAAAAGAGACTTACCTGCAGGCAAACTGTTCAAACAGTTTTGCAGGGACATGTTTTAGAATAAGTTTTTTATATCTTTGGTTAATAAATATAATAAAAAAAAAAAAAAAAAAAAAAAAAAAAAAGTAACAAGTTCCGTCAGGTTAGTGGTCGGCTTTAGGTGTAAGTAGATTATAATTCTAAAAACTTACTTATACTCGTAGGTAAGGTGACAACTAAATAATAATATAAGGGGCGCTACTTATATAATATTTTCAACAAAATTCAAAAACCTTTTCCTTACTAAGCGTGTGTGTTACTATAAAATACATTCAATACAAAATAAATTTGAAAATAGATAGCAGAAAATAGCGACAATAGGTATCGCTGAACCAGGTAGGGTAGGTTACCTCAATAGAAAGTTTCTAGCAAATTGAAAATTTAATCTTTTAGATGTTGTTTTAGAAAAAATACTATTTTAGTTGGTAATCGCATTCATTGAAGGTTACGTAGTAATAATACAGTCGATATTGTACAAACTCTAAAATCTCGGGGAGTAGTATGATGATTTGATGATATTTGGTAGAAATGTTCATTGGAGGTCCTGATTTTCCGCCAGGACCTTGTCGGTATGGTACTTACCTTTGGTAAAATATGTCAAATTATAAATCAAAACGTTTATTCTAACGCTTAAATATTGTATAGATATACAAGTCGTCAGATTTGTGCAGAATTTAGTATTATGCTTTAATGTTGCCCTAGATCATAATTGTCTTAGAATAGGCATAAATATGCCTCCGAGCCAGTTGGTCTAAATATACCAACTCGCTCGGAGGCTTTGCTGAGGTCGTCGAGCATAGTACTCCTTCATGGTCTCAGCCAAGACTACTATTTCATCAGCAAACCGAAGGTGAGTGATGTACTCGCCGTTGATGTTGATGCCTAGCCTTCTCCAGTCCAGAGTCTTGAAAACGTCTTCCAGTACAGCGCTGAACAGTTTTGGGGAAATAACATCCCCTTGCCTGACACCCCGCTGCAGCGGAATAGGCTTCGAGCTCCGATCCTGGAGTCGGGCTGACATAGTGGCGTTTTCGTACAAACACTTCAGTACTTCGATATAGCGGTAGTCTACTTGGCACCGCTGGAGAGACTGTAGCCCAGGTTTCGACCGAATCGAAGGCTTTCTCGTAGTCCACGAACGCTAAGCACAGAGGCAGGTTATACTCCTCCGTCTTCTGTATAACCTGACGGAGCGTATGTATGTGGTCTACGGTATTAAAGCCTCTTCGGAAACCGGCTTGTTCGGGAGGCTGGAGGTCATCAAGCCTGCGTGCGAGTCGATTCGTAATGACTCTTGAAAACAGCTTATAGACATGGCTCAGAAGTGAGATGGGTCGGTAGTTCTTCAGCAGGATGTTGTCACCCTTTTTGAGGAACAGCACCACCTCACCTCTGTTCCACACCTTTGGCGTTCTCCCTTCCAGTATGCAGGTGTCGAACAACTTCTGAAGGGCCGCAAGGATCGGTTTTCCACCCGCCCTCAGGAGTTCGGCTGTAATTCCGTCTTAATTCATCGGGTGCCTTGCTGTTCGAGTTGGTCTAAGGATGAACATGGATAAGACAAAGATCATGTCAAACGTCCATGTAGTACCAACTCCCATTTCAATCGGACACTTTACGCTCGTAGTTGTAGACGACTATGTATAACTAGGACAGACTGTCCAGTTAGGTAGGTCCAACTTTGAGAAAGAGGTCAATCGTCGAATCCGACTCGGCTGGACAGCATTCGGGAAGCTACGGCACATCTTTTTTTTGATTTTTTTTTGACCAGTGTGTGTTGCCAGTGATGACTGATGACATATGGCACGGAAACGTGGTCGCTTACTATGGGCCTCATAAGAAGGCTCAAAGTCACTCAAAGTTTCTCTGCGCGATCGTATCAGAAATGAGGCTATCCGCAGCCCGCAGCAGAACCAAGGTGACCGATATAGCCCTCCGAATCGCTAAACTTAAGTGGCAGTGGGCGGGGCACATTGCACGTAGAACCGATGGCCGTTGGGGCGGAAAGGTTCTCGAGTGGCGAACACGTACCGGAAGGCGCGGCGTGGGTAGGCCCACAAGGTGGACTGATGACCTGGTAAAGGTCGCGGGAGTCCGCTGGATGCGGGTGGCGCAGGACCGGCCATTGTGGCACTCTTTGGGGGAGGCCTATGTCCAGCAGTGCACGTCTTTCGGCTGATATGATGAGGCATATTTAAGTTACATATGTATGAACAAAACGCGAATTTCTAATGGAGTATATTCTCCATACCGTTCTAGGTCCTGCTTGGTCCTGGAGGGACTCTTGGGAGATTAAAACAGGATCTCCTATGAATATTCGTACCAAATTGTATCAAATTCGCCGGAATTTCGAGGTTTCACAATATCGACTTTATTATAAATTATAGTGTGAGGAGCACGGCTCATACATTAATTTATAGTGATAGAGTGAAGGAATTTACAATTGTTATACTACTTTGGCCCAATTTTACAAAGATCCGGTACACTTTACGACTATAATTACTGACATCTTTCCGCAAGGCCACAGGCGACTTCTGCTACGGACTCGTTCTTTTAGTCGCTTTGTCGCGCCGCTGGCTATCTCTCCTCGGTCGTTATTCTGAACGCGCTCATTCGCTTCACCTCACCCGTCACACCCAACGAACAAATTAAATTACAGAATAGCCTATAGCTGCTTTCTTGTGCTTATCGTGTAGGGGCGATATTCGTTGAAACATCTCCATAATACCATACAATTTACTTCACTCTACACTTCGAATAGCAACACTTGACTGAGTGCCAGTGACATCTTCCGGCCGCTTTTTACAAGCTTTTATTACAAGCTTTTATTTAGCTCACCCCGTTTGTTTTATTCTTGGGTCAAATTTAGTAATTGAAATTTCACCCACTTTCCGTTTTCCGATTGAGCTGAAATTTTGCATGCATATGTAGGTATATCGCATGACAATGCAATATTATGATGACATGGAGCTGATCTGATGCTGGAGCTGGAAGGTGGCCATAGGAACTCCGCAATAAAACGACACAATCCCATCGAGTTAGAATCGTCTCAATGAGTAGTTGATGATGGTATGCAGAAAAGTACAGTCGGCAATAAAAACTTGTACCAAAAATTAAATTTTTGACAGAAACTTATATAAAATTGGATATCACGAGCGGTCACTTAAACAAGTAGCACAGAGCCCAACATAAAATGCATCACCTGTTCCACTCTAACCCACTGGACAAATTCTTCAATGGATCTGTTTCTACTTTTTATTCCGTTTCAATACATCATTGCGGTGGATTCTTTAACACTACTTACTTTTTATATTCCGTTCTAATTCTAATCCATCATCGCGGTGGATCAGATTCAACTAGTTTTTTTATTCCGCTCTAATCCATTTTCCGAAAGAATTCAAAATATACCTCTTACTTTTAATACGCCTCCGGCCACAGAATAAGTAATAGTACAACTCCGGCCGCGTAAGCAACCAGTTAGGTACGATCGAATACTTTAATACGAAGCCAGTTCCGATCGAAGAAGTATTAGTCTTTGTACGAAACCATTAGAGATATTTTTTTTCGTACCTAGTTTAACTGTTTCGACGGAATCCCGTTGCGCGTGGCTCCTGTTTCTGGGCAGTTTGCCCTTCGGGCATCTGAAGCTACCTAAGGAACCTAACCTACCTAGTGTTTCGCGATCGCAACGGTTTTCCTACAGGAAAGAAAAAATCGGAACTAATAGTCGGAATAGAGGATTATTTATTAATGGATTAGCGTGGAACTAAAAGTCGAAACAGATCCATTGATGGATTAGAGTGGAACAAAAAGTGGAATCAGATCCATTCATGATTTCCATTTCCATTTGAAGGCCCTATTCTTCGTTTTTACGCTAATATCTCGGCAACTATGCTTCCTAGCGACACGGCTTCTATACAAAATGAAAGCTGATTCAATTTGCTACAAGTTGTATTCCGTAGGCTATCCGTCGCTTTCTAATTAGAACACTTAGAAAGAGACGGATAGTCTATCTCGCCGCGAGAAAGCTCGCGTGCCGACTTGTGATAACCGTGCTGAAGGTCCATTACATTACCATTACTGGGCATTTTTAAAAATTCGTGTATCTAATTAGCGTGAGTTGTTAAATAAAAATTAACTCAGTGTCAGTTTTGTAACGAAAGTTAAGCATACAAATTATTTAACTTATTTATTTATTTCAGACTCAGGGTCCATATAAATGTTAGTGCTTAGGTAGGTAATTACAATACACATACTTACAAACTAGAGGTTAGTACAAATTATACATTAAAAACAAACAAGAAAAGGAATATAGCAATGTCAATATAAAAAATAATACATAATAATAATATTTCTGCGAATGTCAATTTGTTTATAGCTAAAAAAATTAAACATTCTTGAACAATTACTTTTATTATTTATTATTTAATGTCAAATATTTTAGGCCTATCACCCATGTGAATGGAGTTCCAGTGCCTCACTACAGGGCAGTCGAACCTGTCCAGCACAACACTCAGAAGGCTGTTGGTACTGGCTCGCACTCTGCTCATCACAGAGGCAACACGTTTCCTCAATATTGTTTTAAAGGCATCCGTGTTAGCCTCTGCAAACATACCAGAAGCGCTGCACCAGCGAGGCAGTCCCAACAGCATCCTAAAAGCGTTATTGTACTGAACGCGTAGACTGTTGTACGTTTTTTGAGCATAGTTGGTCCATAGGCTGCATGTATAAAAAGTCTGACAGTATGCTTTAAAGAGAGTAATTTTCACATCACGTGCACCTAGCAAACCTACGGACCAACATATTAGCTCTCACAGCCAGGCCAATTATGTCAAACTGAACTTTTTTCGCATTTAAATAAGGTCTATATGCATATGATTTATATATTGAAAAGAAAAAGTAATTTTTTATACAAACTAAATACTTAATTGTCGTTACAAAACTGACACTGAGTTAATTTTTGTTTAAGGTGGTTCGATTGCCATACAAAACGTTATAAATTTGACATTCGCAGGCCAACGGCGTGATATTTTAAGAAACGTATGTAACAAACATTCATAAATTGGCTTCCCATTTGCGCCAAATTCCCCCTTTCCTAGAATAAACTTGTATAAACTAGATTTATTTGAGAAATTGGTTTGGGACGTGATATTTTGGGAAAACTAGTTTTCTCAAATTAATCTAGTTTATACAAGTTTATTCTAGGAAAGGGGGAATTTGGCGCAGATGGGAAGCCAATTGATAAAAGTCTGATACATAAGTTTCTTAAAATATCACGCCGTTAGCCTGCGAATGTCAAATAACGCTTTGTATGGCAATCGAACCACCTTAACAAATTATGCTAATTGGGTGCACGAATTATTGAAAATGCCCTACTAATGAAAGATCTTAAACAATCCAATGTCTAGTTCCAGGGAGTACTATGTACAAACTTATACTTAAACAGCTTAAACTTCATTTCACATGCTATTATTATATTATATCATGCGACATTGTCAAGATAAAATTGATGATAATATTAGAATAGGCTAGTCGTTTATCTTATCACGTATACCGCCTCCATGAATTGCCTTATGGTCGCACTACACTTGGGGGTTCGTGTTCGCGTTGCGTCGTTGCCTCTCTTTCATTGGCCGTAGGAAGGAAAAAGATGCAACACGAATATTTGGGCAAACACCGCCAAGCGTGGTGCGACCATTACACAACACATTACATGTTACATGTTTTTAAATGGAGACGAAAGTAGGGGAGGCAGGGTTTAGTTGCGCGAGTCGGTAGAGGAGGGTATGTTCTCTCCGTCGAGCTTGTGGCGTGCGTGGACGTAGGCCTCCGCGGCGAGGGGCCAGCGCTCGCGCGCGGGCGCGCCGGCGGCCCACTCGGACGTGGACACCTCGGCCGGCCGCTCCGCGCCCTCGGCCTTCGCCGCACACTCCAGAGACAGGGGCTTCGGAGTCTCAATCCTATACACACACACACACACACACACACATTGTTTTAGATAAAAATATGTTAGGTAGGTACTTAGGTCGAACTGAAAGTTTCTGGATTTGCGTAAGTGAGACCAATTTATACTCACTATGTAAACAGTTTTGCATAATAATCTACTTTTATATATAATATTAATATATTTTACGTATTCAATAATTACGTATATCTGGGGGCACGGTAGTGCCCCCGCCAAGTCGAGCAAAACAGAGGCACGGCCGTACCATCCTTTTCTCGAAGCCATCCAGGCCATTTTCAACATCTGGGGGCACGGCAGTGCCCCCGCCAAGTCGAGCAAAACAAAGAGGCACGGCCGTACCATCCTTTTCTCGAAGCCACCCAGGCCATTTTCAACATCTGGGGGCACGGCAGTGCCCCCGCCAAGTCGAGCAAAACAAAGAGGCACGGCCGTACCATCCTTTTCTCGAAGCCATTCAGGCCATTTTCAAGATCCTGTAATTTTGTGCTGGCTAAAGCTAGAACCCTGAATTTTCAGGAACATGTGGGGCATAATATGGCTAACATATAATGTCAATAACATTCAATTTGAACTTTCAGTTTAAGAACTATTGTCCGTCAAAGTTCGTTAGTTTTGTCACTGACATACTCACTACTGATAATGATCACGCTAATTCTAAGGTACTTCTAGCAGACCCACAAGCTCCAAATTTCAAACGTAATTAGTTTTTAGCCTGATAACTCATAAAAAACCTAAAAATATTGCAATTTCTGTCACGTTTCAGAGATATAGAAACTGCATACGTAAGTTTGTAATCCTATACAAATACATGCGATTGCAAAACTATACAAATGTTATTTGCGGTTGGTAAAATAACATTCCCATATTAGTGTGTAATTGCAATATTCGCAGCTGATTCATGTGTCCATTTCAAACACGGAATTTCGTATAGACAACATATATACCTATTTTTTATATTACATCATTGCCTTTAAATTAGTTGTCGTACAGTATCAACATTGGATTCCGTAACCGCAGTCACCGGCCGGCCTTCACGTGCATCGTCATGGAGGTGATCACGTCCAGGTTAAAATTGTCCAAACCATGCATGCATATACGGAGTTGCGACATGGGGCTTCGTCACCAAATGTCAAATGAAGTCTCCGGCAAGTCAACTTGCCACAGCGAAAGTTGTAAAAAAAGAATAAAACGAAAATTTTCACGAGATAAATTCATTACAACATCTACAACACAATTTTATTTTCTCATGGATTCTACAATGAAAATCAAAGATGAAAATCAAATGACACCCTCAAAAATTCAATAATAAAATGTTCGCAAAGAGTTCTATTTTCAACACCGTACGAGTATACACTTTTTTTTTGTTGTACAGTCGACGCCAATAATATGTTTACAGTTTTCGCCTTATTACAATGGAAGAAGGTGCAAAAGTGTAAACATATTTTTTGGCGTCGACTGTACCTACGTGGCCAGTAGCCATGTAGCTTTAGTATAAGTTTTATAGATACATACCTATACGTTTTCGAACGCGTTTGCGTTTAGTTTCAATTTGTGTGGCAACGCGTAGTTCCTAATAGTTACCACCAGAGGCGCTGTTCGCGTTGCCATACAAATCGAAACTAAACGCAAACGCGTTCGGAAACGTATTGTATCGATAAAACTTATAGGTAGAGCCTCGGTTCCACCAGTAACTTTCAGTATGCCCCACGTACAGTTGTGTGCGAATCACACAGGCAGGAATTAGTATTTAGTTACATTTTGACAATTTTATCCGCTAAATCAAAACTTAAGTATATAATTTAACTTAATTAAAATAATGATTTAAACAAGAAATAATGATTTTACCCAATTGATATTTTATGGCAAAGGAGAAGAAATGCTGAACGGTTTAATACTCAGTGTAATTTCAGGAAATATGAATAGGTAATTATGTCATGCACTCTTAGATAAAAAAATACCTCACGCGTTCTGGTGACTGCATAGCGTCGTTCGTGCTGGATATTTCGAGGTCCTCTGCGTAGTTCAGATGCAGCTTCTCACCATCGTTACGTGTTTCTTTTTCTGGAAACGCAATTCGTCAAGGTTATTAAGTTGAATCTGCTTATTTTTACATTACTTTCACTGTTCATAGTTATGAAAGTATTAAGTAAGTATGTAAGCTGTCCTCAAACCATTTTTCAGCCACTTGCCGGTATACGATTGAGCTGAAATTCAGCATAAGTTATGTAAGTATATGTAAATTCGGTGACAAGGCAATAGTAAAGCATCACCGGGTTGATCTGATGATAGAGGCACAAGGTGGCTTTAGGAACTCCAAAACTACTCAAGATAAACACATCATATTTTGGCTCATTGCAGGCTCTCAACGAATATTTGAGGACTGTGCAAAAAAGTACAATCAGCAATTAAATCAGGTACTTACTAAAAAGTTGTACTGAGTTATGTTGTAGTTGGTGTGTTGTTATTTATTAATTATCATATTATGAATGAAAACATAAAATAAATAAAAAACCTATTTCGACCTGGGTTCATCTATTATCTCCACTATAATAAATCTCTAAATTAAAAAAAGAATCAGCCAGTTTGAAACTAAGCTTTGTTTGTCACGAATGTTCTCAGCATCCCATGAACGGGAAAATATGATTTTTTTATAGGTACATTATTATTCTAGCTGCAACTCAGGATAGTTTTTATCCGACTGAGACAATTAATTAATTTTCCGAAATATACGACTTCATTCAGTTTTTCATTTATCCTATCCTATTCCTATACTATTAAACGAGCAATATTTGTATATATATATATATATTTGCAATCACGTTCTCGGAAACGGCTCTAACGATTTCGATGAAATTTGGAATATAGGTGGTTATGGGGGCGAGAAATCGATCTAGATAGGTCTCGTTTCCGAGAAAATTCGTTTTCTCGAGATTTTCTCGCATAAAGATTTCTTAGTGCAATATAGTACGTAATTTCACCACAACTGTCACCGCTTGATTAGACTAATGGTTATAACATTGGCTTACAACGCCGGTGGCCGAGTGTTCAAATCCCAGCGAGGAAATCTTTCTTTTTTTATAGAGAATGATTTTTCGTAGTATTAAAGTCGGGAAAAGCATGGTCATACGTTTTTTTTTATTGTTTATATCTCTTTTTGTTCTTAAATTATAATAGATATTAAAACATGTTTATTTATAGCACTGTGCCTTCTTTTTTATCCATAAGGTTATTTAGGTTGAAAAAAGTTAGATTAGTCAAGTGAGTGGGGGCAACTCGACTGTTAGAGATTCTTAAGCCGCCCGAAGGCCTCTAACTCGGCTTAACGACTACTGTGAACAGCAGCCGGGATCAACTGCTTAGCGTGCCTTCCAAAGCACGGAAGCGCTCATTTTAGTAACCACTCAAACAGGCGGTCACCAATCCAAGGACTGACCGCTGCCATCTTTGCTTAACCTGCGTTATTGTTTCCGATTCGCAGGCGCCACTGGGCTATTAACGCTTCGCTAGATGGTGCTCATCATTATCTGAAACTTAATTCAGGCATTAATAATGCCTTTCTTTGAATTTGTGATTCTAAATGCTGAGTTATGATTATGAATATTATCTCCACTTATAATAAATCTCTAAATTAAAAAAAGAATCAGCCAGTTTGAAACTAAGCTTTGCGCGGTTCGAATGTTCTCAGCATCCCATGAACGGAAAAATATGAAACATTTTATATAGGTACATTATTATTCTAGCTGCAACTTAGGATAGTTTTTATCCGACTGCGACAGTTAATTAATTTTCCGAAATATACGACTTCATTTAATTTTTCATTTATTTTTATTGAAATCAAACGCTGCTCCAACTGTCAGCTATAAGAACCGTCAAATTTTCGTCAAAATGGCGGAATTGCTTTGCCTTTCACTTATTAATAATTTAAATCCCGTCTACGATAGACCTTTACGAGACAAATGCTAAAATATAAACCATAAAAAAATATTCGATTCTGATATGAGAACTTATATGCGCAAATGTCGTTTTATGTCGTAATTTCAATAAATGAAATCAACAAATTTGAACAATATAATTAACACGAATTTGTTTTTTTTGAATGACAATGGCACGCGCTCGGCGCATTCAGCCAAAGTACCTGTGGCGCTACCACGAAAACGGATACTCAATGTTCATATATTTGCATCCCTGTCACTCGAGTATGGTTAGTGCGATAGAGATAGAGATACCCGAATATTTTCGAATTCCGAAGTTCGTGGTTATAGCTCAGGAATCGAAAATATGGTAAATAATCATAATGTATTTTCTCGAAAAAGAATTTAAAATAAATATAGTCAAATGGAGAAAAAAACAAAGCAAGAGGTTATATAGGTAATGATTAAGTTATAAGAGTCCAAAGTTTTAAGAGGGGGTATGTTCTGTCCCTTTTCCGCAAAACGCACCTTCATATGAAACGATTGTTTTTTACTATGACGCTCGAGTATATTGACGTCACAGTCCCTCAACGTTTTCTCACTCTAACAAGCGACATTAAAACGGATGTAGCTTCATAATTTTTTGAGATATTTGAATGGGAGTTTCATTATCTTCTATCTATTTATACATAATAAATGCCTATGTCCTGACTGACTTATTCACTCAATTACTCACTCACTCACTCATCAACGCACAGCCGAAACTACTAATCTTAGAGAGTTGATTTTTGCACAGTATGTTGCTTTTATAACGTGGGCTAGGGATAAAAAGGGATTTTTGAAAATTCTACTCCTAAGGGGGTAAAATGGGGGTGCAAAGTTTGTATGGGAGAACCTTTTTTTTTGAGCTATAGACTTAAACTTTGTAGAAAAATTAGTTATTAGAATACAAATGAAACACTTTCAGTGTTTTGGAAAATTCCACCCCTACGGGGGTAAAATAGGGGTGCAAGGTTTGTATGGGGGAAACATTTTTTTTTTAATAGAGACTTAAAACTTTGTAGAAAGATCAGTCATTAGAATACAAATAAAGAACTTTCAGGGTTTTAGAAAATTCTACCCCTAAAGGGGTAAAATAGAGTGGAAAGTTTGTATGGGAAAAACTACTTTTTTTTAAATAGAGACTTAAAACTTTGTAGAGAAATTATTCATTAGAATACAAATAAAGTACCTAGATTCAGTGTTTTAAAAAAATCTACCCCTAAGGGGGTAAAATAGGGGTGCAAATTTTGTATGGGGGAAACAATATTTTTTTTAAATAGAGACTTAAAACTTTGTAGAAAGATTAGTCATCAGAATACAAATTGAGTACTTTCAGCGTTTTAGAAAATTCTACCCCTAAAAATAGGGGGCTAAAATAGGGGTGCAAAGTTTGTATGTGGGAAACTATTTTTTTTAGTTAGAGTCCTAAAACTTTGTAGAAAGATTATTTAAATACAAAGAAAGTACTTTAATCGTTTTGGAAAATTTCACCCCTAAGGGGGTAAAATAGGGTGCAAAGTTTGTATGGGAAAAACATATTTTTTTTAATAGGGACTTAAAATTTTGACGAAAAATTACTTATTAGAACATGAAAAATACTACATTCGGCGTTTTACAAAAATCATTCCCTAAGGGGGTTAAAAAAAGGTGCAAGGTTTGTATGGGGAACACTTTTTCTGAGCTAGACACTTAAAACTTTGTAGAAAGATTACTTATAAAAATACAAAAAAAAAGACTCAGCGTTTTGAAAAAATCTATCCCTAAGGGGGATAAAAAAGAATGCAAAGTTTTTATCAGAGAAAGTTTATGTTTTTGAGTTAGAGACTTGAAACTTTGTAGAAAAATTACTTATTAAAATACAAAAAAAGAACACAAATCGTTTTAGAAAATTCCACCCCTAATAGGGTTAAAAAGGAGAGCAAGCTTTGCATGGGCAACACTTTTTTTTGAGTTAGACTTAAAACTTTGCAAAAAGATTACTTATTAGAATACTAAAAAAGAACTTTCAGCGTTTTAGAAAACTCCATCCCTAAGGGGATCCTTAAGATCCTTAAAAAGGGTAGCCAGTGTTGTGTGGGAAAAACTTTTTTTTTTACTAGACTTAAAACTATTCAAAATGTTACTTATTAAAATTAATAATAAAGTACTTTCAGAGTTTTAGAAAATTCCACCCCTAAGGGGGTTAAGAAAGCTTTGTATGGGCAACACTTTTTTTGAGCTAGAGACTTAAAAGTTTACGAAAAAAGTTCTTTCAGCGATTAGAAAAATTCAACCTCTAAGGGGGTTCAAATTTTAAATGGCGAGCAATAAAATTTTAAAGCGTGAGTAAGAGATTTTTAGCTTCGGTCTTATTCTGTACGTTAAAAGACTACAAAACTGATTTCAGAGTTTTTCCAAATTCATCCCCTAAGAGTGTTAAAATTGGTTCAAAGTTTAAGTATTTCAAGGCATTTTTAAAGTATGAGATTTTTAACTTTGGTTTTAGACTGTTTGTTCACAAACTAGACAATGAACATCAACTTTTTTTTTAATTATCCCCTAAAAGAGGGTTCAAATTTTGTATTGAGAGAAATCATTTTCTAAGAAGATAAAAAGTTCTACGCGGACGAAGTCGCGGGCAACAGCTAGTTATTTATAATTTCTGGTTGTAATTTTTCCCTTTGTAGGTAAAAAAATGGTTCATACAAGATACAAGATATTTATTCATAAAAGTCAATGTTTTACAAGTCAGGTATGTACATAATAAGTAGTATTATGAACATAGAATATCTATATTTTATTATTAGAAAATGATATCCGTCGCAAGTTTTTTTTTATGTTGAATTATTTTTTAAAGAGCATTGTGTAATGCAAATTGCAATAGCTACTCACTTAACTCTATCTAGAGAGTTCTGCTCCATCATTTTTATTTTTGTTGGACCCTGAGCAATTCATACCTATACCTTTTTTTTCTTGGGGAAAACCTGCGAACCAGCCTGGTACCCAATCATCGGGGGATGACTGGGTTCTGTGGTATTTTTATCCACTAAAAACCCCTTACAGAAATCCAAATCTTAATAGGTCAAGTCGTTTTGGAGATAATTAAGAATACAAAACATCCAAGACTCAGAAACAAATATTCATGTCCATCACACAAACATTTGCCCTTTTCCGGGATTCGAACCCGGCGACCCTCCAGCTTCGTAAGCAGTGTCACTACTCCTTAATAACTCTTTTAATAACTTCCAAAAAAGAAGGATTTTTATGTTTAATGTTTGATTACCTCAGAACTCCGTCATAATTTATGAACCGATTCGTATTTTTTTATTTGAGTGAAAGTACGAGTATTTGCTTCCAGATTGGTCCCATTATTTTCAAAAAGCCAGTTAGATGATGGAATCCATGAGGAATTGAGGGAAGTCCTCAATTGTATTAAGCACGCGTCACAGAATAAGTAAACGCGTGTATAGATTTTGGTATTTTCTATTATAACTCGTGTAGGTATAAATTTAGCCTCGGAAACAACAAATTTGGTGACATTTCACCAACTGAACTGAGGAACTGATTATGAAGACTCTCGTAGGGAACCATACTATCGGCCTTTAAAGCCTACGCCAAAACCAAACACCAACACGAGTGGAGGAATGAGGCTGGCTAAAGGCACTCTAAGCTCTTCATAGAAGGAGTGGACTCGGGCTGGACCAGAAAACTCTGGAAATCCAGTAGGAAGCAACTCAGAATTATATCTGGGGTGTTCACAGGTCACTTCAGGGTCATGGATCTCTTGGCCAAGATGGGACTATCGGATAGTTTAGACTGTAGAATGTGTGGCGAGGAGGATGAGACTATGGAACACTTATTGTGTTAATGTCATGCCCTTGCCAGACAAAGAATGAACTACTTTGGTAACGGCTACCCGCCACCAAAATAATTCAAGGTGCTCTTGGTGAACTGCATCATGCGTTTTGTGGAAATGATGGAGCAAGCCTGGGAGCAGGTATAAAGGAGAGGGCAAATGCACAAAAGATCCCACTGGGTCGAAATGAATCCGTAAGGGCCCTCACCTAGATAAGATTATGAAGACTACAGACGTCACATATTCTGTGATTCCGTTTATGTAGCAACTAATGAAGTGCCAAAGCTAATTCTGAGATCCTTGAGGAATCGACGGAACTCCTCAAATATTATCGGCCTACTTATAGCGACTTGGGTGTTTTCTGTAATAATCAACGTATTTGCTCTCGGAAACAAGTTCATGCAGTAGGTATAGTGGGAAGGAAATGTTAATGTATGTTCCTTGGCGAAGTAATGAATTGAATTCGGTTTAAAATTTGTTTTTAAAGTAAATTGTGAATACCATTTGTTGGTATAACTTTTTGTATTAGTTGGTTCCTTTATAGTCGGGGGTTTATATTTAATAATTTTCAATTCCAAGGCGAGTTTTTAAGACCAATGAAAATAAACATCTTTTAAAAATAAAATTAAAAAATATATAGGAAGTAAACTTACTCGTATTTTCACCCGAGCAGAGCTCGGTCGCCCAGATATTTTTATTGAAATCAAACGCTGCTACAACTGTCAGCTGTGAGAAACGTCAAAATGGCGGAATTGCCTTTCACGTCTTATTAATAATTTAATTCCTGTCTAGGATTGACCTTTAAGAGACACATGCCAAAAAATAAAATATAAAAAAATATTCGATTCTGATATGAGAACTTTTATCCGCAAATGTCGTATTAAGGCGTTATTTCAATAAATTAAATTCGAACAATATAAAAACCACGAATTTGTTTTTTTTTAATGGCAATGGCACGCGCTCTTTTCGCATTCTGCCAAAGTACCTGCGGCGCTACCACGAAAACCGAAACTCGAAGTTCTTATATCTGCATAGTTGTCAGTCGAGTATAGTTAGTGCGATAGAGATAGAGATGCCCGAATATTTTCGAATTGCGAAGTTAGTGGTTATTAGCTCAAGAATCGAGAATAGGGGTGTAGACTCTAAATAAAATAACCATAATGTTTTCGAATTGCGAAGTTAGTGGTTATTAGCTCAAGAATCGAGAATAGGGGTGTAGACTCTAAATAAAATAACCATAATGTAGTAGGTATTTTCTTTTAAAATGTAGTCAAATGGAAAAAAAAAACAACGCAAGAGGTTATATAGGTAATCACTAAGTTATAAGTATCCAAAGTTTTAAGACGGGGTATGTTCTGTCCCTTTTCCGTAAAACGCACCTTCATATGAAACGATTGTTTTTTACTATGACGCTCGAGGATATTGAAGTAAGGATTTTCGTCATAAGGCATATTTTCTTGCCTTCTTTCTTTTTAAATAACAATAAATTTTGAGTCTACACCCCTATTTGGAAGACAAGCGAAAGACCCAGCACGGCTATCACAAGACGGCGCGCGAGCTCTCTCGATTTTTCTCGCACTATCCGTCTCTCACTTATTAGAAAACTTAGAAATGGAAGTTTTAAGCCAATGCGTCACAATCCGTTATTTGTACTTTGACCCGTGTGTCAATTAGTATAAAACGTTTGGGCTACCGCCACTACGCGAATACTACCAACACCTTCTGCACGGCTATCACAAGACGGCCGCGACATACTCTCGAGCTTTCTCGCGCTATCCGTCTCTCTCTTATTAGACCACTTAGAAAGAGACGGATACTGCGAGAGAGCTCGAGAGTATGCCGCGGCCGTCTTGTGATACCCGTGCAGGAAAGAGTAATCTATCTGCTATATATATAAATGCCTATGTCCTGACCTGACTGACTTATTCCCTGGCTCATCAACGCACAGCCGAAACTACTAATCTTAGAGAGTTGATTTTTGCACAGTAGGTTGCTTTTATAACGTGGGCTAAGGATAAGAAGGGATTTTTGAAAACTCCACCCCTAAGGGGGTAAAATAGGGTTGCAAAGTTTGTATTGGAGAACCTTTTTTTTTTGAGCTAGAAACTTAAAACTTTGTGGAAAAATTAGTTATTACATTACAAATAAAGTACTTTCAGCGTTTTGGAAAATTCCACCCCTAAAGGGGTAAATTAGGGGTGTGAAGTTTGTATCGGGGAAACAATACTTTTTTTAAAGTAAGATTAGTCATTAGAATACAAATAAAGTACTTTCAGCGTTTTAGAAAATTCTAACCATAAGGGGGTAAAATAGGGGTGCAAAATTTGTATATGGGAAACTATTTTTGAAAGATTAGTTATTAGAATACAAAGAAAGCACTTTCAGCGTTTTGGAAAATTTCACCCCTAAGGGGGTAAAATAGGGTGCAAAATTTGCATGGGAAAACCTACTTTTTTTGAAATAGAGACTTTAAACTTTGTAGAAAGATTACTTATAAAAATACAACAAAAGTACTTTCAGCGTTTGGAAAAACCATCCCTAAGGGGGATAAAAAGGGGTGCAAAGTTTTTATGAGGGAAACTTTATTTTTTGAGTTAAAAACTTGAAACTTTATAGAAAGATTACTTATTTTAAATACAAAAAAGAACATAAAGCGTTTCAAAAAATTCCACCCCTAAGGGGGTTAAAAAGGGGAGCAAGCTTTGCATGGGCAACAATTTTTTTGAGTTAGAGACTTAAAACTTTGCAAAAAGATTACTTATTAGAATACTAAAAAAGAACTTTCAGCGTTTTAGAAAACTCCACCCCTAAGTTAAGAAGGGAAGCCAGTGTTGTGTAGGAAACACTTTTTTTTGAACTAGGCTTAAAACTATTAGAAAGATTACTTATTAAAATAAAAAAAGTACTTTCAGAGTTTTAGAAAATTCCACCCCTAAGGTGGTTAAGAAGGGGGCAAGATTTGTATGGGCAAAACTTTTTTTGAGCAAGAGACTTAAAAGTTAGTAGTAAGAATACTTACTACAATACGAAAAAAGTCCTTTTAGCGATTAAAACAAATTAAAAGGGGGTTCAAATTTTAAATGGAGAGCAAGAAAATTTTAAAGTGTGAGTAAGAGATTTGTAACTTCGGTCTTATTCTGTACGTTAAAAGACTACAAAACTAATTTCAGAAATGTTCCAAATTCATCCCCTAAGAGTTAAAAGGGGTTTCAAAGTTTGTGTATTTCAAGACATTTTTAAAGTATGAGATTTTTAACTTTGGTTTTAGACTGTTTGTTCACAAACTAGAAAATTAACATCAACGTTATTTTTAATTTATCCCCTAAAAGAGGGTTCAAAGTGTGTATTGAGAGAAATCATATTCTAAGACGATAAAAAGTTGTACGCGGACGAAGTCGCGGGCAACAGCTAGTATAACATGTTTTGCTTCTTACGACCTCAGGAATGCGCTGTTAAAGTTATTCGGTTTCCTCATGAACACACCGTGTATATGAAATAACGGTAATGTTCTTCAATCTATTACATTATAATGCGTATGGCGTCAGCGGGAGGCTAATGTCTAATCAAATGGAGAGCATCAATGTATAAGCTGGTCGGGGGATAAAAGCGCACGCAAAACGTTACTTTAGTATTTTTTCTCAAACATGCTCGGAAATGTATGCGTTAATGTCACGAAATGAAGACATGAAGTTCCTTGTTTATGGCTGCCTACATTACTTCTTGGCCTAGGCCAAGAAGTAATGTATGAAAACCCTAACTAAAAACATTATTGGCCGCTACTCTAACTTTTTAAATTTGCTTACTGGTATTAAACAGACAAAGGAAAAAATACATACTGCCAACCACCAATACTTTTTTTTAATTGTTTTAGTTTTTTGTAAAAAAAAAATTTTTAATTTTTAATTTTTTTTTGTTATTTTTCGTTTATTTTTTAGTGTTGTTTATCGTTTTTAATGATTAAAAAAAAATCTTTTCTTTTCTTGATGTTTGTCTATTTTTTAATGTTAAAATTTTTGTAGGGTCTGTTATGTTATTTTTAAGTTTTTTTTTTATCTATTTTTCCTTTTTGTTTTACTTTTTTTAATGTTTTTTGTTTTTTTTGTCGTTTTTTTTAATTTTTTCAAGTTTTCCTTTTTGTTTTACTTTTTTAAATGTTTTTTTTTTGTTTTTTCTTTATTTTCGTTTTTTGTTTTTTTTTGTTTTTTTAAATGTTTTTGTTTGTTTTTTTTGTTTTTTTTAATGTTTTTTTTTGTTTTTCCTTTTTTTTTGTTTTTTTTAATGTTTTTTGTTTGTTTTTCTTTTTTTTCGTTTTTTTCTTTTTTTTTAATGTTTTTGTTTGTTTTTTTCCTTTTTTTTGTTTTTTGTTTGTTTTTCTTTTTTTTTGTCCATTTTTTGTTTTTTTCCTTTTTTTTTTGTTTGTCATTTTTTTTGTTTTTTTTTTGTTTTTATAGTTGTTTTTTTTTAATATTTTTTTCCTTTTTGTTTTACTCTTTTGTAATGTTTTTTTAATATTATTCTTTTTTGATGTTTTTTTTTTCTTTTTTAGATTTTTTTATCTAGAATCTTTCTCACTTTAGTGAGGTGAAAAGGATTCTATTTTTAAACCACTCACATTCGCTAGCTCGTGTTTCAATTCCACACTCGCGGTTAAATTATAACTGCACCCTTGTATAACAAATAACTATTTATTATTTCCTCACATCGTTTGAGAAAAGCACTATACAAGCCTCGGCCGGAACAGGGATTGCTGGACTCGTTGTATCCCAAACTCGTCCATCAATCCCTTACTTCACGGCCTTTGCAGTAATGTACTATTTCTCAAACATGCAATGGAATGTCGTCATTACGTGGGTTATATCAGGCTTCAAAGTATCACGTTTCGGGCGGATCAACTCGAGAGAACTGTACTTAAAGGAATTTTATACGAAATAAAATTTTTTTTAATTTTCATTCCACTATTTCTGGCACAGCATCACGGCATTCAGCCATGAAAATTAGTTTGATTTGAGGAGTTTTTTTATGTATTTCATTGCATGTTTGAGAAAAGCACGGGCTTGCCGTGAAAAAGGCTTGCCGGCTTCGTATCACTGTCCCGCCTCCCTACGGTCGTCGGCCGTCTATACCTACTCACCCGGCAAGCCCTTCTTTCCCGGCGTTTGCAGTAATGTACTATTACGTCATACCTGGGATAAAGTAGCAATTACCGCACGCTACGCGGGCGGAAAATCCCACTTCCTGGCCAGGGAGAGACGTTAAATTGTGTACTCACCAAGGGCGGTAATAAAGAAAGCCTCAGATAGCATATTTATCGCCCTTGCCTTCGTCTCGGGTGTCAAATACTCGTACCTGCGATCTGAGACATTCTTTGTTTTGCCGCCGTAGGTAAGTAATGTAGAGTCGGGGTAAGAAAAGGTTCGTCTCCTTAATGTCGACATTTCCTTGCACCAAGGCAATTATCAGTCCTGCCAACGTTTCATTTCAAACGAAACAGAAATATCGCATTTACGTTTGAATTTGCAATAACAGGCTCATCTCAGAGTACTCCAGAGTAGAGGTCAAATAGTGTCTCTCGTTATATTCAGATTTAAAGTTATTTCGCTAATGTTATAGCAGCTCTTTCATGGATATTTAAATTCCTCGGCATTATCAAATTAAATAGGACGCAGAGTTATTAATGTTATTATTCATCGCAAAAATTACAACAGAAAATATTGACACTGACAATTAAATAGAATATAATTGATTGGAACTCTTACGAAGTTGTTTATTTGACTAAGTCATTACAAAGGTTTGATGTTGATACGAAACTACAGATATAGGTCAGAGGTGTAAACTATTTTGATCCTTGTTATCATATCAAGTAAGTATAATTTTATATGCACTTGTCTACTTAGTATACTTTGCTTTCAAAAGGTACTAGGTATTGTCTATGAATTTAATAACTGACGAAGGTTTTCGTACCCCGACTGTACCTACTAGTATCGCGTGGATAAGATACTTACTGATCAGTAGGTTACAGCTTAATATAACTAATGGAGGTCTATTTTTGGCTGTCGCTTCCGACTCCAGTCACATTTCAATTTAATGCCCTGAGGGGTAATCTCGTAACTGTCAATTATGCCATATAAAAAGTGACATATAGACCTATCTGACGCGCGTACAATGCGTTACGCGATCGACCAGCTGGTCCGGGTCCGATTAATTAACGGCCCAATAATCCGCGTCCAGTATATCTCTAGTAAACCTACGGCCTTAGGTCGGATGTGGACGCGCATTATTGGGCCGTATATTAGCTGAACCCTTGGTGTTACCATCGAGGTTGATGGGCTGGTCGGGCCAGCCGCAGCCAAGCAAGTCGCCCTCGACGTCGACCGGCTCGTCCTCGTTGTCGCTCGTCACTGCTCGCGTGGGCGGTCCTCGCGCCGCTCTTCTTCCAGATCGTAGCCTAGCATGCTCTCCACGGTGTGGTGCCACTTGCGCGTGCGCAGCTTCAGCCGCCGCTGCCAGTTGGCGCGGATGCGCTGGTACGTTACCATCGAGGTTGATGGGCTGGTCGGGCCAGCCGCAGCCGAGCGAGTCGCCCTCGACGTCGACCGGCTCGTCCTCGTTGTCGTAGCGCGGCTCGCGCGGGCGATCCTCGCGCCGCTCCTCCTCCAGGTCGTAGCCCAGCATGCTCTCCACGGTGTGGTGCCGCTTGCGCGTTCGCAGCTTCAGCCGCCGCTGCCGGTTGGCTCGGATGCGCTGGTACGTCTGTTTGGTACGATACAAATATTCATTTGTTTTGTGTTTCCTGTATAATGGTAATTTGTTTTGGGATGCGGTTGTATTCATTATAATGTAACAATTTACTTATTATTTTATTTCAATCCATTTATATAATTCGTTCCACTACGTCATGAATATAATGTTAGTGGCGTAGTGGAACGAATTAAATTACACTACTGAAAGTTCTTAACAACGTGACTTTTTTTGGTAAAAGCTTAATAGGGCAATTTTTTTCAAAGTGTACCATATTTTTTGAATAGGCGTCCTTCCATTACTTAAGAGGATTACTTTACCATACAAATAGTAACGAAATGGACGTAACGGATCGAATATTTCGCAGATTATTTATTTCATTGCATGTTTGAGAAAAGCACTATACATGCCTGGCCGTGAAAAAGGTGTTTAATATACTGTTTTTAACAACTGTAATTGTATTTTAATAAAATCATGTTCAATGATAATGACAGATTAAGATGATTGAGTCGCATTAGCAGAAACAATAATAGGAACCTTCGTAATCTTGTAACGGAACCCTTACTCTATTTTTTGGGACCACCAATTTCGCGCGCGATTTCTATCCACTACTGACAGTTTGTAAATAAAACGAATGATGTGACGTAACGATATGTGATGCTAGATGAAAATAAACACCTAATTTGGTAATAAAAATACCTCGTTCCCACAAAATCATCGTAACGGAATGTGGACATGGCCACTTTTCTAAAATCACTGGACAAGATTAATTTTTGTTTATTATGTAAAAAATACTTTAGCGAGATAAATATAAGGTTGATTTAAGAAAATTCATGTTTTCCACTATCAGAAACAAGTATTTCCAGGCACAATATACAATACCCAATCGATCGATACTTGAAGTTGGCTTTCCACTGGTGGACAGGCAAAAATCGAGGGTCGGCAGCCAGAAAAACGAAGATTATGTGGTAAATTTAATGCTAAATGAAAGGTTTTTTTGGGTTTATTTACATGTAAGATATATTATTGACGTTTTAAAATAGCTACAAGTACAATATTTGAACGTGTTTCGTATTTGTAGGGTGTCAAAGGCACTGGACAAGCCAAAAACATCAAGGTACAGACAAGAAAAATAAAAAATGCCCATTAACGTCTGTTTTTTTTTTCTAAATCTTGAATTGCGAAATTCCTTATATGTTCCACTGTATGTATGTTTTTTTTATGTATACCTATGTTTGCCGATTTTTCCGTCAATA
This sequence comes from Epinotia brunnichana, assembly GCA_963854355.1. NCBI lineage: Eukaryota > Metazoa > Arthropoda > Insecta > Lepidoptera > Tortricidae > Epinotia > Epinotia brunnichana. The sequence continues at coordinate 31,297,433 of OY977935.1, read as the reverse complement.
GGGAACATTACTGCAATGTTCTGCTGCCAGAGGCAACACTACCACTAATAGTAAACCAGTATAGGAACCGGGATGGGTGGCGTACGCGAAGAGAGGCTTATGCTCAGCAGTGGGCGATTACAGGCTGAAAATGATGATGATGATGATAGGATTCACGCACACATGCACAATTGATTGTCAAAAAAGTGATAAGGATGCTTGCATAGACAATACCGCAAGTGGGAACGAGATACAATGTCAACGCTGCTAGTGTCGCCACCTACGAAGAGTTTTGCGTAATGTTCCCTATTGTGGACCGATTTCCAAAATTCTTTTTTTATTCGATAGAGTATACTTCCGAGGTGGTCCCATTGTCACCAAATCAGGATCTGATGATGGGATCCCAGGGAAATCGAGGGTAACTCTCAAATTTTATAGGCACGCATATAGTGATTTTGGTATTTTCTATTATAATTCGTTCATTTATCTTCGGAAATCGCAATTTTAGTGAAGTGGAACTAATACTGAAGACCACATATGACTTATGGAACTCCTCAAAGTTGTAAAGTTCGTCAAAGATTCTGACACGATTCCGTTGAAGTAGCAACTCATGAAGTGGGAATTCTCAGATCCTTTAGGAATAGACGGAACTCCTCAAATATTATCAGCCCACAGATAGCGACTTGGCTTTTTTTCTGTAATAATCAACGCATTTGCTCTCTGAAAGCAGTGCATGTGGTAAATTGGAAAGGAAATGTGGAAATGTTCATGTACCTATGTGGCTTGGCGAAGCACTGAATTGAAGTCGGTTTAAACTTTGTTTTTAAAGTAATTATTTGTGTTCTTAATTCTGTATGACATCTACTTACTATTGGTTAATGATAGGTATAGATATTTTTAAATCTGTTTGACATATATAGGTATTTAATATAAGAACACATGTGCCATTTATTATAGTAATTGTTTTCCTATTTTATTTTATTTTTGTACGCCGCAAGGTAGAACATAGAGGATTCTCAACCTTATTTAAGATCTACAATGTATACTTAGCTATGTTTCACAAAATAAATTACTTACTTACTTATTTAAGTGCTAACGAATATGTTTAATTTTGCTGAAAGTAAGATCATAGAAAGGAAAAGGAAAGAAGGCAGTAGGCTTTCTCCGGCCCAATCCGCGATATAATTGCCTACCGTACTAGCCTGTGTCAGGATTGTCACTTTTAGCAAAATTTTAATTCAGTGCCTAGAAATTGGCATGGGCCGAGAAGTTGTAATTTTTACTTGTATTGTCTAGGTTCAGGGATTTTGAGGTTGGTTTTACCTAAACCTTTCACGATGAAAGAAAGAGCGACAGGCGATACCTATATGGTTGCGGGGCCAGCAGATGGGCGGCGCGGGGCGGTGATGAGCACGAGTAACCGTAGTTTACTGTTAGTAGGTACCTACTGTCAACCAATTTATTAGTTTAAAATAAAGCCCGGCCCTTGCCAAAGATAACACATCTCTGTATAACTAATTCAATGATTCAATAAAGTTCAACAATGGTTTTCCTAACAAATACAGAAATGTACTCAAGATTCAGAGCAGTATTATCTCCACTTATCTCCATCTCCACTTATAATAAATCTCTAAATTAAAAAAAGAATCAGCCAGTTTGAAACTAAGCTTTGTGTGGTACGAATGTTCTCAGCATCCCATGAACGGAAAAATATGAAACATTTTATATAGGTACATTATTATTCTAGCTGCAACTTAGGATAGTTTTTATCCGACTGCGACAATTATTTATTTTTCAACACACCTGCTCGTAAAGTAGGTCTTATTACAGCGTATTTACACTGATAATGCAGAATATTACCCATGCCGTGCCTTTTACATTACATTATCGCACTAGTGCCTTTTCATTACATATCTTTTTAAATATTAGCAAAATAATGCAGAATATTACCCATGCCGTGACTATTACATTACATTATCGCACTAGTGCCTTTTCATTACATATCTTTTAACATTTTTTTATTTTTTTTTCCTCGCAAATGTGTTGAAAAACGTCGTATGAAACACGTGAGCATTGGTCATTACACTTCTCGTCTCCATTAAGCCTTCGCCTTCGGCTCAGGCTTAAAAACCGACTCGAGTGTAATGACCAACATAGCGCACTTGTATCATAATGTACTATTCCGATATATACGACATCATTTAATTTTTCATTTATTTTTATTGAAATCAAACGTTGCTCCAACTGTCAGCTATAAGAAACGTCAAATTTTCGTCAAAATGGCGGAATTGCTTTGCCTTTCACTTATTAATAATTTAAATCCAGTCTACGATAGACCTTTATAATACACATGCCAAAAGTTAAACCATAAAAAAATATTCGATTGTGATATGAGAACTTATATGCGCAAATGTCGCATTATGGAGTAATTTCAAAAAATGTATTAACAAATTTGAACAATATAATTAACACGAATTTGTTTTTTTTGAATGGCAATGGCACGCGTTCTTTGCGCATTCTGCCACAGTGCGTACGGCGCTACCACGAAAGCCGAAACTCGAAGTTCGTATAACTGCATCCCTGTCACTCGAGTATTGTCAGTGCGATAGAGATAGAGATACCCGAATATTTTCGAATTCCGAAGTTCGTGGTTATAGCTCAGGAATCGAAACTACACCCCAAAAGCCGCGACCGCTGCGCCATGTTTTCGTGGTTTTTAAACGTCAAACATGTTTTGCCAATCAAAACAAAACCCTATTTGTTTGCCGAACCTGACTGAAAACATGTTAGATGTTTAAAAACATGGAAAACATTGGTGCAGCGGGCCCGGCTGTAGGTAGACACTAAATAAAATAATCATAATGTATTTTCTCGAAAAAAGGATAATAGAGAAAAAATCAACGCAAGAGGTTAGGTATATGTATAGGTAATCACTAAGTTCCAAAGTTTTATGTTCTGTCCCTTTTTCACAAAACGCACCTTCAAATGAAACGATTGTTTTTTACTATGACGCTCGAGGATCTTGACGTTACAGTCCCCGATCGTTTTCTCACTCTAACAAGCGACATTAAAACGGTTTTGAGATATTTGAATGGGATTTTCGTCATCTTCTATCTATCTTTACCTACATATAAATGCCCTGACTGACTCACCCACTCGCTCATCAACGCACAGCCGAAACTACTGGGGCTAGAGAGTTGAAATTTACACCAGAACTACCTTTTACAACGTAGGCAACGGATAAGAAGAGATTTTTGGAAATTCTACCCATAAAGGGGTCAAATAGGGGTGCAAAGTTTGTATGGGGGAAACTTTATTTTTTATAGCTAGAGACTTAAAATTTTGTATAAATATTACTTATTAGAATACGAATAAAATCCTTTCAACGTTTAGGAAAATTCTGCCCCTAAGGGGGTAAACAAGGGGTGCAAATTTTGTATGGGGGAAACTTTATTATTTTAGCAAGAGACTCAATACGTTGTAGAAAGCTTACTTATTAGAATACAAATAAAGTACTGCCAGCGTTTTGGAAAATTCTGCCTCTTAGGGGGTTAAAAAGGGTTGCAAAGTTTGTATGAGCGAAACTTCTTTTTGAGATAGAAGCTTAAAAGTTTGTAGAAAGATTACTTATTACAATACAAATAAAAAAAACTGCGTTTTTGAAAATTCCACCCCTAAGGGTATGAAAAAGGGGTACAATGTTGGTAAAGGGGATTTTTTTGAGCTAGAATCTCAAACCTTTTTAAAAAGATCGCAAGCGACAAACCTTTGCTGAAAGATTACTTATTACAATACAAATAAAGAACTTTCAGCGTTTTGGGAAATTCCACCCCTAAGGGTGATTAAAACAGGTGAAAATTTGTTTGGAGGAAACTTTTTTTTGAGCTAGAGACTTGAAATTGTGTAGAAAGATTATTTATTAGAATACAAATATATAGGTAAATTACTTTCAGTGGTTTGAAAATTCCCACCCGCTAAGAGGGGGATAAAGAGGTGCAATGTTTGTGTAGGAAAAAATTTTTTTAGTAGAAACTTAAAACTCTGTAGAAAGATTAAGTACCTACTTATTAAAATACAAAAAAATACCTACTGCCAGCGTTTTGGAAAATTTCACCCCTTGAGGGGTTAAAAAGGGGTGCAAGGTTCGTATGGGAAACACTTTTTTTTAGCTAGAGACTAGATAAATAGTTTGTAGAAAAAATACTTACCTATTACAATAAAAAAACCGAGTGTTTTATTTTTAATTTTTCCCTGAAAAGCGTTCAAAGTTTGTATGGAGAGCAAGACATTTTTAAAGTATGATATTTGTAACTGCGATATTAGCCTGTTTAGACTACAAAACTTATTTCAGCGTTTTTTAATTCATCGCCTAAGAAGGTTAAAAGGGGGTTCTAACTTTGTATAGAGAGCAAGACATTTTTAAAGTAAGAAATTTGTAACTACGGTTTCAGACTGTTTACTATGAGGGTTCAAAAAGGGTTCTTAGTTTGTATAGAGAGCAAGAGATTTTGAAAGTAAGAGATTAGTAACTTCGGTTTTATATTGTTTTCTAAAAGTCTAGGTAGAAAATTAATTTCAATGTTTTTTTTTTTAATTCATTTCTTCAACAAACATTTAGACGATAACATGTTATACGCGGACGAAGTCGCGGGCAACAGCTAGTTTATAAATAAGGAGATAAAATAATAATATCAAATCCTCGCGGTCAATTAAGCGCAGCCACTGACGTCGTCTGAAATGCAAAGCATATACTCGTATACATTAGGTATCTATCATAAAAAGTGGAATAAAGTGACTAAAATATTATATAAAAAAAACATCGTAAAACAACCTAAAAAAACCAACGCCCGATCAATTTTTGTGCTGTTGTTACGAATGGTTACGCTTCGAACTTTGATCTATTTATCTGATTCACAATTCGTCAATTATTTGAAATTACGATTTTATAACTATAAGTAGGTACTTAGTTTACTATACCTACCTACAATACTGAGAAATCGGCATGACTAAACGTAAACAAAGGAATAGCGGCATATCAATTGACAGATCAAAAGTACATAACACATTCTAGTGGGACAGTAGGTCTGCCTACTTCGTCTGTCTGACAACAAAAGAATAATCAAGTAAAAATTAAATGCTAGAATATGTGACCTTTCCTGTTCAGTAGGTAATCTGAACAAAGACAACTCTGGAATCGATGTATTATTTAGACACCCAAACACAAAGCAATAAGTTCTCCGCCGATTATCAACATTTTTTTTTCATTTATTTAGCGGTGCCGAAAAGCCGTGACGTGCGAACCTTGTGCGGTGTTAGCCCCGACTGGCGCACTGAGAAACGGGTCGAGATTTTGTTTGAGTGTGCGACAGATACTGTGGCGCACACATACAAGCTTCGCGCGATGCGTTTGTATAAAGATAACATACTTTGCCGTCCTTTTACTATGGTAAGATGCCTGAAGTATACCAAATGGTCGTAAAGATTTGATCTTGCTCTTAGTACTTACTAGTGTGTCAAACATAGGTCGATAAACATAAATGGGTCAGGCCGTAGATTTTGCCACAAAAGGCATAACCTAACTCTCTGCTCCTTTTTTTTTAAACCTTAAAATACGTAATATTAATTTCTCAACATTGTGTTCTCTAACTAAGAAATGGTGAACCGAGGCCACTAAAAATATTTAAATAAATCCATAAACTTGGGAAGTTACATAGATATTTTTTCACGAATAACGTAGAAAATTTCATAAAAAACGCAAATCCGATTAGGTAGTATTTTACTCAATCAGAAAAATTTGAAAAAAAAATATTTTTTATAATTTTTTTGTTTTGACGTTATTAAATGATAGTTACCTATCCGCCTTTAAAATATCGTTTCATGTTTCCTAAGAAAGTACATTCATATTCTCACATTTAACAAAAAACACACAAAACCATTTTTCGGCGCTACTTTGACTGCGTAACTAACGTCTCCCGATTTTGTGGAGTTAAACATTAGCAGTAGGTATTTGTATTAGAGTAGTGGCAACACCTAAGCTACCTTCTTTATGGTCAATGACGCGGTAGCGGCCATATTTCTTTCAGTGGGCTGTAAAGTTTAGTGCAAAGTGGAAAGTAACCTGTTTGTCGCGGAGTGCATTTTTTAAGATTTCAAGGTAAGTTGTGAATGAATATTTGTTATTGTTATTGTGCTCTATTCAGTAAAGTGTGTGTAAACTTTCAAGGCTAAAGAAACCTGGAAAAACAGTGTATTTATCGAGTTATGATTGAGTCTATCTGCGTCCCGTGACGCAGAATGGCAGTATGCTACTCTGCGCTACTTAGTAAAAGTGTATGTGAACTTACTTGCTTAGATTTGCGATTTTTCAAATGTGTGTTTTTTTGCCCTCGGTTCACAATCTACTAATATTATATATTTATTCCAAATATTTTATTTAAAAATCACACACATTGTGCGCGCCTTAACTATTTTGCGTTTCTGTTTTGCGTCACTGCGCATCCGATTCGTAGAAAATTCTGCGTCACCGCTGCGCTCTTTGTGGCAAAATCTACGGCCTGACCCAAATGTCACTCCTGTTCCTGAAAATTTAGGACGCTGCCAATTTCTAAATAATGATTGATAACTAGCACTTACCTCCCAGCGCGCGTCCTCGTCCTGGTGGTGCAGCGAGTGCGCGGGCGGCGCGGCGTCCCGCGGCAGCGCGCTTAGGCTGTACAGGTGCTGCAGCTCCTGTAGGAAGTGCGCCTGCGCCACGCCCGGCCCGAGCCGAGCGCCGCACACGCCGCAAGCCGACTTGCGTTCGCCGTCAGCTGCAAATAGCCCGCAATTCAACCCCCCGAAAAGCAGAACGCCGTAAAGTTCAAGACGACCGTGAATATAGGGACTACCTATATATGTACCAATGCGACTCGACCTCACCCCTTATCATCACTTACAATTAGGTGAGATAGTCAAATAAATGAGATACGAAAATTGCCTGTTTTGTATCAATGCCAAACAATGGGCTCAAATAAAGTTGACTTCGTTTAATAATGGCGTAGAGACCTGCAAATAAAACGTTGAGGTGAAAAACTATGATGTAGGTAGTGAAATGTCATGCCGCAATTTGATCACGCAGCCATAAGCGAAGCTGTATCAGCCGTCATAATCATATAGTGGTAGTTGTACAAGCCCAATTTCAAAGAAAAACCGCAAATCGATCTATTGTTTAGCCATTTTGTACACGCATACTAGAGTTCAAAACAATTTTTTTGACCCGCAGTTCCTAAAAAAATTCCCCTCCTAAGGGATTTCGGTGGGATTTCGTGTTAATTAAAAAACAGTGGCTGAAATGTAATGATGTGGTATATTTTTAGAATCGCCTTAAAATGCCCTTTCATTAGATACCACACACGATAGGTTTCTGAAAAAAGGGATTTTTTTTAGGAACTGCGGGTCAAAAAAATTGTTTTGACCTCTAGTATGCGTGTGCCAAATGGCTAAACTGTAGATCGATTTGCGGTTTTTTTAATCGTACAAGCTACACTAATAGCAATAGCCCAGCACGACTACTAACTTTGCAATAATCATCCGTCTGGGATCTGCATCCCTGCGCCATTGATGAAGTATATATCATTACTAGCTTTTGCCCGCGACTTCGTCCGCGCGGAACTCGTTTATATCGTAACTTTCTCCCCCCTTTTCACCCCCTTAATAGGTGATGAATTTCCAGATAAAAACTATCTTTAGTAAGGACTCTTTGGGAAGGCCCCGGAATTCAAAGTATTTCTATACCAAATTTCATCTCAATCGGTTCAACGGTTTAAGCATGAAAAGGTAACAGACAGACAGAGTTACTTTCGCATTTGTAATATTAGTATGTATTGTATGAAGGAAAGGGTATAGATGCATGTAGGCTTTTTTCAGTATTATTTTGCATATTTTCATATCAAACGGCCGTAAGGACCTTTTCTACTAAACCGTAGGATTGAATTAACTGACTTGTACTTTAAACATTTTATATTAAAAATAAAAATACTTCAACAAAATGTTACATCTAATAGTTTTCAAAATAGCCATAACAAAACGTCTTTTTTACCCCGTTTTAGAAAACATCTTCAAAACTAAGGCCGCCATAAGGTACCTTTTACCCTTGGAACGTCACATACATATATTTACTTATGTAATGTTCATATTCCCCAGGACTCCCCATTACCGCTATACCGTAAATGGGTTCAATCCAAATTTTCACCCCCTATTTCACCTCCTTAGAGGATGATTTTCGGGATAAAAACTATCCGTTGTCATTCTCCAGGACTCAAACTATCTCTATACCGAATTTCATCTAAATGAGCTACATCCAAATATTCACCCCCATTTCACCCCCTTAGGGGATGATTTCTGGGATAGAAACTATTATATGTCCTTTTCCAGGACTCAAACTATCTTTCAACCAAATTTTATCAAAGTGTGTCACAAACAAATTTCCACCCCCAATTACACCCCATTAGGGGATGATTTTCGGGATAAAAACTATCCTATGTCCTTCTTTAACTATCGTTATACCGTAAGTGGGTTCAATCCAAATGTTCATCCACCATTTCTCACCCCCTTAGGGGATGATTTCCTCCTTTTATGTGTTCCGGAATAAAAAATATTCTATGTTCTTTCCTAGGACTCTACCTCTCTCTATACCAAATTTCATCTGAATGGGTTCTATCCAAATCTTCAACCCTCATTTCACCACCTCAGGAAATGATTTTTCGGGATAAAAACTATGCATTGTCCTTCCCTAGGACTCCTTCTATATATTTACCAAATTTCATCTAAATGGGTTTTATCCAAAATTTCACCCCCTATTTTATCCCTGAGGGGATGACTTTCGGGATTAAAACAATCCGTTGTCATACTCCGGGACTCAAACTATCTTTATACCAAATTTCATCAAAATGGGTCACAACCAAATTTTCACCCCCAATTACACCCCCTTATGTGATGATTTTCAGGAGTAAACTATCCTATGTCTTTCCCTAAGACTCCAACTCGCTATACCGTAAATGGGTTCCATCCAAATTTTCATACCCCATTTCACCCCCTTAGAAGATGATTTCTGGACTAAAAATTATTTTAAGTCCTTCTCCAGGACTCTGAACTATCTCTATACCAAATTTCATCTAAATCGGTTCTATCCAAATTTTCACCCCTCATTTCACCCCCTCAGGAGATGATTTAGGATAAAACTATGCATTGTCCTTCCCTGGGACTCCTTTTATCTCTAGACCAAATTTTTACTAAATGGGATATATATCCACATTTACATCCCTATTTCATCCCCTTGGGGGATGATTTTCGGGATTCAAACTATCCATTGTCATTCTCCGGGACTCAAACTATATCTATACCAAATTTGATCTAAACGGAGTCCATCCAAAATTTCACCCCCCATTTCACCCCGTCAGGGAAAGATTTCCGGAATAAAAACTATCCAATGTCCTTCCCCAGAACTTAAACTACCTCTAAACCAAATTTCATCAAAATGGGTTACATCCAATTTTTCACCCCCCCATTTTACCCCCTAAAGGGAAGATTTTCGGGATGAAACCTATCATTTAACCTTCTCCGGGACTCAAACTAATTATATACGAAATTTCATCTAAATCGGTGCAGCGGTTTAAGTAGCTCCATACAAATTTCCACCCCCCCATTTCATCCCCTTAGGGGTTGATTTCCAGGATAAAAACTACCCTAAGTCCTTCCCCAAGACTCAAACTATCTCTATACCGAATTTCATTTTAATCGGTTCAGCCGTTTTCACGTGATGCGCGGTCACATAAACAGACAAACAGATAAACAGATAAACAGACAAACAGATAAACAGATAAACAGATAAACAGACAAACAGACAAAAATTCTAAAAACTGTTGGAACGTGTTCTGTTATCGATTCTAAGTATCCCTAGCCAATTTTTTTTCGAATATCTTCCATGTACAGACTTTCGATCCTCTTCAGCTTTATTATATGTATAGATAATATACACTTCATTAATGATATCAATTCAGACTCCACCACTCTTCAGGGAGTAGAACGGAGTTAAGTATGAGCTTTTATTATTTACCCATATCAGCTCTAGCCTGATTATTAGCGATATAAATTATTAATATCTATCTCACTAGGTTTCGGGTTTTGTTAGATTACTTACGGGAGAAGAAATCATGCGAGTCCGTGCATGGGGCAGTGGCGGGCGGGTCGTCGTCTTTGCAGGGCCGCGGGGAAGCCGACGCGGCCGAGCCCGGGGAGCTGGTGTCGTCGCGCGGGTAGTGGCGGTACAGCGGCGGGGTGCTGCTCTCGTCGCGGACGCTCTGTGTAACATATTCCTACTATTATTGGAGGAAATAGGCACAGATATGATGATCTCAACTAAATGTCGACCAACGACAAACGACGATTGTCAGGAGAATAACTGCCAGGAATGCAACTACATGACGACGACGACCCTTCTGTCAAGAGCGTAACGATTGAGAAAAAGAAGAGATTATGAACGATAATCTAACGGGATGTTCCGAGCATTCAATAACCTGAATACTGTTCCCACAAGCTCGCGCGCCGCGTTTTGTCCAAAATAAGTAGAACCAGTGATGCTGGGTGCGTCGCGTATGACGCGCAATTTTGCTGCTAGGAACCCAAAAAACACATTTTGTGCGAAAAAGAAAGAAGGTATGGTATGTAAGTAGGTTTATTACCCAAAACCACAGCTCATTTCGTATGGTGCACGGTCTGATATGAAATATGATTGCCATTAATTTGTTACGTTTCTAGTAACTACGAGGAGGGGTATTATGTAATCTTAAAGCTTTTCTTTGATGTAACCGACCGTCATTCATTTCCTTATCGTTAGAAATCGAATCAATTAGTAAGTTTCTAATAAGATTGGGTAATTTTAGTAGCGTTTGGTACAGTAGGTATTCTAGGTATAGTTATCACTCTATTTAACTTATGTTTGGGGTAGGGCAGCATACCCTAAGTGCTTGTCCAACGGATTGTCCGAGAGCGTACTGCTCGCCCAGATGCCTGGCGAAGGCTTTGCCGGGGTACAGCGGGTGGAAGGCACCCCCGATGGGCCGGAAAGCGCCACAGCCGAAGCTCTGCAGTGCGGGGTGCAGGAACTGCGGTGCCATATGGTGCAGGAACCCCTCCATCAGTGCTGCGGTACTCTACAAATGTGCAACCAATATTAACAAATCCGCATCTAAACGGCCTTCTCGCAAGCATGAAAAAATAAAACAGTTGTTGCATTTTACGAAGGGGAGTGGGCGCGTTCCTATTATTATGAATTTAAAGTCAAATTTTGTAAAATCCACTCGCCTTCCTAAAATGCTAGAAGTATAACAACGCGCTGGATAATCCTTCGTCTACAAGTGCAGGGCGTTTGTGTGGGTGTCCATTGGCTGCCCGTCACGAACGCGGTGCCACGATGGAAACAAACTGTTTACTTACATGGATCACTATGGCAGTCAAATTTTAAAAAGATCCTCTTCTACCTACGTAGGAGTTTTGGAAAACAAAACGTAATCGTGGATTTTTTATTAAAAGTAAATTTCCAAACTAGAATAGTTTTAATCCCAGAAATCAGCCTTTAAGTAGGGGGGAATTGGTGGTGAACATTTGTATGGAGCTACTATACAACCGCTGCACCCGTTTAGATAAAATTGTCTCGGGGAAGCACATAGGATAGTTTTTATCCCGTAAATCAATCTACGCGGACGAAGTCGTAGGCAGAAGCTTAGTTTCCAAATAAAATGATTTACTTAGTAACAAAAGGTCGTTTCTCTTTGGTGACTACGATTTTAACGTGATTGCCATCTGTCCGGAAACAATTTTTCGAATTCAGAAAAATCGGTTCCTGTTCAGCGATTAAAAATCATTGTTTAAGAGAAGGTAAGTACGTAGGTTATATATACGTTGTACCTACGGTACAGTTTGTACCCTAATGATACCTGTATCCTAAATAATTATAACTAGCACCTAAAACAAATCTTAAAAAAATACCAGTTTAACCAAGTAGGTAACGCCAACGAGCAGTAAAAGGAACAGTAATAATTGTTTGTTTGAAGAGCGATATTACGTCCTCAATGCGGTTAACATAACACTCGGAGTCAGGAGCTGATGGCCGGCCCAGAGTTGAATCAATAAACGCAAGCCGTTTTTGTGACTAGCTATGTTGGTGGTCGGTATTTTGTGACCCAACATGCGTATACTTACACACTAAGTAGTAGTTTCCGTGTATAGGCACGGTACCTATCCATCTAACAAAACTTTCATAACCGAATAAACTCTATTATTCTCGGATGCTTAAGTACTTCAATATGTTATGGTTATAAAGAAAATAAAACAACTAAGACACTACAATAACAACACTTTGCTAAAAATGTAGTAGGTACCTAACTGACTGTAAATAAATACTTCCTAAATAAGTTTTTGCCAAACATGGCATTTTTGGAACAAGATTTTAATGCCGGCTGTTCTTTTTTTGCACAGTCATCAACTACTGATTAAGGGAATCGAATGAGCTCAAATATGACGGTTTTATCTTGTGTAACTGCGGAGTTCCTATGGCCGCCTTCCGTCTCCATTACTAAACCAGCTTTATGGTAGTTACCCAACTATAGGTACAAAGTATCAACTCGATTGGACTTCGGAAAGTTGGTCAAAATTGAATTACAAGATTTAACCCGAACAAACATATACATACAGTGCAAATTAAATAAAAGCTTGTCTATACCTAGCTATGAATAATAAATATAGTCAAATAAACTGATTATGGAGCGAACTAGGGATTTCACACAGTCACAGTGAGAAATTGTGTAATTAATTATTATTGTGTAGCTTTGCTTAGTTTGGGACTAGGTTGATTTGTGTAAGATTGTCCGAAAATATTTATTATTATTATTTTATTATTCAATAATTATGTCAATATACTAATTTCATACCTACTAATATAACCAATGTATTCTTGCAATTACATAGGTACCTACCTATTTGAGTTGGCTGAATTGCATCGAAGTAATCCATTAAAAAGCAGCATATTACGAGTAATAGGGGTGTAGACACTAAATAAAATAATCAATAATGTTGCATTTTCTCGGAAAAGGATTAAAAATTTAGTCCAAGGAGAAAAAAGCAACACAAGAGGTTAAATAATCACAAAGTTATAAGCGTCCAAAGTTTTAAGAAGGGGTATGTTCTGTCCCTTTTCCGCAAAACGCACCTTCATATGAAACGATTGTCATTTACTATGACGCTAGACGATCATGACGTCACGATCCCGTAGCGTTTTCTCTCTAACAACCAACATTAAAACGGTTGTAGCTTCGTAATTTATTGAGATATTCGAATGGGATTTTCGTCATTAGGCATATTTTTTTGCCTTCTTTCTTTTGAAGTAATAATAATGTTTGATTCTACACCCCTATTGTTCTATTTCTGCACTCATTATTTTTGCCATATAGGTACAATAAATAGTAAATTATTTAAAACTAGCTGTTGCCCACGACTTCGTCCGCGTAGAACTTTTTATCGTCTTAGAAAATGATTTCTCTCAATACAAAATTTGAACCCTCTTTTAGGGGATAATTAAAAAAACAGTTGATGTTCATTTTCTAGTTTGTGAACAAACAGTCTAAAACCAAAGTTAAAAATCTCATACCTTAAAAATGCCTTGAAATACTCAAACTTTGAACCAATTTTAACACTCTTAGGGGATGAATTTGGAAAAACTCTGAAATCAGTTTTGTAGTCTTTTAACGTACAGAATAAGACCGAAGTTAAAAATCTCTTACTCACACTTTAAAATTTTATTGCTCGCCATTTAAAATTTGAACCCCCTTTTAAACCCCCTTAGAGGTTGAATTTTTCTAATCGCTGAAAGAACTTTTTTCGTAAACTTTTAAGTCTCTAGCTCAAAAAAAGTGTTGCCCATACAAAGCTTTCTTAACCCCCTTAGGAGTGGAATTTTCTAAAACTCTGAAAGTACTTTATTATTAATTTTAATAAGTAACATTTTGAATAGTTTTAAGTCTAGTAAAAAAAAAAGTTTTTCCCACACAACACTGGCTACCCTTCTTAAGGATCTTAAGGATCCCCTTAGGGATGGAGTTTTCTAAAACGCTGAAAGTTCTTTTTTAGTATTCTAATAAGTAATCTTTTTGCAAAGTTTAAAGTCTAACTCAAAAAAAAGTGTTGCCCATGCAAAGCTTGCTCTCCTTTTTAACCCTATTAGGGGTGGAATTTTCTAAAACGATTTGTGTTCTTTTTTTGTATTTTAATAAGTAATCTTTCTACAAAGTTTCAAGTCTCTAACTCAAAAACATAAACTTTCCCTGATAAAAACTTTGCACCCCTTTTTATCCCCCTTAGGGATAGATTTTTTCAAAACGCTGAAAGTCTTTTTTTTTTGTATTTTTATAAGTAATCTTTCTACAAAGTTTTAAGTGTCTAGCTCAGAAAAAGTGTTCCCCATACAAACCTTGCACCCTTTTTTAACCCCCTTAGGGAATGATTTTTGTAAAACGCCGAATGTAGTATTTTTCATGTTCTAATAAGTAATTTTTCGTCAAAATTTTAAGTCTCTATAAAAAAAAATATGTTTTTCCCATACAAACTTTGCACCCTATTTTACCCCCTTAGGGGTCAAATTTTCCAAAACGCTGAAAGTACTTTCTTTGTATTTAAATAATCTTTCTACAAAGTTTTAGGACTCTAGCTAAAAAAAATAGTTCCCCACATACAAACTTTGCACCCCTATTTTAGCCCCCTATTTTTAGGGGTAGAATTTTCTAAAACGCTGAAAGTACTTAATTTGTATTCTGATGACTAATCTTTCTACAAAGTTTTAAGTCTCTATTTAAAAAAAATATTGTTTCCCCCATACAAAATTTGCACCCCTATTTTACCCCCTTAGGGGTAGATTTTTTTAAAACACTGAATCTAGGTACTTTATTTGTATTCTAATGAATAATTTCTCTACAAAGTTTTAAGTCTCTATTTAAAAAAAAGTAGTTTTTCCCATACAAACTTTGCACTCTATTTTACCCCTTTAGGGGTAGAATTTTCTAAAACCCTGAAAGTTCTTTATTTGTATTCTAATGACTGATCTTTCTACATAGTTTTAAGTCTCTATTTTAAAAAAAAATGTTTCCCCCATACAAACCTTGCACCCCTATTTTACCCCCGTAGGGGTGGAATTTTCCAAAACGCTGAAAGTGTTTCATTTGTATTCTAATAACTAATTTTTCTACAAAGTTTAAGTCTATAGCTCAAAAAAAAAAGGTTCTCCCATACAAACTTTGCACCCCCATTTTACCCCCTTAGGGGTAGAATTTTCAAAAATCCCTTTTTATCCCTAGCCCACGTTATAAAAGCAACATACTGTGCAAAAATCAACTCTCTAAGATTAGTAGTTTCGGCTGTGCGTTGATGAGTGAGTGAGTGAGTGATTGAGTGAATAAGTCAGTCAGGACATAGGCATTTATTATGTATAAATAGATAGAAGATAATGAAACTCCCATTCAAATATCTCAAAAAATTATGAAGCTACATCCGTTTTAATGTCGCTTGTTAGAGTGAGAAAACGATGAGGGACTGTGACGTCAATATACTCGAGCGTCATAGTAAAAAAACAATCGTTTCATATGAAGGTGCGTTTTGCGGAAAAGGGACAGAACATACCCCCTCTTAAAACTTTGGACTCTTATAACTTAATCATTACCTATATAACCTCTTGCTTTGTTTTTTTCTCCATTTGACTATATTTATTTTAAATTCTTTTTCGAGAAAATACATTATGATTATTTACCATATTTTCGATTCCTGAGCTATAACCACGAACTTCGGAATTCGACAATATTCGGGTATCTCTATCTCTATCGCACTAACCATACTCGAGTGACAGGGATGCAAATATATGAACATTGAGTATTGGTTTTCGTGGTAGCGCCGCAGGTACTTTGGCTGAATGCGCCGAGCGCGTGCCATTGCCATTGTCATTCAAAAAAAACAAATTCGTGTTAATTATATTGTTCAAATTTGTTGATTTCATTTATTGAAATTACGACATAAAACGACATTTGCGCATATAAGTTCTCATATCAGAATCGAATATTTTTTTATGGTTTATATTTTAGCATTTGTCTCGTAAAGGTCTGTCGTAGACGGGATTTAAATTATTAATAAGTGAAAGGCAAAGCAATTCCGCCATTTTGACGAAAATTTGACGGTTCTTATAGCTGACAGTTGGAGCAGCGTTTGATTTCAATAAAAATAAATGAAAAATTAAATGAAGTCGTATATTTCGGAAAATTAATTAACTGTCGCAGTCGGATAAAAACTATCCTAAGTTGCAGCTAGAATAATAATGTACCTATATAAAATGTTTCATATTTTTCCGTTCATGGGATGCTGAGAACATTCGAACCGCGCAAAGCTTAGTTTCAAACTGGCTGATTCTTTTTTTAATTTAGAGATTTATTATAAGTGGAGATTAATTAACTGTCGCAGTCGGATAAAAACTATCCTAAGTTGCAGCTAGAATAATAATGTACCTATATAAAATGTTTCATATTTTTCCGTTCATGGGATGCTGAGAACATTCGAACCGCGCAAAGCTTAGTTTCAAACTGGCTGATTCTTTTTTTAATTTAGAGATTTATTATAAGTGGAGATAAGTACGTACCTACTCGTGAAATATACTTGTGAATATCCTACATAGGTACCTATTTACCAGCAAACAAGCGTTAAACATCAATGAATCCATTTCTAGCACATTATTTATTTATTTTGTAGACACCAGTAAATATTGTTTTTAAGTCGTTGCATAAAGAAACCAATACATTTAAAAGGCATATCCCGACACCAACCCCTACTGGGTTGGTGTCGGGATATGCCCCGCTTCATACGATTTCCCGCGTAATAGGTAGGTACAGTAGACGGCAAACTTCGTGCGCAAATGAGGGGAAGTGGGGGGGCAGTTTGCACGTACAATTCGCCTTTGCGCAGGCAAGGTCATTTGCGCACGAAGTTTGCCGTCTACTGTACGCCATTTTACGCCAGTCCCTCAACTTGAAGCATGTTTTAATGCATTTGACTCGCGGTCCCGCTAAATACGCTATCTGTAACTAGTGATGTGCCAGGAATATTCCCTCATTCCTAGAACTATTCCCCAAACGGGAATATTAAAATACAAATTTAAATTTGTAATAAAAGTTAATTAAAATGACTATAGAGCCCCGACGAATAGTCTTTCGCCGGTTTCGCCAAAACCAATTTTCATAGTAATTCTGACTTTTCATCTTTATTATGTTGGTTCTTATTTTGTATTAGTAAATATTTTTTTGGTATTTCTTAATTAACTTGTGATAATTTGTATCGTTTTTGTTATTTATAGAAGTACTTTTGTAAAATTAGTTTTTTGGCCAGAGGAATATTCCCAGTAATAATGGGAATATTCCCATTGTTCCCGGGAATATTCCCATTGCTTCCGGGAATAGTCCCAGGAACATTGGGATTTACGTTTGCGGATAAATTACCTACACTGTTTAAAGTCTAGGTAAGAATATTGAAAACTCAAGGGCCAAAGTTGTTATGAAATCCCTGACAGCAAAATATATAAACATACAAAATTCCCCTATATTCCCTTGTTTAGGAATACTCCCCGGGAATATTCCCACCTAGGGGGTATAATATCCCAGGGAACGGCACATATGTTATTGATTGTTCACATAATTTTATTAACATAGCTATAATACCTATATACTTAATATCTAAGTATTTGGTTTTGACGATCATAATAATGACTTCATGTAAATTGAGATTTGAGATACTAATTTAATTCACAATGTAATCTTATAATGAAATAAATGAATCAGAATCATCACTACCTGTAACACAATTCACCCTGCATCTCCGTAAAATGTTTATTGACTTATGTTATGCGGAAAATTAGGAACAGGCCGTTATGCCGTACTATACTTTTTTAAGATTAGAATTATTTGTCAAACGGGTAAACAAAGAAGCAGTGGTCGTACACCTTCCTTCTTCGATTTCGACCGATACCACTGAATTTGTCGGAACTTATGTACCTACATACGAGTACATATCATTTG
Source organism: Epinotia brunnichana (assembly GCA_963854355.1). NCBI lineage: Eukaryota > Metazoa > Arthropoda > Insecta > Lepidoptera > Tortricidae > Epinotia > Epinotia brunnichana. The sequence continues at coordinate 31,279,320 of OY977935.1, read as the reverse complement.
ATATTTACCGATAGCTGAACGCATATATCGTCGGGTGACAAGCAAAAGTCACTACCAAAACTGTCACTGCTTTTCAAAACCTCTTATCTCGGTACGTAGTCAATATCGAGATACGACCTTTGATTTAAGTAGGTATTTGTTACTAAGTGAGTTTTGGTTGTCACCCGACGATATTTTATTTTAAAATGTTGTATACCGTAGCCAACGATATGCCAGCAGTCTCGGCAGTATTTTTCACACGGTCTTATTTAGTGGGGTACTTCTTTCTATGGCACATTTCTGACACTCATTTGTAAATATTCACCACCCGTTTCCGCTTTTCACTGGCAGTCAGAGGATTCTGCTTTTGCCTTTTCTTCTTTGGAGATGAAAAAACATTAGCCGGAACCGGCTGCGACTTCTGTAGCCCACTCGGGCCAGCCTCGGCTTCATACATTGTAAATGTGCACCAACAAACAAAATATCTAAATAGATCAACTACTAATAACAAAATTCAACAAAAACGATAACAACAATCTTTAAGTAAGTTTACAGCAATAGAAATCACAACCGACTCAACCGACAACAATATATACTCGAATGAAAAACCCACATCAGTGAATTACAGATAGTGACAGTGACGTTTATAAATAAAATAAAATAAAAATACTTTATTTCAGACCTAGTGATCCATAGTGTGTTAGTAACATGTGACTTAATACTAAATTGGTTAGTAATAGCATAAAAAATATTCTTAAATAATAAATTGGGCAACGCCCTTAATCTGTCCAATCCAATAAGATAGGATTGAACAGTCAAACCTCCACGATATTGCCTTTAGTATGCTGTTGGTGCTTGCTCTCACCCTGTCTAATAGCGATGCTATCTTTTTGCGCATGATCGCCTGAAACCCGTCTACACGGGCTTCGGCGAACATGCCCGAGGCACTACACCTCCTCGGCAGCCCCAGCAACATTCTAAATGCATTATTGTATTGCACGCGCAGGGCGCTATAGGCTCGCTTTGTATACCTAACCCACAGGCTGCTCGAGTAAAAAGATTGTGTATACGCTTTAAAAAACGTTATCTTTACTTCGTATGAACATCGAGCAAACCTGCGAGCAAGCATATTACTACGAACCGCTAACGCCCTGCGCTCTCTCTCAATATCCATAATAATTTACTTTCAAAACAAAGTTTTAACCGACTTCAATTCAGTACTCCGCCAAGCCACATGAACATTTCCACATTTTTTTTCCAATTTACCACATGAACTGATTTCCAAGAGCAGATGCGTTGATTTTTAGACCAATAAACCAAATCGCTGTATGTGGGCCGATAATATTTGAGGACTTCCGTCGATTCCTCAAGGATCTCAGAATTACCTTTGGCACTTCATTGTTTGCTATTTCAACGGAATCATATCAGAATCTGTGACGTACTTATATAGTTTGAAGTACATCATTGAGAAGTTCCACAAGCCATCTGTGGTCTTCATCATCACTTCCACCATCACCAAATTACCGAAATTACTACACGCGTGCCTAATATATTTGAGGAGTTCCCTCAATTCCTCATGGTTCCCATCATCCAACTGGGGTTTTGAAAACAATGGGACCAATCTGGAAGCATATACTTTCAATTAAAAAAAGAATTGTATGAATGAACAAACATTAAAAAAAAAATAAAAAAAAATACATCCGAATTGAGAACCTCCTCCTTTTTTTTGAAGTCGGTTTAAAATAGACCATTGTGTGAGAACTCTGCCTCTTTAGGTTTTTTAATGTACAACCTTTCCATGAAAAATTGCAAACGCAATTTATTAAAATTCTTATATTTTCATCTTAGAATATAAATTAACTAATATTATGTTTCTTATCTGTTCACAACACGGAGTAATGTATGTATTACTAAAACATGATAATAAATACGTGATATTTATTAACTCGTATTCACTGTTCGATCCGCAGAGTGTGCCCGATAAAAAACCTTATATCTCGTTCTGCAAAGGTCTCTCTAATGCTAAAAAAACGAAGTATAGCTACACCGAACCGTAGAATTGTGACACAAAGTGTGGAGGCTTCCTAGTAAGTGTTGGCAACACTGGTGTCTGATGGGACTCGCTCTTCTTCCCGGTACATACATTAATGTTATTTTCTGAAATTACATTATCATTTCATCAATTAAATGTATTATGTCAACTACTTAAATAAAAATTGGCATTGGTTCTGATTCGACAGTAGGTACCTATGAATTTCAAAGTAATTTATTCTTGTTTAAAATTGCATGGAAAAATGAACTAGATGGTATTAAACCCACAAATGAATACTTAGTTACTACATTATTAGCGTTAACACTGATACTGCACTATGATAAGGCTCAACCTTCTAAAGTGGTTCAGCTTGTCTGGATTTAGGGCAGAATAATTTAGCACCATTATTAAAACTTCTTGATTTTAATTTAACAAACGAACGTCGTAAAGCGATGTTCAATAGTCTGCTACAGTCCCCCGCGGCTATGAAGTCAAACCTGACACATTGCGCAACTATGAAGTTTCTGAATAATGACAATGTCAACCATAGGAAAAAATTACATATTCAACCCTAGAGGCATGTCTCAGGATTGACTTCATATAGCCGCGGGGGACTATAAAAACTTTCACATGTCCGTGACGTCTATGACTAACCAATCAATACGTATAGTGTTCGTAATGGTAATTACGAGTACCTAATGAACGGTTAAGCGCTAACTCTGTATCCATTTCAATTATGGTCTACTGCTCCGAGTACCGCTCGCTTTGGGCCTATCCTTTGTGCGTTAACAATTATTGCCCGGGTTAGATATATTATATTGTTACTTATATATATGTATATATTGCTCTATAGTAAACTCTCTAATTAGTCTTGGCGTTAGTATCTGGCTGAGTTGACAAATTAGCGTTCATGCTCTAGGTAATCAGGCTATGGGCAATAATTGAGGGATCTTGCGCCTTTGACTTGCGTTTCGTCCCACTTCAAATAGAGAAACCGCATTGTTGTCCTATCTAACAGAGCCTTGCACCGTCCAGCTTTGAAGCAGCAGGCATTTTTGTGTTCAAATGTACGGAAGTTTAGTTTAGTTTAGTCTTGTCCCGTAAATATAATTTTAATTGTACCTAAAATAAAATTATCTGCGTTATGTAGCATTTACCTAATGGCCTGCACCAGTTGTTCTACAAACATATATGTCCTAGATGTAATTATACCTATTAATTCGCTCTACATTACGCATCCCACCGCAATAAATAGATCCTATATTACGGATCTCTTTGATAGATCTCCGTTTTATACTCAATTACTCAGTATATCTTTCTCTAAATATTCATCATTTAAATTATAGTTTAAATAAGATTCATTGATTTGTGTTCGCTGCTTTAGGTACCTAGCTTGAGGCCAGTTGGCGCTCGTTACTTGCAGCTATCCATTCTATTGTTGTTACACGTAAACACTCGAGAAAAGAATAGTATGGCCGGAACCGGCCGCGTTAATACCTACTAACGTAAACGTTATGAAATGATACACATGGTGCATTAGAACGTCAGCTCCACACTAAACTTATCCTGCCTATGGATTAGAGGTGAACTACAAACCGTCTAAGTAGGTATGTATCGTAGGCTCAATATTGTATTTTGATACTTATAATGCATGCGCTCCATCTTCATTTCAACACCACTGTCGGTAGTTAGTACAACTATACACATGTAATATTATAATATTAGCAAACAATCTATTAAGTACATACTCGTATATTTACATATAAAATTGGACCGTTACTTATAGAGTGACGCACAGACTAAACCGCTAAAGATACAAGCATGAAATTTGGAAGTTTGGAACACATATTCTTCAAACGACGTTGAGGCGCACTAAGAAAGGATTTTGAGAAATTCAACCCCTAAAGGGATGAAATTGTGGATAAAACGTTGTATGCAAATCCGTTATTTTTGAAGGTAGATCTATGAAATTCGAGACTTCACTTTTCGGTCAGAAATTAAAATAGGTTTCCTTCAAGCATTATCGGGTATTCGTGCTTTAAAGGGGTGAAATGGAGGGTGAAAGTTTGTATGAAAGTTTGTAGAAAAACATACAAATCTCACAGACTTTTCCTGTTTATAATATTAGTACCTATAGATGAAATCAGGCTTGATTTGCAAAGAAGATCCCAAACGATCAACTATGTAACCAATATTAGTCCGCCTTATAAGTTGTAGATCAGCTATATAATTGATTGAACAGCAATATTTCATAAAAACAATATTTTTAGGAAAATAGATTCCGACTAAAAATAAGCCATTCATTAGTGAGTATGTAATTATGTATACAGAATCCAACTACTGGAAATAATGCAGGTTAGTACTGCGACCCTCACTGAACGGAACTCCTACAGAAAAGTAGGCTAGGTTATTAGAACTGCTGACCATTATTGAAAAGTTTTTTGATCAGAAGTTGCTTATCAGTTCATCAATCAATATAATCAGTCAATATAATGTATCATCTAACACCGACAAATTGGGATGGAATGGAAAGTTTTGCGTCTTTTGGCATAAGATAACGGGTTGCCCATACTAACGTGAGTAGAACTACTCAACGGATTTAGATTAAAAAATCCATTAACTAATGTAGCAAATCCTGAAATTTATAATGTTTCCATTTGCATGCATTTAAAGAACTGATCCGATTTTGATACAATTCGGTATTGATATATTTTAAAACCCTAGGAAGGACATAGGGTAGCTGTTATCCCGGAAATAATCGCTTAAAGGGGTGAAATGTTGGGGGGAACTTTGTATGGGGAGCGATGTTTATGCATACGCCTGAAATACTTTAATAGCAATTATCGTCTAACTAAGGCGATTAACGAGATCCACGCGGACGAAGTCGCGGGCTAAAGCTAGTATTTTCATAAGTACATACGTTAGCAGTGCGTCTTTTGTACTCCTAGAAGCTGATCCTAAAGAAGTTCACATGATTTTAATGCGTCTAAAAGCGGATAGTGCGCCAGGTTGAGATAATATCTCTGCAAAGTTTTTGAAAATGGCATGTAGTATAGTTGTACCCATCATCACACATCTAGTGAATATTTGTTTTATAATTTATGTACAGTACCGGTCAAAAGTTTAAGTTCACCCTTTGCTTTTGGTACAAATTTGTACTTTGGTGCGATAATGTTTTGCAGTTCAAATGTCGAAAATTGTTTCCAACTGATTCGTTATTGTTTACAGAGATGTGTTTGATTAGTCAGACACAATTTACGTAGATTTCTAAACAACTGATTCCCTAAAAACCAACATTGTATCTGATCATTGTACGTTTTACGTGGCAAGGCCATATATGGCCCAGCCTTTGCCGTCATTCCTATAAGATTTTAGGGAATGCGTTGTTTAGAAATATACGTGAATTGTGTCTGACTAATCAAACAAATCTCTGGAAACAATAACGGATCAGTTGGAAACAAATTTCGGCTTCCGAACTGCAGAAAATTATTGTCCAAAAGTACTCATTTGTACCTAAAACAAAGAGTGAACTTAAACTTTTGACCGGTAGTGTATATTCTTGATTATTAGAGAAAATTACCAAATCGCTATATGTGGGCCGATAATATTTGAGGACTTCCGTTAATTCCTCAAATTTCCGTCAATCTCAGAATCACCTTTGGCACTTCTTTGTTTGCTATTTCAACGGAATGATATCAGAATCGGTAACGTACTTTTATAGTTTGAAGTACATCATTGACAAGTTCCACAAGCCATCTGTGGTCACATCACTTCCACTTCCACTTTTATGATTCACACCAAATTTATGATTTTCGGATGTAAATACACGAGTTATAATAGAAAACACCGAAATTACTACACGCGTGCCTTATATATTTGAAGAGTTCCCTCAATTTCTCATGATTCCCATCATTCAACTGGAGTTTTGAAAACAATGGGACCAACCTGGAAGCATATACTTTCAATTAAAAAAAGAATGGTATGAATCGGTTCATAAATGACGGAGTTCTGAGGTAACACAAATTAAAAAAATATACAGGGTGGAATTTCATAAACTGTACATAATAAAAGGAGAAAAATTTCAGCCAATTTCATCGGTGAAACGGTGTTTTTTTTTTTCTAGTCACTAGTTTTTTTTTACAGAATTTTGAAAATTTTTGTAAAAACTCGGGTAATACACCTAATTCAGACGGTATAACTTTTGATCTAATGGTCCTAAAATGAAAATAAAAAATGCAGAGTATTACCAAGGGACAGGTTAATAATTCTTAATAACAATAAAAAACCAACTAGAAGAGAAAATCCGCAAAAAAAATTATTGTTTTTGAAAAATGGCTACAAAAATTACGAATTTTAAAAGAAAAACACAATTTTCTGAAAAAAACGCAGATTTAGTTACCATTTTTTTTGCTTAGTATTAAACCTCACTTAATGCCGATTCTAAAACCGTTTTTAAACTGTCTCAGACTTTGAAAAATACCACGCAAATGGGTACGTAAATCAAACCATGTTATCGGGTTTTAGGTCTCCACCTTCAACCCAAAAACACCCTTCAACTACCTGGGAACAAGCGGTCATTAAGGATTTTAAGAGGATTAAAATTTATAAAATTATGGTTTGATTTACGTACCCATTTGCGTGGTATTTTTCAAAGTCTGAGACAGTTTAAAAACGGTTTTAGAATCGGCATTAAGTGAGGTTTAATACTAAGCAAAAAAAATGGTAACTAAATATGCGTTTTTTTTCAGAAAATTGTTTTTCTTTTAAAATTCGTAATTTTTGTAGCCATTTTTCAAAAACAATAATTTTTTTTGCGGATTTTCTCTTCTAGTTGGTTTTCTATTGTTATTAAGAATTATTAACCTGTCCCTTGGTAATACTCTGCATTTTTTATTTTCATTTTAGGACCATTGGATCAAAAGTTATACCGTCTGAATTAGGTGTATTACCCGAGTTTTAACAAAAATTTTCAAAATTCTGTAAAAAAAAAACTAATGACTAGAAAAAAAAAAAAACACCGTTTCACCGATGAAATTGGCTGAAATTTTTCTCCTTTCATTATGTACAGTTTATGAAATTCCACCCTGTATATATATATATACAACCGAATTGAAAACCTCCTCCTTTTTTTTGAAGTCGGTTAAAAAATGGAAGATTCCCAAATGCACTTCAAAAAGCAATCATCACTTCTGTGTATAAGAGCGGAAATAGAGACGACACGTTCAATTATAGACCAATTTCAGTTAAACCGACTCTTTCAAAGATAGTAGAAAAGCTTATCAATAACCGCATTCTAAATTATCTCAAAATGGAGATGCAGTTACGGCACTTAGGTACATCAATAATTGTAGATAAAATTGACAGTAATAAAAAAATGTCTAACAGTTTTCTTAGACCATAAATAGTTATTGGTTCAACAAGAGAGCAAAGTAGATTTTTGCTGCGAATGTTGATGTTGAGTCCCGAGCAAGCGAAAGATTCTATATTTGAATCAAGAGCGTAGCGAGTGATTCAAAATTAGAATCAAGAGCGTAGCGAGTGATTCAAAATTAGAATCTTGAGCGTAGGGAGGGACTCAAAAGGCACGAGATGCAAATATCTTTGCTCTCGTGTGATACATACAACTTTTCACCTCAGCGGCGAGAACATATAACGCAAAGGAATATAACGCAAACATCATTTTTAATCAATATTTGTTTTTGTGTTTGGTAGGTTTACTAAAATCAAGTTTTCGGAGTGTTTTTCGATTTTTCGTTCGATTGATCGATTAGTCCGGCATCGGCATGCTCCGTTAATTCCCATAATGAGGATAACCTGAATAATTAATTTTATGTGTGAATATTTTAGTATAAAACTATCACAAACATGTTAAAAATACAATCATTTGTGGCGCTGCATGGAAAAAGGGACCACTGTGTCAATTTTAAGGACAGCCCGCACAATGAGCCCTTTTTCCGTACCGCGCCACCATTTTAGCTTAATTAATTGTATTTTCACACCTCTCATTCAGAAAAGTAAGTTTTGGTCCCCGATGAGAGGGAGCAAAATGCTACTTTTCTGTTCAAGCTACTTTTTTAATTTATTCATTGGCTTGTAGCATTTACGCAATATGCCAATAGAATCCTGATAAAATAATCGATTGTAATTTCATCGTAATCGACCAACGTATATATATCATCATCATCATCATATACCGAAAGACGTCCACTGCTAGACATAGGCCTCCCCCAAAGAGTGCCAAAATAACCAGTCCTGCGCCACCCGTATCCAGCGGACTCCCGCGACCTTTACCAGGTCCACCTTGTGGCCTACCCACGCCGCGCCTTCCGGTACGTGGTCGCCACTCGAGAACCTTTCCGCCCCATCGGCCATCGGTTCTACGTGCAATGTACGTATATATATATATATGGGGATATATATGTATATTTTGTTTTGGTCTTTTTTGTTTTTTTGTTTTGTTTGTTTTTTTTTTTGTTTTTATTTGTTTTTTTTTTGTTTCAGTTTTTGTTGTTTTTTTTGGGTTTTTTTTTTGTTTTTTGTTCGTTTCTTTATATTTTTGTTCGTTTTTTTGTTTTTGTTCGTTTTTTCTTTGTTTTTTGTTTCTTTTGTTAATTTTTTTTGTTCCGTTTGTTTTAATTGTTTTTTCTTTTTTTTTTTGTTTTTCTTTTTTTGTATTATTATTGTTTTTTGTTTGGTTTTTGAGTGAATTATTTCGTCTTGGGCGTTAACACTTGAATCCCTCACTACGCTCAGGATCCTACGTTAGATCCTATTGTAGGATCCCTCGCTACATTCAGGATTCAATACACCGCCGTCGCCGTAAATATACTATTTTGCTCCCTTGTGACACAAATAACTATTTCAATAAAATCATCCATACATATCTTCGCGCCCATATTCCTAGTTAAGAGGCGAAAGCAGATGCACATTAAATATAAAATGAGATTAATATTGCCAAAATGCTACCTACACCTTGGTGGAAACCGCATGCAACTCAGTCAAAGCTATAACCTATTATACGTCGTAACATACGTAACGTTGTACCTAAATATATGAACTTTTATATACAAAATTTACAGCAGATATATTGGTCCTTACCTATGAAATTGGCGGTGTGTATGGAGAATTTTATGAAAACTGTGATTTTCATACATTGAATTTTGCGGATTATTCAGCAATGTCAAATTCAAAGCAAACTAAATTTTGGTAGGAATATAGAAAACTTTTAAGCTACTTTACACATATCTTTATTCCTTAAAAATAGTTCGCATCATAAAACTATACGTAATTGAAACACTTTAACCGGCAGCACATGAAAAGGGCGGTTTTCAAGCTTTAATTTGAAACACTAAATAAAAAATTCAAACCTATTTTTTGTATTTAAAACCTTTGTTACATAGTCTAATAATGAAATTAAAAAATAATTTGGAAGTTGCAATAGAAATGAATAAATTACGTACAAAATAATATCTGTGAAAAATCCGCCAATTTCATAGGTAAGGACCTAATATTATATACACAATACTTACTTTTGTAGCGAAGAAATTACAATCGGGAGCTTCGTTTAAAAACCTCTTAATGTTGGAATCCGTTAAAACTTTAGATTTCATTGACTTGTGTGTGGCCCACTGACAACCGTTTTAGAAATGTTTGGGTACGTTTCAATATGTATATTGTGTTTCGTCTTCGGTGCTGCTTTAAGCATCGAATAGATGCTCCACATTGTTGTCGGTTGTTTGTTATGGGTTATGGGATAACTTGATTAAGTACGACAGAAGTACTGCTTCCAAGAATAATGAATTATTAATATGATTAAAATAATATTAGAGTTAATATAGGTTTAATATTTTTATACGAACTCTACACGGGATTGAATTTTATTTTGTTTCGGAACGAGTTTTTCGTTCCCGCTTTTTGAGGGCCTATTACGAAGGTTTCGAAGTCGAATGACGAATCGACATATTTTATCTCTCTCTTTTTTCGTTACAGAGTGAACGTGACAGAGAGAATGACGTTGAAATGTTCCAAGTTTGTATTACACCCCGCAGTATGAAAAGATAACCTGCGACTAACCTACGCTACGATATGAAAAATTAAAAAGTTAGTTTTTTTCACGCTCGCAGCAAAATTGCATTTTTCTCACTGGTTTCAAGCAGCAAAACCGCCACATTCGAGCCGCAGAGGTAAGAAAGGCTTTTGACACCGTTTCTGTTCCGTCTCTCATCAATACATTAGAAAATATAGGATTTAGAGACATCCCGCTAAACTTACTAAAAGATTATCTACATAACCGTACACAAAAAGTAAAAAAGCGGCCAAGTGCGAGTCGGACTCGCACATGAAGGGTTCCGTAAAATAAATTGCGGTTTACGATTTATGACGTATTAAAAAAAACTACTTACTAGATCTCGTTCAAACCAATTTTCGGTGGAAGTTTGCGTGGTAATGTACATCATATATTTTTTTTAGTTTCATCATTCTCTTATTTTAGAAGTTACAGGGGAGGGGACACACATTTTACCACTTTGGAAGTGTCTCTCGCGCAAACTATTCAGTTTAGAAAATCATGGTATTAGAAACCTTAATATCATTTTTGAAGACCTATCCATTGATACCCCACACGTATGGGTTTGATGAAAAAATTTTTTTTGAGTTTCAGTTCTGTGTATTGGGTACCCCTAAAACTTGATGTTTTTTTTTCGATTTTTGTGTAAAAATCTTAATGCGGTTTACAGAATACATCTACATACCAGGTTTCAACAGTATAGCTCTTATGGTTTCGGAAAAAAATGGCTGTGACATACGGACGGACAGACAGACATACAGACAGACAGACAGACATGACGAATCTATAAGGGTTCCGTTTTTTGCCATTTGGCTACGGAACCCTAAAAAAAGGAAACCACATCAGTAATGAATTGAATATAAATTTTGGCATGCCCCAGAGAAGCGTTCTGGGACCAACTCTATTCTTAGTATATATCAACCAACTCTGTGATATGCAAATTTATAACGGTCGTATTTTTTCTTATGCTGATGATACTGCAATTGTTTTCAATCTTGGGATACATGGGAAGACGCACGCAAAATCGCGGAACAGGGACTATATAAAGTTTCTTCTTGGTTAAACTCTCATCTACTGACTTTAAATACTACTAAAACTAATTATATATGCTTCACAAACTACAATGGTTCACAACCAGGATGCCACTTTAGAATGAAAATACATAGGTAGGTACATGTAATACGAGTAACAGTAATAACACAGTAGAGAGTTCTTGTTCTGTTATTAATAAGGTTGAAAGTGCTAAATATCTAGGTGTACTAATTGATCAACGCCTAACGTGGCACTTACATACAGAATTGATTATGACCCGACTGAGAAAACTATCCTGGATTTTTAAAAACCTTAGACTTATCGGCAATAAGATACTTCTAAAGTAGATATATCAAACACTTGTTCAATCAATTCTTACATACTGCATACCGGTTTGGGGAGGAGCAACTAAATCATTTTTTTTTAGAATTCGAAAGAGCCCAGAGATCCTTATTGAAAGTTATGCATTTCAAGCCTTTTAGATATCCCACTGCAGACCTGTACGTACTCTCCGACATTTTAACAGTCAGGAAATTATACGTTTTATTTGCTTTTCTAAGACAACACAATTCAATTGTATATTCACCATACACACAAAACCGAAGACGGAATAAGAATGTAATACCAACCATTTCTATTAATACAACATTTGCTAGTACTTAGACATTTTGTTAGTAGATCAGCCAATTTATATAACACCTATAATAAGCACTTTAACATTTATGTTTTACCTTACTATGAATGCAAACAATAGTTATATGATTGGCTGAAACCTAAAAGTTATTAGTTATGTATGATATAGAAAATTTATTACAAAATACAAACACACACATTTGAGATTATTTTAATTTCAAAATTTCATTTTTAATTACTCTTAAATTATTATTCTTCACATGTCCAATAACAACTAAGGAAGAAAGGTGCCTCTTAGCACAGGTATTTTATACTTAATGGGGAATGGATGAAAATTTTAGAATTGCCTGATTTTTTTTTGGTGATAGGAATAACCTCCCTTAGCACCAGAAAAAAGTTTCAGAGTTTTCAGCTCCGTCAGTTATTATTGAAAATTTTCAACAGTTTCCTCACTTACGTTTTGGGTTTAGGACGGCGAATGAGACACTTTCGTTGATCCGCCTCATATTCCAAGAAAATATCTTAAATATCCGTGGTAAACTGACACTGGCAATGATATTGACAGCTGCAGCAGCTATATTTGTCATTGCCAGGGTCAGATATTTAAAATATTTTTTGCAATATGAGACGGAAACTACGAGTTCGGCTCGTTTTATAAACCCACACTCGTGTTTAATGCCCTTCATTATGTACATTCACATAAACTACTATTATGGCCTGAGTCGTCTTTTGGGTTGAGGGCGAGTAAAGGCATGTTTTCTGGATCCCAAAATTGCCAGGAGACAAACTCTAAGGAGTTGATCTCCCCTGTAATGACGTCATCAAAAACGCTGCGGCCGCGCTTGTAAAAGTATAAATTATACCCAAACCATGCAATATACACATATGTACATTATGGGGTACCAAAAGAAAACTGGATAAATTGTCAATACATAGTTCATTCATACATTATATTTCAATGTATACGCTAGTTAAAGTACTATTAGCAAAAGTATAAAAAAATCACGAAAAAATTTAAGGTCTTTCAGACCTTGCGGAAAAACTAGAAAAGATACCTACACGAAAGAAGTGTACAACACAAAGGATATCTAGTATTTCAGCTTTACATTTTAGTTTTTTTATTTTAAGACAAGTGCAAAATTGGGAAAATTGTGCTCAAATAAACCAACAAAACAAAGCGAGTTTTCCCAACAAAATTAATTTTATCGAAATTACTATTTTCCAGAAAGCAGCACGAACTTTTAGTATGTTGTTAAACATGTTATATGCACCGCAAAACTGTAAAGAGACAGTCTATAAAGTGTCTAGTTCATCAGTAATGACATAATGTTCATTGCCAAGGAGGCTTTTTGAAAAGTGGGAATTTTACCTAAACAAATATTAGGCTACAATTCTTGGTTCACTAATGTTTAACCAAAAAATTACTAGCAATTAGCAAATTATCGTTTGACAAAAAACGCTTCATCAAATAATTACTTGGCAAACGTGTTCTTTCGCAAAATTTTTATTTTACAAACTTTACTTGACAAACACTCAATTAGCAATGCACTCAAAAGAACATAACGTCAAATGTATTCAATAATAAAGTGTCAATTATACATTTTTCATTACACCAAATAATATGTTTGGCAATTTTATACACTTAGGTACCAAAATATTATTCAACAAAATGTTATTTGTCATAAATAACTATTTTTAAAATGTAGGTAAGTGTTTAGGTCGCTGGGTTATTTATCCGCTCCGCCCCCCCGTCCGCCTTTTTTCTAGCTGTCCTAACCTAATCTTCTATACTATAATCCAGTATCAACAGTAACATTAAGTTTAATATAAAAAAAGCGATTCTGGCGCTTCGCCGGCCGCTACCGCGGCACGCTCGCACGCTGTATGGTCGCAGTTCCTATTTAACACTCCTCCTTGCTTCGCTCGTCGTCGTACCTACCGTAAGTAGCCAAATAATAACTTAGCCTAACCTAGTTTCCTGGCAGTAAGTACTTCGTTTCTGTTGAAGTAAAATTACTTGCCTACTGACTGTATCTAAAGTAGAATACGAGTATGTGAGTTGAGAATTTGACTCATTTTATTTTTAACTGCAATGCTGATGAGTTGCACGAGAAAACCGCCAGCTCTTCGATTATAAGTTCTGACGATAAGTAATGCTGAAATAACTCGATTCTGTAAATTCCTACAATTGAGGAGCTAAAACCTATAATTAAATTCAAAATTGAAACGCAGGAGCTTAAAAACCACTATCTTGAAATAACTTACAAAGTTGAGGAAAGTCTCGTTACCGACCATGGTTTTTTACTATGTCGCTGAACCGAATTGTTATGTATTGGAACTCATTAGACGTATAATTTCATGTTCTTTAATTTCCTAGTGAGTACACATTTTTGATATTTGCTCGGTTGCATCGATGTTAACAATATTCAAAAAAAAAACTTCTACACCACCTTTTGCAACAAAGAATTACCTACTCTACGGACTGACCTACATGTCAAATAATACATTAGTGCAAACATTTTTAGATCAATAGTAGTTTTTACAGGTAACTTAGTTGCTAAAATGTAATTTGTCCTAACATTCATTTATAAAATGTAAATTTGCTTATTGATTATTTGGTCAAATCAGTAATTTATAGGAGTTGTAAAAAAAATTTTTTGGTTAAACGACAGGACACCATAATTCTTGCCAACATTGTGATTCCATGTATCCATAAATTTAAGAGGTGTTTGCAAAAATGTAACTAACTACATTTTTGCAAACACCTCTTAGACTCAAAATTTATTATTACTTCAAAAAAAAGAAGGCAAAAAAATATGCCTTATGACGAAAATCCCATTCGAATATCTCAAAAAATTACGAAGCAACAACCGTTTTAATGTTGCTTGTTAGAGAGAGAAAACGCTCCGGGATCGTGACGTCACGGTCGTCTAGCGTCATAGTAAATGACAATCGTTTCATATAAAAGTGTATTTTGCGGAAAAGGGACAGAACATACCCCCTCTTAAAACTTTGGACGCTTACAACTTTGTGATTATTTAACCTCTTGCGTTGTTTTTTCTCCATTTGACTACATTTTTTATCTTTTTTCGAGAAAGTGCAACATTATAGATTATTTTATTTAGTGTCTACACCCCTATTGTAGAGAAGAAAATCGTTTATGAAACTTTCGAAGACACTCTAGATTTAAGTGATTTTACTAGTAAAATCAAAACGTGTTTTCTTATTTTCAACATCAAAATTAAACATTTTAAAGACATAGGGCGGAACAAAGTTCCTACAATGGATATTTCACACCACTTATAAAATATTGTTCGGTATAAGTACCTAGTTATTAAACCGAATTAGCCCATATCGGTATCTATATGAATATTTTTAAAGCGATGTACCTAACCTACTTACGTAAAATTTTAGTTTTTCAAACTGTTATTCCTAAGCAAACAAAGCCAATCATCCATCCGGTCATTTCCGCTTGAACGGACATCGATATATCAGATTGTAATAGGCCAATAAGCGGGCAATAAAAAGGAGCAAGCCGCCGTTGAAAGAAATACGGTCCTGATTTATGCCCGATAGGAATGCGCACCGCCCCCTTTTCAATAAGTCGCGATAAGAATCATTGCTACTTACGCCTCCGAGGCACGCAATTAAATATCATCAGCTCCAAAAAATCAAGTACGTAGGTAAGCATTTGCGATTCAGGTTATCAATACTAAAACATTACTGAACACAGAAATCAGTGGTTGGTGCCTAAAACGGCAGTGTAAACACATGGCGGGATACGTCAAGCGGCAATTACACTTCGTCGTTCGCCGCATGCTGCATGCGGCGACCGCAAAAGTGTAAAGAACACGTTAGTCGGCCGCATTCGGCGATCGACAGCTGCCAACAAACTGACATTGGCGGACAGACTAGTGTAAAGATGACGTTTGTTGGCCTACGTAGTTTAAAATGAATTCGGCGACCGCATTAGGTGAACGACGAAGTGTAATTGCCGCTTTATTACCCGCCGCTGCATGGACGATGACTCGTGTTGCATTAAGCGGCAATTACACTTCGTCATTCACCTAATGCGGTCGCCGAATTCATTTTTAACTACGTAGGCCAACAAACGTCATCTTTACACTAGTCTGACCGCCAACGTGTTCTTTACACTTTAATATTGACCATTTAATATTGTAATTACACTGGCCTGCAAAAGAAGGTATAACAGTTTTAGTTATCGTCACGCTTATGAGTGTTATACCCTCTTTTGCAGGCCAGTGTAATTTAATATTTTAAAAAGATACGCGCAATATTGGCCATAAACAAATAAATATTTGGGGACAATCTTACACAAATCCACCTATTTCCAAACTAAGCAAAGCTTGTACTATATGGGTAATAGACGACGATAAACATACTTAATATAGATAAATAAATACTTAAATACATATAAAACATCCATGACTCAGGAACAAATATTTGTGCTCAGCACACAAATAAATGCCCTTACTAGGATTCGAACCCGGGACCTCTGGCTTCGTAGGCAGGGTCACTACCAACTAGGCTAAAGAGGTTGTAAGGTCGTGGAGGTACAATTTTTTTTATTTCTTTCTACAGAGCAAGTACTTAATGGTGTTACTTATGACTTCAGCGGAGGTACTTCCTCAGTTTGGCAACTTCTCCAAATATGAGCGAGATGCCTGACTTTTCGCTGTGCCCTGCCTCTCTAGAAAAATTACCTTACCGGAACACCTCCTTTTCGCAACTAACGTTTGGCAAACTGATTCATTTCGCAACTTTTCATTTCCCAAACTCTGAGACTGTAAATATTTCAGGATTTATTTCAGGGCCATCGTGTAGAACCCTATAGGGTAGGTTAGGTTAGATTATAAAAATCCTGAAATATTGAACAAGTTCAGAAATATTAAGAGGTTGGGAAATTAAAAGATGCGAAATTAATCAGCAGCATCATTGCCAAACGTTAGGTTCGGAAACATTAGTGAACCAACTTTACCATTTAAAAAAAACTTCTACCTTGGAAATTTAAAAAATCACACTACTTCTATTTGGCACATGCAATCCGATTTTACACTGAAATAACACGGTGATGACCAAGAGCACCTATAATACCTATATATGCACCTATATATTCTTCTGCGTCGACTGTCGCTAGTAGAATACCTCGGACCTCGGACGGCGGGTACTTACAATAGTTATTTTTCGTAGCAAAATAAAACCGGTTCGAGTTTAGTTCACGCACTGAGGTTTCCGTACAAACTTTCATACCCGTCTTTCCCGTCCATTAAGAGGGGTGCAGTAGACTCAAAATGTATTATTACTCCAAAAGAAACAAGGCAAAAAATTCATCATTATTGGTTATTTTATTTGGTGTCTACACCCCTATTCCGGAAAATCTTAACAACGCGCAGTAGAACTAGTAGAAGGTAGAAGTTACTGTTATGGATACAGCAGCGCCAAAGCAAGGGGTGATTTTTGCCTTTCGAGCGCTCGACTCTATCACTCGATAAGCGCGCGCTTCGAGCGCTTTTCGCTACATACGAGGTTTAACCTGCTACGGACTACGGCGTAGCGCTACGAGATAAGCGTGGCCGTGAATGTGTTAATATGGCTTACACTTAGAATAATAACGCCTAGAAACGCAGTTCACGCGCAACGGCGAGGCCCGAGGCCACCAAAAGTCAGCCATAAATGGCGTAGTACGCCGATCGGTGGAACAAAATTGGTGCATTTGTGTGCGTATTGGCGCGTGTGAATACGAGTTGATCACAACTACATGAATCCATTTTATGCCTCACGCTTGGCGCGTCAGCCGTATGAAACTATCATTCTAGGCGTTATTATTCTAAGGGCTTACATGTATTATTGTCAATAACATTCAATTTGAACTTTTAGTTAAAGAATCTTTATTTGCTTGCTAAATAAAATTGTGTGATTTGGCAATGACACTTACTTAGTTTTAGGTATGCAAAAATTTGTAAATGCAGTAAAGTTGTCTGATTCCTGAGTTGCAAAACTTGCAGAATTTTATTTAGAAAGCAAATAAAGATTAATAAGAATGGCTGACTTGGCTCTACGAAATATCTCATCACTTTTTACTGTGGAAGAGTTTCAAGACTTGGTTTACTTTTTACATGGAATGTTTTTAATGGGATTTACCTGTCACATGAACCGGTTTGAATATTGTTGGATTTATTTGAAAGAAAGTACATTCCAAGTTATTCAAGAAAAAAAAAACCGGCCAAGTGCGTGTCGGACCATGCACAACGAAGCGTTCCGTGCCTATCAAAAAGTTCGTATCGTCACAGAAATCTTACGGCATTACGTCCTTTTCTGTAGGGAAGATACTGTTTCAGCAATATCTCGAAAACCTAATCAAAACAATAATCGATGGATTTTTTTTCTATTCTTATTTCATAATTTATAGCACCAGAATCTAGTTTTCGGCCTCTATAGGCCTTATCCTATAAGGCGGATCCGATTGTGTATAAAAAGTGTAATTTTATTCCAGTATGCTGTTTTAATATGAGAACCAAACTACGACTCGAGTCGATCGTGCTGGAGAGTCTGAAATAAAAACTCAACAATCGAGGTTTTGTTCCCGACTGTTTCCTCCTACGAAACTTAACCAGTCGTAACATTTTTGAACAAAATAAGAAGTAAAATATTTTTATTTTTTTTATTTAAACTTCCAAATAATTCTTACTTATTGCAGAGTTTCATGATAATGTGCTAAAGCTAATGGCTTATTTACAAGCAAGAATTCGGACTAACTATTTACTAGGTATGTAGTTTTAATTCACATAATTTTGTACAAAACGATACTTAATCACATATAATTAACTTATTTATTAGCACCTCTCTGAGGTTTAGTAGAAATAATGTGTGTGAATCGCGACAGTTTATATCAATATATGTAGGTACTTATATTCCGTTTACTGTATCACTGATGAACAATAACAAAACTATCACTAGGTTACAAGGCGTAGGTAATCATAGTTGTTACTTGACATATATATAGAGGGTATAATACTTGTTTAGGTACATCTTACAATACAATGTCAGGCTACTTACTTATTTTGATTTTTGCGCTTAATGACGGAATACTCACGCCGATGTTTGCGGCATATTTAATTGGACCGTTCGTTTTAAGCATTGTTTGGAACAACGTAGCACTTTTAAAAATCAGAATAAAAAAATAACAAATCCTATTTGTAAAAAAACCTTCATCCAAGGTCAACAATCTGGGAGGAAACAGTCGAGAACGTTATAACGGAAATATTACAAGAAAAAAAATCTTAAAAAATCTTAAAGATTAAAGTCACCAAGACACCACCGTCATTGAACATCTGCCATGTTTTAATTCCATCCAAATTAATCTTAGTCCATTCGTTGTTCCCTCGTACAAAACATAGTAAAATACATATATCTACGGAAACCTATTTCCCAACTATTTTAGGTGAAAACCCCTCGTTTGGACTCGTTGTTTAGGGTTCCGTTCCTCAAAAGGAAAAAAACTTTACCAAGGGCATTGAGTAAGGGAATCAAAAACCTATCTAGGGTACTTGTCGTTGACTTGGAATCATGAAATTTGACAGGTAGCATTAGCACATTACAAATTAGGAGCCCGTTCACTTGGTCACCAGCACCACTGGTAAATAATTGTGATTATTTTTAACGATAGATATTCAAAAAGGAGCCCACTACCCACTGTATTTTGTATTTAAGTATCTTTTGAATACATCATAAATATCAGAATAGTTTATTCACTTCTCATGCTCGAAAAGTGTGTCATATTAGGCTTAACAAGCGGGGCTAAAGTAGTAGGTACATTTAGCCCCTAGGGAAAATATGTATGCATAATAATATGTATTATTTTAAAACATTTTAAAGTGACTAATCAAAACACTTCACCGTATTAAATCCACCAATCACAACCCTTTTTATTTGCTATCGACCAATCAGGAAACATAATTAATTTCAAACATCAGGCGTTTTTATTCCCTTACTCACAATCATGCCGTTTGGACGCGCCTATAAACGGTCAGAGGCGTTTATTCTTGGTGTCAATATTTGGTATCTGTGTCAAAGTAGATTATTAAAAAAATCATGCCGTCAAAATAGACAATCTTTTCGCTGTGGAATTTATTATTGATTGTGGATGAATAATATTTGTTTTTACTATTTTCTAGCAGTCGAAGTGAAAAGTAGAGTGTCTCTCAGCTCACTCAGGTCTAAAAGCCATATTACCATTCGAGCAATTTTCCCTCGCGTCGCTCGGAAAAATATCCATCTCGTGGTAATAAATATGGCTCATTTTAGACCCTTGTTGTACAATCTACTATTACGTTGCTGGATTCGTCAATCTATGCGTTCAAAGTTAAAACAGCCTTCCAACAAAATCCACAGCAACATAAAAACTAGTTTGATGTATTCTATATATACATAGGGTATCTATCGTTAATAGTATTTTATGCAACTGTTGTATAAGAAAGGTCTTAAAACGCGAGTGGCGCGGGTTGCGATGCGAGCCTTGGCGAGCATCGCAATTAAAGACGCCACGAGTGTTTTTAGACTAGTTATACACCGTTGCATACAATACTTTTTCTACGACAAATTTTAAATAAATAACAGACTACAGAATAGTTAAACTTTTCAGGCAGCAAGTTTTCTATTCGTACTTTTGCTACTCACACAATTTCTTCAGGAGTGCAGTTATTAATTTATTCGACCATGTTAAAAGGAACGTACACTTTTGTCTTCACAAACACGAATAAAATCTTAATAGTTTAGGACTAATAGTTTATCATCTTTCATCTTTTCATTTTGAACTGTATTTTGGAGGGAAATCGGAAATGTGACAGCTCTTGCTTATGTTTTGTTTTGTTTTTAATTTGTTTGCACTTGCCATCCAATCCAAACCAAATCCGGACCCGGACCGAATTCGAACTGTTTAATTTTATAAATAATTCCAAGAATTTATAAAACATGTAATTTAACACACAATAGATGATGATTTATTATTATTGTAGTAAATAATTTATAATATACAAATATTAAATCGTAAATAAATACTTTTGTCGAAATATTTGTTTATGAAGTTGGCACCACTGCAATATACCGGCCGATTTAAAAAAAAAGTTAAACAGTGCTTTTATGAAAAATGTATGAACCAAAAAAGTACGCAAAACAGTTCGTTTTTGGGCCATAGAGAGAGGGTGTTTCGACGACTTATTAGTGGTGTCATTGTATTTGAGCTACAGCCTATATAAATGACAGATAACGGTACAGGAGTAGAAAAAAATTAATAATCTCAGCAAAATTATTTGCCAGTGGCGCTAGTGAGCACGTGAAAGGGCTGAGAGGTGTCATATTTCCGATTTCCCACCAAAATACTGTTCAAAATGGTTCAAAATGAAAAGACGAAAGATGATAAACTATTAGTCCTAAACTAGTAAGATTTTAAATACTGGTTTGCCGGGTCTAACGCGATATAACCCGGTGCAACCAGTGTAGAAACGTCAGAAATAAAGGTAAATAAATATCGCGTTACACCCGGAAAACACAGTATTAACGAGTAAATATGTGTACAAAGCGCGAGACTTTAAAGTAGGTAGTAAGATTTTATTCGTGTTTGTGAAGACAAAAATGTACGTTCCTTTTAAAATGGTCTAAGAAATTAATAACTGCACTCCTGAAGAAATTGCGTGAGTATGAGTAGCAAAAGAACGAATAGAAAACTTGCTGCCTGAAAAGTCTATTCTGTTGTAGTCAGCTAACTATTCATTTAAAATTTGTAGTAGAAAAAGTATTATATGCAACAGTATATAACTGGTCTAAAAACGCTCGTGGCGTCTTTAATTGTAGTGTAGGTAAGTCATACGATTCAAAAAACCGCAAATCGATCTACAGTTTAGCCATTTGGCACACGCATACTAGAGATCAAAACAATTTTTTTGACCCGCAGTTCCTAAAAAAAATTCCCTTAGGAGGGGATGCCAAGACATTTTATTTGTTGTATGGAAAAAAAACCGGAATACTATCGTGTGTGGTATCTAATGAAAGGGCATTTTGAGGCGATTCTAAAAATATACCACATCATTACATTTCAGTCATATTTTTTGAATTAACACAAAATCAATATTCGAAACTTACTAAGTTTGGGCTCCTCCAGACACGATATGGCTCATTTAAAAAAAATATAATATACCACAAATAATACGTGATATCCTCATTTTTAACTTCAAAAAAGCAATTTTGAAAATAACTTCATTAAGTATTTATTTTTTTATTTTTTTGTAATATTGAAAAATTATACACATAAAAAAATATAAAAAATACTTAATGAAATTATTTTCAAAATTGCTTTCTTGAGGTTAGATGTCAAGATATAACGTATCATTTGTGATATACTGTACAAATAACATAGTTGCGTATATCGTATCTGAAGAAGTCCAACCTTGATATTTTATGTGTCAAAAACTAAACAAACTATACCAGCTGATGAAAAGGCGCAGTTAAAGGGTTAAAGAGGTAATTTCCGTTGGATATATGGATACTTCGTATCATTTTATGATTAATACGTACTGTATCTGTACTACAGTTCCAAAAGTCACGTCAAATAGGTATTGAAGTAGATCTGTGTCACTTTGTAATATAGAAAAAAAAACCCGATGAAGTTATTTTACAAAATTGCTTTTTTGAGGTTAGATATGAGGATATCACGTATCATTTGTGGTATATATTGTATTAAAAAAAGCGGCCAAGTGCGAGTCGGACTCGCACATAAAGGGTTCCGTAAAATAAATTGCAGTTTACGATTTATGACTTATTAAAAAAACCAGCCAAGTGCGAGTTGGACTCGCGCACGAAGGGTTCCGTACCATTATTTATAAAAACGGCAAAAAAATCACGTTTGTTGTATGGGAGCCCCCCTTAAAATATTATTTTATTTTGTTTTAGCGGCAACAAAAATACATAATCTGTGAAAATTTCAACTCTCTAGCTATCACGGTTCTTGAGATACAGCCTGGTGACAGATTATCTATCATCATGCTCCTAGTTATTCCCGGTTGTGCCCTAAAGGAGTCCGGGGTCCGCTTTGACACCTAATCCCAAGATTTGGCATAGGCGCTAGTTTTACGAAAGCGACTGCCATCTGACCTTCCAACCCAGAGGGAAAACTAGACCTTATTGAGATTAGACCGGTTTCCTCACGATGTTTTCCTTCACCGAAAAGCTAACGGTAAATATTCCGTACATAAGTTCCGAAAAACTCATTGGTACGAGCCGGGATTCGAACCCACGACCGCCGCTTGACAGCCGCATGCCTGAACCACTAGGCTACCGTAGCTGACAGATTATCTATAAAAACGGCAAAAATAATCAACGTTTTTGTATGGGAGCCCCCTTAAAAAAATATTTTATTTTGTTTTTAGTATTTGTTGTTATAGCGGCAGCAGAAATACATAATTTGTGAAAATTTCAACTCTCTAGCTATCACGGTTCTTGAGATACAGCCTGGTGACAGACAGACGGACGGACGGACGGACGGACGGACAGCGAAGTCTTAGTAATAGGGTCCCGTTTTACTCTTAGAGTACGGAACCCTAAAAAAACTACCTACTAGATCTCGTTCAAACCAATTTTCGGTGGACTTTTGCATGGTAATGTACATCATATATTTTATTTTAGTTTTATCATTCTCTTATTTTAGAAGTTACAGGGGGGGGGGGGGGGACTCCTTTTACCACTTTGGAAGTGTCTCTCGCGCAAACTATTCAGTTTAGAAAAAAATGATATTAGAAACCTCAATATCATTTTTGAAGACCTATCCACAGATACCCCCCCTACGTAAGGGTTTGATGAAAAAAAAATTTTAGAGTTTCAATTTTAAGTATGGGGAACCCCCAAAATTTATTGTTTTTTTTTTCTATTTTTGTGTGAAAATCTTAATGCAGTTCACAGAATACATCTACTTACCAAGTTTCAACAGTATTGTTTCGGAAAAAAAGTGGCTGTGACATACGGAGGGTCAGACAGACAGACAGACATGACGAATCCATAAGGGTTCCGTTTTTTGCCATTTGGCTACGGAACCCTAAAAAATCAGCCATATCGTGTCTGGACGAGCCCAGTTTTGAAAATATTTTTGTGTTATTAAAAAAAAAATAGCTGAAATGTAATGATGTGGTATATTTTTAGAATCGCCTCAAATTGCTGTTTCATTATTACCACACACGATAGGTTTCTAAAAAACATTTCTTTTTTCCATACAAAAAATAAAATGTCTTGGCACTCCCCAAGGGAATGTTTTAGGAACTGCGGGTCAAAAAAATTGTTCTGACCTCTAGTATGCGTGTGCCAAATGGCTAAACTGTAGATCGGATTGCGGTTTTTTTTTGAAAATGGGCTTGTACGGCTACCACTACTGCGACCCACGCCACTCTCGTTTTAAGACCCTTCTTATATAAAAGTTGCATAAAATATACCTTTTTATATTTTGCGTCATTGTGTTTTTTTTGTAATTATGAAATAATAGTTTATTTTCAAAGTTAAGGGAAAAAGAGTGATCAATACTTTTCAACCTAGTCTTGTATAATATTATACCTACTCGTATATACTGCCAACCTGCAACTGCTAAACACACAAGTGTATTTTATACATTCGCTTTGCAATAAGCAAAAATCAAATTTGGCTTTACCATAAATTCACAATAAAATGATGCCGAAATCCCATTATTATATGGACTTCACTTTTTGCTGCCGCCAGACGTTATCTCTGAAAAGTACAAATTTATTTTACAAGCAGTCATTGCAATCCTGGTATTGCTCTAATTATTACAATGTGTATATAACTAAGTTATTAAACAAGCATAAAACGTTTAAAAACCAAAATACCCAACTACGGAAAAGTACTAACTATGAATAATATTTTTATATATTTGAATTCAAAATTGTCTCCTCTTTCATTTGATACCCAACACGCTATAAATAAATAAATTCATTTATTTCGACCAACTAGGATCATACAAATTACAAAAATACAAAACACAGCAAAAATTATAAATATGTAAACTACGGCGACAGCTGGACGTATATGACTACATTATGTGGTCACTTACCCCACACTACCGCCGCAGCTTACTAAGATTTGTTTGTCATTACATGAATCATATGACAATGATTCAAGTAATGACAATCAAATCTCTCAGCCAATGCCCTCAGGATGCTATTGGAGCTAGACCGGACCCTGCGCACCAAGGATGTGCAGCGTTTCCTCATTGTAGCATAGAAGCAATCTACCCTGGCCTCCGCGAACATCCCTGATGCACTACAGAAGCGGGGTAGCCCCATCAACACCCTGAAGGCATTGTTATATTGTACACGAAGGGCGCTGTACTGTTTTTGCGTATACTGTGTCCATAGACTCGCTGTATAGAAGATGGTGCAGAATGCTCTAAACAGTGTCAGCTTTGCTTCAACTGAGCACCGAGCAAACCTATGGGCCACCATATTCGCTCTAACAGACAACGCCCTCCGCTCTCTTTCAATGTCTGCATCGTCATTCAGGTCAGAGGTTACCACATGTCTTAGGTACTTAAAACGATGAACCCTGTTTAGCGGCGTTCCGTACAACTTAACAGGAGGTACAGGTGGCACAACTTTACCTCTGGCCTGAAACACCATACATTCACTTTTTTGACATTATATATCAAGCCGTGACTGAGCGCATACTTTTCACACACGTCCATTAGTTTGGACAGTCCACATGGGGAGGCGCTCAGCAGCACCATGTCATCTGCATAACTAATATTATTTACACAAGTGATATGATAGCAAAATTTTTTTTTCAAAGCCATTCACTTATTTGTGACAGCCACCATATTTTTATTTTTCATACAAAAGGTAGTCTTTGTCACCCGGAGTATAATTTCGAATCGATTGACACCTCATTTATCAAAATCGGTTCTGTATTGTTACACAACACAACACAAATACAAACATAGGTAGACTGCTAAAAAAATATCCCTTCCTTTCCGTGCTGTAGTCGGGCAAAAAGGAAGAATAAACAAATTATTACTAGGTAAACAATTTAAATTACTAAAATAACGTATATTTTTAAAACGTTAATTATTGCTGAACATGTTGTTGATTATTCGACAATGATTCTTAACCTTGCATCTGCAATCGTTATGTTGCATTTAAAAACAAAAACCTGATTTCTAACCCTGTTTTCTAGCAAACTTCCTTACAAAAGATAAGTACGTTTTCCTACAACGAGTTCTTGACAAAAAAATATTGACTAGAACTCTTTTCACAACCGTTAACTACTAGTAAGACAGTAGTAGTTAACTGCAAAAGGCCTACTTTATTAGTTTACATAGACGGCTAACAATTCGACGGTTTCTAAAGCCACCTGGCTTCTAACCCAGTAAAGTTGCGGTTTTGTAAAACATTAATTCATCAGTAATAGCGTGGTTTTTGGTTATTGTATATTTTTGTACGATTTATCTTTATTGTATATTCTAAATAAATAAAGATTTTAATACTATAATTTTTTCCAAATTTTGAAGAATTTATATTTATACTTTTTTTGATTATTGATATTTTGCAAGATTATGTCACAACATAATTACTAAAAACAAGAAAAAAACCTTAAATTTGATCCTATCGATTAGCATAATTAAATAGTGAATGTTTATTTTTACAGTTTTAGTTGGTTCGATCCCCGGTTCAGGTAAGCTTTTCATACAATCTGTTTATTAACAAATTGTTTATACAAATTCCGTTAACAACATACGCTGCACCGAAAATGCTACAAAATGTCCGATGTCTGTTTATAATTATTTCACTGGACTTCATATTGGCTGAGGTTCCTTGGTCATCATGAGACCCTCATGTAGTGAGTGGTATTTGAAAATGGAATTATTAGCTTCAGTATTGACTGAAATCCTGCCACTAGTTCCAATGAAAGTTGAATAGGAGGTATCTTGGAGGCGCCTGCTTTTATTCCCACCAAAAATTGCTAAAAACCCTTTCGATAGGCAAGCCTTTCGATTAAAAAACTTCACCTAAATTAGTTCACCCCTTTGTGAGCATACACCCAAACAGGTATGCTCCCAACCTATCTGTTTATGTCATTAGGAGTGGTGAACTTTTTCGAGGAATGAAACGAAAAATGAAAAACTTTTATTAAGGTCCAAAAGTAACGAACCTTTTCATACCACAACTGTACATATACATGTAAAACTTATATATAACACTCAACTTTTTGCGTCGTGGGTTAAAAAGGAAGAAGTATTGTTCTATATTGTTCGTTTTTTAACATTTAAAAGTTTCCTGTAAGGCTAGGTTCACACGGCATTGTCCTGCACGTTTTTTTGCAGTATACATCTTAACGTATACATAGTGGCACATACAAAATGTTGTTTATACGTTTAAACGAATACTCACCGGACTTGTCAAGCAAACCGAATACAACCGAATACGTGCATAAAGAGTGCAGGACGATGCCGTGTGAACCCAGCCTAAGTCTATTACCCCAGATATACGTACTTAGGCTGTTTACGTAGGTAATAAACAAGTGTCCGTGAAAATATTAGTGGAGTTTAACTTCAGAGGGGTAATCACGTAACGTTCCGAACGCGCGTCGGTACAATTTAACTGTCAATATTCCATATAAAAGTTACATTTAGACCTGCCTGACGCGCGTATACAATGCGTTATGCCTGCATCACGCTGGCGCGGCCTGCGGTGGCGGACCATAGTAAATTTGACAGCTCATGACAAGTTTTCTATTGTCCGCCGCGGCCAGGCCGCGCCAGTCTGTGAGAGGCCTTACGTGATCGACCTACCTATACAGGACCCGGGTATATACTTACTAGACGGGTTTTTGTAGAACCTTTTGGAATGTGTTTGGAACGCTAAATAATAAAATGTTTACCTATTTCGTATCCAAAGGGTAAAACGGGACCCTATTACTAAGACTCCGCTGTCCGTCCGTCTGTCCGTCCGTCTGTCCGTCTGTCACCAGTCTCATGAACCGTGATAGTTAGACAGTTGAAATTTTCACAGATGATGTATTTCTGTTGCCGCTATAACAACAAATACTAAAAAACATAATAAAATAAATATTTAAGGGGGCTAAATATTCAAGTGCGAATCGGACTCGCGCACGAAGGGTTCCGTACGTACCATTATCTATAAAAACGGCAAAAAATCACGTTTGTTGTATAGGAGCACCCCATATTTTTTTTTTATTTTTTTTAGTATTTGCTGTTATAGCAGATACAGAAATACATAATCTGTGAAAATTTCAACTGTCTAACTATGACGGTTCATGAGATACAGCCTGGTGACAGACGCAAAGACAGACGGACAGACGTATGGACAGCGGAGTCTTAGTAATAGGGTTGCGGGTTAGTAGGGTCCGTTTTACCCCTTGGGTACAGAACCCTAAAAAGTGGCCAATTTGTTTACTACTTAATGCGGCGAATGAGAATAATGCAAGACTCACAGGTGGTTTTTGAATTTTTTATTAAGATTATCTTGAAAACTAAAAAGATATTTAATGGATGTTTTTTAATGAAAACTTCAATTCATGGCTTTCTCTGAAAGACTTATGTACTACCTATGCACTAATGCTATTTTT
Organism: Epinotia brunnichana; assembly: GCA_963854355.1. Lineage (NCBI taxonomy): Eukaryota > Metazoa > Arthropoda > Insecta > Lepidoptera > Tortricidae > Epinotia > Epinotia brunnichana. Next base: position 31,250,923 of record OY977935.1, on the reverse strand, counting down.
CCAGTCAATTACAGGGTGCTATTTTTTTCCAAACAGGGTATACTGTACCTACTTTATTTAATTATAATATTTATGTAATTATAAACCTCGTAAGTAAGGTACCAACATCAAAAGGTCACAGTTATTTAAAGCGATCGCGTTTTTAACTTCAAATTAGTTTTTATTATAAAAATATATTTTTTTGCTGTGTTTTCCTAATCAGTTTGCACGAGTTAGTTACATATTGAAAATAAAACCTTCTAAATTCTTTTTTCTTTCTTAGAATCAATAGTATGTACTTAGGTACAGTCACCGGCATACATAGATACATGATGGAACAAAGGCCGCAAAAATATCTATTGACAACTCTATTCCTAGAGCCGTAAGAGCGTGTCAGATATTTTTGCGGCCTTTGATTCATCATATATCGATGCCGGTGACTGTACCCCTACCTAGTAAAATCCCAAAATTCGTAATTTTGAATAAAACAGAAAAGCGATCTTTGCTCACAAAAATATATGCACACAACTACACAATTATTTTGTCTTCCAGGATATTTGTTGTATCTTTAACTTTCTTGTGTGATCATAATTCAATTTGCTTCACGGTACCTTACATTGTTATTTTTCCCTAGTTATGTTATAGAATATTGGGTAACACTTGTTAAAATTTGTATTAAGTACATTAATAAAACTCAGATTACGATTTATTCAAAATACTACATAATATTTTTACCGTCGCAATTATTAAAAAGGTAGGTACATACGAGTACATAATTATGTTCAAGCCTCGGTCACACTAAGTATATGACAGTGTAGTGTGTCACACACTACACTGTGTGTATGTGTGTGTGTGTGTGGTTTATACGTGCTTAATTCATTTAAAGACTCACTGCCTAGTTTAGGTAACTAAGTTTCACAAAACCAACTATCAAATAGAAGAAGCTGAATAGATAATAAATACCGAAAATATGTACTCACAGTAAAAATATATTTAAGAAGAAAAAGTACTGTAGGTAAGTAGTTTCTTTCAAATTTTCTTAATTTTGTCGTAAAGTTTTCATCGATAAATTTAATGCTTAATCTTATTCTAACAATATGTAAGTTAGCTTAACAATCAAGATACAATTTATTTAAAAAATATCACAAAAACAAAGCACATCACCGAAAATGTATAAAACTTACCTTACAAGCGCTAGTTGCTAAGTGTCGCGACACGATACGAAAACTGCAGGAGTCCGGGAAAGCTCGCGACAACGGGTTTTCGCCGTGGCAGAGTAGCGACGACTGCCGCGCCGGCCGCCGCCGCGCCGGCTGGGCGGGCGGCCTCAGGACACGCCCCACGATAGCAATACACAAAATCACACATTTATAACTCTGAAAAATCTTCAATTATCACACCTCTTTCATTTGGATTATAGGAGTTTTGTAGACTACAGAACTTTTATTATAATACATCGTGGGTGACTTGTATTTTTTACCTACTAATAAACAATAAGTTATACTCGTAGCAACAGTGCCAACCTAATTAAAACTCAACGTTACTTGTCGACCTTTTAGAACATTAGTAATCTTTAAAAACTACGTTTTCAAAAAGTTGTATCGTTAAGGTTTATTAAGTGTACTTATAGTAAGTTTACTCGTAACACATTACACTTAGTCGCTGAAGTCGCTCGTGCCTTTTTCATTCAAACTTACTCTGCACCTTACTTATTAATATAAAAACATGATTTTATGAAACCTACAGTTTCAATATAACTACGATATTATTTCGAGCTCGTGATATAAACTGGTTAAAGAATAACTAGGGCGGAGCATTTCGGATCGGACCACTCCCAGTCCCAGCTGTGTAACGCCAGAAAACAAATCGATCCATTGGGGATTTGCATTACTTTTAATCCAGCTTACTTGTAGCTCGATAACTTGAATGAACACCATTCAAACAACAATAAATTCATATTATTCTGTTATGTTTTGTAACTTTCAGAAATTCAGTAGAATCTGTATGTATATAGCAACTATCAAGGGACCTGTGATACCGGTAATTTGTGGTCTTCTTCATCAGTTCCACTTCATAAAATGTACCTAAGAAAATATCCACATGCTCCTAACATTTAAGGAGTGCCATTTATTCCTGCTGAATTCCTAATTCAGACGGAAGAAGCACTTAGCACCACGTGCCTAAGATAAGAACCGACGTACGTCGACACAGACTTAAAAGGTGACAAATAATGGACTTAGATTCTTCACTGAGGGCTCACTCACCCATTTCAAACGAGATATTTTGGCACTCAAACAAGAGCGCCAATAGTTTGAGGCTAAAATAGGTGACTTCCCCGAGTTTCTTTTCGTTTCGAATACGAGAAAACTAAAGAAAAGCTAAATATGAAAAAGAAACATTTAATGAATCAGTTTTATCGGATTCAATTGTTGAATGATTTTAATAGTGATCATTCCTAGGTCACTTACTCAACGCAATTATATTGGAAAACGCAGTTATATTATTGCAATAAGTAACGAAATTGATTTAGTTACTGAGATATTCAACGTTATGACAGACAGACATACAGACTGATAGAGTCACACGATAGGGCACAGTGTTTTATAAATAATGAGTACACAACAAGTAGTTATTTAGAAAAATCAATAGATACAGTAAAGTCTAAAAATAATACTATCTCCGAAAAAAGTATACAAGGCAAGCGTATAAAAAAAGCAAACGATAGGAAATTATATGCAGATTCTCTTGGTGTAATCAAAATTTTTGTAAGTAGACCTGGGGATCGATTTTTGACTATCGAGCGCTCGACTCTTTCACTCGAAAACTGACAAAAATTATGAAATGCTATTTTGAAATAGCGATAGTAAATCGAAAAACGAGTGGTATTGACCACTCGCATCCAATTTTATCGGTAGAAAGTAAGGGCCTGCATTTTGACACTGCATTCGTATTTGCTTTTATTTAATTTTCGAGCGCTCGAAAGTCGAAATATAGGCCCCCAGATCTTAATCAATAAATTAAAATGTGAATTTCATGACCCGGATATAAATTATACTACTATATAAATAAAACTTTGATGATAAATAAAACAAAAACTACATGACCTATAGTTAGGGAGCTGGCGAGCAAAATTTCTATATGATCAGCACACAAGGCAGACGTTATTAATAGTGATATTTATGCCCTAAGAAACATCAAGGACCTTGTCTGCCACCATGGTGGCGCTGCGTTGTAAATTTACAGCGTTTCAAAAATGTAAAAAAAAAGGTGTGCTTATACTATGCACACACGTCTGCTTCTGGGGCTGATGATCACAGTCATCCTGGAAACACAAATAATCGAAAAGGCAGATCCAGGGATCTGACTTTTGTATTGTTCGATCAAAAACAATGAGAAGAACCGCGGAAAAATGGTCTGCTAACATGTTGCATCTGCGTTGTCTATTGACAGTGCTCCAAAAATGAAAAAAAAAGGTGTGCTATATTATGCGCACACGTCTGCCTCTTGGACTGATGTTTAAATTCCTTATGAAGACCAAGAAAATCGATGAGGCAGACGTTCAGGCCTCTGATATTCCAAAGGGAGACCATTTGATTTTTTTTTAACCCGACGCTCGCGCCAAACCAAGCAGGTATAAATTGAATTGATCAAAATGCTACAGACAAGACCACATCCCGCCTTCATTCTTGTTTTTTTTTTTAAACTTTTCGAAACGCACTACCGGAGTTGACAAGTTCGAGTACGAAGACTATTATTTTAATATTGTGGTTCCAAAGTTCATCTACGTTAAAGGCACGTGCTTTTGTGCATTTAAATCTAAAAATGACTAACCTCCTAACTCCCTTGATTCCGTGAATTTCAAACAGTTATACAGCTGAAAATCAATGAACAAAGTGTCTGCCACATTTTTTCGAATCCACGGAGTCATAGTGAATCGAATGGGCGCAATGAGAACCGCGTGCAAATGACTTAGTAGAGCTTTTTTTTAAACATTTTTACAACTCCGTCCCATGATAATGCAGAGTCCTGAATGTCTGCCTCTTCGATTTTCTTCGTTTCCAAGATGATTGTGACCATGAACTCCAGAGGCATACATGTGCAAATGATTTAATACCCCGATTTTTTTAAGCAACTTCAATCCGCTGTAACGCGAAAACGCAGCGACATAGGACCTTTACTGATTGGACCAAATCAATTCGTAATGATTTAAACTGCAATCCACCTCAACGTGAAACGTGTGCAATCATATACCGAAATGCTCGCCAGCTCCCTAACTACTACACTCGCGCGCAAAAAAATCGACTCACGCCACATTTTTTTGGTTTAGGGCAAATTTTTCGCAACTGGGAAATGTTACAGGAAAAATGAGTATACCACGTTGTTATAAATTTATTCAGCTTTAAAAAACGCAACAATCATGAAAATCAGACGCATAACTTTCAGGATATGCTCGTTTGAACGGGAATTGAAATTTAACCGCCTTGAACTACCCACGAGTTGAGCGCCTTCAGGATGTATAAAAACAGGTGTAAACGAAGTAGATGACCCCACCGGACCAGCCGGGCGTTACGCCCACCCCAGCCACCCGTCCGTAGTCGCGGACGGCGCCCGATCCCGCCACATGCGGCTCACGCCGCGCAAGGCTTAACCGAGCCCACTACAGGGCTTGAGAGAAAACCATGGCTTTCTTATCAGTCGCTTATCACAAGTTGACCTGTGCACATCTCTCGCAATTGGACCACTGAAACCCACTGGAAAAAATAAACACTTTCTCAGCGTTCAGTTGCCGAACAGCTGAATTTAAGTCAGTCTGCTGTCTCCAGGGTTTATCGTCGATTTGCTGAGACCGGAACCCTTACTCGGAGACCGGGATCCGGCCGTCGAAGATGCACATCCGAGAGAGAGGACCATTTCATCGTGACGACCAGTCTTCGGAATCGCCACCTGACCGGCGTTGACGTCCAGCAGCAGCTGATGCGGACCCGAGAGGAGCCCGTGAGCTCTTGGACAGTTCGCCGAAGACTTAAGCAAGCAAACCTTACCCCAAGAAGGCCAGCTACGGGGCCCAAATTGACGCAGAGACATCGGGACCTACGCAAGGATTTCGTAGCACGCTACGAAAATTGGAGCTACGAGCAATGGAGCCGGGTACTCTTCACTGATGAGTGCAGAGTTTGTCTCCATGGCAGCGACAGAAGAGGACGGGTGTACCGAAGACCTGAAGAGCGGTTTGCACAATGCTGCTTCTCAGAAACAGTCGCCTACGGCAGCGGCTCCGTCATGATGTGGGCGGGCATTTCAATGGAGGCGAGGACTGAGCTGGTTTTCATCCCTGGTGGCGGCCGAGGAGGTGGATTGACCGCGGCGCATCACTGACATCCTGCAGGACCATGTTGTCCCATACGCAGGTTTTTTTGACGAGGGGTTTCATTTGATGCAAGATAACGCCCCTTGTCACACACCGCTGGAGTGACCAAAGCGTACCTGGCGGCGATCGGCATCCCCACCCTTACCTGGCCACCGCTGAGTCCGGACTTGAATCCCATCGAGCACATGTGGGATTACCTGAAGAGGAAGGTTCGAGCGCGGGATCCAGCCCCGGAGACGATTTTGGCCCTTCAAGCTGCTTTGGTCGAGAAATGGGACGTTTGCCCGCAGGACACCACCAGAAAGCTGATAAGGTCCATGAGGAACCGTATCGAGTGTGTAAGAAACGCCTATGGTGGCAATACGCGGTATTAAAATGAAAAATAAACGGTTTTTCCTCCATAAAATTTGTTTTCTTTCAATGTACCACAACACAAGCCTTACTGAGCTTACCGTGGGCCTGGGTTGATTTGTGTAAGATTGTCCCGTAATATTTATTTATTTTTTTATTTATGTTGTGGTTATGAAATTAACCAGTTTTCTCCCACTTTGTGAAAAATCACGTTTTTTTTCAGAACCTGAAAAAAATATGACTTGAATTTGATATTTTCTGAAAGCTTACATTTCCAGCTTTCAGAAAATGCTACTATGCTACGAATACCTATATTAATTTTAGAGATATTGCACATTGAAATCCAAAAAAATGTTGAGTCGATTTTTTTGCTCGCGAGTGTATTGATGTGGGAGTATTAGTCTTATATTTGTAAACTAGCTGTTGCCCGCGACTTCGTCCGCGTAGAACTTTTTATCGTCTTAGAAAATGATTTCTCTCAATACAAAATTTGAACCCTCTTTTAGGGGATAATTAAAAAAAAACGTTGATGTTCATTTTCTAGTTTGTGAACAAACAGTCTAAAACCAAAGTTAAAAATCTCATACTTTAAAAATGCCTTGAAATACTCAAACTTTGAACCAATTTTAACACTCTTAGGGGATGAATTTGGAAAAACTCTGAAATCAGTTTTGTAGTCTTTTAACGTACAGAATAAGACCGAAGTTAAAAATCTCTTAACACTTTAAAATTTTATTGCTCGCCATTTAAAATTTGAACCCCCTTTTAAACCCCCTTAGAGGTTGAATTTTTCTAATCGCTGAAAGAACTTTTTTCGTAAACTTTTAAGTCTCTAGCTCAAAAAAAGTGTTGCCCATACAAAGCTTTCTTAACCCCCTTAGGGGTGGAATTTTCTAAAACTCTGAAAGTACTTTATTATTAATTTTAATAAGTAACATTTCGAATAGTTTTAAGTCTAGCAAAAAAAAAAGTTTTTCCCACACAACACTGGCTACCCTTCTTAAGGATCTTAAGGATCCCCTTAGGGATGGAGTTTTCTAAAACGCTGAAAGTTCTTTTTTAGTATTCTAATAAGTAATCTTTTTGCAAAGTTTTAAGTCTAACTCAAAAAAAGTGTTGCCCATGCAAAGCTTGCTCTCCTTTTTAACCCTATTAGGGGTGGAATTTTCTAAAACGATTTGTGTTTTTTTTTTGTATTTTAATAAGTAATCTTTCTACAAAGTTTCAAGTCTCTAACTCAAAAACATAAACTTTCCCTGATAAAAACTTTGCACCCCTTTTTATCCCCCTTAGGGATAGATTTTTTCAAAACGCTGAAAGTCTTTTTTTTGTATTTTTATAAGTAATCTTTCTACAAAGTTTTAAGTGTCTAGCTCAGAAAAAGTGTTAAATATTGTTTCCCCCATACAAAATTTGCACCTTTATTTTACCCCCTTAGGGGTAGATTTTTTTAAAACACTGAATCTAGGTACTTTATTTGTATTCTAATGAATAACTTCTCTACAAAGTTTTAAGTCTCTATTTAAAAAAAAGTAGTTTTTCCCATACAAACTTTGCACTCTATTTTACCCCTTTAGGGGTAGAATTTTCTAAAACCCTGAAAGTTCTTTATTTGTATTCTAATGACTGATCTTTCTACAAAGTTTTAAGTCTCTATTTAAAAAAAAATGTTTTCCCCATACAAACCTTGCACCCCTATTTTACCCCCGTAGGGGTGGAATTTTCCAAAACGCTGAAAGTGTTTCATTTGTATTCTAATAACAATTTTTTCTACAAAGTTTAAGTCTATAGCTCAAAAAAAAAAGGTTCTCCCATACAAACTTTGCACCCCTATTTTACCCCCTTAGGGGTAGAATTTTCAAAAATCCCTTTTTATCCCTAGCCCACGTTATAAAAGCAACATACTGTGCAAAAATCAACTCTCTAAGATTAGTAGTTTCGGCTGTGCGTTGATGAGTGAGTGAGTGAGTGAGTGAGTGAATAAGTCAGTCAGGACATAGGCATTTATTATGTATAAATAGATAGAAGATAATGAAACTCCCATTCAAATATCTCAAAAAATTATGAAGCTACATCCGTTTTAATGTCGCTTGTTAGAGTGAGAAAACGATGAGGGACTGTGACGTCAATATACTCGAGCGTCATAGAAAAAAACAGTCGTTTCATATGAAGGTGCGTTTTGCGGAAAAGGGACAGAACATACCCCCTCTTAAAACTTTGGACTCTTATAATTATAACTTAATCATTACCTATATAACCTCTTGCTTTGTTTTTTTCTCCATTTGACTATATTTATTTTAAATTCTTTATCGAGAAAATATATTATGATTATTTACCATATTTTCGATTCCTGAGCTATAACCACGAACTTCGGAATAGGGAACATTACGCAAAGCTCTGCGTAGGGGGCGACACTAACACAACCCGTAAACAAACCGGTGCCGGTTAATGTACGGCCCAATAATTGGCATCCTCTATATATATGTCTCTTTTTAACTTATACAACAAGAGAGAGATAACGATAGATGGACGTGTATTATCGGGCCGTACATTAACCGGCACCAACAAACCGCCATGACGTACAATGTCATATTTATTTACCTAACAAACAATAACGAATAATTGATGAAAACGCGTTAAACTACAATCGTTTTATTATCATTCGTGTGTAAAATACCTGTACTGTGATATTAAAATGGCATCCTATAGCCATTTAAAGGTGGATGAGGGCTTTTTTTTGCTTTACGACGTATTGCCGCTTCCCATAGTTTTCATATCATCGTTTCCTTCGGAAATGAATGATGCCCTTCATTCTTGCATCCAATTACGCGGCACTGATGCATTTTATTCATTGAAATATTTTCTTCTCTATTTGATCCAGAGCTTTGAAGGACTTGTCAAAGTTGTCAAAAAAACTGTTTACTAATTGTGTTAGTGCTGCACTCTGGCGGCAGAACATTGCAGTAATGTTCCCTATTCGAAAATATTCGGGTATCTCTATCTCTATCGCACTAACCATACTCGAGTGACAGGGATGCAAATATATGAACATTGAGTATCGGTTTTCGTAGTAGCGCCGCAGGTACTTTGGCTGAATGCGCCGAGCGCGTGCCATTGTCATTCAAAAAAAACAAATTCGTGTTAATTATATTGTTCAAATTTGTTGATTTCATTTATTGAAATTACTACATAAAACGACATTTGCGCATATAAGTTCTCATATCAGAATCGAATATTTTTTTATGGTTTATATTTTAGCATTTGTCTCGTAAAGGTCTATCGTAGACGGGATTTAAATTATTAATAAGTGAAAGGCAAAGCAATTCCGCCATTTTGACAAAAATTTGACGGTTCTTATAGCTGACAGTTGGAGCAGCGTTTGATTTCAATAAAAATAAATGAAAAATTAAATGAAGTCGTATATTTCGGAAAATTAATTAACTGTCGCAGTCGGATAAAAAGTATCCTAAGTTGCAGCTAGAATAATAATGTACCTATATAAAATGTTTCATATTTTTCCGTTCATGGGATGCTGAGAACATTCGAACCGCGCAAAGCTTAGTTTCAAACTGGCTGATTCTTTTTTTAATTTAGAGATTTATTATAAGTGGAGATGATACATATCGATTTTTAAAAAAAAACGAGTTTTGACAAAACATGGTTTTTAGTTTGGTCAGTCAGTAGTTGAAAAAACAAGTAAGGGTCCCTTTTTTAATTTCTTGATACGGAACTCTAAAAACGGATAAAATACTAAATATTCTGAAAATATAGATAGATTTAACAGGATTCCTTAGCGACATTTTAAGCCAGGGTAGGACTTAATAGTTCGCTACGAGCCCTACATTTTGATATTAAAATTCATAAAAAAAAATGTTTGCTCATATTACAGGTAGGTACTTAACTAACAAACTAACTTTCAGTTAGTGTGTAACAAGTGGTGCCATATGACTATTTATGGATTTTAGAAATAGTACTTTACTTACCTAGGGCGGTAAAACAAAGAATGTCTCAGATCGCAGGTATGAGACGCCCGAGCCCAAGGCAAGGGCGATAAATATGCGATGTGAGGCTTTCTTTACTACCGCCCGTGGTGAGTACAAAGTTTTACGTCTCTCCCTGGCCAGGAAGTGGCAATTTCCGCACGCGTTGCGTGGGGTAATTGCTGCTTTATGGCTAGGTATGATGTAAAAAAATATTTTTCACTTCTCATGCTCGCAAAGTTCGCCTTTGTGCTGGATGTATGCTGTACAAAATGTCACTTTTATGCTCTAGTGCACAAAGTAAAATAGTTTTAAAGACTAAGATAATCGGACCTAACAGCCACACACACAATAAAACTTCGTAGAATAAACTTTTCATTTGATTTGATTTGCTTTAATAAATTTCACATCCGTGTTTTCCATTACTAAATTAATAAAACCAGATAAAATAGGAGTCAATTATTATTTTAAAACGTATTGAACCATTAAATGACTTGGCAGTATGAAGTACCTAAGTCTAATATCACGTGTCGAAAATTAAACATAAAAACTTTAAAAAGTTAAGTGACGGGAATGAGCTATTATTTTATTTTAGTTTGCAATGATTTGTTATTTTCTCGCAATCGAAGTGAAAAGCAGTGTGTATAACTCGGGCATAAATTAGCAATTTAACCCCTCGACTTAACTATCCACCCTCGCCGGTGGCTCGGGTGGATATAAACGTGTCGGGTTAAGTGGCTCGTTTTATGCGCTTGTTGTACAATCTACTATTTTCATGCTGCGCTATAATTAAGACAGAAGTTTACTGTTTACCATAAAAAAAGAAGGAAAAGTTTTTTTTTAGTTTTTATGTTGATAGGGTTATTTTTATCCTGAAAATAGGTCACACCCCACCCCACAGCTGCTATTTTCGTGAAAATCTGAATTTTAGCGGTCGTAGTTTTTGTCGAAAAATATGTCAACATTCCTACATATATTTACATACTCGTAAATATACAGCGTGGAAATCCAATACGAGCAAAGAATTCAACCAGACAGAGGGTTTAAGTAGCCCAAACATTAATTAACGGCACTTTTTAAGTTACACTTTATTCAAAGACTATAATTAATTTTTGAAAAAATTCCGAGCATCAATGTAACGCAAATGATTCTTGGTGGTGACAAGTACCTACAGTCGCGGAATGAAAAGCTTGACCAGTTTTCAAATAAATTCATTTACGCGTTGCAAGCACATGTTACCTTTTTGAACTGTGTAACAGACGAGAGTGTTGTACCTATTAAAAATTATGTTTAACGTTTAATGACTTGTTTAACTGTTTGCCAACAAAGCTCAAATTTACTAAGATGAATATATATGTATATGTTCCTTGACTATTACTTAATAGTTTGAACTTAAACCTTTTGGTTCGTTTGATCTTGCCATTACGTTGAGTCAAGTTTGATAAATCTAATGAATACATCCTCTTCGCTTATAATGATTAAAACTATTAATGTGAGTAACAGTTCCTGTCAATGTCATCAATCATCATTGCTATTTCTTGTATTAGTTTTTTATAACTCGCCTTTCCAAAATTCAAAGAGGTCGATGCTCATAGTGGACGTATCTGTAGGCCATGTAGTGAAATGACATTCATTATGAAGGAATGTCTCTGACACTCGGTCGATAAAGCAGATACTGATCTTATACTGAGCAAGCTAAAACAGATCTTAAGGTGGTTCTTAACCTTTTCATTCCGCGACTGTACCTAACTGTCAGCGAGACTTAACTTGAACATTTAAGGCCTCTCACAGACTGGCGCGGCCTGGCCGCGGCGGACAACAGAAAACTTGTCATTAGCTGTCAAATTTACTATGGTCCGCCACCGCAGGCCGCGCCAATGTGATGCAGGCCTAACGTTGCATTGCGGGCTGAATTATTTTGTACGGTTAACTTTTTCGTTGTAATTTTAGACAAAAATTATCTTAATACGCTTCTTTTGTCCTGTACTAACAACCATTTAAAGGTGTGCTCGTAGTGGATTTCCACGCTGTATGTGGATAGAGTTAAAGAGTTTTTAATGTCCCATACTGATATACCTGGCTATGCATCATAGGATGTACTATTATGCGAGCAAGTTCACGTAAATTAATTGCACCTATTGTTATTGTGGGATAGGGCACTTGTGGAAAAACACAATTGGTTGAATGAGTTTGCGTAGATGTTTTTTTTTCGTGTTATGTGTAGGTAAGTGAGTATACCTTTATTTTGAAAACAGTGAAAGGACGAACACCTTGTAATCTTGGTTAGTATTTTTGTTTGTCTGTTAAGTTTATATTTGTCTTTGCATGCTTCGTATTGATAACTAGCTTTTGCCCGCGGCTTCGCCCGCGTAATAGGTAAGTGTAATTCTTGCAATAATTGTTGAATTGTTACGCCGGCAACAGCCTACTACTACTTCCCCTACGAATAACCCTTCGTCAAAACCCGTTATGTTAAATATTTTTGTTACACTACTGAACCGATTTACATGTGGTTTTCAGAAACGTGTAGCTTTTTACTTATTTAAATATATCAATTTATGTCTACAGTTGCCGGCAAACATCTTGACCTGAACTTAAGAGTGCGCAGTAGCCGATTTAGCCAGTAGCCCTTTTGATTCAAGATGTTTGCCGGGATCTATACAGAGATGAGCATTATTCAAATGATTATTTATTCGAATAATTATTGGAATAAACATTTATTCGCCACTAATTTATTAGCGAATATATTATTCGTCTACACTTTTGAATGACGAATGACTTATTTTCATATCATTCGAATAAATCGACGAATAAATCTTCGAATAATCCACGAATAATATTTAAAAAAGTGGTTGCTCACTATTGGCTTATCAATGTTGGCGTTACGTTAGACGAATGTTTAAATAACAAAGTTTGATTTTATATAGTTGTAATTTTGAAATGTACCTTATTTAAAGTAGCAATATTATATTTGCGCTACGTATATTTTTAACAGGTTTGATTCCTTTTATTATGCCATTCATGTCGTTCACCTCTTTCTAACAAATTTTAAATAACCCAAAATTTGCTCATAATCTTATGTTTACAATATGATTGTATTCAAATGTTCGTAATATAAACATGTCAAGACTTATTTGAATTGCCAAATTAAATGCAAATTCTTACTGCGGCAAAAACGAAAAAGGTAATTTGATATTGTTTTTCACAGATTGTTCAAAGCCCAATTTTAGGTAATATTCTTAATTTTTGTTCACTTTGCAATTTTTTCTAAAAGGTGTTATATTTCTTTCCGTAAATATTCTTTGAGTTTTTCCTTTCATATTTATTTTTTCAGCACGTAAATAGTGGCCCTTTACATGATCTACTATTATAAAACATGGCCCCGTAAAAGTTTAGTTTATATCTAATATTATGTTCGTCATGTTCGCAAAGTAAAATATCAATTACAGCAATCGTGACTCTACCACCGTCTCATAATAATGGCAAAGTCATTTATTACCGCGCTTACTACAACTAAGAGAGGGCAATAAAAATGAGAAATTATTTTTAATAATATTGTAAGAACAGGGGCTCGCACGGTGACACCACACAATATTTTGGTGGCTGTAATACCCACCCTTATTATTATAACCGGGCATTCTTCCGGAGACTAGTGGGTAATAACCCTGCCACTTACTTTACGACCTCGCCGCAATTTTATGTGAGAATAAACTATGATAAACGTCTATCGGTTTAATGTGATGAGCGCGTGCATTTGTGTGCATGCCAGGGAAAACTAATTCTGCTTTTAGTAGAATTTAGTAAGTAGGTACACTTTTTGAGGATCGTTTCATATATGCATAAGTAAATAATTACTGTTCCAGACAATTCTTACACATTACGCTGATACGGTACACCTTAAGAGTGCCCAAAAAATTAGAGAAAGGTGAGAAAGAGAAAGGAAGGAAGAAAAGAAAGACCCGTGCACATAATTTTCAAACTCTTATATTGTTCAATGTTTTAAAAACATGGGTTGGGGTGGGACCCAGAAAAAATCCGTCAAGTGCGTGTCGGAGTCGCACACCAAAGGTTCCGAACCACAAACGTAAAAAAACCAAGAACTCTTTAATATATATTTTAATTTTTATTGTGATTTATAGCGGTTAAATATGTATAAGCAGAGACTAGTAAATTATAAATTCAGCCACGACCACAAATTCACTAGAAGCCGCTGCTGCATAAGCGGGGTCACACTTTCAATAAATTTAATATTTTGGATATAAGTAAGTAGCGACAACTAGTGAAAAATCTTGTTAACATTGGCAGACTTTGCAATTGACTAGTTAAACATAAGAGTCAAATACCTAAAAAAAAAAAAAAATTTTATTAAAATTTGAACTGTTTATTTCAATTGATAGACAACAAAAAATATTATTCAGGTACAACTTAACCCAATCTTAAATTTTAAAGATTATTAGCTACATGTGTACCTACTTCTTATTATGTAGGTATGTATTATCCTCTAACCAGAGGGAAACGAAGCCTATTTCGGTGACGAGGCTTGGAATGCGACGCGATTATGAAACGCCATTTGTCAAGTTTTTATTGGGTACCCCAAAGCAGCATCCATTGTTGTCCCCCTCCGCCCCGCGAGCTAACCTCGCTGGACCCTCGTCTGGCTGACGTTCATTCATAATTTTTATAACTTGTTAACATTTTGCGGTATGTTTGCGGCGACGTGACGGCATCGCTTACAAATGGCGTTTAATTAAATGTTATCCTTCCCTTAACTTTTTTGTGCGGCCCGTACGTACTCGTAGGCTTGTGGCCCGCGTTGCTGCAATACCGGTAAGGGCGGATTCAACCAGACAAGTACAAGGTTTGGTCCTAGATTAGTCAATACCTACTATTTTGACGATAAACCTTAGATTAAGGGTGGGTTCCACCGAACCGTCTGTAATCGCTAAGTACTGTTCGTTAAATCTGAATGTATGAAAAGATTGTGAAGTTTCTCTTGAATGACAGTTGCCGCCGTTGCCGGCACCATATTCAAAGTTGATCGGCTTGTAATCGGGTGTTGGCGCAACCGGCCTTATTCCTGTTTTGTCGAATCCGGCCTAAGAATATCCTAAGAATTTATATTTTTAACCTAGTATTAGTATTTGGGGATATGTGTTTGAAAAAATTATCATGTTTCGGTTTAGTTTCGTTGTTAAATACCTAGCTATAGTATACTCATACTATACTATATAGTACTTATAGGTATACATATGTATAGCTGCTAAACATACATATAAGTACACCGCTGCATAGGTCCCTACAATACTTTTTCTACGAAATATGAAATAGGGAAAACAACAAAAAAAGACTGCCCGAATTAAATCCTTTTTATGGTATATCATCTTTTATTTTTTTTTGGTTTTAATTGGATTGTGTGTCATGAAATAAGAAAAATAACAATAACTACTTGTTTATTTGATCCTTTTTAATTTGGTTTAGGTTAACCTAGTATTGCCAGTAATCCAAAGTTTTTCTTAAATTCTAATATTGTGCAAGAATTGCAGCCTGATTTTACTCAAAGCAAATCAAATATTTGTAAGCTAAGTGATTCAGAGCTAGAAGAAGTCGCTCAAGATCGAGTCGGTACGAAGTCAATATCGAGATACGACGTTTGATTTAAGTAGATATTTGTTACTTAGTGAGTTTTGCTTGTCACCCGACGATATGTAATTCACCGCACGAATTACTAACTACTGGGAGAGGTCATGATTTCAGATATTCACACGTAAGCTTTTAGGCCATAAGATCCGTGATAGCTAGAAAGTTGAAATTTTCATAGATTATGTATTTCTGTTGCCGCTATAACAACAAATACGAAAAACAAAATAAAATAAATATTTGTATTGGTACGGTTTGGTTAGTACGGAACCCTTTGAGCGCGAATCCGACTCGCACTTGGCCGTTTTTTTTTTAATAATTGATTGGTGACCACAACGCATTTAGAAACAGTGTCAACAAAGTGGACCCGTGAACCAGATACATAATATATAAAATATAGAAAATGTATTGTATGCAACGGTTTATAACTGGTCTAAAAACGCTCGTGGCGTCTTTAATTGCGATGCTCGCCAAGGCTCGCATCGCAACTCACGCCACTCGCATTTTAAGACCCTTCTTATAAAACAGTTGCATACAATACTTTTTCTACGACAAATCTCCACTTATAATAAATCTCTAAATTAAAAAAAGAATCAGCCAGTTTGAAACTAAGCTTTGCGCGGTTCGAATGTTCTCAGCATCCCATGAACGGAAAAATATGAAACATTTTATATAGGTACATTATTATTCTAGCTGCAACTTAGGATAGTTTTTATCCGACTGCGACAGTTAATTAATTTTCCGAAATATACGACTTCATTTAATTTTTCATTTATTTTTATTGAAATCAAACGCTGCTTCAACTGTCAGCTATAAGAACCGTCAAATTTTCGTCAAAATGGCGGAATTGCTTTGCCTTTCACTTATTAATAATTTAAATTCCGTCTACGATAGACCTTTACGAGACAAATGCTAAAATATAAACCATAAAAAAATATTCGATTCTGATATGAGAACTTATATGCGCAAATGTCGTTTTATGTCGTAATTTCAATAAATGAAATCAACAAATTTGAACAATATAATTAACACGAATTTGTTTTTTTTGAATGACAATGGCACGCGCTCGGCGCATTCAGCCAAAGTACCTGCGGCGCCGAAACCGATACTCAATGTTCATATATTTGCATCCCTGTCACTCGAGTATGGTTAGTGCGATAGAGATAGAGATACCCGAATATTTTCGAATTCCGAAGTTCGTGGTTATAGCTCAGGAATCGAAAATATGGTAAATAATCATAATGTATTTTCTCGAAAAAGAATTTAAAATAAATATAGTCAAATGGAGAAAAAAACAAAGCAAGAGGTTATATAGGTAATGATTAAGTTATAAGAGTCCAAAGTTTTAAGAGGGGGTATGTTCTGTCCCTTTTCCGCAAAACGCACCTTCATATGAAACGATTGTTTTTTACTATGGCGCTCGAGTATATTGACGTCACAGTCCCTCATCGTTTTCTCACTCTAACAAGCGACATTAAAACGGATGTAGCTTCATAATTTTTTGAGATATTTGAATGGGAGTTTCATTATCTTCTATCTATTTATACATAATAAATGCCTATGTCCTGGCTGACTTATTCACTCAATCACTCACTCACCCACTCATCAACGCACAGCCGAAACTACTAATCTTAGAGAGTTGATTTTTGCACAGTATGTTGCTTTTATAACGTGGGCTAGGGATAAAAAGGGATTTTTGAAAATTCTACCCCTAAGGGGGTAAAATGGGGGTGCAAAGTTTGTATGGGAGAACCTTTTTTTTTTGAGCTATAGACTTAAACTTTGTAGAAAAATTAGTTATTAGAATACGAATGAAATACTTTCAGCGTTTCGGAAAATTTCACCCCTACGGGGGTAAAATAGGGGTGCAAGGTTTGTATGGGGGAAACATTTTTTTTTTAAATAGAGACTTAAAACTTTGTAGAAAGATCAGTCATTAGAATACAAATAAAGAACTTTCAGGGTTTTAGAAAATTCTACCCCTAAAGGGGTAAAATAGAGTGCAAAGTTTGTATGGGAAAAACTACTTTTTTTTTAAATAGAGACTTAAAACTTTGTAGAGAAATTATTCATTAGAATACAAATAAAGTACCTAGATTCAGTGTTTTAAAAAAATCTACCCCTAAGGGGGTAAAATAGGGGTGCAAATTTTGTATGGGGGAAACAATATTTTTTTTAAATAGAGACTTAAAACTTTGTAGAAAGATTAGTCATCAGAATACAAATTAAGTACTTTCAGCGTTTTAGAAAATTCTACCCCTAAAAATAGGGGGCTAAAATAGGGGTGCAAAGTTTGTATGTGGGAAACTATTTTTTTTAGCTAGAGTCCTAAAACTTTGTAGAAAGATTATTTAAATAAAAAGAAAGTACTTTCAGCGTTTTGGAAAATTTCACCCCTAAGGGGGTAAAATAGGGTGCAAAGTTTGTATGGAAAAAACATATTTTTTTTTAATAGAGACTTAAAATTTTGACGAAAAATTACTTATTAGAACATGAAAAATACTACATTCGGCGTTTTACAAAAATCATTCCCTAAGGGGGTTAAAAAAGGGTGCAAGGTTTGTATGGGGAACACTTTTTCTGAGCTAGACACTTAAAACTTTGTAGAAAGATTACTTATAAAAATACAAAAAAAAAGACTTTCAGCGTTTTGAAAAAATCTATCCCTAAGGGGGATAAAAAGGGGTGCAAAGTTTTTATCAGGGAAAGTTTATGCTTTTGAGTTAGAGACTTGAAACTTTGTAGAAAGATTACTTATTAAAATACAAAAAAAGAACACAAATCGTTTTAGAAAATTCCACCCCTAATAGGGTTAAAAAGGAGAGCAAGCTTTGCATGGGCAACACTTTTTTTTGAGTTAGACTTAAAACTTTGCAAAAAGATTACTTATTAGAATACTAAAAAAGAACTTTCAGCGTTTTAGAAAACTCCATCCCTAAGGGGATCCTTAAGATCCTTAAGAAGGGTAGCCAGTGTTGTGTGGGAAAAACTTTTTTTTTTACTAGACTTAAAACTATTCAAAATGTTACTTATTAAAATTAATAATAAAGTACTTTCAGAGTTTTAGAAAATTCCACCCCTAAGGGGGTTAAGAAAGCTTTGTATGGGCAACACTTTTTTTGAGCTAGATACTTAAAAGTTTACGAAAAAAGTTCTTTCAGCGATTAGAAAAATTCAACCTCTAAGGGGGTTTAAAAGGGGGTTCAAATTTTAAATGGCGAGCAATAAAATTTTAAAGTGTGAGTAAGAGATTTTTAACTTCGGTCTTATTCTGTACGTTAAAAGACTACAAAACTGATTTCAGAGTTTTTCCAAATTCATCCCCTAAGAGTGTTAAAATTGGTTCAAAGTTTGAGTATTTCAAGGCATTTTTAAAGTATGAGATTTTTAACTTTGGTTTTAGACTGTTTGTTCACCAACATCATGAACATCAACTTTTTTTTTAATTATCCCCTAAAAGAGGGTTCAAATTTTGTATTGAGAGAAATCATTTTCTAAGTCGATAAAAAGTTCTACGCGGACGAAGTCGCGGGCAACAGCTAGTTTTAAATAAATAGCAGACTACAATTTAGTAAGCCTTTTCGGGCAGCAAGTTTTCTATTCGTACTTTTGCTACTCACGCAATTTCTTCAGGAGTGCAGTTATTAATTGCTTCTACCATTTTAAAAGGAACGTACACTTTTATCTTCACAAACACGAATACAATCTTAATATTCTAGGACTAACAGTTTATCATCTTTCATCTTTTCATTTTGAACTGTATATATTTTGTTGGGAAATCGGAAATGTGACACTGCTTGTTTATGGTTTGTTTTGTTTTTAATTTGTTCGCATTTGCCATCCGAACCAAACCTAATCCGGACCCGGACCGAATTCGAACTTTATTTTCATAAATAATACCAAGAATTTATAAAACATGTAATTTAACACACAATAGATGATGATTTATTATTATTATAGTAAATAATGTATAACATACAAATGTTAAATCGTAAATAAAAACTTTTATTTCGAAATATTTGTTTATGAAGTTGGCACCACTGCAATATAGCGGCCGATTTAAAAAAGTTTAACAGTGCTTTTATGAAAAATGTATGAACCAAAAAAGTACGCTAAGCAGTGCGTTTTTGGGCCATAGAGCATTGAGTTTTTCGACGACTTATTAGTGGTGTCATTGTATTTGAGCTACAGCCTATATAAATGACAGATAACGGTGCAGGAGTAGAAAAAGTCTATTTTGCCACCATAGTTACGACAACTCACGACATTTTTAGGGGTCCGTGGCATTGAAAAGGTTGATTTGAGTTGTTAGTGTCACGTGTATTTTTCTACAGTGATCGAAACTAAGAAAAAATACCTACCACACGACACGAGTACTTAGCACTTCAAAATAGCGAGTTTATTTTACGAAATTTTGTGACCCCGCCCGCTCGCTCTTGACTTGACTTCATAAGATAGAAAAATAAACAAGATTTACTATATATATACAATACTATATATCTTAAAATTAGGTCGAAGGAAAATAGCCAAGAACCTCACCAAATATAACCAGGGGGAAGGAGGGGTCAAAAAGTAGCCGAAAAAACCTCGCGTGATTTATGCACGAGCCCTATAATGAATACGAATAAAAACTGAAATGCTTAACACTAACCAATTATTCCTGCGCAATCTGTCTAGAGGGACACTGGTAAGCCAGTAGATTGTGACGTAAACTAACTCTCGTTAAGACTATTGAACTAAGACGGCTGTATTAGAATTTAATTTAATTGATTATCACATAAGCTGTATCTTTAAACACATACCTAGAGACGTAGGTTTATACTTGACTGTACAGTCAAGTATAAAAATGTGGGTGCATACAACTTATTCATAAATATGTCTCATAGCTCTTGTGACCGCTGACATAAGACCTATGAGACATATTTATGAGTAAGTTGTATGCACCCATATTTTTACACTTGACTGTACATAAGTAGTGTACATTTCCAAACAAACCAAGCACTGGGATTAGACAAAAATGTAACACATTTATTGTTTACACAAATTTTGCAAAAGTACTGCATAATTCTCGATAGCTGTCGATGTCGGTATAGGCATTTCTGCGGCCGCTATACAAAAGCCCGATTACTTATATAACATTGTGATATTAAACATGATTGGCATCGACAACCATATTAAACGCATCGTCGTGGGTAGCGCCGAGTTCCGGCGGTGCAGCCATATTTCGCGCTTCGCCAGTCAAAGCGGGTGGCGCCGGGAAGAGCATTTTAATATCCAGCCACCCTAAAGCGTTGCGAACACCGATCTAGCTGAATGCGAAGCAGGTTATTTCATTATTTACATTCGCATGACCTTTAATAATTCGTACAAATATTTTTGCTACCCACTTGTCAATCGCTACTCAACATTAACATCATAATAGAATCCCTTCGCTCTGAAACCATTTCTAACAATTAAAAGAGTTCAAGCTATCCTCAACCACTCAGCGGCGGGATTAACAGGATATAGCGCGAAGGTCGGTGGGCCAATCTTGTCACCTTAAGGTGGTTCGATTGCCATACAAAGCGTTATTTGACATTAACAGGATATAGCGCGAAGGTCGGTGGGCCAATTTTGTCACCTTAAGGTGGTTCGATTGCCATACAAAGCGTTATTTGACATTAACAGGATATAGCGCGAAGGTCGGTGGGCCAATCTTGTCACCTTAAGGTGGTTCGATTGCCATACAAAGCGTTATTTGACATTAAAAGGATATAGGGCGAAGATCGGTGGGCCAATCTTGTCACCTTAAGGTGGTTCGATTGCCATACAAAGCGTTATTTGACATTAACAGGATATAGCGCGAAGGTCGGTGGGCCAATCTTGTCACCTTAAGGTGGTTCGATTGCCATACAAAGCGATATTTGACATTAACAGGATATAGCGCGAAGGTCGGTGGGCCAATCTTGTCACCTTAAGGTGGTTCGATTGCCATACAAAGCGTTATTTGACATTAACAGGATATAGCGCGAAGGTCGGTGGGCCAATCTTGTCACCTTAAGGTGGTTCGATTGCCATACAAAGCGTTATTTGACATTAACAGGATATAGCGCGAAGGTCGGTGGGCCAATCTTGTCACCTTAAGGTGGTTCGATTGCCATACAAAGCGTTATTTGACATTCGCAGGCAAACGGCGTGATATTTTGAGAAACTTATGTAACAAACTTTCATCAATTGGCTTCCCATTTGCGCCAAATTCCCCCTTTCCTAGAATAAACTTGTATAAACTAGATTAATTTGAGAAAAATAGATTTCCCAAAATATCACGTTCCAAACCAATTTCTCAAATTAATCTAGTTTATACAAGTTTATTCTAGGAAAGGGGGAATGTGGCGCAAATGGGAAGCCAATTTATGAAAGTGTGTTACATACGTTTCTTATAATATCACGCCGTTGGCCTGCGAATGTCAAATAACGTTTTGTATGGCAATCGAACCACCTATTCCGCGATTAAATTGGTATTCCCCTTATGTCAGGCAGCAGTAACATCAGTACAGTCGCCATCACATACATCTGTACACTACAGGGTGTTCAAAAATATCTGAACATGCACCCTAATGCCTTGAAAATAGAGTTGTGTTCAGATTTTTGTGAGTTGTTTGTTTGCTCCGATGTATGTGATGGCGACTGTACTAGCGCCCCTGCCGAAGATGGGTTATATACTCAGAGCATAGAATACTAGAGAGAGGACAAGCCGCCGGCGGCCGTGTCGCAGCTGTATGCTCAATGGGCATACACTGCCATACTGTGCGCGCGTGCTGATCGCAGAGAATATTACGTTTTTTCCCAAAATGCCTGATATGATGCGCGTGTATTGTCAAATAAGCGTGTAGGTATACAAGTGTGTGTGTTTTAGATGTGTGCGTACTTTGTCTTGTCAATTACTTGGGCGTTGTGTGGGTCGGCCGCCATGTCTGATCTCCTTATATTCATACATCTGTGGTTATACAGGGCGTCCCACGCCTATGCCACATGGAGGGAAAGTACCTTGAATATTGTAGATGGAACATTTTACTGAAAGAAGACATTATTTTAATTTATTAAAGAATTTAAACTGCATTCATAGATTTTTAAATTATTACATGGTTGAACCGGGAATCGAACCCGCTACACGTGAAAAGAAAATCCCTTGTAGCTTTATCTTACCGATAGAAAGGCTTTATCATAAGGATTATTTTTTGCTAATTAACATAGTGTCAGAAATAAAAGGAAGACCATGCATTTTAACATTTGATGTGAAATTTTGTTCAGTAAAATTAAAACCTGAAATTGCCGTAAGGACATACAACGGACATTATCATTTTAAAGTACCTATTACTAATGAATCTGTACCCACTTGAGAAGTACGCATAATTTCTCTATTATAATTTAAGTGCAAGAGTAAAAAAATAAGAGAGTAATAAAAGAGATACGTTTAGTAGGTACTATCGGCCAAAGCCAGAGTCGACCACCTTAAAGGCGCATTTTGGTTCCAGCCGTATAGCATTGCAAGCGATTCTGTTTTGAATCTGGTCGACTCTGGCTTTGGCCGATGGTACCTGGTTGTATGCAACAAATCAATTTTTTGTCCAATCAAGTTTCTGCTGTATCCTGAATCTGCCGAAAGACGCGTAAATGATTTTGTCAATGGGACACATTTTGAGCATTTGATAAATTCAATTGATTAATTTTGAATTAAAATGTTAAAATTCATGGTCTTCCTTTTATTTCTGACACTATGTTATGCAGCAAAAAATAATCCTTATGATGTAGCCTTTCGATCGGTATGATAAACAGAGTATTTTTTTTTCTCGTGTAGCGGGTTCGATTCCCGGTTCAACCATGTAATTATTTGAAAATCTATGAATGCAGTTTAAATTGTTATTAAAATTAAAATAATGTCTTCTTTTAGTAAAATCTTCTATCTACAACATTCAAGGTACTTTCCCTCCATGTGGCATAGGCGTGGGACGCCCTGTATAGTAGGGCCTTCGATTAGACATAAGTTGCCGAGAATACCTCCGTTTCCAAGCTGGAATGTGGAAGGCAAGGAAGAATCCACTTCACTCTACCTATTCTTATTTTGGAGCAATGAACATGGTTTATTCATGAAAATGTCTACACTGACAAGACAAGAGCCTAGGTCAGTTGTTAAGAGGAATGCCTATCTGCCATTTTCCCATACAAACGCTCTAGACTGTTTCCTCCCTGGTTTTTGAACCTAGAGCAATGATTTTTTCAAGTAAGATCAATATTATCAATAAGTATCTATGCCGCAACGTTTTGCTTTTTTGGATATTTTTATTTTAAAGAATCTTACAGCGCCTCGAAAATCGCAATAACGGCTTTATTGAATTCGCTGCAAAAAAAGGCACAGAATACAAATATGACAACAAATATCCAAAAAATCAAAACGTAACGGCATAGATTATTTCTTCCTCTTGCAGTTTCCAAAATTGTATAATGATTGGTTGCGTTTTGGAGGAGGAAACAGTCGAGAGCGAAACCTCGATTTTTGTGTTTTTTGGGTGGGAATTTTAGTCCGAGCTGTAGTTGTCCTTATCGCACGAATTGGAGGCGGAGGGAGTTTCTAAATATACGTACATAGAAGGAATAGTGATGGACAACAGACGTTGACATATTTTATCGATACGCTTTTTAGAATTAGAATTAGAATTAGAATAGCCATTTATTGGTTATAAAACATTATTACATGAAAATATAGTTTTTAACAGGTTTTTAAAACTTACAATGATTGACTTATACAATTATGTTTTTATTTATTTTTATAATAATTATTAATTTATATTGATTTTAAATGACCTCTCCTTCAGTGAAGATGGAGGGACGGTAGTAAGACTCCATGGGTTACCAGCCCTGCTAGGAGAATATATAAATATAACAATTTAATACAT
Organism: Epinotia brunnichana; assembly: GCA_963854355.1. Lineage (NCBI taxonomy): Eukaryota > Metazoa > Arthropoda > Insecta > Lepidoptera > Tortricidae > Epinotia > Epinotia brunnichana. The sequence continues at coordinate 31,226,675 of OY977935.1, read as the reverse complement.
AGTGTTTGACTTAATTTAATTTACCTAATTATTGGTATTCAGTTATCATTCGTATACATCATTATATTATTATTATTATTATTTTATTATATTATACCTTAGTTATTATAAGATAGTATGAAACGTGCATATAAGTTTACTAACACTCACATTCATTACATAATTTACATATTAGATTAGTATTATTACTTATTAGATGTATAGTATTTATATGGTAGACACAAGTAGTATTATTATAACTTCAACATTATCAAATGAGTTAGTGTTTTTTTCGTAGTATTCATTTATTTAAAAAGAAATTATATTTATCATCATGCAGGTTAAGTTTGGGATGGTAGATCATTTGATCCGGCGGTGTGGTCGTGCCAGTGTAGGTCCCTCCAACCGTCGCGGTCGAGGGCTGCGCGCTATACGATAGTGGTGAAAAATTATCGATGACCTAGTGGTGAATGTGGTCGCACATTCTCTGCAAAGATAGGCTACATCAGTCACCTGAGAGCTCACGAACGACGCTCCAATTAGCCATATTTCCAGTCGCCGTCATCGAAATCGGCCAGGATGATGATGATGGTAACATAATACTAGCTAGCTATAATTGCAAGAGCGTTAAACGCTCTGTTATGGACGTACGCAAGTTATGCCGATCTGCAGACATTGTGGCCTTGCAGGAAACGTGGTTAACGTTGGACAACTTGACGTTTCTCAACGGTATAAATGACGAGTTTGGCTGCACTGGTACCTCTGCGGTCGACACTTCAGCGGGCATGCTGCGCGGGCGGCTTTTTGGTGGTGTAGCACTGCTATGGAGGAGCGCCGCGTTTTGTGACGTCACTGTGATACCGTGTCACAACCCGCGAGTTTGTGCCATTAAAATCACCGTAAGTGACCGGTCCATGCTTGTGTTTAGTGTGTACATGCCAACGGATGCAGTGTGTAATCTTCCGGAGTTCACGGACTGCCTCGGTGCGGTAAGCGCAATTATAAACAATTGTAATGTGGAAGCCGTGTTTATATTAGGGGACTTCAACGCACATCCTCACGAACCGTTTTATTATGAACTAGACAATTTCTGTGTGGAACACAATTGGAACTGCGCAGATATAAATATATTGGGCTTGGAATCCGACACATTTACCTTCATAAGTGAGGTGCACGGTACTACACGGTGGTTAGACCACTGTGTTGTAACTAATTCGGCTTTGGACTGTATAAGCAACGTGTATGTAGATTATGATATACTTGGATCTGACCATTTTCCGCTCCTGATAAAGTGTAATCTAAATATCATTAGAGCTAAGGTGCATACTACATGCGTCACAAGTACGAATAATAAAGTATCATGGGGCGAACGTAATATTTTTGAAGTAGATAAGTACTCTGTAGAATGTGAAAATAGGTTAAAATTAATAGATTGTCCAAATGAACTGTGCTGTATAGGTACATTTTGTAATGATGTTAGGCATAAGGATATAATTGATAGTTTGTTTGACAGCGTGGTACTCGCTTTAAGGGAGGCAGCCGTTGCAGGTCGTGAAAATGGGCGAATTGGTTGTAAGAAACGTGTGGGTTACGTGATGGGGTGGAACCGACACGTCGGCGGGGCTCATAGGGAGGCTAGGACCAAGTTCCAATTTTGGCTGTTGTATGGTAAGCCCACGCGGGGTCCTATTTACGACGAAATGTGTCAGTCAAGGCGCATTTTTAAATCAAAATTAAAATGGTGCGAGAATCACAGTGACCAAATTAAGATGGACCGTCTTGCCGAACTACACTCCAAACATGACTTCCGGGGCTTTTGGAAAAGCACGTGCAAGCTAAATGGTAAGCATAGCCTTCCTGTGAATGTTGGCGGCGTAAGTGATCGTAAGGAGATTGCGGACATGTTTAAGTCTCATTTTGCCGTGCAATCACCGCTTACAGAACCAGTAGTGGAGGTTCGGGTGCCCGATGCTGAGCTAGTTACTGACCAGTGTTTGCAGTTTACTCCTGAGGAAGTTGCAAAGGTGATTAAAACAATGTCCAGAGGCACATCCCCTGGTCATGACGGGCTCAGCATTGAGCATTTGCAGCACGCCGGTCCGCACTTGCCTCGAGTACTGGCAGGTGTGTTCAATTTATGTGTGGTGCATTCTTATTTGCCAACGGAACTGATGAGAAAGGTCGTAGTGCCTATTATTAAAAATAAAACGGGAGATATTGCAGATAAGACCAACTACAGACCTATCTCATTAGCAACGGTTATTGCAAAGGTATTTGACGGTCTGCTTAACAGACATCTAAACATCCACACCAAGCTTCATGACAATCAGTTTGGGTTTAGACCCAAACTCTCTACGGAAAGCGCGATTGTCTGTCTGAAGCATGCCGTCAAATATTACACCAACCGAAACACGCCTGTTTACGCCTGCTTTCTCGACCTGTCGATGGCATTTGATCTGGTTTCCTATCACGTATTGTGGGAAAAGCTCAAGAAGATAAAAATACCCTTGGAGCTCATCCAAATATTCAAGTATTGGTATGGAAGCCAGGTCAGCCACGTAAGGTGGGGGGACACGATCTCGGACGGGTACAGGTTGGAGTGTGGTGTGAGACAAGGGGAGTTGAGCTCGCCTACACTCTTTAACCTGTACGTGAATGAGTTAATTGAGGCACTCAGCCAGCGTCATGTTGGTTGTCATATTGACGGGGTATGTTTTAATAACATTAGTTATGCAGACGACATGGCGTTGCTGAGTGCGTCTGTTGGCGGTCTCCGTGAACTCGTGGGCATTTGCGAGCAGTTTGCGATTGGTCACGGCTTAAAATATAATGCCAAAAAGAGCGAACTCATGGTTTTTAAGTCAGGGACCAAATGCCCATCGGATGTACCACCTGTATGTCTTAACGGTGTTCCTTTGAAGCGGGTCCACCGCTTTAAATATTTGGGTCATGTGCTGTCCGATGATCTGAAAGATGACGACGATATTGAACGGGAGCGGAGAGCGTTGTCAGTCAGAGCTAACATGATAGCCCGCAGGTTCGCTCGTTGCTCAACTGGTGTGAAGATCACGCTCTTCCGTGCATATTGCACTACTTTTTACACGAGCAGCCTATGGGTAAGTTACACAAAGAAAGCATACAACGCTCTCCGCGTTCAATACAATGACGCCTTCAGGGTGCTGCTGCGGCTGCCGCGATACTGCAGTGCCTCGGGCATGTTCGCGGAGGCGCGCGTGGACTGTTTTTACAGCACCATGCGCAAGAGGGCGGCCTCTGCGGCGCGACGCGCGCGCGCCGGCGGCAGCGCCCTGCTGGCGGTCGTCGCCGATCGTATTGACTGTCCATTTATGAGACACTGGCAGTCATTGCATGCACCAGTGTCTCATATCTGGGCTAAATAAAATAAATAAGTTAATTAATGTAAGAGTAGTATTTAGTAATTTATTTTGTCACTAACACTTAATTTAATTTAATTTATTGTAACTAACACATTATGGGTCCAGTAACTTGAAATAAATATATATTGATATTGAAATAATACAGGCAAGCTAGATCGCAATGTATGGAAAATGTTGAAAATATTGTAGTTCTGAAACCTATTGGGATGTGTAGGGAGGGACAGAGTATTAAATTGAATTCACTCTCTTACCCAAACAGGTGTCCCAAGACGCGGTTATTACTAATTTTAAGAAAAACCATAAAAGATACACAAAAAGTGTCCATGACCAAAATGATCCTTGATAAATGAATCATCAATGTCTTATACATATCAAAGCGCTATCACTTGTGGTTTTTGCGCAGTCTGCCACGAAACGTCTACATGTTTTATGATTTATGCATTTTTTTTGCTAAAAGGTTAGTTTTCTTAAGACTTTCTTACTTAACCGGTTTCCGCTTCTTTAGAATGAGGTATAATTTATTTATACACTCCTTCATTTAACGTTTCTATGCTATTTTGAAAATTATATGTATTCAGCCATTTAGCGAAATTTCCCCCTACACATCCGAATAGGTTTCAGAACTACAATATTTTTCCTAATTTTGATACATTGCGATCAAGATTGCCTCCAACAGATGACAATGAATTTTCAAAATGGCGCAGCAACATGATTCGCAGGAGTTTATATAAAAACTATATATAATTTTAAAGAGAAAACTCTATCCTTTTAGCTTTGTCATTTATACCTTGGCAATAAATATTCATATTTTTGAGAAAATTACACTTAAGTACTTTTTTTTTTGAAAAAAAAACCTAGAAATCATATTAATTATTAGAATCCTACCTAATTGACTTTTCGTGGCCGAATGCAGACAATCATAAGAGATATTGCTTTGGTATTTATGAGAAGTTGATGATTAATTTATCAAGGATCATTTTGGTCATGGACACTTTTTGTGATTTTTCGTGTATTGTTAACGGTTTTCTTTTTAATGATAAAATCCACGTTTCGGGACACTTTTGGGGGTGAGAGGAGGTGAAGCTCCCCCCCGGGGGATGCGTGAATATATATTTTTTAATACTCTGTCCTACATGTCGACATCTCAATATGTTTCAGAACTACAGTATTTTTGACAAATTTTGAGCTTATAGTTGCTTCCACTATAATAAGAGAGGTTTTACCTACATATACCTAACGATAGGTTAATCTTTGTACTTGTGAAAGTGTTTACGAGACGGATAACAGAGTTTAATTTTTCGTTGCCTGTGGGAAATATTTTTTCTAACCTGTACGTAGGTACTAGACTACCATTACATAAAAAGTCCAGTAAACAAAAGGTGACTCACAAAAGTTAGCGGGATATCGAGCCCATTAGACGTAAGCTGGGTCAGTAAGAAAAATTCGCAATAACACCAAAAACAAATACAGCAGGTCCGCTATTCTGTAACTTGTTTTAACCTCACCTCGCCGTTCACCCACAAATAAATCTTGACGCCGCGGTTCGTAGTAACTAAACATAGACAGAGGTCTAGTTTCGTTAGGCTTGACGGGTGAGGTGAGGCGCATTAGCGTGTTCCGAAAAACAACCCAGAGGCTTGAGGCGCGCAGGAATGAACTAAATAAATTCCGTCCGGTTCGCGGGCGATGTCAATGGAACGGCGCGCAGCGAGAGAGTGCTCGCGTCTCGCGCCTGTGTGCGTGCGCTCACACATAGACAGCCCCCGCCGCCCACAACAGCGCGACAGAAATATTGCGTCAAAAATTTGATATTTGAAAAGTTGCTCAGCTAGGCATTGGTCCTAAGATTATGGTGATAAATATTTACGACCGTAATATACCAATAAAAATCAGTGATGTTATTACTTAAATATATTTAGACTTATGTATATGAAGATCATTCAAAGTTACAGAGTTTAGCATATCTACGTATTTTTTATCTTAAACAATGTAAATCTCCTATCTTGGATATGTTTACATAAACACGTATATAAACTACGTACACGTACGTAGGGAAAGTTAGTTCCTATAGCAGAAGTTGCTTCACGAAAAAATAGTTGAACGATATCAACCCAAGCTCATGTTCCTTTAAATATAAGTCGTGCAGATAATGAGAACTTTATCTGGTAGCAACGTACAGGCAAGGAAATTGTAAAGCAACGTGCCTTCTTCACTCCCGTCAATAGGGAGTCTGTAGACACCAGCTGCATTTAAGACGACATTTTATATGCATAAAGACTGTATCGTTTGTTATAAATACAAGAAAAAAATGCGACAACTTTTTTTAAATTATTGTTTGACATACTAAAATCAATCAACTATGTACAAAATAATATGGACAGCTCGAATAGTACCATAAAAAGCCCAAATTATTCATTTCTGGCCAGTTTTCTAATTTTTTGCCTCATGGTGCCCATTAATGACCGGACAGCGACTTTGTCAAAAGTTCGAGCCACCTTATTCCAATCTGACCGAAACTGGTTGCTCTGTATCGGCACTACGGGCTGTTTTACGTAGTTTAGCTTTCATTATAGCCCAGTAGTGTTCAATCGGGCGAAGCTCTGGACAATTCGGTGGATTTAACTCTTTGGCCACAAAATTTACATTATTGTCTTTATACCATTTTACTACCTTAGCCGCGTAATGGCAAGACGCTAAGTCAGGCCAAAATACAGTTTCGGAGTTGTGCTTTTTGATCATCGGCAATACTCGTTTCTGAAGGCACTCTTTCATATAAATATTGGCATTCATCGACGAGGTAGTGAAAAAAGTAGTTGACTTCATTCCGCATTTACAAATGGCCTGTCACACCATGACTTTCTTGCCGAACTTCTAAACGCAAATGGATTTTTCAGCCTCTGTGATTTCTGTTCCCTCACGAGTAGTGTAATATTGGGGGCCTGGCAAAGACTTGTAGTCCAGTTTTACATACGTTTCGTCGTCCATTATTACACAGCTGTGTTTTTTCGATAAAATCGTGTCATATAATTTTCGGACTCGTGTCTTAACAGATGCTTTTTGTTTTTGACTTCTTTTCGGCTGTTTCTGTTTTTTTAATGTCTTTAAATTATTCCTTTTCTTTGCACGTTGTTCCATCCCGATACTCGTACCAACTTTTTTCGCGACATCTCGGACAGATAGCTCTCTATTAGATGCGAATAATTTTACTATCTTTTGGTCCAGTTTTGGATTGGACGGACCTGGTTTTTGGCCTGGCCGTGGGTGGTCCTCGAAGGTAAAATCCTCCCCGTACTTACGGATAGCAGTTTGGACGGCTCCAACACTAACACCTTCCATTTGTGCGAGTTTTTGGTACGTAATACCTTTAACCGAACACCATTTGTCCACAATAGATTTACGCTTTTGCGGTGTAAGACTCCTCACTTTTTTATTGGAACAAGTTGAGCAAAAAAAGAATAAAGATATCGGTTCTATGACAACTGTCAATCCGAATATTTTAAAATGAATAGACAACTTATTCCTGCCAGAGCTAACTTGTATTTATAACAAACGATACAGTCTTTAAGGTACGAACTATCAGTAAACTACTCGAACCTTCTCCGCTTGCAACCGGGTGATGCATGGGCGTCATCCATAATGGCTTCGGCGAGTATATAGTCTCTCAAGCATTCGACGTAGGAGAGTGGTACGTTGACGCAATTGGCGAGGAGCCTTTCCATGGTGCACCCGGAGTAGCCGAAGTAGCGCGCGCAGGCGGCCACGGCTCCGGCGGCGAGGTGCGGCGTGCGCACGATCAGCGGCCCCCCGCGCACACCCGCCTCCGAGCCGCTCGATGACGCGGAACCTTGATACAAACGGTGCGGTGAGACCGATGCACAATACATACGTCTAATACAATAACAGTAAATAAAACATACAGAGACAGAACTTCGATCCCGAAAGTTAACAATACGGCAGCATAATTTTTTGACTGAGATGCATGGTAGGTAATTATTCATAATTGCAGCAGATCCGTACTAGTAGGGGGAATAGTGGCAGCAATGTATGGAGCAGTCTGCACTTTTGTCTCAGGCGACGCCGTTTTGCACGAACGTTCCTTGGGTCAAACTAAGCTGATTTAGCGTCCTAGCCACGCGATCAACCCCTGGCAATCAACCCAAAAAGAGGGGGGGAAAGGCCGTCTCCCGAGGTCCGGTCTCAGCTATATTTCTGCCTAACCATAGCTACTCGGTCAAGCTTGGTATCATTTTCGTATATTTCAGGGATGGCACTTTCATTTGTGGATTTAGTTTTTTACCTTTCCTTACAAAAGACCGAAATAAACGCAATATTTGAAAATTATCAAAAAAAAATGTTGGTATTTTGTCTATCACGATCGCACGATAGCGTTTTTTTGTAAATAAAAAATATTTTAACACAGCCCATTTATCTGTTATTAAAAAAAGTATCACTTGAAATGCAAGTCTTAAGTAAAATTGATGTCAAAAAAATATTTTTTATCGCGCGAAGTACGAGTAACAGATTTCAACGTCGTGGCGGCTGTGTGCACTGAATGTCTATCAGGGAACTATACAAATTGCAAACTTATCGCCTACTAGGTATGATACGGCTAAGCGTTATGTTTTACGTGACGTTACAGTACATTTTCAACGTAATGCATGCATCACATGACAGCAGCTAGCTGGGATAGCTGCTCTCATGTGATGATGATCGTGAAATATACAAGGTACTCTGAAGATAAGTATAACTCCAGTGTAGAGAGAACAAAATCAATATTACAGCAACATGTGCGCGAAAATTGAAGACCAAGCCCAGAAGATATACCCGATACCCGTAGATACCCGAGACCTATTTATGAAATTAGAAAGCATTACGATAGATTTTAAAACTAACACCTGGGCAGCAGAGGATGCAAACGGAGCCTTACGGAGATTGATAAGGTGGTAGAAAGATCGCGATGGTATTGCGAAAGCTTTTACACAGACACAGGCACAACTACAATAACAACAAGCTCTCAAGGCTCAAGCATAACTATGCAAATTGCATACTTATGGTTTAGATACTTAAATTTAAGAATTTTTGTGGTATGACATACCTACTTAGTTCTAAAGAAAGTGTTGAAATTTAAAATTAAGTTCTCTTTTCGATTTCTACTCACAATAACATTATGTAGATGGGAAAACCACCTTCCGGATCAGCTCGGTGGTGCATTGTCAGCGAACTTACATAAGCGGTTTACTACTAAAAATATAAATATTATAAAGGTACTTCAAATAAGTAATATCAAAACTTCATGCTATAGCGGTTTTTTTTGGAAATCATCAAAAAAATGTTGGTGAATGGTGGTGGTGGCCTTCTTATTTTTAGTCGTATTATTCAAGGTTGACTAGCGTGTAGGTACAGTAACGGTGCCTTTTTGATCACTATGCCTCTCTATTTCATCCTGTCCTCGGGAACCCTAATCGCATCAGGTATTCGGAAACCATTGATCGTCTTGACGACCAACGGTTAGGTGAACATCCCCGAGATATTTCCCTTCGACCTGCTGATAAGCTTCTAGAGGCTGTCGGGGTTTCAGCGAGCAATCTGACAAAAGTAGCTCAATATGCGTTGGAGACAAATTTCAGACATCCTTGTCATCTGGAGTTCCTTGAGGATGGATACGTGCATGCGTCTCCTGCACCACGTCTCGAAGGCGCCAATCCTAGCTCTTCCTTTCTTCCTTATCGTCCAGGACTCAAAGCCGTAGAAAAAGATCGAGAAGGCCGGCGTCCGTACCAGCCTCACTTTAGGCTTGCGCAGTGTTCCCTTGGACCTCATTTTGAGACAGTCTAACTTTATTGGATGATCGAATAGAGAAAGATGTCACGAATGAAGGACAAAAACTCCCGCGTGGCTCACTATCATAGTTTTGAAACGAATGCAATCTAAACGTTAAGTCCCGAAATCTTAAGATAATCTTAATCTTTTTTTTTAAAGAAACCAACTTAGATAAATCTAGATTTTGCACTGTGATGAAAAGGCTTACTGTAAGGCTAAATTATAAACTATTTGTGGCCAGGCTAGGGCTTCTCGGTTTCAAGATAATCACAAAAATGTCAAAATCTTATTTTTTTTTTGTGATTAATGTATTTAGTATTCGCAAGTTATTTTGGCTTTAAAACGTAGCCACAATAATGGACTACTACCACAAAAAAATCAGATTGCATATCTCACGGACTTCCGGAGATAACAATTTTTTTTGAAATCCCGGTTTCCGGGATTTTGATAAAATTTAAGTGTTATTTATTGGCGATATTATTGTACCTCGTATATAACTTCTCAGTTTCAAGATAATCCCGGAAATGTCAAAATCGTAATATTTTTGCGATTAATATATTTACTATTCACAGTTTATTTTGGCTTTAAAACGTAGCCACAATTATGAACATTAAAAAAAAAACGATTGCATAAAGATAACAATTTTCTTTTTCAATCATGGTTTCATGGTTTCCAGGATTTTGATAAAATTGCAGTGTTATTTTTTAATTATTTACTTTTCGTCTTCTAGTATATTCGGTCATTTTCGTTTGTAATAACACGGTTACTAATACGGGGTTTTAGCATGCCTAACGAGGGTAGACTCCTTCGCACATTACATATTACCTATCATCGGAAGAGTCAGTAGATCGTGCAGTCCACACAACGAGGGTATCGCATGAGCTCTACTGACCTTCAGAACCGTAATAGGGTATGGTAGTACCTGGCTGAGGTGTGCGTCTTATAATTAAGGTGTTAAATATCAAATAAAGTCGTACAAGTGCAAATAACTTTGACCGAAGAACATGACATGAGACATAACAAGATATACGGTCGGCCAAGAAAGTGCCCTACCAGCTTTGACAAAAAATTCTGTGAGATCTGATTGTCGCTAAGGTTACTGTCATAATAATATTGCAAGTGGAAATCGGCTTTGTTTTTTCATGACGTTCAAATGAACCTCAACCGTAGGGTAGACCACATTTTTGGCTGACTGTACATGACATGACATAAGAAATACGTAAGTACTTCATGATTTCTAGATGTATACTAAATAATGCCACATGCCAGCTATATACGAGGTACTTTATAATATCGCCAATAAATAACGCTTAAATTTTATCAAAATCCCGGAAACCGGGATTTCAAAAAAAATTGTTATCTTCGGAAGTCCGTGAGATATGCAATCGGATTTTTTTGTGGTAGTAGTCCATTATTGTGGCTACGTTTTAAAGCTAAAATAAATTGCGAATACTAAAGACATTAATCACAAAAAAATAAATAAAAATTTGACATTTTCGTGATTATCTTGAAACCGAGAAGCCCTAGCCTAGCCACAAATGGTTTATAATTTAGCCTTACAGTAAGCCTTTTCATCACAGTGCAATATCTAGATATATCTAAGTTGGTTTCTTTAAAAAAAAAAGATTAAGATTATCTTAAGATTCCAGGACTTAAAGTTTAGATTGCATTCGTTTCAAAACTATGATAGTGAGCCACGCGGGAGTTTTTGTCCTTCATTCGTGACATCTTTCTCTATTCGATCATCTAAAAAATGTATACTGTCTCAAAATGAGGTCCAAGGGAACACTGTGTTGCAGTATATGTTTCGGTCTTTCCATATTCTCGTGAGTTACGTCATTGCTGATTTGGATTTTCCTATTAAGCTCTTTTTCGCTGCTTATGAGAAAGCCAATATAAACAAACTAGGTTACAAACTCTAGGTCTTTGAAATCAGTCAGTGTGAAATCAGTGGGGCGAGTCATTGTGCCTACCTAGTCTATCCACTGCCAATACTTTGGTTTTTGATTAATTGAAGCTAATATCAATCAACTAACTTTCCTTCTCCACTCTTGACAGGAGTTCAGCCAACTCTTGTTTTCGAGATACGATGAGTGTTGTGTCGTCGGCATATCTTAAGTTGCTGACTTTTTTCCTGCCATCACAAATGCCAGCATCCCAGCCATCTAGGGCTCGCCTCATGATATAAATGTAGATTAAAATTAAATGAAAATTAATCGGAGAAAAAATACATCCTTGCCTAACACCTTTCTACTGCTTTAGGGGTGCCGACAGTACATTATTTACTTTGATCAGTGCTTCCATCCTGATAGAAGTTTGCGATTAAATAGAGTCGTGAGCTGTCTGGGTACACCATCTCTATTAAGGTATTCCATAGACATTCTCATCTAACACAATCGAACGTTTTCGAATAGACAATGAAGCACATCAATATTGAAATGTGAAACTGCTTCGTACTTTTACGAATCCAGCTTATTATAATGGGATCTGCCAGTGCAAAAATGTCTAGAGTCCTAAAGTTTCCACAGGACTTGGTCAAAACGTTCTTGTGCAATGGTATTAGGAAAGACTCTTGCCAATTGCTGATCCATTCGCCTGTCCTCCATATTGCATAGGGTGTGCTTCAAGTTTTCGTCAAAAATGCAGTCACTACCGGCAGATTTATTCCGTTTCCGTTAGTTTAAAAAAAAATACAAATTACATTTTATAGTCGTAATTAAATAAATGCACAAGTCTAAGAATTATTGTTGTTTTATTAAAATGAACATGCTTGAAAAAAACATCATTCCTTGTAGTCACGAGACTTTTTCGAAGATGATCCTCGCGATCCCCCTGGACATGTGCCGCGGCCCCCCTGGGGGCCGCGACCCACACTTTGAAAAACACTGGTTTAAGCAGCTAATCGAATTTATGACTTGACTTTAGGATATCAGTCTCAATAGTTGCTAATGGAGTATCGAGAGCTAGTCATTATTGTAGTTGCGCCTGTGTCTGTGTAAAGGCTTTTGCAATACCATCGCCATCTTTCTAGCACTTTATCAATCTCCGTTAGTAAGGCTCCGTTTGCATCCTCCGCTGCCCAGGTGTTAGTTTTAAAATCTATCGTAATGCTTTCTAATTTCATAAATAGGTCTCGGGTATGCATCTTCTGGGCTTGGTCTTCAACTTTCGCGCACATGTTGCTGTAATATCGATTTTTATTCTCTCTACACTGGAGTTATACTTATCTTGAGAGTACCTTGTATCTTTCACGATCATCATCACATGAGAGCAGCTAGCTGCTATCATGTGATGCATGCATATGCAAAATTATTGTAACGTCACGTGAAATATAACGGTTAGCCGTATCATACCTAGTAGGCGATTAGTTTGCAATTTGTATAGTTCCCTGATAGACATTCACCGCACACAGCCGCCACGCCGTTGAAATCTGTTACTTCGCGCCACAAAAAATATTTTTTTGACATCAATTTTACTTAAGACTTGCCTTTCGAGCGATACTTTTTATAATAACAGATAAATGGGCTATGTTACGGTATTTTTATTTATAAGAAAACGCTATCGTGCGATCGTGATAGACAAAATACCAAAAAAAAGTTTTTGATAATTTTTAAATATTGTGTTTTTTCTGTTTTTTGTATGAAAAGGTAAAAAGTTAAATCCACAAATGAGAGCGCCATCTCTCATTTATACAAAAATGATACCAAACTTGACCTAGTAGCTATGGTTAGGCAGAAATATAGCTTAGACCGGACCTCGGGAGACGACCCCTCCCCCCCCCCCCCTCTTTTTGGGTACTAGCCAGGGGTTGATCTCGTGGCTATAGGACGCTAAATCAGCTTAGTTTGACCCATGGAACAATCGTGCTAAGCGGCGTCGCCTGAGACAAAAGTGCATACTCACTGCCACTATTTCCCCTACTAGTACTTTTGTAAATTTTGCATAATGAAATAGTAACGAAAATTGTATTATCATTATCAATTTATCACTCCAAAATAAAAAAAAGGAAAAAAATGCCTAGTGACGAAAAGCCCACTATGATATCTCAAAAAAATACGAACCTACAACCGTTTTAATATTGCTTGTTAGAGAGGGAAAACGCTCGGGGATCGTGACGTCACTCTGTGGGCTGAGAATAGGCTCTCCATAGAAATAGACAATTTAAAATTTAACCCTTAATTAAATGCATGATTGATTAATAGATTGTCTTTTTTTAAAAGGGCAACTATTCTTTAAAAAAATAGTACGTCAAAAAAACTGAAATAATTAGTACTACTTATGACCGTCCGCGAGAATATTACGATTTTCCTTTTATTTTCAGAGAAAATCCGATTTTTCACACACGCTTCACACATTTTTTTTTTAATTCTATATAAAACCCAAAAGACAACCAATTTATCCCAAAATCATGTTGTGGTATGATAATGACTAGAAGCCATTTGAATTTGAAAATAAGCTTGTGCACATCAATTTGAACACTTCGGCCACGCAGCTACTTGTACTGGTAACTGTACTTAAAATTTGTGACTTGGTAAGGTGGATTAGTTACGTTATCTTCGAAGCTATTCATCCGGATAATGGATCTTCCGGATGATATTTTATCCCGCGGCTAAAGCATGATGAGAGCACCCTGTCTATTTAACAGAGTTAGCAAAGCGTTCATTCTGTTGCACTTTTGTATGAAAAATGAAAGGGACGAGAAACTGCCAGGGCGTCAACAATCGCACGTCGATGGAGGGCTCGGCTTACATGCCGCTTGTTGGAATATTGGTAATATTTCTCGTGATGTTTGTTTGTAGTTAGAAGCACCTCAAATAATTAACTTATTGATAACATGACATTGTCATGTCATGTTTATTCATCTATAAATCATAATCATCCATGCACAATTCTCCTCAATGCGTCTTTAGTGAAGTTGTCAGTTTTGCTAATAACAGATTTCCTTGTCTTTGCCTTCTTAGGCGATTTAAGGATTCCACTTGTCTGCTTTTCCTTCACAATTCTGTACACAGATACCCAGTGAATGCCTAATGATGAGGCAATTGTTTTTGCAATCTCATTCTGTGAAGCGTGTGGAGTCTCCTTTAAAAAAGTATCGTACAAGTTTTGTACCATTGTCTTCTCTTGTGACGAGAAATGCCTTAAACGCCTTTTTTTCGTCACATTTGGCGGGTTTTCCATATTTTAACAAAAAATAGTCCAATAGCAAGCCGAGTCACAGAAGAAGCAGAGAACAGTTCGATAAGCAAGCCGAGTCACAGGTTAAATAAGAAACAGTCCAACAAACGAGCCGAGTCACAGGTTAAATGGGAAACAGTCTAATAAACGAGCCAGGTAACAATGTGTAACCAAAGATAAGCACTTGAAAGCATCCGCACCGTAAGAGCGACAGATGTTGACTAAATTTTGACATGCAGGCATGTAAACCTACCTTGTGCCTACGTGCATTCTCTGTTTTCTAGTACTAACTCTGTTAAATAGACAAGGTATAGGCATAAATATAAAGCAAACGGTGAACAAACTGTGTGACGAGACGCTGGCGACCCATCGCAAGTGCCTGTCGAGCTGGTCGCGGTAGTACTCGGCCAGGTTGACGACGATGCCGAGCGCTTGCAGCAGCGAGGTCGGCAGCTGCACCTGCACGGCCAGCAGCTCTGCCACCTCCACGCTCGTCCATAGCGGCACGCGGTAACCTACGCCACCACAATCTATATTTACCGATACCGGTTTAACAGAAACAAGCGATGTATGTCGCTCAATTGACAACATTTCATAATCCTAAGTCCATGATTTGACTAGCTCCTTATATTCTACTCGAAAAGAGGAACACGCTGGTAGTTTTATATTTCCAGTATAATTTATGTTCAATTTTTAAGGAATTTTTAAAATGCACTCATAGCAAATCCAATTTTACTGCAGAATGGGCACCTTGCTTTAGTCTTGTTTACAAATACCAGATTAAAACAAACAATGTCAAGATGGCGTCAATGTAACCCACCCGAAAATGACATTTAAACTTTTTAAACGTTTTCGTCGAAACGGGACTAAAGCAAGGATTTGCTATGAATGCATTTTTAAAAAATCGTAAAAAATTTAACATAAATAATAATGGAAATATAAAACTACCAGCGTGCTCCTCTTTTCGAGTAGAATACAATGAATGAGCTAATTGAACTAAGGGCTAAAAGTTATGAAATGTTGTCAATTCAGGAAGACGCACCCTGCGCTATTAGCAAACACAAAAAAAACTAGTAGCTACGCAATGAGAGAGAGTGGGGCGTGTCGTTGTGAATTAAACGATCCAATATTATCAAGCTATCGACGTCCAAAAAAATACATTGCATACATGCAATGTCAGATTCTTTATAGATGGCATTTTATGTTTCATCTACCCATAACTAATAAGCATTTTGATTCACGTTTTAGTTTAAAGTTGAGTTTAGCTAGTAATTCAGACGCTGCGTTAATCTCTATACATGCATCCTCTTTATAAATCATTTTAATTAGTCAAATAATGGTACTAAAGCTGATCATACCCAAAGCAACAATCAAGCACATTGCCGCATGTACCACGGCGGTCTAATTGAGAGTTAATACAACAAAGCTATGAATCAGTTAATGGAATAGGGAACATTACGCAAAACTCTTCGTAGGTGGCGACACTAGCATCGTTGACATTGTATCTCGTTCCCACTTGCAGTATTGTCTATGCAAGCATCCTTGTCACTCATTTGACAATCAATTGTACATGTGTGTGTGAATCCCTATATTCCTATACTGGTTTACTATTAGGTAGTGGTAGTGCTGCCTCTGGCGGCAGAACATTGCAGTAATGTTCCCTATTGAAAGGATCACGGTGTGTACTGACCTAAAATTTGGAATACGTGATATTCCCACGTAACAACGTCTTCGACCGTATGTTGGACCCCTTTCCGGAAAAGGTAGCTGCATACGTATGAGGCGGGCAGCGAGATGGCAGCCGAGGTACTCTTGGCGGCAATTTGTACACACGAAGCGATTAGCGCAGGTATCTTCCAACGCAATACTTGGTGAAATTGTAGGAATGAGTGATCGTCTACAAAGAGAATAAGTAGGTTTAAGCCCTTAGTGTTTAGCTAATCCACTCAGATGAGAGTGCAGATTCGAAAATAGAATACCTACAGTATACACAAACAATTACTTACAGTTTTAGACTACGACAAAACTTAGATTGATAAAGGATAAAAGCTTACGGAAGCGCCGCGGCGCGTGATACGAACACGAACATTCGCACGCTTGTATTGCTTGCTTGTAGGGTAAGTGCACCAGTGAATGAACGAATCCAGTGAATGAACGAAAACCTGATTATTTGCTTAAATTAAGAGTTCTGTATATTCCTAGCATACCAAGCATTTTTTTCTCGATTAGAAGCATTCACTGTAAGGGTTTTGTAACATTTATATCAACTCAGTCGCAACAGTTACTAAATGAGCGATGCTTAAAGTTGACGGGCTATGGGCGTGGATTTTTTGTATGAGCCGGTAATAAGGGGACAAGATTGTTGCCTTTTATTTGATGTGCCATTGTACTAGTTTTATAAACTTGTAACTTATGGTGTGTGGTTTTTGGAAATCATAATAGCGAAATTGTGCTATTCAAACATCTTTTTAAGTTATTTAAGGTTAGATTCTCGTTTTTTAGAAGGTGTTCTATAACTAGAATTAAAAACCGCCTAAATCCAGTGAATGAACAGGAGTGTTCATTCACTGGCAACGCCTGTTTTAATGTTTTCGCAAAATCTTATGTTCTAGTTATTGTAATAAGATTTAGTTTTTAGTAGCATAACCACCAATGGTTTGTCCATCGTTGGTCCAGTGTTCGAACAAACCTCATTTTCGAACATAAAGTTAGTTCATTCACTGGTGTATAGATTTCCAGTAAATGAACATCGACCGATAATTACCTAGTTCATTTATTGTTTTTTTGGAACCAGTTATTGAACGAACATTTGTTACAGTTTTTTAATTGTTTTAGAAAAAGTACCACCCCGTGTGTTGGTATATCGAGATACTCCAAACAAAATCGCTAAACAGCAATTTAAACCAACAAACCATAACTATAACAGTAGTTCATTCACTGGTTTTTAGTTGTTCATTTACTAGAAAACCCTGTTCATTCACTGGTGATTTTCCATTTTTCTACCTAAAAGGTCAAATAACTTAAAATTATGGAAACTTATTGCAAAAGCAAAGTAATTTAAGCAAACTAGAATACTTGTTTGAGCTGTACAATTAGTCACGGCCGATATTAAGCATAGCTATCTTACATAAAACAATTTTTAAAGTCAAAAATATCCTTAAGCGGTCATTCACTGGTGCACTTACCCTATACTACTAGTCGAAGAATTCACTATCGTGACGGTTCAAAAGTGACGAAACTTTGTGTGCATATTACGCTCGTTCCCCTGTTTCACCATACATTTGAGTTGGCACGTGTTTCGCTGCGTGTCCGGCGCCGTCAAACACCACGCTTGTCCATAGCCGAGGTGTAAGTGGCGTGGAACAGGTCTGGTACAAAAGCAGTATGTTACTATCAGGAATGATGTTGACGCACCCAAGTTGATCATCTGGTTGTGGAGGTAACGCTCGACGAGGCGGCAGGCGAGCGCCGGCACGCCCGGCGCGCTCGCTCCCAGCTCCACGCAAATCACCCACACCGCCGCCCGACCCTGCATCTCCAGCAGGTGCAGTCCCCAGCCGCGCTCATCGCTATATTCTGAACGTGTAAACACCATGAGAGCACGATACAACCACTAGTGGCCGCCAATAATAAACGCGACCACTCTGCCACACATTACGGCCACTACAGTGTGCATTTTAAATTGCTTGAGTACGGTGACATCTGTCTTAGCTGTCACCCCAGTATGATTTATAAGTTTTACAACATGTTTATTATACCTATTATATATACGAGTACGGTTAATATATATTTATACTCGTACATAGTAAATGAAGTAATAAAATGTACAGGGGTGACATATGTAACCAAGCAATTTGAAAAGCGCTATAGTGGACGCCACTAAACGGAGCCACTAGTAGCGATCGCGAGCCACTCCCGTAGCTTGTGGCTCGGACGCGGCCGTAAAACGCTGCGTGCGCGCCGGCCGATGCTATACAAATTGTATCAAAGAACTCGTCCGCACCTAATGGCGGCCACTAGTGGCTCAATATGCGACGGCTCTAAGAAACGTATCTACTTGCCACAACAACTTGTTATAGTTGGAATGAGACAACAATACATAGCTTTAATTCCAACTCTAGCAAGGTTTTGTGACAAATTGCTACGTGTGTAATGGCGTTATACCCCATTCCATATAACATTTTTAACCGACAAATTCGTCTACGTTCCTTTGTTTTTCTTAAAGGGAAATGTGGTACAAGGTCACCAATATGTATATACCCAAAGTTGCAAAAATATGTATACAACAACGTTACTTCCGTAGTAATAAGGTCTGTATACATATAACTGTAACTTTGTGGTGTATACATATTGGTGACCTTGACTGTACTAACTTTACGTACCTAGGTATTTCGATTGTTAAGTACCTTTCAAACCTAGCAATACTAATATATCTAAAATTTTACACAAAAATTTACCCCAACAGTTAAAGAGGATAAACAAATAAATCAACTTACGAAAAATCCTAAGTACCTTAATTTATTTGAATATTCTCGCGTAGTTAACTTTCATTAAAACTGTCAGATAAAGATAAAATTATTCTAAAGTAAGAGGCTAAGAATGAAAGTTGAGCCTGAGTTTTAAATTAAACTTTTTACATGGCAACAGTAATATCGTTGTCATTAGTATGTAATTTTGATAGGTACTTGAAATGATAACTAAGAAAGTAATTGTTCGATAGTAAATTGGACCGTTTTTGCTTTTTAAGAGAATTAAGGGGTGGCTTACTGCTAATATTATTAACATTGAAGAATATCATAAAAATTTCAATTATTTTGTCTCGTCAGAATGACAATTTTGGTTGATTATTCTTCTTAATTATATTTTGCATAAAATATGTTTTTCCAACTGAAACTTGAATTGAAACTGAAATTTGGTCAAAGTACCAGTTGGTAAGCGAGTCAATGTTTAAACGCTCACCTACCAAACATTAGGTTAGCCATTAGGTAGGCCACAAAATAATTTGGCAAATCAAATATTGCATACTATATACCTATATAGTTGACGTAAAAGATGTGTAGGTATACATTTTTCGCCGTATTACTAAGGCGTAAAGTGCATAAATTGTACGCTTCTTATAGTAATATAGGCCCATAATCCCTGAGTAGGTATGTAAAAAACGAGGATGAAACATTTCCTCACCTTCCTCCTTGTATTCTTCTGTTACTCTACGCATCCAATCTGGCATAAGATGTAAACTTGCATAAAGAGATGAATTGAAACCGGATCCCATATTCTCTCCCTTCTGGAAAAACTTATTTCACTATCTCCTCACTCAAAGCACATTGCACAAATGATTTGCGTAGTTTCAAGAAATAACCTAGTTGCAAATGTCAACCATTAAGCCTGCATCACACTGGCGCGGCCTGCGGTGGCAGACCATAGTAAATTTGACAGCTAATGACAAGTTTTCTATTGTCCGCCGCGGCCAGGCCGCGCCAGTCTGTGAGAGGCTTTAAAGGTATTTTCGTACTGGCGATGACATTTCGTTTTTTTTAAACCATAAACAATACCTTTGGTTTTTAATAGAAAATTGGCCTCATTACTTCCTTTCAATGGCATATTAACTGTTTAAGGCCTCTCACAGACTGGCGCGGCCTGGCCGCGGCGGACAATAGAAAACTTGTCATTAGCTGTCAAATTTACTATGGTCCGCCACCGCAGGCCGCGCCAGTGTGATGCAGGCTTAAAAGTACCTAGTAGATACTTTTACTACTACTTACCACTTACTAGATACTATCTACCAAAGATATTCTATCTTGGTATTGACTTGGTATATACTGTGAAACTCAGATATCTCCGTCTCTATCGTACTTATTAAACTCGAGCGACAGAGACGGAGATATACGAACTCCGAGATTTGTAAAATTGTTAGTTTTGTATCTCAAGAAAGTGTGTGTCTTGCGAGTAGATAGGTACCATCTCTTGTGCACACTAAAAACTAGACATAGTCTTGGTAAAATACTGCCTTCGTCACTGCTTTCTCTTATATTTTCTAGTTATTTTTAATTTATTCAACGCTAATTAATATCTGTAGTGCAAGAAAGAATAAAACAATAAAGCTAAAACTATTAAAATTACGCAATATTTCATTCAATCCCTTGTACACAAAACAAGATTGTTAAATAATTAATTAATTTGCGTGCTGTTGTTTTTGCTACGTTGGATTTAGATTTATTTATTACACAAGACTTCATTATAAATAAAGAAGCGGGTTGTGTCGGAGATACAACGGTTAATTAAGTTTAAGTGGATACTTCTTTGTTGGCTATGGAACCCTAATCGAGTAAATAAGTATCCACTTCAAAATTACATTCATGTCATTCATGTGTGTTTATTTCATGCATTGGAATTGTTTTGATTGGCAAAACATTTTTGACGTTTAAAAACCACGAAAACATCATTTTCTCAAAAATAGTATGAAATGTTCCCATAACATCTGTTAATAGTGTCCAGTAAGAAAGTATGAAATCCCATTCAAAGATTACAATATACATACTGATCCCATTACATATCATAATATTTAAATATACCTAGAACTATTTTTTAATCAAAGAGAAGCTAAGAAGGTTGTTGGCAGATAATGGCCTTTAATAAAAAGGAGGTAAGTACCATATGTTAGCAAATATGTAGGTACGAGCCACTAAAACTCAATGATTGACATTTGAGGGTAGAAATGAAACACATTTGAGTAATAGTATAAACCGCTTATAATGAGATTCAGATTCAGATTCATTTATTCACAATAAAATATTACATTTTAAATTACATCTCAATTTACAAGAATCCCTATTGTGATCGTCAAGAACATTCAATAAAATAAAAATTTAAGAATAATAACAATTTAAATATAACTATGTCCACTCAAATAATTTAAATTTATAATGTCATAGATATCAGAGTTCACCTAGAAGGATCGTCATTACATATAACCACAATTTAATAATAACAAAAACAATAAATCAGAATTATGCGGTTATGTCACTAAATTCACTTATAGAATACAATGGATTTTCCAATAGAAAGTTTCTTAATCGACGCTTGAATATTGTTACTGTTGTTTCCATTCGTACTTCGGCGGGTAAACGTTCATAATAAGTTGGACCTATGTTTGTTGATATTATAGTGTAACTTAAATAATTTTATATCTAATATTAATTAACAAGTAAATCGTTCTTCAAATATTATATAAAATATATATGAAAAATGTTATTTTGTTGGCAACATTGGTTGTTCGTTTTAAGAAGAGGTTTCAAGAAAATTACGAATTCCTTACCGGTCACTAAGAGAACCTAATAAATGATCATATGTATCGCAAATACGGCGCAGTCACATAACGAAGTGTGGTGCCGGCATAAGTAAGTAGTCAAAGTGTTATTATTCACGGGACCTGTAGTAGCAGAAATACACGTTCGTCAACACATAGAGGTTGACGTGTCTTTTACTATTTTGATACTAATTAGGAATTAGGAATCCGATACTAACAGTAGAAAAAGAAGAATAAGTACCTAAAATAAAATATTCACAATAAACATAAAACTAATACGAAATTTATGTATTTATTCTATTGGGGTTGTGGCATAATATCAGTATATTAAACACCATAGAGCAATAAAATAGAAAGATTACTTATTAAAGTACAAAAACCGGCCAAGTGCGAGTCGGACTCGCGCACGAAGGGTTCCGTACCATTATCTATAAAAAAAACTATTTTATTCTGTGTTTTTAGTATTTGTTGTTATAGCGGCAACAGAAATACATAATACGTGAAAATTTCAACTCTCTAGCTATCACGGTTCTTGAGATACAGCCTGGTGACAGACAGACGGACGGACGGACGGACGGACAGCGAAGTCTTAGTAATAGGGTCCCGTTTTACTCTTTGAGTACGGAACCCTAAAAAGCCTCACTGGTATTTTGGCGGGATTGACTTCATTGAAATAAAATTGTTAAAAACATTGACTTATACCTACTACGTATAGACTAGCAACCCAAAACATTTTTCTTGACGTCTTTCAATAAGGCGGCCATCTTGGAAACTCAAAGAGTATGTGAACGTGCAGTAGATGTGAAAATTTTCTGAGTTAGGATTTAGATATAGCCATAGCGTGATTTAAAACTACTTATTCATTTAATCACCGACATTTGGTGTTCGTAATTTTTTCACTACTGGTATCTTTATAGTTCCCGAGGATGCATTGTATTGATGCATTTTTCTGCAGTTTGTGGCAGATGTCGAAGTCCTATTTAAGGTCCATGCGGATCCTCAGACATCGATTTTGAAAGCAAATGGACGGCGGCTAATGTTTATTATTCTTCTTCATTAGTAATGGGTTCTTCTTCTTCTTCTCTTTTTTTTTGGCGTTCTGGCCAACTGAGTCGGCTCAATTTTGCCAGTATCAAGTTTGACGAGAGCTGCTCATGTCCTGCGAACAAATAGACAACACAAACACATGTTCATTCATATTCGGAGACCCTACTCGCGGCGCGTTCATTATTTAGGTATACATAGGTATAAGAGAACTCGCCTAAGATTGAAATGAGTAGAACTTACGATCTAAATAAGCAGCAAGTAAACGTGGTCAATAATTCACCAAAAATATTAATTAAATTTTAAAAAAGCAAATGGTTGCTGGGTCATTGTCAGATTTAGGTTCGCGTCTTTTCGGTGGACATTGCCAAAGTTAAGGGCTATAAATCCTAATTTTTGGTTGAACTCTGAATCCGCATAAACGGCGTTGCCCCTTCTATAATTCTATGTGATAAAAACATATTATATGTGAGCGTAAAGCCCTTAACTATTGACCACCGGAAAGATGATTTTTGTTTTTGTGACTGACAATGACCCTGCTGCTAATTTGGCGCAAAAATTAAGATCTTTAAAGCTTCAAATAATTTGTCTATTAAATATAATGTTCCACTAATAAGGCAAAATAGTATTAGGAAATTGTCACTTCTACATTTTTTATTCTTTGAAATAATGGCCGCCTTTATGGCGCGTATTTTATAAATTACAGAAAAAATAATGTTATTAAAAAAAAACCTGAATTTACCGATGAAAAGTGATTCCCGTGCTTTTACTATTGTTGTGTTTGTGGTTGGTGCAAAAGCACAATGCACAAAAAGGCATTATTAAAAGTTTTTAAGTCTAACTTCACTCGGAAACTACCGCCATCAGCAGTGCTCACCAATCACCATAGACTAAACCAACATACGCTCATAAGCGTATGTGACATGCGCAAACTTTTGCTAGGTGATTTCTGCTTTAGTAATATAACTTGATGGTTAAAATTGAATCAGATTGCATGAAAACAGATTTCGATTTAAAAGCCGAGGCGAAATAGGTGATAAATAATGTACTTTCACCTACCTATGTCCAAGGAGAGATAATTGCACAATAGGGAACATTACTGCCATGTTCTGCCGCCAGAGGCAGCACTACCACTAATAGTAAACCAGTATAGGAATATAGGGATTCACACACACATGCACAATTGATTGTCAAATGAGTGACAAGGATGCTTGCATAGACAATACCGCAAGTGGGAACGAGATACAATGTCAACGCTGCTAGTGTCGCCACCTACGACGAGTTTTACGTAATGTTCCCTATTGACAACATATAATTTTTTCAAGTAGGCCATTTTATGATTTTTTAGGCTAGAAAATGTTTTTCAAACGACACATGTTTTTTTTATTTCTCCCTAAAATGTAATTTTCATTCAGAAATATCAAATTGAAAAGTAGCGAATTCCAGATGGTCTTAACTAAATTATGACGTCAACGTTACGGTTCTGTATGGCAGCTTGCACTGCACACCTTTCGAGCATAATATGACAGCCACATTTATACAATTTCGCGATTTTCTTAAAAACGGGTGAGAAATGAAATCTGAAAACTACTTTATTACGTTCTACTAACATAATTATCGAAGTGGTTTTCGAATTAGGCATCATTACATAGTTTGAAATGTTGTCAAAAACTCATGAAGTGGAAAGCTGAACATCAAACTACAAGTTGGTCACAAAATGTATTTATTTCTGAGAAAAGCACTAAACATGCTTCGACCATAAGTGTGCCATCCTGGCCTCGTATTAAAGCCGGACCTCGCCTTCGGTTCGGCCGGCTAAATCAGGATGGCTTACTTACTGGGGGATAGGATCATGGGGTCTAATTAGCAACTCGTCTATGGGGCAACTCGTCTATGTCGCATTTGGTCTAAATATCTGCTGGTCAAAAAAGCAACTGGTCTACAACTTTTTTGGAGTAGCAACTGGCCTAAGTAGCGTCTGGTCTAAGTAGCTGGTCAAAAAAGCAACTGGTCTACAACTTTTTTGGAGTAGCAACTGGCCTAAGTAGCGTCTGGTCTAAGTAGCAACTCGCCTAAGTAGCAACTGGCCTAACTAGCCAGTTGCCTATCCTACCTATTTTACTCTAAGGCACTGGTATCTGCAGTAATGTACTATAAAACAACCCTTTGTAACAACTGCAAGAATATTTAAGACTAAGTAGCAACTGGACTAATTAGCAATTTTGTTCGTATAAAGTGCCTGAGATAGGATCGTGGGGTCTAATTAGCAACTCGTCTATGAGGCAACTCGTCTATGTCGCATTTGGTCAAAATATCTGCTGGTCTAAAAAGCAACTGGTCTACAACTTTTTTGGAGTAGCAACTGGCCTAAGTAGCGTCTGGGCTAAGTAACAACTCGCCTAAGTAGCAACTGGCCTAAGTAGCCAGTAGTCTATCCTACCTATTTTACTTTAAGGCAGGTCAGTGTAGGTACGACGACGAGCGAAGCGAGGAGGAGTGTTAGGAAGAACTGCGACCTACAGCGCGCGAGCCGATCGAGCGAGCGAAGCGAGCGTGCCGCGGCAGCGGCCGGCGAAGCGCCAGAACCGACTTTTTTGCTAATTAGTTCAGTTGCTACATAATCCAGTTGCTAATTAGTCATATTTAACTTATGGGTTTATGTATGAGTATTTAAAGATTTCCTTGTTTAGCGCTTTTTTGGGGTCTATTATATGACATTTGAATGTCGAACTGTGAATCGATTTATTTCTGTTATTTTCTTTTTTCTTAGCGAAATGCTGGAAAAGGGCTAGTAAAATTCAGTTTGTAATAGACCAAGGGTGCACTGTGAAATGACAGTTTTCGGCATTCATAATAATTATTAAAATAAGTTTATGTCAAAAATTACATTTTTGGTACAAGCTTTTATTGCCGACTGTACTTATCTGCATACCATCATTGAGACGATTCTAACGAGCCCAAATTCGATGGGGTTGTGTCGTTTTATTGCGTTCCTATGGCCACCTTCCAGCTCCAGCATCAGATCAGCTCCATATCATCATAATATAGCATCGTCATGCGATATACATATGCATGCAACATTTCAGCTCAATCGGAAACCGGGAAGTGGGTCAAATTTAACTAGCAAGATTTGATTACAGACAGACAGACAACGGGACAGGTGAATCTAAATTTATTTAATCGTATGGCATACATTATTTGGCCTTTGAGTAAATAAAAGCTTGTAAAAAGATAATTTGTCTCACTGTTTCCAAGACTGCTAAATATGCTCCACACGTTCATGGTCTTCTCTCCCTCTCACTGAGCATAAGCGTGAGCGAGATGGAACTGCGTGTTCGAAAGCGCGGATATCATGTTTTTCGGAATATTTCAGAAAACGAGACGAAATTTAAGATACTAAGAAAATGAAGTTATTATTCATTACTTTATGAAGAAGATTATAAAATTTCATCTTTTTCTGATAAAAAATGGAGCAGTAACTGGTTACATGTGAAGTAATAGGGTTCACTTTAGATTTTTTTTCCTCTACTTCCTTTTGTTAAAATGGATTTCTACGAAAACTATGTTACTTCTCATATCTTGCATATTATGATATATTTTTGCCGACGTTAAATTGTTACGTTATAAGGTATAAACTGGTTACTAAACAACTCATTTTTACCAAAATTTTACATGTCGAGCCTTAAAGCTCTGAGCTGAATTTTCTATTGATCTAGACCATAAAACGGCCCATTTTTTTTTCTTTGTTTTGTGGCTTTTTGCTGCTAAGGCACTTTGCCAAAACAGCTCACTCATATACGAAATGTTGTAATTCCACTGTAGATGCCTTGCTTCAAAGAGTAAGCTATGAGTAATGTTGCTTCTTGTAAAGCGATGGCAATCTTTGTGATGACTATCGGGTGCTGTCCAAACAATAGTACATTGTTGTAGAGGCTAGAAAGTAAGCAATAGATGGACAAGTTAGTTCGAGGGCCGACGCGTAGCAATTAATCATAATTTTAAATCAGAATTAAGTTCCTAATTGAAGATCATAATACTAATCAAAAAACAAAAGAAGCGCGGCACCGCTCGCCGGCGCGGCGGCGCCGCTCCTCCCGCTCGACGCCCTGTGATTGGTCGAAGAGCTGTTCAAACTGAACAACCACTACTACAGTGACCAACCACTCAAAAATAATCGACCAATAGCAGAGTAGAAAGTAAAAAAGGCTGCTAAACACTACATTTTACTTTGCAAATCTACATTGTTTGACTGTTTTTGAATTGTACTACTACGAACTATTTTCTACTCTCATTTCAATCCATCTTTGGCCATATTTCCGAGCAGTGGCTTGAAAAGTTTACATGTACGCGTTTTCAGATGAACTCTTTATTATCTACACATGTATTATTTACATAACTGTTAAGTTGTATAAACTATCAATAAATACTATCAAAATTAACCTTTTCAGTCCGGCCTTGTTGCAAGTTGCAACGAGCGCCAGCGCAGATACTAAAAAACCCACAGGAAAAACCGTAGATTTTACTGACAATTGCAAATTGCGTATTGTTTACATCAGTACCTATTGCTTACTCAAAGGCCCCTGAGACTGAGGTGCCACTTCACTATTAACTAACATTATTGAGGACTTTCTTCGGCAATGCGGTCAGCGGTGGGAGCCTTGCTTCTTAAGCGGAGCTTCTGACGCCGATTGCATTATTGAGGACTTTCGTCGACAATGCGGTCAGCGGTGGGAACCTTGCTTCTTAAGCGGAGCTTCTGACGCCGATTGCATTATTGAGGACTTTCGTCGGCAATGCGGTCAGCGGTGGGAGCCTTGCTTCTTAAGCGGAGCTTCTGACGCCGATTGCATTATTGAGGACTTTCGTCGGCAATGCGGTCAGCGGTGGGAGCCTTGCTTCTTAAGCGGAGCTTCTGACGCCGATTGCATTATTGAGGACTTTCGTCGGCAATGCGGTCAGCGGTGGGAGCCTTGCTTCTTAAGCGGAGCTTCTGACGCCGATTGCATTATTGAGGACTTTCGTCGGCAATGCGGTCAGCGGTGGGAGCCTTGCTTCTTAAGCGGAGCTTCTGACGCCGATTGCATTATTGAGGACTGACCAAACTACCGAACAACCTCGCTTTATAACCAAACTGAACATTCGCGAAATCATCTTAAGTTGGTTGGAAGCCATTTTTTAAAAAGAAGGAGAAACGTTATTTACTAGGTAGGTGTTATCTACTATTTAGGGTTCCGGACCAAAAAGGTAAAAACGGAAACCTTATGCACGACTCCGCCCATCTGTCTGTCTGTCACAAAGTTAAATATCTCAGGAACTACTAATGCTATCAATTTGAAATTTGGAATAGTTGTAAACAAAACTAATCCACGTGTATGAAAAATGATAAATTTAAAGAGTTATTTTAAATTTCTATAAAAAAGGACGCACAAGAGGGGGGCAAACATTTTAAGTCTATAGTTAGTAGGCCAAGTGGGGTATCATATGAAAGGGCTTGAATTGCACATTCTAAAACAGTTTTATTTTCTTTAGTCGTAAAATTTTGATTAACAAAGGAAAATGTAGAAAAAAATACCACTCCCCCCTCCCTCGGTAAACTTCGGAGGTAAGGGCTTATCTCCGAAGTTTAATACCGAGCGAAAAATTTGAAAATAATATATATAATTAATATTAACGTAAATATTACCAAAAAAGTATAAAGAGGCCTCTCTCTAGCGTACCTATTGTTTTTTTATTCTTCAACAATCATTTAATATTTAAGTTCGTAATTTAATACTTTTGTTGAATTTATTCCCTTCTAATTTGTATGGAAGTATTTTGAAAGTACCTTCTAGCATATAAAATAGTACATTACTTACCTAGGGCGGTTAAACAAAGAATGTCCTAGATCGCAGGTATTTGACGCCCGAGCCGAAGGCAAGGGCGATAAATATGCGCTCTGAGGCTTTCTTTATTACCGCCCGTGGTAAGTACAAAATTTTACGTCTCTATCTGGCCAGGAAGTGGGGTTTTCCGCACGCATAGCGTGCGGTAATTCCTACTTTATGGCCAGGTATGACGTAAATAGTATTTTTCACAATCGTGTTATAATAGAGAGCTTTTAGTCGAGTACCGTGTTTAGGCCACGAAGCTTGCTGAGTGGCCTAAGTAAGGTACGAGATTAAAAAGCTTGATTATAACACTATTGTGAACAATATTTTTTGTACGAGTTCATTAAAATTAATTTTCTACGAGTCAACTGAACTAATTAAACAAACTCGATACTGTTGAGACGAAGTGCAGCCTATCGCTCGTACGCTCGTTGATATCATAAAAGACACGAACGAGCGTACGACATCAACGAGTAAACTCAATAATCAAAGCGATTCTATTGGTCCAATTCATTATGGTTCGGTAAAGCAGCCACGTGATTGGTCGAATTTATTTTAGTTCTATTTTCAATTTTTTTTCGGTAGTCTGGAGCGTATCGAAACAGTTATTTCGATTGTTTCGACAGTAACATGGACTACAACTATGAAAAGAGTGACGTTGCAGTATTCTCTATGAAATCCTTATACACAGATTTTAATCGACGAGTACAAAAAAGAATTATCGAAATTGGTTCACTTAAAAAAGAATTAACTCTGAAAAACCAACATTTTTTCTTAATAAATCGTGGTGAACGTTTGTACGGAACCCTCGGTGCGCGAGTCAGACTCGCACTTGACCGGTTTTTAATTTATGAAATCGAAATATAGTTTTACAATTATAACTCCTTGTAGCGACAAGATAGCCGGTTGGATCGTTCATCGTTTGCAGGACCAGTGGCAGCGACGAGTGCAGAACAGCGACGATTGAAGAATGTGGCAATAATTAAATTGACGACAAAAATTTGTGCGTGAGGCCAATCGTGAGTCCTTCAGGAAATTTTGAAGTGGAAGGTAGTTCAAAAAGTAGAGTATGAGAGGAGCTCGTCGAACTCTTTCTAATTGACTCTAGCCCACCGCATAAACATAAGGAGACGACAGGTATGGTATTTTTTGCCCCCACAAGACCCTACTGATTCCACGCTGTCTCGTGGCTCTATTTTACCGATGCAGGTGCTATACCTATGCCAACGCATGGATAAGAAAACGGATAAAATGAGTAAGTTTACTTATTACGATAACGTTTCATAGAATAAACGATTAAGTGCAGCGCAATGTAAGTCGGCAACTAGACGTACGAGTATAAGTATTGCTACCTAAGTGCGTATAACCTGATATGGGCGCCAGACGTTCACACAAGCAAAACGAGTAAAATAAGTGTAATATGGATCCAGGGAAAAGCGAGACAACGTGGGCGTGGCACTAGCAAGGCGGAACATTTTTCTCGCTGACTCCGCCCAGTGAAAACTTCCCGCCCCGCGCGCCATCGCGACTCTGTTTGTAACGTTGAGTAGAAATAGTATAGCAAGCTGAAAAATTACTACGTGAGGAAACTATGAATAATATATTGAATAATAATATATTCCGCATAAAGGTTCTGCTACCCAAGCAAAAATGCTTTCCTATTAGTAAACAATCATATTGTGTCTAGGACAACATTCATTTACTTTTAGTGCGAGTTGAGGGGATTCCGTCGAACAAATATAGCTGGTATCCAAAAGTGGACTTTTGGATACCAGCGCCTTCTTTTAGTATTTTGTTAGGCATGTTTTCTGGATCTCAAAACTGCTGAGAGACAATCTCTAAGGAGTCGGTCTCCCCTGTAATGACGTCATCAAAACCATGCAACGTACATACATATGTGGGGTATTAAATGAACGCCGAATAATTTGTCAATGGTTCATTCATACATTATATTTCAATTTATACTCTAGTTTAAGTACTATTAGCAAAAGTATAAAAATATTAAAGAAAAATCTTAGGACCTTCAGACTTAGCGGCAAAATTAGAAAAGATACACGTAAGTAACGTGACATAAATGATATCTAGTTATATATAGAATATCTATCAAATTCTGCCACGGAGCGGAAAAACCCTGCTACGCGCTACGGCGTAGCACACGTAGCATTGCGTGGCCTCGTATGAAAGACAATCTACTGTTGTACTCTGCTGTGTCGTACCTATAAAAAAAATGATTACATATTCTAGGTTGCATACCCAAATATCTCCACTTATAATAAATCTCTAAATTAAAAAAAGAATCAGCCAGTTTGAAACTAAGCTTTGTGTGGTACGAATGTTCTCAGCATCCCATGAACGGAAAAATATGAAACATTTTATATAGGTACATTATTATTCTAGCTGCAACTTAGGATAGTTTTTATCCGACTGCGACAGTTAATTAATTTTCCGAAATATACGACTTCATTTAATTTTTCATTTATTTTTATTGAAATCAAACGTTGCTCCAACTGTCAGCTATAAGAAACGTCAAATTTTCGTCAAAATGGCGGAATTGCTTTGCCTTTCACTTATTAATAATTTAAATCCAGTCTACGATAGACCTTTACGATACACATGCCAAAAGTTAAACCATAAAAAAATATTCGATTGTGATATGAGAACTTATATGCGCAAATGTCGCATTATGGCGTAATTTCAAAAAATGTATCAACAAATTTGAACAATATAATTAACACGAATTTGTTTTTTTTGAATGGCAATGGCACGCGTTCTTTGCGCATTCTGCCAAAGTGCCTACGGCACTACCACGAAAACCGAAACTCGAAGTTCGTATAACTGCATCCCTGTCACTCGAGTAATGTTAGTGCGATAGAGATAGAGATACCCGAATATTTACGAATTCCGAAGTTCGTGGTTTTTTTTTTTTTTTTTAATGGCATCGCGCTCTTGGCGCATTCAGCCAAAAAGAAAGTTCGTGGTTATAGCTCAGGAATCGAAACTACACTACGTCCGCTGCGCCATGTTTTCGTGGTTTTAAACGTCAAACATGTTTTGCCAATCAAAACAAAACCCTATTTGTTTGCCGAACCTGACTGAAAACATGTTAGATGTTTAAAAACATGGAAAACATTGGTGCAGCGGGCCCGGCTGTAGGTAGACACTAAATAAAATAGTGTATTTTCTCGAAAAAAGGATAATAGAGAAAAAATCAACGCAAGAGGTTAGGTATATGTATAGGTAATCACTAAGTTCCAAAGTTTTATGTTCTGTCCCTTTTTCACAAAACGCACCTTCAAATGAAACGATTGTTTTTTACTATGACGCTCGAGGATCTTTACGTCCCCGATCGTTTTCTCACTCTAACAAGCGACATTAAAACGGTTTTGAGATATTTGAATGGGATTTTCGTCATCTTCTATCTATCTATACCTACATATAAATGCCCTGACTGACTCACCCACTCACTCATCAACGCACAGCCGAAACTACTGGGGCTAGAGAGTTGAAAATTACACCAGAACTACCTTTTACAATGTAGGCAACGGATAAGAAGAGATTTTTGGAAATTCTACCCCTAAAGGGGTCAAATAGGGGTGCAAAGTTTGTATGGGGGAAACTTTATTTTTTATAGCTAGAGACTTAAAATTTTGTATATATATTACTTATTAGAATACGAATAAAATATTTTCAACGTTTAGGAAAATTCTGCCCCTAAGGGGGTAAAAAAGGGGTGCAAATTTTGTATGGGGGAAATTTTATTATTTTAGCAAGAGACTCAATACGTTGTAGAAAGCTTACTTATTAGAATACAAATAAAGTACTGCCAGCGTTTTGGAAAATTCAGCCTCTTAGGGGGTTAAAAAGGGTTGCAAAGTTTGTATGAGCGAAACTTCTTTTTAAGATAGAAGCTTAAAAGTTTGTAGAAAGATTACTTATTACAATACAAATAAAAAAAACAGCGTTTTGGAAAATTCCACCCCTAAGGGTATGAAAAAGGGGTACAATGTTGGTAAAGGGGATTTTTTTGAGCTAGAATCTCAAACCTAATAAGATCGCAAGCGACAAACCTTTGCTGAAAGATTACTTATTACAATACAAATAAAGAACTTTCAGCGTTTTGGAAAATTCCACCCCTAAGGGTGATTAAAACAGGTGAAAATTTGTATGGAGGAAACTTTTTTTTGAGCTAGAGACTTGAAATTGTGTAGAAAGATTATTTATTAGAAAACAAATATATAGGTAAATTACTTTCAGTGGTTTGAAAATTTCCACCCGGTAAGAGGGAGTTAAAGAGGTGCAATGTTTGTGTAGGAAAAATTTTTTTTAGGTAGAAACTTAAAACTCTGTAGAAAGATTAAGTACCTACTTATTAAAATACAAAAAAATACCTACTGCCAGCGTTTTGGAAAATTTCACCCCTTAAGGGGTTAAAAAGGGGTGCAAGGTTCGTATGGGAAACACCTTTTTTTAGCTAGAGACTAGATAAACAGTTTGTAGAAAAAATACTTACCTATTACAATAAAAAACCGAGTGTTTTATTTTTTATTTTTCCCTGAAAAGCGTTCAAAGTTTGTATGGAGAGCAAGAAATTTTTAAAGTATGATATTGGTAACTGCGGTCTTAGCCTGTTTAGGGCTACAAAACTTATTTCAGCGTTTTTTTAATTCATCGCCTAAGAAGGTTAAAAGGGGGTTCGAACTTTGTATAGAGAGCAAGACATTTTTAAAGTAAGAAATTTGTAACTACGGTTTCAGACTGTTTACTATGAGGGTTCAGAGAGGGTTCTTAGTTTGTATAGAGAGCAAGAGATTTTGAAAGTAAGAGATTTGTAACTTCGGTTTTAGATTGTTTTCTAAAAGTCTAGGTAAAAAAATAATTTCAATGTTTTCTTTTTTAATTCATTTCTTCAACAAACATTTAGACGATAACATGTTATACGCGGACGAAGTCGCGGGCAACAGCTAGTGTTTATATATTTATATTCCGTAATCCTAACAAAACCAAGGATTGCAAATATAACCCCTCCACCTTTCACATTTCATTCATTTGACTATTATTATTATTAATCATTCATTTTTATTTATGAAATAAACAGGTCACCTGACAATATCTAGGTAGATACATTTTTGAAAACATCTAAAACTCAAACATACTTTTCATGGAGTTTTATACTTATTAGCAAACCTACCTGATCGGTTTGTAATCTAATCCTTTTCTACTTTATTCCAGACTATACCTAATTTTTCCTACTTAAATTGTTTCTTGTTTTTGTCAGTTCACATTTGTACAAGAGTTGTGTATGCCTCTGCGACCGGTGCTAGCTGCAAATTGGCAAATTGTTGAGATTGATATCGCCGGGTCTCGTCGACTGCCATTACTCACTATCACCAGCCCGCCGCCGCCGCTGCCGCTAGCCCGCCGATACGTCGCTTTGCGTCACATTTGCGCTCCATGTTAGTAGCAAAGAGAATATAACCACTACCTACGTTCGCGTTCGTTAGTGGTGACGTGGTATTGCACGGATACCCTACATAAAAAGTCGCTATATTTTTAAAAGCATTTCATTTATCCTCACGTGAAGGTATGTTGTGTCAAACCTGTTTAGTTAAAAAAATCCAAGACGCACTTGAAATAGTGGAGACAAAATGCGTAATAAAGTTGCACACTTGTATATATAAATACGCATTTGACAGGTCTCATTATGGAGCCCAAAAAGGCCTTAGGAATTATTTGAGACATCAATGGCCATCGATCGAGCTAAGGCTCGTTAGGATCGATCGTCTCGATTAGTGGATAATGGAAGATTTGTATATAGACAGTAGACACCACTATGTGTGCATCCACCTAGATTATGCTGATAATGTCCTGTTCTGTCAATGATTACGGTGAGGTATGCTATAGTGAAAATGCCCTTTGTTCCAATATTTGACAGCTGTCATCCCAGTACAATTTATGTCATCATATGTCATCATTGACGTTTATTGTACCGGAATATCGGCTGTTAAAAAAGTCTATTTATAATGTAGCAGTACCTATTGAAATGAGTAAATTTGTTATTAATTAGCTACACCACTTACACTCAGTAAGTTAATACATAAAACCGGACAAGTGCAAGTCGGACTCGCCCACCGAGGGTTCCGTACAGAATTACAAATGTATATTTTTCAGATTTTTCCTTGTACTTGTAGAATAGGACGATACTATTTGCCAAATTTCATAGTTCTAGGTCAACGGAAAGTACCTTATATTATAAATGTTATTCCCTTGAGAGTGTCAAAATAAATATACGTTTTTGGCGGCATAAACGGCCGTATTTTTTTACGATAACTTAGAAGTTTGATTTTTTTACAGCTTAAAGGGACTGTAAACTTAAGTATATGGTTTTAATTTTATAAAAACTAGATAACTCCAGGCGTTCCCGAGATAAAGGGTCTTGACAGACAAAGTGATCCTAATATAAGTATAAGGGTTCCGTTTTTTGCTTTTTGAGGTACGGAACCCTAAAAATGAATCCCGTTTTATGGTAATTCCTACACACTAAATAAATCAGTATCTAGTCCTATATAAACATACATTAAATAGTGTCAATGTTGTCTCCACTTATAATAAATCTCTAAATTAAAAAAAGAATCAGCCAGTTTGAAACTAAGCTTTGCGCGGTTCGAATGTTCTCAGCATCCCATGAACGGAAAAATATGAAACATTTTATATAGGTACATTATTATTCTAGCTGCAACTTAGGATAGTTTTTATCCGACTGCGACAGTTAATTAATTTTCCGAAATATACGACTTCATTTAATTTTTCATTTATTTTTATTGAAATCAAACGCTGCTCCAACTGTCAGCTATAAGAACCGTCAAATTTTCGTCAAAATGGCGGAATTGCTTTGCCTTTCACTTATTAATAATTTAAATCCCAACTACGATAGACCTTTACGAGACAAATGCTAAAATATAAACCATAAAAAAATATTCGATTCTGATATGAGAACTTATATGCGCAAATGTCGTTTTATGTCGTAATTTCAATAAATGAAATCAACAAATTTGAACAATATAATTAACACGAATTTGTTTTTTTTGAATGACAATGGCACGCGCTCGGCGCATTCAGCCAAAGTACCTGCGGCGCTACCACGAAAACCGATACTCAATGTTCATATATTTGCATCCCTGTCACTCGAGTATGGTTAGTGCGATAGAGATAGAGATACCCGAATATTTTCGAATTCCGAAGTTCGTGGTTATAGCTCAGGAATCGAAAATATGGTAAATAATCATAATGTATTTTCTCGAAAAAGAATTTAAAATAAATATAGTCAAATGGAGAAAAAACAAAGCAAGAGGTTATATAGGTAATGATTAAGTTATAAGAGTCCAAAGTTTTAAGAGGGGGTATGTTCTGTCCCTTTTCCGCAAAACGCACCTTCATATGAAACGATTGTTTTTTACTATGACGCTCGAGTATATTGACGTCACAGTCCCTCATCGTTTTCTCACTCTAACAAGCGACATTAAAACGGATGTAGCTTCATAATTTTTTGAGATATTTGAATGGGAGTTTCATTATCTTCTATCTATTTATACATAATAAATGCCTATGTCCTGACTGACTTATTCACTCACTCACTCACTCACTCACTCATCAACGCACAGCCGAAACTACTAATCTTAGAGAGTTGATTTTTGCACAGTATGTTGCTTTTATAACGTGGGCTAGGGATAAAAAGGGATTTTTGAAAATTCTACCCCTAAGGGGGTAAAATGGGGGTGCAAAGTTTGTATGGGAGAACCTTTTTTTTTGAGCTATAGACTTAAACTTTGTAGAAAAATTAGTTATTCGAATACAAATGAAACACTTTCAGCGTTTTGGAAAATTCCACCCCTACGGGGGTAAAATAGGGGTGCAAGGTTTGTATGGGTGAAACATTTTTTTTTTAAATAGAGACTTAAAACTTTGTAGAAAGATCAGTCATTAGAATACAAATAAAGAACTTTCAGGGTTTGAGAAAATTCTACCCCTAAAGGGGTAAAATAGAGTGCAAAGTTTGTATGGGAAAAACTACTTTTTTTTATATAGAGACTTAAAACTTTGTAGAGAAATTATTCATTAGAATACAAATAAAGTACCTAGATTCAGTGTTTTAAAAAAATCTACCCCTAAGGGGGTAAAATAGGGGTGCAAATTTTGTATGGGGGAAACAATATTTTTTTTAAATAGAGACTTAAAACTTTGTAGAAAGATTAGTCATCAGAATACAAATTAAGTACTTTCAGCGTTTTAGAAAATTCTACCCCTAAAAATAGGGGGCTAAAATAGGGGTGCAAAGTTTGTATGTGGGAAACTATTTTTTTTAGCTAGAGTCCTAAAACTTTGTAGAAAGATTATTTAAATACAAAGAAAGTACTTTCAGCGTTTTGGAAAATTTCACCCCTAAGGGGGTAAAATAGGGTGCAAAGTTTGTATGGGAAAAACATTTTTTTTTTTAATAGAGACTTAAAATTTTGACGAAAAATTACTTATTAGAACATGAAAAATACTACATTCGGCGTTTTACAAAAATCATTCCCTAAGGGGGTTAAAAAAGGGTGCAAGGTTTGTATGGGGAACACTTTTTCTGAGCTAGACACTTAAAACTTTGTAGAAAGATTACTTATAAAAATACAAAATAAAAGACTTTCAGCATTTTGAAAAAATCTATCCCTAAGGGGGATAAAAAGGGGTGCAAAGTTTTTATCAGGGAAAGTTTATGTTTTTGAGTTAGAGACTTGAAACTTTGTAGAAAGATTACTTATTAAAATACAAAAAAAGAACACAAATCGTTTTAGAAAATTGCACCCCTAATAGGGTTAAAAAGGAGAGCAAGCTTTGCATGGGCAACACTTTTTTTTGAGTTAGACTTAAAACTTTGCAAAAAGATTACTTATTAGAATACTAAAAAAGAACTTTCAGCGTTTTAGAAAACTCCATCCCTAAGGGGATCCTTAAGATCCTTAAGACGGGTAGCCAGTGTTGTGTGGGAAAAACTTTTTTTTTTTACTAGACTTAAAACTATTCAAAATGTTACTTATTAAAATTAATAATAAAGTACTTTCAGAGTTTTAGAAAATTCCACCCCTAAGGGGGTTAAGAAAGCTTTGTATGGGCAACACTTTTTTTGAGCTAGAGACTTAAAAGTTTACGAAAAAAGTTCTTTCAGCGATTAGAAAAATTCAACCTCTAAGGGGGTTTAAAAGGGGGTTCAAATTTTAAATGGCGAGCAATAAAATTTTAAAGTTTGAGTAAGAGATTTTTAACTTCGGTCTTATTCTGTACGTTAAAAGACTACAAAACTGATTTCAGAGTTTTTCCAAATTCATCCCCTAAGAGTGTTAAAATTGGTTCAAAGTTTGAGTATTTCAAGGCATTTTTAAAGTATGAGATTTTTAACTTTGGTTTTAGAGTTCTAACTTCGAAACTACTAGGTTCACAAACTAGAAAATGAACATCAACTTTTTTTTAATTATCCCCTAAAAGATGGTTCAAATTTTGTATTGAGAGAAATCATTTTCTAAGACGATAAAAAGTTCTACGCGGACGAAGTCGCGGGCAACAGCTAGTTTATAATAAATATAGCCGCCAACGATTTTGTTGACATTCAATAACTTTTCTCGCAATAGGTATATAATTCCATAAAACAACAAATAGTCATACGCAGTCATAAAACGCATTGCTATTGTTCCTTTTGCCTTCACTAAAATTGATATTTCCACCCCTGAACTAGTATTAACCCGTGTTTGAGGATTTTTCTGTCAACATCTGATATGTAAATTCCACCCGACTTAAAGGTTCGGAAAATGCTCATACTTGTATTATCGTTGTTATTTATTTTCTCTGGTGAGCCGTAAAATATGGCAGTATGGAAATGCGGGGATTTAGCGCGTAGTATAGTTTGACAGGATGACAGTTATAGGAGCGGGCTGCGAGGGGCGCCGGCGAGATGGCCTGTTAACTCGTTTATTCCGGTATTCCATTCGTCTCCTATATCGTATTCATTTCGTAACACCCCTTTCTATTCAATTCATGAATTTATTTTAACTTAAAGCAGAGAGTGGTCAAGATCGATGACGGGCGATGATGGTGACCATCGATATACCTATATAGTTTTGAAATCAATCCGTCTCATTTTATTAAAAAAACTTTGATGTATGTATACAGTTATAAAACTAAGCCTTCCAACAAATACACGTTTTATACCGATTTAAATAAAAAAAATAGGATGCGAGGCAATATCGGGCTGAGAATGCGGGGGTTCAAGAGTATGAGATAGTTTTCTTTGTTCGCTCAGACGTATAATTGGATGCAAAAGTTAGCTTATACTCGTATCCCTTCAGGTAAGACGATCAGTATAAATATAGAAGAGGGGTTTTAAAATACCTACATGCTTAACTCTAACAAAGTGCGTACAAATTTATTGCCACCTGAAACAAATTTTACTAACGAGAAAAAATTGGAGCTAACCGCATGTTGTCCAACGCCATCTGATAAGATAACCATCTGCAATGACATGTGCTAAAAATATTGAAGGTTCTTAAAAAGCAACCTTTTGTTATGGACAATAAAGTTCACAGTCTCAATTCCCGGGCGGGATTTAGCACACGTATGAATTGCACATTTAGTTGCGAGGGTGCGAAAACTTGTTGTTATCTTGAACGAGGCCAATTTCGGCAAATGGATACTAAGTCCTAACTCTCGTATCTTTTATGTCGTGTGGAGCTCGCGTAAGTACTTTAAAAATATCGACAAACGACATATTGGCAGGGCAAGCATGTGAACGGCTTGCGAGCAATTTGGAACGGATTTGCTTTACTACCGCGGGGTGAACTTGAACATGGGAGCAAGGGGGCGATTCTTTAAACTCGTTAATGCGAATATCTGATCAATTTATTGCCAAAACATAACTTTATGTTATAATGATATTACATGCCCTTACGCGTGTAATAATTCCAACAGTGAATTGGCTTTATTTCGGTTTCACACCGCACCGCATGTTACTGTTACTCACAACACGTTATAATACTGCTTACCTATACCAACATTGTGCATGTGTTGTGTTATTCTCTAAAATTGACGGATTGAGAATTAACAGTAGGTAAGTAAAATTTTCAAATACAGGGAACAAAGACATACACTATTTAAAAAATTAACAACTTAGAAAAGTTGAAAAACCCCCGATATTTTATTTTCAACGTTCAATATTCGTCAAAAATGGCTGAACCGATTTTGTTGAACCGTAGCTAAGAGCTATCTCGATCACGACAGCTTTCCAATTGAAAAAACCGCATTCATATCGGTCCATTTGTTTAGGAGCTATAAGATGCCACAGAAAGACATACAGACAAACATCGCCAAACTTATAACACTCCTCTTTTTGCGTCGGGGGTTAAAAACCGGTGGACGGGAGTGTGAGGGTGGGCGGTTGCAGAGGACGCTTGATGTATAATATGCAAATAACACGAGTATTAATACATAATGAAATATATTTTAAGCTACATGTTTGTCAAGTACATAAACAACAGTACAATGTCAATTAAGACATTTATTCGAACACATGGTTCTATACATTTAAATCTGTTATAGACAGTCGCATAGCCAGTATCAAATAATATACACATTAAAACCTAATACACCCCCTTGATGTGTATATTAAGAAGAAGTACAACAGCAACCAAACAAAAAAAAAAAAATTAAATAATAATCTATAAGCTAATGCCCAAACCAGACATACATGCATAATGTTTTACTTTTGGCAAAGCCTTAGTCAGTACATCGGCCAACATGGAGTCTGTCGACAGATACTCCAACTTAATGTTGTCGTTCTCCTTCAATACACTTCTCATGAAATGATATCGTATATCAATGTGCTTGCTACGGGAATGAAACACTGGATCACTGGCTAAGTAGATAGCCCCTTGATTATCAACATTTAAGGTTACTTTCGCAAATTTACCTAAACCAATTTCTGTGAGTAAGCTGTTCAGGTATATTGCCTCTTTCATTGCCGATGCTAAGCTAATATACTCCGCTTCGCAAGAACTTGTGGAAACGCATTTCTGTTTCTGTGACTTCCACGACACACTCGCACCACCTAATACAAAAGCATAACCAGAGTAAGACCGTCTATCCAGCAAGCAACCACCCCAATCGGAATCAGAATACCCTTGTAACGACTTACCTGTCTTTCTGAATACGATACCGTATTCTTTCGTTCTTTGTAAATACCGCAATACACGCTTTGCGGCCGTCCAACACTCTTTACTTGGGGCATTTACAAATTGTGCAAGTTTTGAAACGGTATTTGAAATGTCACCTCTCGTTCCCTCGGATAGATATAACAAACTTCCAATTAATTCGCGGTACGGGTATCGTTCATCGGTATTTGTGTTTTGTTGTTTTGATTGTAATTTCAAATTTATTTCCATTGGAGTTGACACTGTTACCTTACATTTTGCCAAACCAAATTTACTAATCAAATTTTCAATATATTTTCGTTGTGACAGCTTGATTTTGTTGACACTTCGCTCAATGTCAATCCCCAGTATATACTTCGCGATGCCAAAATCCTTTAAATCGAACTCGCTGGCCAGTTCATTCTTGAACTTTTCTATGTAGACTCTTTTCTGCGATGCTATTAAAATATCGTCGACGTACACGGCAACAAAGAGCTTGGTGTCACCATCTATTTTTTGAAAAATAAAGACATGGCTCATTCAACGACGGCCGTAGTCCCATCCGTTTTAGTTGCTCATCGAGTCTAGCGTTCCATTGGCGTCCAGCTTGTTTCAAACCATAAAGGGATCTTTTTAGTATGCAAGCCTCACCTCCCGCCTCCATATCGGCTAACATTTGCTTAGCCCGTACATATACGATGGATCCTTCCTCTTCTAACGCTAGAAGCTTCTGCAAACTTTCTTTTAACATTTCCGGTATCTCCATGTATATATCTTCGTCTAGTGAACCGTTCAAATAAGCTGTGTTGATGTCTATTTGATGAATTTCCATATCAAGTTCAACTGCAAGTGCTGTCAGTAACCTTATCGTGTCCAGCCTAACGACAGGTGCAAATGTATCATGGTAATCAATACCATATTGTTGGCTGTAACCTTTTGCTACGAGCCTCGCCTTTTTCTTTTCAGTCTTATCAATATTCATCTTGGTTGTTAAAACGTATCGGCAACCAACAACACTACGGCCTACGGGTCGTTTAGCTATATCCCAAGTGTCATTTTTTATCAAACTTCTTATCTCCGACAAGATGGCTTCATCCCATTCATGTCGCTCAACGCCTGACAGCGCTTGCTTTAATGATACTTCCGCAGAACCGACAAAATCTTGGCAATCAGAAAATTCTGCCATGCCAACTTCTTCTCGAACTTCTGATTCCTCTTCAACCATATGATAGATTTTCTTTGGCCGTCCAACCTGTCCTCTTTCCAGCCGTGGTCTACCTGGACCTCTTTTCATTGCTTTGCTTTCATTGTTGCGAGGACTGATATTTTCCTGGGAATGTCGAGATGGTCCAGCAATTATTGGCACTAGGTTGTTAGTCATTTCCTGAATGTTTTCTATATTCACTTCCGCCGGTTCCAAATCACCTGTAGCTTCTTGCATACTTCCTGGTTCTTCATGTCTATGTTCTAAAGTGTTAGGCACTTCAACGGGTTTTACAAAATTACTTTCAGGTTGAAAAACTATTTCTATTAAATTGGGGTTTGATTTTTCATTGAAATAGGTCGGTAACTCTTCCTTTTTAATCTCAAAAGGATCGGCCTCAGGTATCGCATTTTCATTATTTTGATCCACGTGGTGATGGAATCTGACGTCTCGTGAAACGATAAATTTTCGCTCAAGTGGCAGCCAAATTTTGTAACCTTTTCTGTCTTTAGGGTAGCCTACAAATATTCCGTCTACGCTGCGGGGAGCGAACTTATCCTTACCCTCCTCTTTGTTTAAGGCGTGTACCTTGGTTCCAAATGGTTGTAAGTAATCTAATCTGACAGGTCGCTCATACCATTTTTCATATGGCGTATCACCTCCCAGGCTAGTTGTTGGACATCGGTTTCGAATATGACATGCAGTTAGTACAGCATCACCCCAAAAGCCTGGTGAGAGATTTGCCGCAAATAACATGCATCTCGCCATCTCCACTAGTGTTTTATTTTTTCTCTCTGCTACGGAGTTCTGTTGAGGAGTTCCAGGTATGGTCAACCTTCTTCTTATACCCTCATTTTGCAAATATTCGTCAAACTCTCGACTGCAATACTCGCCACCATTATCTGTCTGAAGATAAGTAATTTTCCTACCAGTCAAATTTTCCACGTGGTTTTTATAAATTTTGAAATAATTCAGTGCCTCACTCTTTTTCTTTAACAAGTACACCTCACACCATCTTGATGAATCATCAATGAAGGTGATAAAATATTTCCCTCCATAAATGGCCTCATGACGCATAGGGCCTACAATATCAGAATAGACAATTCTCAATTTTTCTCTACATGGGCCATCACTCCTTGAAAAAGGTAATGCACTCATTTTTCCACTCGCGCAAATACTACAGTCAATCAATTGGTTTGCATCCGTCATCTTAACTTTCACACCACTTTTGTTTAAAAGTTTCACAAGATCTCTCCTATTTAGATGCCCCAATCGTTCATGCCACAACTTTAAGTCATCACTTACCCCTGACAGAACTGAAACGGTACCCATTTGTTCCTCAACGTAATAAAGATTACCTGAACGATTTGCTACAAGTACAGTGTTGCCGTCACTATTCCTAACACGTGCTGTCTTTTCATCAAATGTAACACTATACCCTCTTTTAGTCATTCTTGCAACTGAAATTAGATTACACCTCAAATCGGGAACAAATAAAGTGTCGCGCAATTCCACGATTGTTTTGAGATTCTCTTTGCATGAAAGTAACCTTACAGTACCCTTACCTCGTACATTTGTGCATGAATTTGTTGCCAAATTTAGTTTACCGGATAGAGGTATCAATGAGTTGCCAAATTTACTAGGATCGTTGCACAGATGTGAGGTGCACCCACTATCGATAATCCAGTCCTCATTCCCGCCGCAGGCAGCATTATCACCTGAAAAACAATTAAATGTTACAAGACCGAAACTATCATTCTGTGAATAGTTTTCTGATTCTGACACATAGTTAGCACTATCCTTGTACTGTTCCTTGTCCTTATTCATCTTACAGTCATACGCTCTATGCCCATATTGATGACATTCCCAACATCTGCCTTTAAAGTGGGTCCCAATGACACCGCTCGCCGGATTGAAAGGTCTCCTCGACCTAATAAGAAAAGCTTTTCCTTCGTTCTCTTTTTGTCCTCTAGAACACACTTCTTCAATAATTTTGACTTTTAGAGCCTCGGGATCAGGCAACGTATCTCTTGACTCGATAGCGCATCTGAAATTCTCGAAGCTTGGTGGTAAACTGTAGAGAAGCATTATGGAA
This sequence comes from Epinotia brunnichana, assembly GCA_963854355.1. NCBI lineage: Eukaryota > Metazoa > Arthropoda > Insecta > Lepidoptera > Tortricidae > Epinotia > Epinotia brunnichana. Next base: position 31,182,572 of record OY977935.1, on the reverse strand, counting down.
ACTAAGTCGTTGTGCATCTCAATCTCCATGTCAGCCAGTTTGCTTCTCACGTCAAAGAATCGCATAACATGCTCTCTAACGTCGCCGTCCTCCTTCATTTTGTGGAGTAAAAGCTCCTTCAACAACGTTGCCTTTTTGGCGGGTCCCTTTGATGCATGTACGCTTTCAAGCTTCAACCATACATCCCGCGATGTCTTGCATCCACGTAAGTGTCGCAATTCACATGGACTAATGGCAAGAATAAGGTCTGACTTAGCTTTGGCATCTCCAATATCCCACTTCTTCGATTCCTCTGGCTCAGCAGGCCTCACGCTACTCCCATCTACGTAGCACCATGCATCGTTCTTTACCAGGACTGCTTCAGCCTGAATCCTCCAAGTTTCATAATTTTCTTGCGTAAGTGGTTCAATTTTAACAGTACTCATCTTGTTATTCGTTTACCCAAACATTAACTACTTTGTCAGTCGTATCTTAAATTATCTGACCTGGAACAAACTCGTTTGCAATTTTATAACTCTGGGCCCATAACCATTGTGAGGGTGGGCGGTTGCAGAGGACGCTTGATGTATAATATGCAAATAACACGAGTATTAATACATAATGAAATATATTTTAAGCTACATGTTTGTCAAGTACATAAACAACAGTACAATGTCAATTAAGACATTTATTCGAACACATGGTTCTATACATTTAAATCTGTTATAGACAGTCGCATAGCCAGTATCAAATAATATACACATTAAAACCTAATAGGGAGAAGACACGAATCGAAATTATAGTGTAGTATATCTGATTCTAGCACCCAAATTAAAACTAGAAGTCTCGGTATGCTAATGAAAGTTAAACAGTTATTACCGCTGTTTCTTAACTTAAATCAACATGTTATTAACTTAAATGAACATGTGCTAGACGTAATAAGGGGTATCGGTAGCCGGCCGACCCCGTCCCGTCGGGTCGCGGGAGCACTTCGCGCTCCGCTGCCGCCCTTTGACGCCAATTCATGCGAGAAGTCATCCACTTATCGTCCGCGTGATCTAATGTCGACATTTTTCCCGTTTTTCCCCATCTTTTCGCCTGGCCGATTGTACTCCAAACGTGACATAATTGAATCAGGCGTCCCGAATCGACTTTGCTGGTACAAATTAATTCGGACAGCCATAAATGTAACAGAAACAGAAGTAGCTCACATGTATAAAGATCTCTACTCGTCCATTAGGATATGGTTGTTTACTAGACTATTCATGTTGTTGCGAGGCTATTAGAATTATTAGTGCAGCAGCCAGAAGTTGATTACAGTTCTAACCCACGATGGCCTTAATATAAGTTTGTAAAGAACTGTACCCATGGCATACGGATAAATAAATAGAGTATTCATGACTATGAAAAGTTGTCCACAACCTAATTCTAATAAGTATCAATGAAATCAAAACATATTTTTTCTTCGGCATGCATTTTCCTCAGGTAGTAGTAACACATTTATTGTAAAAAAAAATGTTTCCGCCATGTTATGTTATAAGATAAATTAACGAGAGCATGGAATTGCATATGTTATTGTATGTTTACAGGCATTCTATATTTGAATTTTCTATTTTCTCGTACTATCAGCATAAAAAGAGGTTTGTTATATTTTGATGAAGTAAATACCAAAATAATGTCAGTGAAAAATTGTGAAGAAAAATTAAGAGAAAATTATTCTCCTTTTGTTGCAAACGGTACAACCACTACAAATGCAATTCCATGTTCTCGATAATTCATCTAGACTACGACTATTTTTCCATACATAGCAAATTTTTATCTCCTTAATATTTAACTCATCATATCAAAAAAATTACCATTTTGCCCCTCACGTATATCGCGCGGGTCCGTTGCAGTCAGTTTGTAAACGTTTCACCCCCAGAACGGCTTGTTACCTCGTTTCTAAAAACGAAGAAGAGTAAAAATAGAAACACTAGAAAATGTTAAAGTTATACCAGCCCCAACTGTAATTACCTCCACACAAGTGCTATCAAATAAAATGAAAGTTTCGCGAGTAAAGGAAAAAGGCTTTGAGGCGCTCGTTTTATGCCAACTGTAATGCAATTTGAAGTGAGAATCAAAGCGGAGCGCTACCCTCCCGGTCTCGTGCCACGCAAACATGATACCTACAGTTTTTTTTTAATCTGATGGAAAAGGAAATTAGAAGAGTATATGCAGGTTCTTATAGTACTTTTTCTGTACTGTCGAAGATAGGGGCTTAATACATATGAGTAATACACTTACACGACCATTCCAATTACGTCGTAAACATTATCGACATCAAAATCAGCTTCCGTCACCCGCCAAAGCGAGGTGTGTATTAGGTAGGTACTGTTAAATAGGCATGCAGATTGTGTCTGGACATGTGATGGCTACATTTCACGGACGGTAAAATGAACTAACATCAGCGTGTTTAAAGTATAAATTCAAACAAATTAAAGTAACATGCCATGTAAAATTAGTAGTTGAAATTACAAGTGAAACTGATTTCCGGAGTAGAATGTTGTGACATCGCATATCACTGTTAACAGGCCATGGCGCGCGTCGGGGGCGGTCACGCACTAATTACGCCGTCACGTGTCACACTGGCAAAACACCGCTCGGGGTAGGCCTGCACCCCTTATCGACACACTGACATCTCTTTTTTATTCACTTACTTGAAACAAATCTTATATTACAGTGCAATAGATACTACTCATGTGAATGGGTTTTTAGGAGAAGAACAATGGGCTTGTGACCTTAAATTTGTTTACGATGCCATTCGAACCAGTTTTTGTAGATGAACAAATGTTTGTATGGAAGCAACTACATTTAAAAGACATTAATACCCAAAAATCGAGTTAAAGACGGACCTCGCTGACAGCAGCCGAAACGCTTCATACTTATTGGCTTTAAAGTATGACGTCACACCGTGCAATTTGTACTAACCGTCGCATGGAAAATGAAGTAAATTGCTGTTTCGGTCGAGAAATACTGCGTTTAGGTCCATATTTGTCATACAAATTTGTTTCTATAAAAGCGTAAGGATCCTATTGGTAACTTTAAATTTACTTTTGGACAATAAATAAAAAAACTTTTTTTTCTAAACTTTCAAGGTTCATATCTTTTTATGATTTGAATTATATTTTGTAATTTATACTTTATTACAATCATTTGATGGTTTACTATCCATTTAGCAACACGACGTTATCAATTTTAACACCACGCAACAAGCCTATTATTTGCACCGTGGAGCGCTATACATACGAGTGTATATAGATACGACTATTTATGTGTATTTTCTATTGGATATTGATATAGTAATTACATTTTGTTACTGATAAGACCAGTGCAGCATTGAATAATTTATGTACAGTCGACGCCAAAAATATGTTTACACTTTTGCACCTTATTCGATTGTAATAAGGCGAAAACTGTAAACATATTTTGGCGTCGACTGTACATTCATAAAAAAGGCAATAATTTAACGGCGCTTTTTTCTTAGGAGCCAAACGACCATAGGGATTTAGGGCTCCAGGTGGTTGACTAATAAATAATTCCCATCAATCCGCCGAATGCACACGAGATTCTCAGTTATGCATTTTTACATAACGTGATATGTAAGGTACTTATTCGACTTAACAGTGGTTTTTAGTTAAATAAGTCTGACCTAAAAAGCTGAATAACTTCAGCATCGACGTTTAGACCTCGAGTAAATATTGTCGGTGCTTCACAGGAACGTCACTACGTAGTAGGTAACAAAGTACGCGGTCAGTAGCCGGTGTCCCGCACTGATATGACCGGCCAATGCTGCAAAAACCGTCAGCAAAACACGTCGCGGGCGGTCGCCCGCTGCACTACTCGACCGCAACCTGCATCTGACGCCAACGCTTTCCACTGCATAGTTTAACGCTGAATTTTAATTATTTGCTAATAATACCAATCATATATATATGCTGTGTTTTCAAAGATTCACAAGTGTATTAAGAAAGCTTTGTATCAAATGATATTCACGTTTTCATAAGCAGACATTTAGGTTCTCGTATTTTCAGTGGGCATAGTCAAAGTTATTGGAAAGCCAAATTTGTAATAATCTGCATTTAAGTATAAACGCCTTTGCCTCTTATTCGTGGGATATATTTATAGCCCGACAAGTTTATTTTGACCCTAGCCACGTTGCGGATTTTTAATGCAACTACTTAATTTATTTAACTGGCAAGGAGTACCCTTTGACATCAACAGACGTTAGAAATCATCGAATGTCACCGATGTATATACAAACAGCAAGGAAGACGAAAGGCCATTTCGGCTTCAACGACGGGGCAGCTCTACCCAACATCGCCCCCTAACCCCTCTCTACTCTCTACATACAACCATCCGTTCTTTTTTTTATATTTATATTTGTAGTAAATATTTGTTTATAATGTATAAGTAATAAAATGTGTTAAAACCTTAGAAATAAATATCTGACGTTGGAAAAATATAGAAAGACGAAATATTTCGTAATTGTAAACAAAATTACAATTAATATGCGGAAAGCAATCCATAGCAATATCAGAAAGCTTATTTAGAATATAGTTAAATATTTACATCAAAAAGGATGACGAATTGCCTAGTATTCCTATAAACAATGTCTTGAAATTGGTTGTTGACATCACCGGTACTGACATTGTATAGTGCGGTTGTAGGCTTTGGGTGTAGGTATTGATTGAACTGCTTAGTTCGGTTTGATTTATTTTTTTCTTATTTAAGGTATATGTAGGTGTACAGTAACACATATATTTGAATGTAGTTTATATAAGTTATATTTTATGTTTCAAGTCTCTGAAGAAAATTGGAGTAGCAGCTGCGAACATGTAATAAAAATTAAAAAAAAGGTCCTTTAGTCTAATCACAGACCGAACGTTTTATAATTGAGGTCGGTGGTCTTGAAAGTGACACATCTGAGTCACAGTCTTCAGAGTCGCAACCTGTACAGTATTTAAATGTCGAGCACTTGGATTCAGATATGGATGAGTAGGTATTTATTATAAAGCATATAATTATTTGGGTTAAATAAATTATTTACCTCATAAGAAGTTTACATTTCACTTAATGAGAGCTTATTATTATTTACCGTGTTATTTACAAATGAATACTATTCCAGCGAGATTACATTCAACAAACTGCACAAAACCAATACACACTGTCCCGACTATACATGACATGACGTATGTACATTCTTGCCATATATTATGCTGTTTACAGCGACACTGTCTCAGGGTTAAATTACATGACGTATGTACATTCTTGCCATATATTATGCTGTTTACAGCGACACTGTCTCAGGGTTAAATTACATGACGTATGTACATTCTTGCCATATATTATGCTGTTTACAGCGACACTGTCTCAGGGTTAAATTACATGACGTATGTACATTCTTGCCATATATTATGATGTTTACAGCGACACTGTCTCAGGGTTAAATTACATGACGTATGTACATTCTTGCCATATATTATGCTGTTTACAGCGACACTGTCTCAGGGTTAAATTACATGACGTATGTACATTCTTGCCACATATTATGCTGTTTACAGCGACACTGTCTCAGGGTTAAATTACATGACGTATGTACATTCTTGCCATATATTATGCTGTTTACAGCGACACTGTCTCAGGGTTAAATTACATGACGTATGTACATTCTTGCCATATATTATGCTGTTTACAGCGACACTGTCTCAGGGTTAAATTACATGACGTATGTACATTCTTGCCATATATTATGCTGTTTACAGCGACACTGTCTCAGGGTTAAATTACATGACGTATGTACATTCTTGCCATATATTATGCTGTTTACAGCGACACTGTCTCAGGGTTAAATTACATGACGTATGTACATTCTTGCCATATATTATGCTGTTTACAGCGACACTGTCTCAGGGTTAAATTACATGACGTATGTACATTCTTGCCATATATTATGCTGTTTACAGCGACACTGTCTCAGGGTTAAATTACATGACGTATGTACATTCTTGCCATATATTATGCTGTTTACAGCGACACTGTCTCAGGGTTAAATTACATGACGTTTGTACATTCTTGCCATATATTATGCTGTTTACAGCGACACTGTCTCAGGGTTAAATTACATGACGTATGTACATTCTTGCCATATATTATGCTGTTTACAGCGACACTGTCTCAGGGTTAAATTACATGACGTATGTACATTCTTGCCATATATTATGCTGTTTACAGCGACACTGTTTCAGGGTTAAATTGCGGCTTGTCGGGCATAACCATGACTACATCATATGCACGTGACCACACCAAAGAAAACTTTTAATTTTCAAGATGTGTCCCTATATAGATAGTTCCATAAAATAAGTATGTATAGTATGATTTGCCCGTACAAATCATGCCATAAATATTTATTTTATTACCTCCATACACATCTACAATTGTACGCCTACCCATTTCCAACCACCACATTTGGGCCTGAATCACACTGGCGCGGAAATTTTACAACTACTGTCAAGTTTACTATAAACCGCCACCGCCGACCGCGCCAGTCTGGGCGAGGCGTTATCGTAGGTCAATCACGTAACGCATTGTACGCGCGTCTGACAGTAAAATCACAATCTAACTGTCATTTTTCCATATAAAATTGACATTTAGACCTTACAGACGCGCGTAAGAAAAGTTACGTGATCGACCCACTGGACGAAAACAAATTTGCAAAGTGGCATGCATGTCTAGAGATTGATTGCACTAAATTCATGCGTATTAATGAGACCATGATTATTACATTTATTCAACGTGTAATGTATAAAGTAGTCTAACGTATAACCTACCACAAATACTTTTGTAAATTAAGTAACTTTAGAAAAACCTCGTAGCTCTTCAAATATGAATCCACATGTAGCTTCAGATTAACGAAAACGTATAATCTGCTGTATTGAAAAGGCGGTTACTTAAATTCCATCTGGAGAAACTGATTGAAAGGCGTTTTCCAAGTAGGCACACCGAGGGTCTGATACGCCACAATCAATCCGCGGTAAATTATATAAAAAATACATTTCAAGCTTCAGCTGGCTGCGAGATGGTTTCTTTATTAGTTTCCCCGAGGCGCGCCCGCATCGGGGGACGTGTGAAAAAATCTTACCGGGATTAAGGCCCCGTTTACCGGCTCCGATGCGGACTTATAGCCGTAATACAATCTCTGTTATGTCGCACTCGGATTAACTGTATGTACGCAGCAGCGGGTTATGCGGGATATGTTTCTACGATGTTTTTTTTTGTATTTTCCGCTGTCAGCAAAATTTTGCTGACATGTGAGATATGGATGTTGTTAGTTGTAACCTTGTGTTATACCTAATTTAGTGGTTTAACGCAGCAAAACAATGTTTAGGTACGATACGATTGGGAACAGGTGTCAACTGATTTATTTAAATAAGTACTTACCTACAAAATATTATCACATCACGTCTATAACTCCAGCCCACCTAAATTTAAAGTAGCAAGTTGCAAATCCCCGCAAATTGAAAGCGCCATTATCGAGTGTAGCAATTTGCACGCAGCTGGTGCTACGCGCTACGGCTACGCCGTAGCCCGCGCCGATCACGCAACGCAAAATCGACAAACTTACATTATATTTTGTTACGTTTATGGTTTCATCAAACTTACGAGTAAGGTTGTCCAGTAGTAGTTTTGCAAACCTTGGAAATATATTTAATTTTACATTAGTGTGTTTTTTTCCATTACTCGCACACGCGGCAGGCTCGTTAGAGGGCGGATCTCGTAAATAAGTGAGATGTTGACGACGAACTCGCGGGTAGAATTGAAAGTAGCAAAGCTTGCGATCTCACAATGTATTCGCTACTGTCGTGAGGCAGAAAAGTTATTGTAAAATAAGATGATTTTACAGATTTATACGAAAAATCACTAGTATTACTTGATAAAGAAATACTTAGAAAAAAACCACAGGGGGGCCGCTAAACCTACAAATTTTACGACAACGAATTTTGAACAGTGTCTCTAGCTATGGGATCATTTGTAGGGTTCAAAATGGCTAAAACGAAACCCTTACAGTTTCGTCATGTGCACCTGTATGTTCTGTCCGTATGTTATAGGCATTCCACCCAAACTATTAAGTGTACAGAACCCTTCAGTGTGCGTGCTCGTCACGCTTTTGGCCAGTTTTATTTCTAGTCAGTTCGTACGACCTAAATAATAGGATAAGCCATAGTTTTGTGTAGTTTATCCCTTGCGCTATGTTTTCAGTATCTAATAGCAAGTAAACCTTTCTGCATAAGCCACACATTCAATTATTGACTGAGTTTACGCACCAACCCTCTTTGTCACGCCACTTTTATCCTAGTAAAGAGTTGCTAAGCAATATTACAATGCGTACTACGACACTTCTAGCTGAAAAATGAAAATTAAATAAAAATTAAAAAGCTGAGAAGCTGGAAAGTCCCATACTTCTCAATATATTGAAAATGCCTATGACAACAAAAACATTTTGTTGTGGTGTTGTATTTCAAGGAACATAGAGAATCAAAAACATACAGAACATAAATAGCTAACTTATAATTATGACCTACCACTTCCATTAGACAAAACAAATCCTCAGTATCGATGACTATCTTTTGTCACCATTTAATCAGAAGCCTAATAAATTATAATATACTTAAGAAAAAAATATTGATACCTTCCACACGTTGGATTCACTGACATAGTTATTAACGTAATAATTTTTATAATTTGGTACATTTTTAATCCAAATACTAGTATTTGAATCGTGTTTAAATCACAAATAATGAATTATTGATCTAATTCATCACTCGCTCGTTTTTCATCAGTGACCGGAATCAGCGTCCGTGCGCCGGTGACTACCCGCTTGCAATTAATTCGTCGTGATACCTCCAATTACACTAAACTGCCAAAGGGTGCTGAAATCACCCTACCGCAATAAATCCAATCAATCATTAGTATAATTCTTCCAATATTATTTCATACTCGTATTAGAGTAAAAGTATTAGATAAATAGATAGAGATTAGTAGATATATTATATTCATTTATTTCTCAATATTGATGTAAGTAATTGATTGCATATTTGCTTAATATTTTATGTTTGGGTAATGTATGATAATTTTATGGTGAAATTGCATACTGCATCAATGCTTTTCATAACATTGTTTTTTTTTTTATATATGATTCGGAAGTTTCATTAGTTGGCAATTTTCATTCCTAAGAAACTGTCAGTGTTACTTGACACACACCGTGTCTGACTACGATCGTTAGATTTATGACGCCCATTAACTACCGCGAACTAAAATTGAAACAAAAATCAACATATTAAAAAAGCATATGATCTTTTATGAATATTAATAATATCAATAAAAAAGTTAAGTGTAAATCGAATTTATATGCTGCTAGGTATAAAGGCTTACATGACTAAATGCAAATGCTGAAACGTAGAGATTACCGGAGCAGAAGAGTCGGTTAATATAAAGGATAACATCTGTAAAACGGGCATATTGACTTAATGGTGTTTTCAAAGTTACGCGGAGAAAATTTTAGTTCGCGAGAGGCACTAATGTCTAGGAGTACCCGCGGGGGGCGGGGACGATTAGCGGCAGCTGTCATGCCTAGTGAATATGTTATTTATTGAAACTGGGAGTGCTGGCAGTTTCAATAAAGTAGAAGCTGCCCATAAGTAGATTGGCATTTGTATCTAAGTATGTAGATTTAACGTAGTTTTAATTTAATTTTGCTTATGTTAATTATCATGTATTTACTATAGAAAATAAAGTATCTATTCACAGTAAAAAAAAAAAAAAAAGTATGTACCTGTGCAAACTTTCAGCCTCAAAAATACAACAGTGACTATGGATGTTTATGTGACTAATATGTTGTCGTATGGGCATGTGGTTGGTGTCTAAAGAGTACAAAGTAGGCACTACCAAAAACATTACAACATGTGGTAGGTAGTTAGTCCGCTCCTCGCGCTTTGGCTTACTGTAAGTGGGCCTCTCGTGTAAAATTGAGATAGTAGCTAATTATTTATTAAATGAAAACAGTTTCTTTTCGGGTATCTATTCGGATGGATGGGCAATGGACTCGACTATAGAAATATACAATTAGCTCATTTATTGTTTTGACGCTTCATTTACGCAGGAACTATCATGTAAGCTACAAATATCAGATTCAATAGGTAACTAGTATAAAAGATGTGTTCAATGTTTATTTTGTAGTACAACAATATAATGCAAACCAATACCAGTAACACGAAACGCGGACACTATGGGTTTTACCACCGTGCGTGAGCCGTGCGGCCCGACCGCACCTGTCAGAATATTAGATCGGCGATATTAATCAGCCGCCGCAAGCCCGCGCGCTGCCCGCGCACATTCTGTCGCCGACTCTCAGTCGCACTAGCTCAATTCACAACCTGTCTCGACTCACCTCAGCTCTCACCTCTACTATTTGTAGACGCTAAGATTCGTAGCAACTGCTCCTAATTAGAGATCAGACTAACACTGGTTCACCATAGCCGCGTTCTTGGTAAGCGTTATGATTAGTTTCCCAGGCAAACAATCAAAAAGCCAATTCGGCACGAAGTCGCGGTTTACCGTTCACCTCTTATCTCCGGCCGTTGACTAACCTTTGAAATGGGAATACCAGAATCCCGTGCGGTCAGTCTCCGATTCAGACCAACTACCTATTCTTAATGACAATACGAGGTTATTTATATTTCATGGAGATGAGTCTGACATGGACATGATTATTAACTACTTATCTGATTGTATTATTTATTTAGAGTAGTAGTAGTTGGTAACGTATTTAATTAAAGGAGTTTTATTTCACAAACACCTTGTTTCAGTTTACATGTTGTTTTGTAGGCGGGTAAAAATATGCTCATATTGTGAACAAAGTTTAAAACCTGTATGCGGCCCATTATAACATTATTACCGATGGAAAGACATGTTAGCGACCAAATACCTAGTGAAATATGTAAATGAAAAAGTTAATGGACTAAATAAACTTCATAGTGTTAAATACGGATTCCCAACATTACTACTATATTCTAAATCAGCAACATAATAAACCAATGTGGTGGAAAAACGAAAGAATTTTGCAAACGGTCATATAAACGCGTAACGTGCAATAAGGCCTCTTTGTTATTTGTGGGGTCGAAACTTATTCATCCCGCAAATCCGCTCATGTATGAACCAAATCCTGCCCGGTCACCGCTGATTGCATTGTCATGTCTAGTAGACCGAGTCCTAGCAATACATTTAGGACCTTATCGCAACCCCTCAAGAGTCAGCTTCGTGTAACGATTCGAGAAAGTCACGGTAACCCACGTCGTATCGGTTTGTAAAACAAGCGAGCCAACGTGATTGGAATGTTTTATTCGACCCTTGAAACATATGAGACCGATATGATGTATGTTTTATGTTTGACGTCAAATTTATTGATGTTATGATGTCAATGAAGTGTTAATTCCATTATTGTTTTATGCTTACCTTAGTAAAATGTTCTTAGGGTGTCCAAACAATATGGTTGGTTGTGTTTAGGATATAGCGGTATTCATCATCATCATATCAGCCGAAAGACGTCCACTGCTGGACATAGGCCTCCCCCAAAGAGTGCCAAAATGACCGTTCCTGCGCCACCCGCATCCCACATACAGCGGTATTAAAATGTCTCAATTTGAATTTGCAATTAAGTAGTGATTGCTGTCAATAAACGACAATGAAAATTAAAATATAGTTATATATTTTCTCAGCTTAACAATAGCTGGACCTCGGGGCGGAGGTGCATCATGTGAAACCGGAACATTTTTCATGAGGCTCACGCGTCAGGCGGGTCGCTTATTGTCAAACTTGTACAATAATGAAACTCCGCTCGTCATGCGTTCCGCGGCGCGGCGACAGATGTTACCTGTTCACCAAACAAACTAAGTACTACATATTTGTACTTATGCCGTATACTTTCTCTGCAGATTGGTTAAATTAATCTATTGAAGTGTTGTTATGTTTAACTAAGTTTACTTACGTCATACATAGGTATCCCTTAATCTGTTGCCAAATCTATCGATCTGCATTGAATAGGCTAGTTGCGTCATGTTAAAATTGATAACGTAGTATTACTAAATGGATAGTACACCATCAAATTATTGTAATAAAGTATAAATTAAAAAATATTATTTGAATCATAAAGATATATGGACCTTGAAACTCTTGAAAGGTTAGAAAAAATATCCAAATTTTTACTGTCGAAGAGTAAATTTAAAGCTACCAATAGAATATTTAATTACGCTTTTATAGAAACAAAAGTATATGACGATTATGGACCTTAACGCAGTACTTCGCGACCGAAACAGCAATTTACTTGATTTTCCATACAACGATGAGTACAAATAGCAAACGGTGACGTCATACTTTTATGTCAATTAGGGTGAATCGTTTCGGCTGCCACCAGCGAGGAACTTCTTTGACTCAAATATTTGGGTATTAATGTTCTTTTCATATCTCATACTCTGAAAGTGGGTAATTTTTTATCTACTTAAATAGCGGGTTGAAAGTGATGCATATCTCCCCTAGGGCTGAAAAGTATTAAAAAAATATTAAGCAATGGCAGACACACTTTCATAAAATTGTATTGATTTTTAAAACTTGCTGATAATTATTATGTATTTTTTTTTATTTCTAAATTTGTTATTTGATGACTATTATTGCTATTTGGAGACTTTTGCATAAATTTTAAGCTTTCGTAGGTACCTACTTCAATATAACCGCTCAAGAACCGCGTATAAAAATTATTAATAAAAAATTAACAATGGTAGAAACCTATACAGCCACACTGCCATAAATTTGTGTGGATTTTAGAAGATTAATGTAAAAATATATATATCGACGGTGGAAAGGCAAAACCACTGAAGCGACATTTTTTGAATTTTACAGGAGAGCATTTTAAAGTTATTTTTTGATAAAAAAAATCGTAACTTTATTTCTTGTTAACTTAGAGCGTTGAGTTATATGCACGTGTTATTTCAAATTATAATAGCTATTTAATAAAAATAATGTTATTCTCCTAAACAAGGCGGGTTCGAAAATAAATGTCGCTTAAGTGAAAAAGCCCCCAAAAAAATCCCGGAAGAACCATTGAAGCGACACCATCATGCGACAACAGTTATTTTCAACATGTCCGAAGAAACACTTAAGTACCTTATCTTATGAAATATGTACCTGGAAGAAACACTTTAAGTGACATGACATCGAAAATGAACGATTTTTAAAAATACTGTATGCGACCATGGTTATGATTGACTGTACGGTTAAGTGACACAGGTTAGATTTTACTCAAAAAGTGTGTCGCATAAAGTAAAATTTTATAAATTTGGCGCTTATTTTTGTATTACCTTAAGCGACATGAAAGTCATCAGATCGCCATGAAACCCGGCTCAATCGACGCAGAAAAAAACGCTGATTTCAACGATATATATAACTCTATTTTGACCAAAATGTCGCTTCAGTGGTTTTGCCTTTCCACCGTCGATATATCAATAGATACTATGATATGTTATATTATGTATATACATTTCATTTAATAATGTTATATTTCATATATAAATAATAAAAAATAGTTTTTCAATATAAACGATTCAAAAACGCGTTCAGGAAATGGTCCACACACAAACATTATAAAAATCAGTCAAGAGTTCTTGCCCAAATTGTCCATACACAAACATTATAAAAATCAGTCAAGAGTTCCTGCCCAAATGGTCCACACACAAACATTATAAAAATCAGTCAAGAGTTCCTGCTCAAATGGTCCACATACAAACGCTTTTATAATGGGTTCTTTAGAAAATGATTAAGATTTTTTGGCTTTCATTTCATTTCCTCGTATTCGAAATGAAAATTAGAGTGTTTAACTCGGGGAAAGCCAAACATTACAGCCTCGAACTATTGGCGGTCGCACTTCGTTCGAGCGCCAAAATATCTCGTCGGTAATGGGTGGCTTTCATCCCTCAGTTAACAATCTACTATCAATTGAAGTTGCTCCCATACAAACATTTGTTCATCTCCAAAAGCTGGTTTTAATGGCGTCGTACATAATTAATTTAAAAACAAAGTTTAAGCCCACTTCAATTCAGTACGTCACCAAGCCACATGGTACATGAAAATTTCCACATTTTCTTTCCAATTTACCACATGAACTTGTTTCCGAGAGCAAATGCGTTGATTCATCATCATGTTCCTAGCGTTATTCCCGGTTGTGCCCTAAAGGAGTCCGGGGTCCGCTTTGACACCAATGCGTTGATTATTACAGAAAAAACCCAAGTCGCTATATGTGGGCTGATAATATTTGAGGAGTTCCGTCGATTCCTCAAGGATCTCAGAATTAACACTTCATTAGTTGCTACTTCAACGGAATCATGTCAGAATCATTGACGTACATCTTTTAATCATCAGTTCCACTTTACCAAAATTACGATTTCCGAGGGTAAATACACGGGTTATAATAGAAAATACCGAAATCACTACACGCGTGCCTATAAAATTTGAGGGTTGCCCTCAATTTCCCTGGGATACCATCATCAGATCCCGACTTGGTGACAATAGGAAGAATTTTGGCAATCGGTCTAACAATTGACGGAGAAATCGGCGAACATACATTACATCTTTGAGGAGTTCCATAAGTCATCTGTGGTCTTCATCATCAGTTCCACTTAACCAAAATTGCGATTTCCGATGGTAAATAGTAGTACACGAGTTATAATAGAAAATACCAAAATCACTGCACGCGTGCCTTTTTTGGGGTTGCCCTCAATTTCCCTGGGATCCCATCATCAGCTCCTAAATTGATGACAATGGGACCACCTCGGAACCATTTTGGAAATCGGTCCACAATTGACGGAGAAATCGGGGAACATACATAAAAAAAATAAAAAAAATACATACAGTGGAACATATAACCTCCTCCTTTTTGAAGTCGGTTAAAAAAATCTTAGATCACAACACAAGCCTATTGTTGCTATTTAGGATTTGATAGTGGGATTCGGACTTTTAACCCCTTGATATAAAGCGTGGACATCCAATACGAGCAAACCTTTAAATGACCTAAGAAGCGTATTAAGATCATTTTTAACCGACTTCAAAAAAGGAGGAGGTTATATGTTCCACTGTATGTATTTTTTTTTTATGTATGTTCGCCGATTTCTCCGTGAATTGTGGACCGATTTCCAATTTTTTTTTATTATTCTAAAGAGTATACTCCCGAGGTGGTCCCATTGTCACCAATTTAGGATCTGATGATGGGATCCCAGGAAAATTGAGGGCAACCCTCAAATTTTAAAGGCACGCGTGAAGTGATTTCGGTATTTTCTATTATAACTCGTGTATACATTTACCCTCGGAAATCGCAATTTTGGTTAAGTGGAACTGATGATGAAGACCACAGATGACTTATGGAACTCCTCAAAGATGTTAAGTAGGTAGGTCAAAGATTCTGACATGATTCCGTTGAAGTAGCAACTAATGAAGTGTTAATTCTGAGATCCTTAAGGAATCGACGGAGCTCCTCAAATATTATCAGCCCACGTATAGCGACTTGGGTTTTTTTCTGTATTAATCAACGCATTTGCTCTCGGAAGGGTGGGCCATAAATTTTTGCAAATGGTAACACTGAATATCTTGTATAATAATAAATTATATAGTTTTTGAGTGAAGGGAAATTTGACATTACTTTATGCAGTTTTAATTACAATAAAGCGTTTTACTGATCAACAACGAGCTTTTTGTGTAAAACAGTTTTAAAAAAGCAACAATTTGTATGTAACCGTTCGCCGCCTGTTTAGGAGCAAGCCCAGTAGGTTGATCACGTAACGCATTGTACGCGCGTCAGGTAGGTCTAAATGTCACTTTTTATATGGAAAATTGACAGTTAAAATGTACCGACGCGCGTTCGGAACGTTACGTGATTACCCCTCGGATCACACTCCCGCCGATTTGTTCGTGCGGGGATATTTATCAAGTCAAGTTCTAAGTAAAAAAACCGAAGACAATATCCAAACTCAAGCAAAACATCCGCGATGAGATAGCCGAGATACCTCGCAGAATGTATCAGCGAGTTTCTCAAAATCTGCGTAGTCGTTTGTAGGAGTGCCAGCGACGAGATGGGGGTCATATCAAAGCTATTATTTAAAAAAAAAATTTGCATTAGATGTTAGTCACAAAAATTAAATGATCAGGAAATTAAGTTCCATGGTGTTATTTTTATCAAGGTTTCAAACCTTTATTTTCACCTTTATTTATGAACTGACTCCGCCCGCGTATTGCAATGAAAACAGGCAAACCGGATAAGCCTAAACCTATTAATCCTTTTCCTATTTAAAAGTCCCACTCTTTGGCACAATTAAGTCTCCTCTCATATCTGCCAAGATTACCTTAACCGTGCTAATAGTTTCTCCGTTTTTAGAGCTATTTGCTGTACCTAAATAAATATCATCATAACTTATACAATTGAGTATGCGTTACGGGTTCTGATATTTATATGAAGTCAGCTTTCTAACTTATGCGGTAGCGGCGGACTGTAAACAGCGAGGGCACGAGTTTTAAGTCGTGGCGACGTGTTAACCCCATTATCAGGGCGGGCTTACTCGTAAGCCGCGCCGACAGCGGCCAGATTTATATGGCACCGGCCAATTTGCCGATTCCGTCCTGATCACTTATTGACCATTAGTACTTGTATCTACGTATTGTATTTACACTAGTTGGTATGAGTTGGCATAAGACCCACCATATGCGTATGTTACCAATTAAATATTAGGTGTACAGACATATACAATTCACATAACAAAAAATTAATTACAAAATAAAAAAATGTAAAAAATCTTTTTTTGACAGTTAAAGATTATTAAAAGAAACAAACATCCAAGTAAAAGCCTGTTGAAAAAAAACATGGAGCTAAGCTAAGAAATTTTTGTTTTATAGATAAAATTGTATTTTAAATAAATTAATTAATTAAATAACACTATTCATGAAGATATTTTCGGATAATTCAGGTGAAAAATCTAGTACCTACACGAGTAGGGGAGATCTACGAGGATTGTGTCAATTTTTACTTTAACGAACATATCTCGCTAATAAAATATTCTACAATTATGAGCTCCTTATATAAATGTAGCCCAACTTTCAGAAACAATCATCAAAATTGAGAGCTTATAAGAAAATGTACAAAACTAAAACTACTCGTGTCACAACTCT
Organism: Epinotia brunnichana; assembly: GCA_963854355.1. Classification (NCBI taxonomy): domain Eukaryota; kingdom Metazoa; phylum Arthropoda; class Insecta; order Lepidoptera; family Tortricidae; genus Epinotia; species Epinotia brunnichana. The sequence continues at coordinate 31,165,298 of OY977935.1, read as the reverse complement.
CCTAACACCGAGATAAGTTATGACAGGGATGTATTCACACCATTTAATGAACAAAAAATATCAAATATAAAAAAAAAAATGCAAAAACAAAAGTAGGTTTAATCATGTTATTGCATTCAGCATGCAACACCAAACTACAAGACCAAATAAGTTCGTATCAAAAACGACAAATAAACAAACAAACACTACAAGTTAATAATAACTTAATAAGTATGCAGAAATAACTTAGCAGAAAGCTCAAGGCAATAATTTACTTTCAAAACAAAGTTTTAACCGACTTTAATTCAGTACTCCGCCAAGCCACATTAACATTTCTAATTTTTTTTTCCAATTTTCCACATGAACTGATTTTCGAGAACAAAAGCGTTGATTTTTAGACCAATAAACCAAATCGCTGTATGTGGGCCTATAATATTTGAGGACTTCCGTCGATTCCTCAAGGATCTCAGAATTACCTTTGGCACTTCATTGTTTGCTATTTCAACGGAATAATATCAGAATCTGTGACGTACTTATATAGTTTGAAGAACATCATTGAGAAGTTCCACAAGCCATCTGTGGTCTTCATCATCACTTCCACTTCACCAAATTTATGATTTCCTGGTGTAAATACACGAGTTATAATAGAAAATACCGAAATTACTACACGCGTGCCTAATATATTTGAGGAGTTCCCTCAATTCCTCATGGTTCCCATCATCCAACTGGGGTTTTGGAAACAATGGGACCAATCTGGAAGCATATACTTTCAGTTAAAAAAAATAATTGTACGAATCGGTTCATAAATGACGGAGTTCTGAAGTAACAAACATTAAAAATAAAAAAAAATAAAAAAAATAAAAAAAAATACATGCGAATTGAGAACCTCCTCCTTTTTTTGAAGTCAGTTAAAAACAGGCTGTCACAACTCGCCTAGGTTTAAAAAATCACGAAAAGGACAATAATAATTCGTGATTTCTATTGAAACAAGATATACAAACACAAAAATACAATGCCATCCCTTGAAACATGAAAACCATACAATTTAAGAAAATATAATATTACAACGCAAACGGTAGAAATATAAATAGAATCAAAATTGTGGGAATAAACTTACTTTTCGCATTACTTTGTATGCAGACGCGGCCGTCATTATGTTCACAACACAACGACTTCGCGTGCGCTTCGAGCGCGTGCTATGCTATATAGCGCATCTTTAAATTAATAAACGAGTGCTTTTGCTAGCTCGCTAACGGTCGTTGGTTCTAAGAAATCATCGTTGTCACAACTCTCCTCTATCACTCCCCTACGTGTTCCCTACTACCTGTCTATACCTACACGAGTTCCCGGGATGGCAACTCTAATACCTACATACTAGCTTAAACCGGTGACTACGTCTCCGAGGAGCTTTTTAGTCGCGCCCTATGCAAACTTTTATCCATTTCCGGGACAAAAATCCCAACATTTAATTTGTTCGGTGGTTTAAGAGTGAAATTCGTAATAGACAAATAGAGCTGCTTAATATGGAATTTAGTATCGTGAGGTTTTAGTATCATATGTACCTATAGCCGGAGGTGCTAGATATTAGAGCCGGCAGCACCCGACACACGACAGTAGGTACAAGCGGCTTCGCTAATCCCTGGATCCCCAAAAGCCGCGCATTTCACGCCTCTTTATTACATTAATTTAAATGTTTGCGCGCTAGATCCCGCCGATCCTCCGCTCTTTGCGCTGTCGCGCAGCAAACACGGCCAATACCTACACACCCGCGCACAGTCAAACATTATAAAATTGACAAAAAACGCATATTTTGAATATTTTAATCCGTTCCTCTGTGTTTTTTTGATATTGACTCTACTTTAAAAGGTGTCTAGCATATAGTAGTTCTTCTAGAGTGGGATTCTTATTAACTAGAGCCATCGTATGGTATTAGACAGCACCTAAAGCTTGATAAGTCAGGCCGCATGGTAGCCGTCGGATTAGTCCTGTCAACACACCTGGACCGCGACAACAAACGGTCGTAATTAGTCACTCTAAGCTTCTCAGGCACGCGAATATTTACTTCTGCAACGCCGTTAAGTTATAGCTCCATAATCCGATAAACAGATCGCTTGCTCGAAAATTGTGTTATCGTCGCTGTAAAGTGTTCACAAGTCGCCGCTTTACGAGGGCAGGCGACGGGGGTATGCAAACATAAAAATTCTCTATCGGAACTAATAGGAGCGAAACAAATAAAAGGATACGTAAATAGAAGCGTCGGATAAATTCCAGTGGGGCTGGAGTGCGCGTAAATCCGCGCGATTTGTATCTGTGACAGGGAGAGGCGCCCCTCGCCCGTGCCCGCACCGCCCGACCTCCGACACAATTAATTTGACAGATATACTTTTGCAAAGGCCAACTAATCACAGCGCCCACCAAGTGTTCGCCTACCAACCCACCATCAGAGTGGTGATGTGTGACAATTTAGTACTTATGTACCTATATATAATTCATAATTATCTACTGTATTCATTGCAACCATGACGAGTATTATTTTAATCATGAATATTAAAATATTAAATTAATGTTTTAGTAGAAAAAAAACAATGTTGGCTTTTAATTTTTTTAAACTAATGTTAGGCGGCACTCCTTTCGCTTTCATTCATCCTTTTCGTATCTGGGACTATTAAAATAGACCCAACATTTATACATCTCAGCTATCGTTAGTATTAGTTAGTATTAGATATAGCTGTATGATCGCTCGAGCCTTGTAGGCCTACCCTAAAGCTATCCATCCAGCAATGTCGGTTCAAAAAGCCGACCACGTTTCCCCGCGGCGCGCCCGGTCACGTCTATGCAAATGATATTAAATTAGAAACGCTTAATAACAACTGTGCCGCTCTTCCTGTAAAGAGGTGCAATTACACCAATCAAATTGAAATTTAGAACACTAATTGTGCTCGACATGTTTTATGGCTGAGCTTTAATCTGGAGACGGGACGATCGGGGATACGACACGGGTTGGCAACGTTCAATCTGTTCCTAACTTTTGGATTAACATCGGTTTGCAATTAGGTATGCAAATTTTTATGCAAAGCGAAACACATTTATTTATTTACTTATGTAACGATTCCGTCGTATTGGATTGCATCAAATGGGGATTTTATTTAAGTCTAATAATCGGGTTAAAGAGGCTATTCGTATTAAAACTGTAAAAACACAGCTTTTTTTTTCAAATGTAATATTTGTTTCGTCTATATCCACTCCCACCAAAACGAATCTAACCTCTAAAGTTTAATGACGAATGTATCTATAACGCTCAAAGTTATATCTCGCTCGTAACTTACTTAGTAGGTATAGGTACCAATGTTAGCTCGATATATTGCAAAAATAGGTATAACAATAGTTAAATGTATTTAGATTATTTTCCCCTAAGAACTGTCAAATTATCACTAATGTACATATTATTATAGTTTAGGCAATAGCGAATTTAAAAAAGTGTTGTAAAATAATCGAGTCCTGGGAGTCCTTTTTTAATAAGGATCAGGACTCAAAAACGAGACACGGCTCCAAGACTTCTTACTGAGCAAGTCTCACGAATTAAACGAGCGTGGCATTAAGACTCGAGTCTCTCTTTTCTGCAGCCGAGTCCTTTTCTTTGTACCCAACTTTTTAATGCTTTGGCATTACGTTCGATCCGTACAGTTGTTTGAGGAACCGCTGTTATAGTTATTAGGGCGTTATTCGGTTCGAGCAGATCGGTATTGGCGCAGCGCGGGCGCTAAGCCGCCGGGCGCCGGGCGCACCTGTGACCGCACCGCTCGGGATTTAGCCCGCAACTTAACACCCCTGCTTACCCGGAACACGAAACTTTAGCTTTGGATGTGGCATATTCAGAATCTGGCCAGAGAGTCGTGTCACAAGCATGTTTTTCAAATTCCGAATGTTGCGAACGCAATTCTTTTTTGTGTATAAACTTAACTATAGGTACCTTTTTCATAAGCAGTAGCAAAACGCGCCCGTCAGGCACGGTTTGCATGAGGGGGGCTTTGAATGCGCCAATCATGGTGCTACACATGTGTGGGTTTATCCCTACCTAAAGCAACTAAAGATCTCGCTGGTCACTTACTTTGACATAACATATATACCACCACTTCTGTAACAATCTAAACGGCCACACTCTCCTTGCTTTCAATCAGAGCCTATATAATTGTAAATTATATTACAGTCAAACTTTTATCGAAGTTTTATTTAAAGTCGTCGAGCGAATAACACCACCGGCATCGGCGCAGACACCGAATATGGCAATAATTCGAACTATGAGATAAGCTGTCAGTTACGCTATGCAACCCCTGTTACCAGTAAGAGTTTATTTTCAAATTTGCCTCGTTTTGTTCACTCTACGGCATTTATCGCCCTGTAAGCTGAGTTTGATTTTGTTAGTTATTTAAGTATTGTGTTGGTGAACATTATTGACAGCTTCAACTATTAATAACTGTTCCCATTGTTATTTATCCCCAGCTACTGACTTTACAAGTCTTGAACTTTTTATCAAATAGACCTAATACCACAATTAAATACAAGAACAGGAAAGAGGACATTTAAAAGAAGTTACTTTTTACTTGCAGGTTTGAACTAGGTAGGGTTCAATAGCATCTACGAAATTAAACGGAATGGAAAATCCTCCATCGAGGATCCGGTACGATATAGCAATCCGATACGACGACAGGAGGACCCGTAAATGTGAAAATCGCGAACCTATAATCTAAGCGATAATGCGTAATAACAATAACCTTACTTAAGTATATTTTCAAACCACATGCTCGACAATGCCGAATTATAGGTCATGTAAACCCTACCGAAAGCAAGACATTAAATCCCTTGGTATTAGCCGGGTTATAATGTTGTACTGAATTTCATTGTAACCCGCTGGTTAATAATATGATTTCACTTTTCATAATTCTTATTACTATATTCATAAAGTTTAATTTTGCTAAACACAATTTGTCCTAGGCCATGGCCTACTTGATTTGACAAAATAAATGAAGTTTGCCTCCGTGTGAACCCCGGTCCGGAGGAGCGCGGTGCTCGAAATTCGAATTTCAAATCTAGGACCACGGCTTGTGCTTTCGAATTTGGAACGCCGCGCGCCTTCATTTGTTCACGCGTGACGAACAAATCGAGTTCTTGTAGGTGCCTATAGAAGATTTAATTTCAAAAATAATATTGAAAATGTCGAGTGATGAAAGTGTTTTGACTCCTGAGTTTATCAAATTAGATGCCATAGGCATTGTCAACAATCTGCTGCCAGAGAAGTCAAAGGAAAAATACCTAAAAGCCTACAACGATTTTGACAAATGGAAAGCTACTATGTGTCTAATGTTACTATGTACTTTTAATTTGCTAAATAAACATTATTTATCTACTGAGCCTGTTTTTTTGTCTCGCATAAGGTGTGAAAAGTAGAGTATACACCTCGGGGATAAGACTGTTTTAGTCTTGGGCGGTTGAACCCCTCACTGCACTCAGGACTCAGTCTTAATTCCCTCGCTTCGCTCAGGAATTAACTTATAACTCCCTCGCTACGCTCAGGAGTTAAATTATGAGTCCTTCGTTACGTTCGGGATTCAATTCGCTCCCGTGACATAAAACAGTGCTTTATCCCCTTGGTGTATAATCTACTATTATAACTGGCATAGCAGTTCTATAAGTAAGGTTTTACACGAAGGAGTACCTTCCTGTAAAACCTTTTTACTTGTTACCTTTCATTTCATTTATTTGCCATAAATTGTATGTTACTTAGGATGGTACATTAATAAAGTTTGTTAATTTGTTTCAATACAATTTTACCACTTTTGGTGTAACCTATTTACTTACTTTAATTAATGAAAATCTTTATTTGGTTACAGTAATGTGTACCTAACACAATAGTTTAGGGTTGGAATCTTTGGAGCGGGCCGGGGTATGCAGCGGTGGAGTGGGGGGGGGAATCGTGCTGGTCGGCGTCTACTTCTCCCCTAACCGACCGCTGTTTGCCTTCGAGCAATTCTTAGAGGAGCTTGGGAGGGTTGTGGGCGGCGCCGCTCCGGCAACGGTCCTACTTCTGGGGGACCTCAATGCGAAGAGCACAGCATGGGGTTCCCCCAGAACGGACTCGACTCCTGCCGTTGCTGCCCGCGCATCGGGCTGGCGTGTCCTGGGAGACGTAGAGACCCTCTCCGACCATCTCTACATCAGGTTCGGATTGAGGGTCTCCGAAGCAAGGCGGGTCCAGCTGCCCAATGCTGCGGGACAGGGGAGGAGGGGTGCCTTCCCGAAATGGTCCCTAGGCAGACTCGACAGGGATGCGGCGAAGGAGGCCGCGTTGATAGAGGCGAGGTGGGGCCGAGCACTGGACCGAGCAGCAGGAGTGGAAGAGAGGGCGCTCCAATTCCGTGAGTCGCTGGCGGCGGTATGTGACAGTAGCATGAAAAGGGCGGGGCGGCTGCCGGCGCGAAAGCAGGTTTACTGGTGGTCGGAGGAGGTAGCGGCCCTCCGATTCACGTGCAATAGGGCACGACGAGACTACACCCACTGCCGGCGACGAAGACACACCCCGGAAGAGGAGGAGCTCCTGCACAGGGCCTTAAAGGAAGCGAAAGAGGCCCTGTGCTTGGCTATTGCCAAAGCCAAGGACACGGCACACGATGTGTTCTTGGCCACGCTGGACAGAGATCCGTGGGGGCGGCCTTACAAGGTCGTGCGCAATAAAATGCGAAATGGCCCCTCCATGGATTTCCTAGAGCCGGAGCTCCTCACACGGGTGGTGGTGGGCTTATTCCCACCCGCCCTCAACTTCGCCCCGCCGGCAATGGCGCCGCCGCAGGTGGAGGAGGTGCCAATGGAGGTGGTACCCATCTCTGAGGGTGAGTTGGCATGGGCAGTGCACCGCTTGATGGCCTGCAAAAAGGCCCCGGGGCCGGTCGGAGTGCACGGTAGGGTCCTGCCACTGGTTATGGAGCACCTAGGGAGCCGCCTCAAAGAACTTTACGACGATTGTCTGGAGACGGGGCGGTTCCCACAATGCTGGAAGGAGGGCAAACTCTGCCTCCTCCGAAAGGAGAGTCGGCCGGCAGACTCCCCATCCGGGTGGAGGCCGATCGTCCTGCTTGACGAGACCGGGAAGATGCTGGAAAGAATCCTTGCGTCCCGGATCGTCAAGCATCTGGGCAATACGGGTCCCAACATATCGGACCGCCAATTCGGGTTCCGAACGGGGCGGTCCTGTATTGACGCGCTGAGTACCCTCAGGGCATTCAACGAGGAGGCGGAGGGGAGGGGGCAGGGAGTAGTGGCGGTATCGCTCGACATCGCCAACGCGTTTGGCTCCCTCCCGTACACAGTAATAGGGGAGGCACTCCGGTATCACGGGGTGCCTCCCTACTTGAGGCGTATAGTAGAGCACTACCTCACGCAGCGGGTAGTGCTCTACGAGGAAAGAGGAGGAGTAAGGAGGGCGTGGCCTATGGCCTGCGGCGTGCCCCAGGGGTCTGTTCTTGGACCCCTTCTATGGAACCTGGGGTATGACTGGGCCGTCAGGGGTGACCTCCTTCCCCGAATGGCAGTCATCTGCTACGCAGATTATACGATGGTGGCTGTTCGGGGAGCGGAGATGAGGGAGACTCTGCGGCAGGCGGAAGTGGCCGCGGAGCTAACTATCACCCGCATACGGCTGCTGGGATTGGAGGTCTCCCTCCCCAAGACAGACGCAATAATCTTCAAGGGGAGGGGGTGGCGGCCGCCTGCGGGTGCTGCGCTGCGAGTGAGTGGAGAGATGGTTCAGGTGAGGCCCCACATTAAATATCTGGGCCTCATCCTTGACAAGCGGTGGAACTTTGGAGAGCATTTCCGCCTACTTGCTCCTCGGATAGTGGCCGCGGCCTCTGCGTTGGGGCGGCTGCTGCCCAACGTGGGGGGGCCGTCCATCGCGTGCCGTCGCCTATAAGCAGGTGTCACTCGAAGTATGGCCCTTTACGGGGCCCCGATTTGGGCAGACAGGCTAAGCAGGGCAAATAAGACCCTGCTGCGTAGGCCACAAAGGGTGGTGGCCATACGCATATGCAGGGCCTACGTAACGGTGGCGTGGGCGGCAGCGTGCGCCTTGGCTGGCACTCCTCCGTGGGAGCTCGACGCGGAGGTGCTAGCTGAGGCGCACAGGGAGCGGGTGCGGTGGAGAGCCACCGGGGATTATCCCGCTCCTGAGGAGGTGAGGGCGGCGCGGCGGCAGACCGAGCGTAGGCTGCGCGAACGGTGGAAAAGTGACCTAGAGGACTCCCCCTACGGAATCCGAACTGTAGGGGCACTTATAAATCATTTAAGTTACTGAATAAATTATTTTGTATTTTTGTATTTTTTTGTATTTGTATTTTCCTTGGGTCGCTGGACGAATGGCTGGGTCCATGGTAAGGTGGACTTCCGATTAACGCAGGTGATAACCGGACACGGATGTTTCGGTCATTACCTGCATAAAATCAAAAGGGAGGGAAGCCCCGCCTGCCATGAGTGCGGCGCTGAAGATGATACGGCCCAGCACACCATGGAGTGGTGTACTCGCTGGACCGATGAGCGCCGCACAATGGTGATGGCCCTTGGAGTGAGTGATCTCTCGCTGCCCAGCGTCGTGGCGGCCATGTTGCGTAGCGAGAGATCTTGGGAGGCGATGGCCTCCTTCTGCAAAGTCGTCATATCGCGGAAGGAGGCCGCGGAGTGGGAGCGCGAAGACAGTGCGGATGCGCTCCCGCTCCGGCGCAGACGGAGGGGTCGAAGACGCGCGCGGTATGCAGCGGCAGGCCGCGTCCTCCCCCAGTAGGGCCAGTGGGTTGGGGACCCACATTGCACATGGCCCTACACGTCTGGGGGGAGGGTCAAGCGTCCTGACCCTCCCCTCCTTTGGCGCGGGTGTCCTGGCACGAGTAGAAGCCGGGACCGCCGGGGGGTGCCGTGGTTAGAATGTTCGCGATCCCATGGCGCCCCCTTAACGGCAATGCGGGTGACGCCGGTGTGTTTTTAGTGGGTATGCTCCCCCAGTCACCATCACTCGGATGGCGGCGGGAGGAGAGAGTCCCACATAACCCCCAAATAGCCTTCCCCAGGCCGGGGGTATGCGTAAAGCATTTTCACACCGACAAAAAAAAAAAAAAAGGGTTGGAATCTCTAGTAAGTAACCTATAATAGCAACAAAGTAATAACCGTTCCATGTCGAAATAAAAGTAATTTAAATACAATTAAATTTACACTTATTCTTAACCTAAATTAATTAATCCAATATGTGTGTGTGTATTTGTGTGTGAGCACCCGTGTTTGTGTGGAGTGTGCGTGCGTGCGTGCGTGCGTCCGTGCGCGTGTGTGTGTATGCGTTTGAGTGCGTGAGCTAAAATATTATGCAAATACATGGGTATTTAGTTAGGTATATTTATTTAATTTGTAACTAGTATTACACAGTATGATAGAGGAGTGCTCTTGTTTCATCATAATCTATGTAATTCTTTTATCCATTCCTTCACAACTTTTTTTACAAATAAACAATTGTAAAGGGTATATAGAAATAATTTTATTTTCTCAAACATGCTCGGAAATGTATGCGTTAATGTCACGAAATGAAGACATGAAGTTCCTTGTTTATGGCTGCCTACATTACTTCTTGGCCTAGGCCAAGAAGTAATGTATGAAAACCCTAACTAAAAACATTATTGGCCGCTACTCTAACTTTTTAAATTTGCTTACTGATATTAAACAGACAAAGGAAAAAATACATACTGCCAACCACCAATACTTTTTTTTAATTGTTTTAGTTTTTTGTAAAAAAAAAAATTGTTAGTTTTTTAATTTTTTTTGTTATTTTTCGTTTATTTTTTAGTGTTTATCGTTTTTAATGATTTAAAAAAAAATCTTTTCTTTTCTTGATGTTTGTCTATTTTTTAATGTTAAAATTTTTGTAGGGTCTTTTATGTTATTTTTAAGTTTTTTTTATCTATTTTTCCTTTGTTTTATTTTTTTAAATGTTTTTTGTTTTTTTGTCTTTTTTTTAATTTTTTCAAGTTTTCCTTTTTGTTTTACTTTTTTAAATGTTTTTTTTTCCTTTTTTTTTGTTTTTTTTAAATGTTTTTTGTTTGTTTTTCTTTTTTTAGTTCTTTTGTTTTTTTGTTGTATTTTTTAATGTTTTTTGTTTTTTTTCCTTTTTTTTTTTGTTTCTTTTTTTTTTGTTTTTTTTTCTTTTTTTCCTTTTTTTTAGTTTTTTTAATGTTTTTTTTTTTGTATTTTTTTATTTTTTTTCCTTTATTTGTTTTTTTTTTAATGTTTTTATTTTTTTTTGTATTTTTTTTATTTTTTCCTTTTTTTTTTGTTTTTTTTAATGTTTTTTGTTTGTTTTTCTTTTTTCTTGTCCATTTTTTTGTTTTTTTCTTTTTTTTTTTTGTTTTTTGTCTTTTTTTTGCACTTTTTATGTTTTTTTTGTTGTTTTTTTTAAATATTTTTTTCCTTTTTGTTTTACTCTTTTGTAATGTTTTTTTAATATTATTCTTTTTTAATGTTTTTTTTTTATTTTTTAGATTTTTTTATCTAGAATCTTTCTCACTTTAGTGAGGTGAAAAGGATTCTATTTTTAAACCACTCACATTCGCTAGCTCGTGTTTCAATTCCACACTCGCGGTTAAATTATAACTGCACCCTTGTATAACAAATAACTATTTATTATTTCCTCACATCGTTTGAGAAAAGCACTATACAAGCCTCGGCCGGAACAGGGATTGCTGGACTCATTGTATCCGGCCTCGTCTACGACTCGGCCGTCTAGCCCAAACTCGTCCATCAATCCCTTACTTCACGGCCTTTGCAGTAATGTACTATTATGTTATTGTATAGGTAGGCAGATTGATTTGCAAATTGCCTTTTACCAAAGACTGACTTAGTGTAGGGCGTCACAACTACTTTATCTCCTTCTTCGTGTTGATGTTGCAGGTTTAAAGGGTTGAGTCTTGTGTAGCTTTAATAGTGTGTTTAAGATGTAAAGTTTCCTCATAGTAAGTAGTTCACAACCCTTGTATAATTCATTTGTGGGGTATCTATATAAGTTTTCGAAAACAAGACTTTAAGAAGACACCTTTGACCCCTTTCAGCATCAATAAAAGTTGTGTTTGCTCCGCCCCATATTGGGATACAATAAGACATAACGGGCTGTGCTAACGCGGTGTAAAGAACTTATAGTGTAAAATAAACTTGAGTATAGCAAAACGCAAGTTTAATCAGCGGAAATGAATATTGGGTACATTTATTCCGGTTCGTGGCTCAATGATCGACGCACGGTGTTCGTCGGGCCCGCCCGCCCTGATCGCCGTGTCGGGTGTTGTTATAGCCGTTAGATTAGCCCGCTGATGCCGCTGAGCCATTACATATATCTCATATTGAAATTGGACCTGTCCAAACCACTTGCAACTGTGCAAAATGATCCATTAACTTGCTTTTAAAACAGGGCGAAAAAATTTAAATAATTTCTTAAGGGTAACCTAATTAATGATTTTAAACGATGCATGTGTTAAGTATTAAGTTTCAAAATCGGGGAATTGGGAATTTGAATAGCACACTATTTGTCATTGCGCTCACTAAAAATGAAAAAATTAACCATACATGGTTTACGATGACTGAATTTTATAAACTAGTGTACAAACTGAACTGGGTTGAAGTGTGTTGTAGGCGATGGGTTAGATACTTTTAACTTCGATTTCACATTTTTTCGATCTTTTATGCTTCTTAAAAGTGGCACTGGAACACAAGTTTAATGTGCTCTGCCTACCCCTTTTAGGGATAAAGGCGTGATTGCATGTATGTATGTACAAACTATGGCTTTATCGGTTTTGATCACATTCAGTAACATTGAAATCCATCGTAATCATTTATATTTAGTGTAGTAAAAGGTAAGCAAACATTGCGTTTCTTATTATCTATCTATACATATAATAAAGCTGAAGAGGGTCGAAAGTCTGTACATGGAAGATATTCGAAAAAAAATTGGCTAGGGATACTTAAAATCGATAACAGAACACGTTCCAACAGTTTTTAGATTTTTTGTCTGTTTATCTGTTTATCTGTTTATCTGTTTATCTGTTTATCTGTTTATCTGTTTATCTGTTTATCTGTTTATCTGTTTATCTGTTTGTCTGTTTCTCTGTTTATCTGTTTGTCTGTTTATGTGACCGCGCATCACGTGAAAACGGCTTAACCGATTAAGATGAAATTTGGTATAGAGATAGTTTGAGTCCTAGGGAAGGACTTAAGGTAGTTTTTATCCTGGAAATCAACCCCTAAGGGGATGAAATGGGGGTTGGAAATTTGTATGGAGCTACTTAAACCACTGCACCGATTTGGATGAAATTTGGTATATAGCTAGATTGAGTCCCGAGGAAGGTCAAAGGATAGTTTTTATCCTGAAAATCTTCCCTTTAGTGGGTAAAATGGGGGGGTGAAAATTTGGATGTAATCCATTTTGATAAAATTTGGTTTAGAGGTAGTTTAAGTTCTGGGGAAGGACATTGGATAGTTTTTATTCTGGAAATCTTCCCCTAAGGGGGTGAAATGGGGGGTGAAATTTTGGATGGACTCCGTTTAGACCAAATTTGGTATAGATATAGTTTGAGTCCCGGATAATGACAATAGATAGTTTGAATACCGAAATTCATCCCCCAAGGGGATGAAATAGGGATGAAAATGTGGATAGATCCCATTTAGTTTAAATTTGGTATAGAGATAGAAGGAGTCGCAGGGAAGGACAATGCATAGTTTTTATCCTGCAAAAATCATCTCCTGAGGGGGTAAAATGAGGGGTGAAAAATTGGATAGAACCGATTTAGATGAAATTTGGTATGGAGATAGTTAAGAGTCCTGGGGAAGGACTTAAAATAATTATTAGTCCAAAAATCATCTCCTAAGGGGGTCAAATGGGGTATGAAAATTTGGATGGAACCCATTTACGGTATAGCGAGTTGGAGTCTTGGGGAAGGACATAGGATAGTTTACTCTTGAAAATCATCCCCTAAGGGGGTGTAATTGGGGGTGAAAATTTGTTTGTGACCCATTTTGATGAAATTTGGTTGAACGATAGTTTGAGTCCCGGAGTATGACAACGGATAGTTTTAATCCCGAAAATCATCCCCTCAGGGATGAAATAGGGGGTGAAAATTTGGATAAAACCCATTTAGATGAAATTTGGTAAAGATATAGAAGGAGTCCTAGGGAAGGCCAATGCATAGTTTTTATCCCGAAAAATAATTTCCTGAGGTGGTGAAGATTTCGATAGAACCCATTCAGATGAAATTTGGTATAGAGAGAGGTCTCAGTCCAAGGAAAGAACATAGAATAATTTTTATTCCGGAACACATGAAATGAGGAAATAAGGGGATCACATAAGGGGGTGAGAAATGGTGGATGAAAATTTGGATTGAACCCATTTACGGTATAACGATAGTTAAGGAAGGACATAGGATAGTTTTATCCCGAAAATCATCCCCTAAGAGGGTGTAATTGGGGGTGAAAATTTGTTTGTGACACATTTTGATAAAATTTGGTTGAAAGATAGTTTGAGTCCTGGAAAAAGACAAATGATAGTTTCTATTCCGGAAATCATCCCCTAAGGGGGTGAAATGGAGGTGAAAATTTGGATGTAGCCCATTTAGATGAAATTTGGTATAGAGATAGCTTGAGTCCTGGAGCATTCTCCATGATTTTCGGGATAAAAACTACCCGTTGTCATAACAACGGATAGTTTTTATCCCGAAAATCATCCTCTAAGGAGGTGAAATAGCGGGTGAAAAATTGGATGGAACCCATTTTTATAGCGGTAGTTGGGAGTCCTGGGGAATAGGAACATTATATAGGTAAATATATGTATGTGACGTTCCAAGGGAAAAGGTACCTTATGGCGGTAGTTTCGAAGATGTTTTCTAAAACGGGGTAAAAAATACGTTTTATTATGGCAATTTTGAAAACTATTAGATGTAACATTTTGTTGACGTATCTTTATTTTTAATATAAAATATTTAAATTACAAGTCAGTTAATTTAGTCCTGGCAATATGTCCTACGGTTTAGTAGAAAAGGTCCTTACGGACGTGTGATATGAAAATATGCAAAATAATAATGAAAAAAGCCTACATGCATCTATTATGGTGAGGCGGGTCATAGAAATCAAGTTTGCGGCGGAGTCTATTTTGTAAAAAAAGGCGTTCGGAGTAAGCTAATCTATAAAATCATGCAACTCAACCATAATGACCCTTTCCTTTATACAATCCATACTAATATTACAAATGCGAAAGTAACTCTGTCTGTCTGTTAACTTTTCTTCCTTTATTTGGTTGAAATGAAATTTGGTGTAGAGATACTTTTAATTCCAGGGCCTTCCCAAAGAATCCTTACTAAAGATAGTTTTTATCTGGAAATTCATCACCTAAGGGGGTGAAAAGGGGGGAGAAAGTTACGATATAAACGAGTTCCGCGCGGACGAAGTCGCGGGCAAAAGCTAGTAATACTTATAATTATAACACGTAAGTGTAGGTACTTATAAGTCTCAGCATAACAGTTATAACTGTACTTAATTGTCTCTCTTACGCAAGTCTATGGCTATAAAAAATATATTCACAAAAGGCAAGCAATTTAAAAGCCAAAATAAGAGGTCACAACACAGTTTTTCGTAAAGGAGTGTTCATCGCAAACTACGTTAAAATGATTTAACTCCCCCAGATAGCGGGCGGGCCGCCGCGGGCACCGTTACCGGGATCGCCGGCTCGCCGCCTAATAAACGCTTATCAACGCGCTCATTATCACACCCTTAACATCGCTTTAATGTCTTGCTCTTGAACAAAACATATTTAATCACATTTTTCCCCGGCAGGAGAAAACTTTTTTAAATTTCATAAATTCCGTGCGGCGGCGAAAGGACGGCCGGGAGAAACACGAGAATGACTTGGTTTTAATCTTTTGAAATTAGAACACAATTTTGTTCTTAACGACTTATTTTTGAAGCAAAACTTTTATGAGGATATGTTCATAGTCTCATACATTATGAACTTATTGTTATTATATTTTATACTGTCTTATCAGGAAGCTCAAACTTGCAATGACTTTAATTGTTTCATATTTTACAGCGCTTTGCAGTGGTAGTAGGTACCTATACTACCTATTTACCTATAGTTGATGTAGCATCGACGTGCCAAACAACTACACAAATTATCAGATTGCAAACCAGGGATTATGAAGCAACCTCACAACTCTTCAGAAAGTAAGTACTAAGTATTTTCCATTTTCTAAATAGGGATCATTACTGCAATGTTCTGCCGCCAGAGTGCAGCACTAGCACAAACCGTAAACCACTAGAGGAAGATAGGGACTCACACACACATGCACAATTGATTGTCAAATGAGTGACAAGGATGCATACATAGAAAATACCGTAGGTGGGAACGAGATACAATGCCAACTCTGCTAGTGTCGCCCCCTATGCGGAGTTTTGCGTAATGTGCCCTATTAGCCCGACGGACGGACACGATCGTATTAGGAACCTCTAGCATTAGCATTATTATTAAGCAGGATCACCTCAGCTAAACCATCGATCAATTTGAATAAAGTGATGTTCATAATATCCCTACAAACACTCTGACTCAAGGTTTTAGTACTTGGTTGGGTCACGGGGGCCGTAATTCACGGGAAGTGGCGATCGCCGCCCGACGCTCGCACGCTTGATCTTTTAAGCCCGCCTTTACGGCTCTCGCGATACTAAATTATAATATAACACGTCGTAAATTCTCAAAACTATCCGTCTATGACACGGCAGACTTTAGCGCCAACTTAATAACAGCGCGAATATATATAAGTATACGTTTATACACCACAGATTTTTATTAATGCTATGTTTACTACTCATTTTCATATTTTTGTGTAGGATAATGAGTGCGGCTCAGGTGTACATTTAACCAGATTGTCAAGTGTTTTTCTGAACAAATCTCCCCCATATTTAAACACAGAATGAAGAGCCTACAAGCAAACAGTATCGTAGCGCGGCAAAAAAATAAAAAAGGGATGTCGGCGCGAAGTATCTTGCCTGCCTACTCGTTACTCGTAATATTCGAAGCCATGGCGAAAGAACGAAATTGAATATTAAATGAAATAATTTATGCCATATTTATCATTTTGCAAATGAGAAGTCTCACCTTAATGAAAACGGTGCTTCAAATTGTATCTTTGTTTCAAGTATAGCTTTACAATACTTACCTACTGGTTGTTAAAAAACAAAGAATATTGATGTCTTTCTTTCCTTCGCTCTTCAACTAAATATAACAACTGAAACTATGGAATCGTAAGAGCACGTTTAATTTGAGTCCTCCCCATGTTTACCTACAAATCGTAGAAATCAGTGTAATTAAGTGGCCCGACTCCGAGTTGGTACATGCAAGTAATTGTGTTACGTTATAAATCACCTGGGATCAGCCTATCGCTGCTACCCGCATCACACCGGTGATAGGCGAGACATATGTGGCCAGCGCCGGCGAACCGATTAGTGTTTCCTAAAAATATCAAGTAAAGTAACCAACGTCACACTGTAGACACACCACCCTTTTTGTTGATAATATAGATAAAAGTTTCTCCTTGACATAGGTATCAATTTGGATTTAGAAAGCAGCAATTAAATAAAGTGACGATTCCTCAGAATATCCGCATATTTCTTGTATATTAACAGCACGATGTCGTACGCAACTGGTCAGTTCCTAATTAGAAACGCATACTTGCCGGTCTTGTGATTGTTATTAACACTCAATTTAGAAATGACCAAATTCTACCAATTCGTCTACACTCCAGAACAATTAAAGCAGGTACATTCATACGGAAATTCGGTATACTAAATATATAGGTATATCATGCTACATAGAACTAGATACTTAGAGCTCATTGTAGTTTTAGATAGAGTCCTGGCCCCGTAGCATGGTTGGCCTAATCACGTAATAGGTGAAAAGATAAGAGCGTCGTCTCTTTCTATCGAACGGTGTCAGCCAGTGACGGATGCTCTATCTTGTCACTTATCGCGTGATAAGGCCAACCTAAACCATGCTACGTGGCCTGTAATCAACATGCTTAGCTTCAAAGGTAAGCAATAATTTAAATGCGTCCTCTGTGGCTCGACATTGTGCTGAGTGGACTCATTTTTCTCATTTCACGTAATATGTAAAAATGTACGTAATGTGTAATTTTGTAATTGCGAAATAAACTTATTTTCTTTCTATATAAATAAATAAAAACTATTATTAGGCACTACCCATGCATTCTATCTCTGAACAGTAGTAGTAAGAGAGAGGAGGCTTAAGTAAGAATAAATGCAGAAATTAAATAAAACATCGGGCAGGTAAGTCGCGGCCGCGGTAGGGTGTTCGTTAAGGTTTAATTAAATCGTCCTCGGCGGCCTCTCGCGCTTTAATTCCACCGTTATTAACGCTGTTAAAAAGTGAGTGGCCAGAACAGCGCCGTCCGTTGAGACACCAGCCGCCTCCGTACTACCGTTTCACAGGTATAACTAGGTAGATAGCTAAAAAACTTAAGTACTTAAAGCCCCTCTTGCAGGTAGTTGTGGATTGTTCGAACAGCCATTTATTTTCTTTGTGTTACTAATTTTAAATACGTACGTCAGAAACGTTTTACAAGCCTATTTTAAATACTTACGGCCGTATTCAGAAACGTTTTACAAGCCTATTTTAACTAAAATGGCGTTAAAATTCGTTTGTCTTTATCTGTCACATTGACATGTGTGTTCGTAAGAAAGGGACACGGCACTTTTTATTTAGCAGAGGCATTTTAAGTTTTATAAATAAGGGGGGTAAATGTATAATCGAAGAAGTCACAGCTACATGCAAAAGGGGTATTTCTTTAGTTTTTTTACGTACCTACATAAGAGATATAATATATTTAATCTGATTATGATAAAAAACCTTTTTACACCGATTTGCCAGTGAATGTCGAAATTATCGGCATGTTTTTAAACACTTTTCAGAACTATCTACCTACATGGCCTATTGGAGCACTTAATAGGATCTGTATTCTTAATAATTGCTAACTTATATATTTATTGAACCCATTCCGCTATAATCACGACGCACATGTGTCAGGCGGCTATGGGCGATGTTCGCTACAAGTATCTACATAATATACTTATAGATTAACCTGCTACGAACTACGCCGTAGCGCTACGAACAGCTTATTCCAATATGTGAGGGAGACAGCAGCGTTTGAAGCAATATCTGCACCATATTAATATTTTACACAAGCAAGTATTGCAAATGTTTTCTTCCACATAAAAGTCAAATCCTAACCACATTGTCTAAATACCAACAAAGTTGTGTACACAATGATGTAATATTACGCAGATATTTCTCCAGTCCTTGCCAGTTAAATGTTTTCTCGGCTCGCTACTTGAGAGATTTCCTGTGACGTAAGTGGCTGCGGCGTTTCCGCGCGGGGTGATAAGACGACCCCCTTCCGCCCCCGCCCGCCCGCCGGCGCGACCCACCAAACTGTTTGGATTTTAATTTCATCCCTAAGTGTTGTTTCCAGAGACATCTTCACTTAAGTACTAATTTGTCCCAACTGGAACGATTGAGCCATTTTTACGTCCCCATAGCAGTCACTTTAATTAGTTTGACTTGGTGATTGCACCTAATTACAATTGGAAGTTGTCATTGCTCGTGTTCTAAACTAATATTTCATTATTTTTGTAATTAAAAAACACTCGTTCAATTGCTAACTAATCAATATTCCTTTTTAATTGAACTAAGAAATCCTCTTCTATAAGTAAGTAGGTAGTTTTTCAAAAATGCAATACCTACCTACTAGTATTTTAAAAAAATGTGACAGTACCTACGCACCTAGTATTTTAAGCAACTGTTTACAATGCGAGCCTTGGCGACCATCGCAAATGTTAAAGACGCCACGAGCGTTGCATACAATGATGATGTAATCTCCACTTATAATAAATCTCTAATCTCCACTTATCTCCACTTATAATAAATCTCTAAATTAAAAAAAGAATCAGCCAGTTTGAAACTAAGCTTTGTGTGGTACGAATGTTCTCATCATCCCATGAACGGAAAAATATGAAACATTTTATATAGGTACATTATTATTCTAGCTGCAACTTAGGATAGTTTTTATCCGACTGCGACAGTTAATTAATTTTCCGTAATATACGACTTCATTTAATTTTTCATTAACTTTTATTGAAATCAAACGCTGCTCCAACTGTCAGCTATAAGAAACGTCAAATTTTCTTCAAAATGGCGGAATTGCTTTGCCTTTCACTTATTAATAATTTAAATCCAGTCTACGATAGAACTTTACGATACACATGCCAAAAGTTAAACCATAAAAAAATATTCGATTGTGATATGAGAACTTATATGCGCAAATGTCGCATTATGGTGTAATCTCTATAAATGTATCAACAAATTTGAACAATATAATTATATTGTTTTTTTTGAATGGCAAACACACGCGCTCTTTGCGCATCCTGCCAAAGTGCCTGCGGCGCTACCACGAAAACCGAAACTCGAAGTTCGTATAATTGCATCCCTGTCACTCGAGTATTGTTATTGTTAGTGCGATAGAAATAGAGAAACCCGAATATTTGTTTGTTATTTTACCCGATGCCTGGTTAGGCTAGGTTCCTGGGCTTCACTCTGGACTCTCACCTTAACTGGAAGTGCCATGTAGACAAACTATGTGATAGATTGAGTAGTGCAGTCTTTGCTTTGCGTAAACTAAAACCTATGGTATCGGACGATGCCATGAAGCAGGTTTATTTTGCTCATTTTCATTCGCTGATGTCCTACGGTACGCTCATTTGGGGAAACTCAACGGATGCCAACAGAGTGCTGCTTATGCAGAAACGTGCCGTACGTGCGATGATTGGGGCAAAATCAAGGAGTTCGTGTAGAGGCCACTTCCCAACGCACGGTATTATGACGCACTACTCACTCTATATATTCGAAATTATAATGTTTGTAAGGAATAATTTTTCCTCGTTCGATACCGTAAATGTGATTGGCAAAACACTCCGCCGCACTGGGCGTTTGAGAACAGTTCCCCGTCGCATGGCACTTGCAGAAAAGAACCCGCGTGTCATTGGGCCTACCTACTACGAGCGACTACCCGCTGATCTTAGACTGGAACCATCTGACGAAGCATTTAGACGCCGCCTGAAATACCTTTTATTGGAAAATCCATTATACTCAGTTAAAGAGTATATGGATCTTGATCTGACATGTTAAATTATTATTTTTACCTATTTACATTTGTTTTAATATGATTTGACATTAAATATCACCTATATTCTAATGCACATTACACTATATTGTAAATTGAATGACGATACCTAGTGGTTGACATATTTGTTCTTTTGATTTTGTTTTATTTTTATATGTACTCGTTATTGAGTAAATTTGTTGACATTGTATTAATTTAATATTATATCTTTATTTTTTCTTTGTTTTTGACGATCATGATAAATAATCTTATTTTTTTGGACATGACAGCAAATTTGTAATGTATTTTTTATCATGAAATAAATAATCTAATCTAATCTAATCTAATCTATTTTCGAATTCCGAAATTCGTGGTTATAGCTCAGGAATCGAAACTACACCCCAAAAGGCGCGTCCGCTGCGCCATGTTTTCGTGGTTTTTAAACGTCAAACATGTTTTGCCAATCAAAACAAAACCCTATTTATTTGCCGAACCTGACGGAAAACATGTTAGATGTTTAAAAACATGGAAAACATTGGTGCAGCGGACCCGGCTGTAGGTAGACACTAAATAAAATAATCATAATGTATTTTCTCGAAAAAAGGATAATAGAGAAAAAATCAACGCAAGAGGTTATATTTATAGGTAATCACTAAGTTTCAAAGTTTTATGTTATGTCCCTTTTCCACAAAACGTACCTTCATATGAAACGATTGTTTTTTACTATGACGCTCGAGGATATTGACGTCACAGTCCCCGATCGTTTTCTCACTCTAACAAGCGACATTAAAACGGTTTTGAGATATTTGAATGGGATTTTCGTCATTATCTATACCTACATATAAATGCCTACTCGTTTGTCCTGACTGACTCACCCACTCACTCATCAACGCACAGCCGAAACTAGAAACTAGGGCTAGAGAGTTGAAATTTACACCAGAACTACCTTTTACAACGTAGGCAACGGATAAGAAGGGATTTTTGGAAATTCTACCCCTAAAGGGGTCAAATAGGGGTGCAAAGTTTGTATGGGGGAAACTTTATTTTTTGAGCTAGAGATTTAAAATTTTGTATAAATATTACTTATTAGAATACAAATGAAATACTTTCAACGTTTAGGAAAATTCTGCCCCTAAGAAACAAGGGGTGCAAATTTTGTATGAGTTAAACTTTATTATTTTAGCAAGAATTTTAATACATTGTAGAAAGCTTACTTATTAGAATACAAATAAAGTACTGTCAGCGTTTTGGAAAATTCAGCCTCTTAGGGGGTTAAAAAGGGTTGCAAAGTTTGTATGAGCGAAACTTCTTTTTGAGATAGAAGCTTAAAAGTTTGTACAGCGGATTGGAAAATTCCACCCCTAAGGGTATGAAAAAGGGGTACAATGTTGGTTAAGGTTGAACTAGAATCTCAAACCTTTTTAAAAAGATTACATAATAAAATAAAATAAAATACTTTCAGCGTTTTAGAAAATTCCACCCCTTAGGGGTGTATAAGGGGATGCAACGTTTGTAAATATATTTTTTTAGCAAGCGACAAACCTTTGTTGAAGATTAATTATTACAGTACAAACAAAGAAATTTCAGCGTTTTGGAAAATTCTACCCCTAAGGGTGATTAAAACGGGTGAAATTTGTATGGAGGAAATTTTTTTTTTGAGCTAGATTCTTGACATTGTGTAGAAAGATTATTTATTAGAATACAAATATATAGGTAAATTACTTTCAGTGGTTTAAAAATTTCCACCCGCTAAGAGGGGGATAAAGAGGTGCAATGTTTGTATAGGAAAACTTTTTTTAGGTAGAAACTTAAAACTCTGTAGAAAGATTAAGTACCGACTTATTAAAATACAAAAAAATACCTACTGCCAGCGTTTTGTAAAATTTCACCCCTTAAGGGGTTAAAAAAGGCAAGGTTCGTATGGGAAACACTTTTTTTAGCTAGAGACTTGATAGTTAGTAGAAAAAATACTTACCTATTACAATAAAAAAACCGATTGTTTTATTTTTAATTTTTCCCTGAAAAGCGTTTAAAGTTTGTATGGAGAGCAAGAAAATTTTAAGTATGATATTTGTAACTTCGATCTTAGCCTGTTTAGACTACAAAACTTATTTTAGCATTCTTTTTAAATATATCCCCTGAATGGGATTATTAGGGTGTTCAAAGTTTGTATGGAGAGCAAGATATTTTTAACGTAAGGGATTTGTAACTTCGGTTTGAAACTGTTTGCTAAAATTCTACAAAACTTATTTCAGCGTTTTTTTAATTCATCGCCTAAGAAGGTTAAAAGGGGGTTCGAACTTTGTATAGAGAGCAAGACATTTTTAAAGTAAGAAATTTGTACTACTGTTGCAGACTATTTTCTATGAGGGTTCAGAGAGGGTTCATAGTTTGTATAGAGAGCAAGAGATTTGTAACTTCGGTTTAAGATTGCTTTCTAAAAACTAGGTACAACATTAATATTAATGTTTTTTTTTTAATTCATTCCTTTTACAAACATTTAGACGATTACATGTTATACGCGGACGAAGTCGCGGGCAACAGCTAGTATAAAATAATTTACGTTAAAAACAAAGTTTAAACCGACTTCAATTCAGTACTTCGCCAAGCCACATGGTACATGAAACATTCCACATTTCCTTTCCATTTACCACATGAACTGCTTTCCGAGAGAAAATGCGTTGATAATTACAGAAAAAACCCAAGTCGCTATATTATGTGGGCTGATAATATTTGAGGAGTTCCGTCGATTCCTCAAGGATCTTAGAATTAACACTTCATTAGTTGCTACTTCAACGGAATCATGTCAGAATCTTTGACGTACTTTATGCATACATCTTTGAGGAGTTCCATAAGTCATCTGTGGTCTTCATCATCAGTTCCACTTCACCAAAATTACGATTTCCGAAGGTAAATACACGAGTAATAATACTTATAATAGAAAATACCGAAATCACTACACTCGTGGCAATAAAATTTGAGGGTTGCCCTCAATTACCCTGGGATCCCATCATCAGATCCTGACTTGGTGACAATGGGACCACTTCAGGAGAGTACTCTTTTGAAAAATAAAAGAATTTTGGAAGTCGGTCCACAATTGACGGAGAAATCGGTGATCATACGTTACATCTTTGAGGAGTTCCATAAGTCATCTGTGGTCTTCATCATCAGTTAATTTAACTTGCAAGATTTGATTACAGACAGACAGACAGACAGACAACGGGACAGGTGAAACTAAATAAAAACTTGTAAAATAAAAATTTCCTCTGTACAAGCTACTCATCTCCACTTATAATAATCTCCACTTATAATAAATCTCTAAATTAAAAAAAGAATCGGCCAGTTTGAAACTAAGCTTTGTGTGGTACTCGTGAATGTTCTCAGCATCCCATGAACGGTAAAATATGAAACATTTTATATAGGTACATTATTATTCTAGCTGCAACTTAGGATAGTTTTTATCCGACTGCGACATTTAATTAATTTTCCGAAATATACGACTTAATTTAATTTTTCATTTATTTTTATTGAAATCAAACGTTGCTCCAACTGTCAGCTATAAGAAACGTCAAATTTTCGTCAAAATGGCGGAATTGCTTTGCCTTTCACTTATTAATAATTTAAATCCAGTCTACGATAGACCTTTACGATACACATGCCAACAGTTAAACCATAAAAAAATATTCGATTGTGATATGAGAACTTATACGCGCAAATGTCGCATTATGGCGTAATTTCAAAAAATGTATTAACAAATTTGAACAATATAATTAACACGAATTTGATTTTTTTTAATTGTAATGGCACGCGCTCTTTGCGCATTCTGCCAAAGTGCCTGCGGCGCTACCACGAAAACCGAAACTCGAAGTTCGTATAACTGCATCCCTGTCACTCGAGTATTGTTAGTGCGATAGAGATAGAGATACCCGAATATTTTCGAATTCCGAAGTTCGTGGTTGTAGCTCAGGAATCGAAACTACACCCCGTAAGCCGCGTCCGCTGCGTCATGCTTTCGTGGTTTTTAAAAGTCAAACATGTTTTGCCAATCAAAACAAAACCCTATTTGTTTGCTGAACCTGACGGAAAACATGTTAGATGTTTAAAAACATGGAAAACATTGGTGCAGCGGACTCGGCTGTAGGTAGACACTAAATAAAATAATCATAATGTATTTTCTCGAAAAAAGGATAATAGGGAAAAAATCAACGCAAGAGGTTATATGTATAGGTAATCACTAAGTTCCAAAGTTTTATGTTCTGTCCCTTTTCCACAAAACGTACCTTCATATGAAACGATTGTTTTTTACTATGACGCTCGAGGATATTGACGTCACAGTCCCCGATCGTTTTCTCACTCTAACAAGCGACATTAAAACGGTTTTGAGATATCTGAATGGGATTTTCGTCATCTTCTATCTATCTATACCTACATATAAATGCCCTGACTGACTCACCCACTCACTCATCAACGCACAGCCGAAACTACTGGGGCTAGAGAGTTGAAATTTACACCAGAACTACCTTTTAGAACGTAGGCAACGGATAAGAAGGGATCTTTGGAAATTCTACCCCTAAAGGGGTCAAATAGGGGTGCAAAGTTTTTATGGGGGAAACTTTATTTTTTGTGCTAGAGACTTTAAATTTTGTATAAATATTACTTATTAGAATACAAATAAAATACTTTCAACGTTAAGGAAAATTCTGCCCCTAAGGGGGTAAACAAGGGGTGCAAATTTTGTATGAGGGAAACTTTATTATTTTAGCAAGAGACTCAATATGTTGTAGAAAGCTTACTTATTAGAATACAAACAAAGTACTGTCAGCATTTTGGAAAATTCAGCCTCTTAGGGGGTTAAAAAGGGTTGCAAAGTTTGCATGAGCGAAACTTCTTTTTGAGATAAGCTTAAAAGTTTGTAGAAAGATTACTTATTACAATACAAATAAAAAAAACAGCGTTTTGGAAAATTCCACCCCTAATGGTATGAAAAAGGGGTACAATGTTGGTAAAGGGGATTTTTTTGAGCTAGAATCTCAAACCTTTTCAAAAAGATTACATAATAAAATAAAATAAAATACTTTCAGCGTTTTAGAAAATGCAACGTTTGTAAATGTATTTTTATAGCAAGCGACAAACCTTTGTTGAAATATTACTTATTACAATACAAATAAAGAACTTTCAGCGTTTCGGAAAATTTCACCCCTAAGGGTGATTAAAACAGGTGAAAACTTGTATGGAGGAATTTTTTTTTTTTTTAGCTAGGTACTTGAAATTGTGTAGAAAGATTATTTATTAGAATACAAATATATAGGTAACTTACTTTCAGTGGTTTGAAAATGTCTACCCGCTAAGAGGGGGATAAAGAGGTGCAATGTTTGTAAAGGAAAACTTTTTTTTAGGTAGAAACTTAAAACTCTGTAGAAAGATTAAGTACCTACTTATTAAAATACAAAAAAATACCTACTGCCAGCGTTTTGGAAAATTTCACCCCTTAAGGGGTTAAAAAAAGGTGCAAGGTTCGTATACGAAACACTTTTTTTTAGCTAGAGACTAGATAGTTTGTAGAAAAAATACTTACCTATTACAATAAAAATACCGAGTGTTTTATTTTTAATTTTTCCCTGAAAAGCGTTCAAAGTTTGTATGGAGAGCAAGAAAATTTTAAAGTATGATATTTGTATCTTCGATCTTAGCCTGTTTAGACTACAAAACTTATTTTAGAATTTTTTGAAATATATCCCCTAAAGGGGACTATAAGGGTGTTCAAAGTTTGTATGGAGAGCAAGAAAATTTTAAAGTATGATATTTGTAACT
Organism: Epinotia brunnichana; assembly: GCA_963854355.1. NCBI lineage: Eukaryota > Metazoa > Arthropoda > Insecta > Lepidoptera > Tortricidae > Epinotia > Epinotia brunnichana. Next base: position 31,139,223 of record OY977935.1, on the reverse strand, counting down.
TCGATCTTAGCCTGTTTAGACTGCAAAACTTATTTTAGAATTTTTTTAAATATATCCCCTAAAGGGGATTATAAGGGTGTTCATAGTTTGTATGGAGAGCAAGATATTTTTAAAGTAAGGGATTTTTAACTTCGGTTTTAGACTGTTTGCTAAAATACTACAAAACTTATTTCAGCGTTTTTTTAATTCATCGCCTAAGAAGGTTAAAAGGGGGTTCGAACTTTGTATAGAGAGCAAGACATTTTTAAAGTAAGAAATTTGTAACTACGGTTTCAGACTGTTTACTATGAGGGTTCAGAGAGGGTTCTTAGTTTGTATAGAGAGCAAGAGATTTTAAAGGTAAGAGATTTGTAACTTCGGTTTTAGATTGTTTTCTAAAAGACTAGGTAGAAAATTAATTTAAATGTTTTTTTTTTATTCATTCCTTCAACAAACATTATACGATAATATGTTATACGCGGACGAAGTCGCGGGCAACAGCTAGTAATACATATTTCCAAATAGAAACTAAGGGTAGTTAAACATAATGAACAACTCTAGCTGGGTTAGACACTAGGCATGATAGGTTTTATGGACACAAAAGTCACATACAAAATGACCATAAAACCTATCATGCTAAGCTGCCCAGGCCCCGTAGCATGGATGGCGTTTTCACGCGATAAGTGACAGGATAGGCGCGTCGTCTCGTTCTATCGAACGGTGTCAGCCAGGGACGGATAGTCTATCCTGTCACTTATCGCGTGATAAGGCCATCCAAGCTACGGGGCCAGGTGGGCTCTTAACACATTCAGTGCTAACTCTTTCGGAGCGCAACTCTCGTACTCGTAGCCGGTAACATGCGAAAATCCGTTTGTAGAGGAAAGTGCCAAGTGGCCCCTATTTGGTGAACCAAATTTACAATTGTCGCCTGACAATGACAATTCGACTTACATCGCTGCGTCGACAAGTGAAGGTGGTTGCTGGACATCTTATTGACCCAGCAATGTACGTGGAATTGTCATTGTCAAGTAACAATTGTTAAGATGGTGAAATAGGGCCCAGTCGCCGACCTAACGGGTGCATGTCACTGAAAGTGTCAAGGCAATATACACATGACAATTGAGAATGATTATGGTCTCATAATAGTAAAGGAGGCCTTTGGGGTCATAATAATTCCCACACAGACGGGGTTTGATTTTTTTAGTTCTTTGTTTGTATCTTATTGAAATCCTAAAAGTATAGAAAAATCTAGGGTAAGTTTTATAAAATTGTGTCCCCGAAAAGGGTAAAACTGTTGGAACCCATATCTTTCTATTTCTATTCACTATTTGGTTTTGGAGTTATTGACTCGGAATGACAAAAATTTACGAAAATAGTCATACTGAACGACTTGTCCCATGAGACCAACCACGGAATTGCGGAAAAAGAAGAGCCAATTAAGACAACAGTTAATTGTGAGTTAACTGTGATTTAATTTAGAGTTAATGTATGGAATAACTGTTTTGTCGATTGTCTGGTTGGTGTCATGGAAATGACAAAAAGCGCAGAAAACACACTTGTACTGAAAAACGTTTTCCACTACAAACAAAGAACTAAAAAAATGAAACCCCGTCTGTGTGGGCAATTAGTAAGACCTAACCACTTATTATTTCTCATATAAGTGCTGTACTATAATATCAAAATCGATTCAGTACCTTAAAGGCTACGGTGAAACACACGTCAATACAAACATAGAATGATAAAAGCATACCTCTTCCTTTCCGCTCTGCCGTAGTTGGGCAAAAATTACCTTTTGAAGCTATAGAAGCATAATTTAGATCAGGGGTCGGGCAACCATTTAGCAGCCAAGGGCCACATAGTAGCTAAAGAAATTGATGCGGGCCATGCTTGTTATAAGTTTGCGAATAATAATAATAATTCTGACCACAAAGACATTTAAAACAGCCAGGGAGGGTCGCGGGCCGCAAGTAAAGGGTAGGCGGGGCGGGGCGCATGCGACCCGCGGGCCGCCTGTTACTGAGCGCTGCTTTAGATAATTACCTAGGTTTTTTTACAGAAAAGATTTATATTTTACTTTTTAATATTGTCGTATTAAAAGTCCTGTAAGTAAGTAAAGAAAAATGTTCTATAATCCTTTGTCAACGTATTTATGGGCAGTCCGGTCAGTTGTATTTTAAGTATTTAAAACACTTGCATCTATTATTCGTGCGAGTTGGTAAAAATATATCATTTTTAATTCTCCACGTTTTTAATCGAAATATTTATCATTTCTATTCGTTTGTGCACTCACGGAAGACACTGCATGAATATTGTAAAAAATTGGCTCTACATTTTTATTAACACATTCACTGCCAATGCCAACCCGCCTAGCGCCCCTACGCCGTAGGATAGACCAGTCACCGGCATCAATATATGATGGATCAAAGGCCGCAAAAATATCTGACACGCTCTAACGGCTCTAGGAATAGAGTTATCATCAGATATTTTTGCGGCCTTTGTTCAGAGAGCCTTTGTGGAGCAGCCCAACTGGGGAAGTACCTCCACCTTACAGAAGACCGCAGCCATAATAGCACCACTGCTTTGTAGTGTTGCTATATGTATGCATGCTACGAAGCATGTGGTGTTGTGTTCCTGGTGGTGAGTAAGGTCGCCAGAGCTCCCTAGGATGCGCTGTGTTGGGAGTGAGGGACCTGCATGTCTCTATCTGCCAACACAGCGAATCCTCAAGTGAATAAAGGGTCGGCAACGCGCTTGCGATTCTTCTGGAGTCACAAGTGTCCATAGGCTACGGTACCAGCTTAACAAGCTTGATTGCCACCGTCGTAGTATACAAAAAAAATGGCGGTGCGGTGACTGTTCTTTGCATGAAAACCACGGGATTTGCTTAGCGATTGTTGGCAGTGAACGTGTTAATATTTCATGTTTACGATTACGACTAGCGCACTCTAGTGAGGCAATGTGGTCCAAGTGGAGGCACGGCATGGCTGGCAAGCTGACAGTCGTATCTTCCACACCGTGTCCACAAACAACACAGAATTTAGAGGCTTGAAGTTGCAGTGAATTCTCGATAGATGTCATACGAGTAAGCGATACATTCTCTATGTATTCACTTTCACGCCACTTGCGTTGTTGGTTTTTTGAACATAATTTTAACAATTTTGCTGCGTGTCTATGTGTGTGTGTATGTCTGTGGCATCGTAGCTCCTAAACGAATGGACCGATTTGAATGCAGGTTTTTTATCCGAAAGCTGACGTGATCGAGATGGTTCTTAGCTATACGTTTCAACAAAATCAATTCCGCCGTTTTTGAGATATTGAACTTTGAAATGAAAATGTCGAGGGTTTTTCAATTTTTCTAAGTTGTAGTTATGAAATGATAAATTGGGATGTTAAGTTGAAATACTACCTAGTTACTTTTTATATCGCTCATTATTTCCATGTATATTTTCTAGTTTTGCCGCTAAAACTAAAATCCATAGATGCTTTCATTACTTTCTATACGTTTGCTCAAATAGTTCATAAACTTATTGCGTAACATGTAATAAAATATAATGTAAAAATGAATCAGAAAAATTATTCAATTTTTATTTAATACCCGCGGCCGTCATTACTGGTGAGACGGACTCCTTAGAGACTTTTGGGATCCAGGAGACATTCCTACCGATTTCGCTCGTGTAGCGTCTCCTTATTGCCTGCCTCTACAACAATGTACAATTTTCCTGATCAAAATTAGGAGCCCCTAGGGATATGTTATTGCCAACAGTATAGATTGAAAAGATTGTAAAACTAGGGTAGGTACGCGATGGTTATTTTCCCGAACGAAGAAGAACTCAAATTGTTTGAAGGGAAAATGCCTTTAAGACCAGCAAAAAAATAAACCACCCATAATAATAAATTTCACGACAAAAATATTGTTTAATAGGGAACATTACTGCAAAACCACTAGAGGAAGATAGGGACTCACACACACATGCACAATTAAATTGATTGTCAAATGAGTGATGGGGTCTATATGTCGGCGGCAGTTCGTAAAATCCGGCAGACCACGAAATTCCTAGGCATATCGTAAAAACGCCGCCATTTCATGATTTGGCTAAATGACATCCGCCATACCGTTCAAAACTTAAAGTTTAACGATTTGTCTAATGACGTTTAGGCAGATCATGAAATTCCTAGGCATATCATGAAAGGCCGCCATTTCATGATCTGGCTAAGTAACACCCACCATGACGCTTAGACAGATCATGAAATTCCTAGGCATATCATGAAACGCCGCCATATCGTTCTATACTCGCCGTTATACGTAACTAGGGTTTGCAAACAAGTTTTTAATCTCTTTTATAAAAAAAATAACCTCGAAGACCTATCCGCCATCCGAGTCGGTTTTGCCACTAAATGGATTGCCGTATTTTTAATCAGGCACATCATGATTTGCCTGGTCAACGTATGGCCAAATCATGAAATGGCGGCGTATCAAGAAATGGCGGCGTTTCACGATATGCCTAGGAATTTCGAGATCTGCCGGTTTTTCTCGATGTGCCCGGTATACGTATACCCGGTACAGATAGAGACGTAAAATTTTGTACTCACCACGGGCGGTAATAAAGAAAGCCTCAGAGCGCATATTTATCGCCCTTGCCTTCGGCTCGGGCGTCAAATACCTGCGATCTGAGACATTCTTTGTTTAACCGCCCTAGGTAAGTAATGTACTATTACTAAAATACCACAATTTATCAGAAGCTGACTAATTGCTATTATCTGGAGGCATGTTGCGCCGCTGATCCAACAGTCAAACGAGTTGTACTGAGAAATTGCATGCACATGTGGTTGTGGTCGGATTGTTACATCTGTACGACACACTCATTATGACTTCGACATGTTGTACTCACAAATTGTGGTGAAATCATATAATCTGTAGACCCCATGACAAGGATGCATGCATAGACAATACTGCAAGTGGGAACGAGGTACAATGTCATGCTAGTAGTGTCGCCCCCTACGATGTACGGCCTGATAATACGCGTCCCTAAAAGTGGACGCGTATTATCGGGCTGTACATTATTTGGCTGTACATTATTGGCTCCCATCCAGTTTTTACAAAAATTACATTATTTTCTAAAAGAAACTTGCAAGGAAATCTGTGAGAATACATATTTTGAAGCAACAGAACTATCATATTCGAAGGAAAAGTCACACCAGATAACATAATCGACTGAAATACCAACCGAAAAGTTGATGGTTGTAATACAACACCTAACCGTTTCATCTTCAAAAGAAATCACAATTCCCCGTGAAAATGCCGTAAGTATTTGATACTTACGTGTTATGTGTTCAAAAACTTTACAGGGCAAAAGGCAAACTACTTTTGACATCGACTAGACGCAGTTATTTTTCGTGATTTGCATTACTAAACATGCAAGTAGGCCTGGATAAAGTCCGAAATGAAATTTGTTTCTAGTTACGAAAAAAAACAGTTGATCAAAGTAATCCAGTAATTCGTAGCTAGTAAATCCAAGTAGATAGTACTTCTCATACCTTGTAAGTTTCCGATTGTTATTGCTGCATACATTTACAAAGTTTGTTGTTATTTAATTTGTTACCTACCTACCAGTCGGTTAATTTTGCCTTAATAACACTGAGGGGATGTAGAAAAAAAAGACAATAATATTACATTAGAAAAATCCTTTATTCTACATCAAATACAAATATAAGTACAATCATAACATGGTATTTCATCAACAAATGTAAAACCACGGTATTTTACAGGACTACAAGAAGCATGAAACTGAAGGAGTTAGAACTAAACAGTATTACAATCAAAGACAAAAACTACAATCAAAATTTAGAAGAAGTACCAAAGATACTGTTAAGAATAACTTCAGATTTATTCCCCCGACGAGTCACAAGGGGGTGGAAGCAAATGCTGAATGATGTAAAGGACTTCAATGTTATTGAGATTTACAGGTGCATGCCTTTGTTAGGGGATGAAGAAAAGAATGCACCAGATTGGACTGTGCACTGTGTTCGATATGATATTGTTTTTACAGATAAACAGTGAAGTCCCATTGTACCTTTGGGTCCTATAAAGTTGGACTTCATTTATCTACAGTTAAATTCTTCCATTATGTAATGGAAGATCACTGATATTTTTCGTTACACCATAGAATCTATAAGTATAGATAAATATAGCCTTAACTTTATTTTTAAATCTGGAATTGGTTTGTGTGATTAATGATTATATAATAATAATAATAATAATGGCTATATGCTTAAAGTCCAGTGCCACCTCTCTACCCCCCCAGCCTCTCTGACTGGTGTTGCCCATCTAGCAGTTGGCGAGTCACCGTCTGCCAGAGATAAAAAATGAGACAGTTTATTAGGCAGGCGTCTGATGTTTCACCCAATAGCCCAGCCACTAGTCCATCATTTTCACCCAATAACCCGTTTTCTTTAGATTCCATCAACCAGCAATAGTCACTATACACCCCAGCGGGTGCTGTCTCTGTGTGCGTCCCATGACACAGGCAGGGACAGCATCCGCTCGGTGTACTCCTTGCATTTCATTAAATTGTCAAAAGGGCCTCTACGTGTTGGCTCAGTTGGTACTTTGTAGGTACCTAGCCCCACGCATGCCTCCCAAAGGTCCGGGACATCATTGTCCCGTGAGCGGGAAAGACATACATAATAATAAAAAATAATAAAAATGTTTATTGTACATAAGGTGGTTTACATTAACGAGACTTAGTAGACTATTTTGTACAAATAGGTCAGTAACATAACAAAAACTTCCAACCCCTAAACTAGGTGTGAACCTGTGTCTTAGGGGTTTGAGTTCATCCATATTCAATATCATTACAAACGGTGCTTAGACAATGTAACAGTAAGACAAAGACTAAACTAATGAAATCATTACAAGGTGTGAAGGTGTCAGTAACGTAAGAAGGAAGCTAAAATTATAATGTAACTAATTTAAAATTATTTCTAGAGGAAGAGCTGTATTCATAACTTAACTTAATGAGATCTGTAAGTGAAAGTTATTAGTTTTATTACTTAGCCTGGTATTATTTTTTAATTTATTTTGCTTGTTATTGTTGCCTTTAAGCAAAATAAATTATAGTACATTACTTACCTAGGGCGGTTAAACAAAGAATGTCTCAGATCGCAGGTATTTGACGCCCGAGCCGAAGGCAAGGGCGATAAATATGCGCTCTGAGGCTTTCTTTATTACCGCCCGTGGTGAGTACAACATTTTACGTCTTTATCTGGCCAGGAAGTGGGGTTTTCCGCACGCATAGCGTGCGGTAATTCCTACTTTATGGCCAGGTATGACGTAAAAAATATTATGATACTCTATGATACTTACCATGAAGCAAACAAATGAATATTGGAATAACTGAATATTATTTATAGTTCCTATTAAATGCCAAGGGTGTTAATAGGGTTAACATGGTATTATTGTTTGTATGTCATTTGTTTGCTTTTATGCAATATAACAAGTCTTAGCACGTCAGAGAGGCTAGGTTTAAGTGTAGAACCAAAATCCTAGACTGATTGATTATTAAGTCTGAATAGTTTTATATAGATTTTATAAGTGTTATGGTTGTAATCTTACATAGTTTATCATAACAGATTTTTGACAAAGAAACACATTCAGTGGTTTCGTAGCACCATGATGCATACCGTGCATCATTAGCCGGGTCCACACCGGACGCATGCCACGGCCGAGCAGGCTTCGACCCAGCGTGCGCGCTCAGTGTAGACGTGCCTCGACGAGCAGCACCGTTCGGCAAACAGAACAGCGAACAGTTCGCATACTCGGTTGTCGGCTTATGGCCAAGATCATAGGGGCCGCGAATTCGGCCGAGCCAACTTGGCTCTAACTTGCCGCGCGCGTTAGCCTCGGACACGCTAAAATTCGACTGAGCTGTCCTCGCGCGATAAGTTCAGCATACAGAACGGCGAACGGTCTGCATGCTCGGCCGCACGCCTCGCCCGAGGCATCCGTGCAGTGTGGACCCGGCTAGTGAACACTGACTGTGACTGACTCTGTGTGACTGTGTTGACTTTCACTGAGTGACTCGTAGCAATTCTTAGCAGTGAATGTGTGACTTGCTTTGATCTTGTGGTAGGCCCATTCATTGATGCTGTAGTATTTTCTATTAAGATTCCTGTTAGATAATAAGTAGGGAGTGTTAATTTTTTACTATGCCCCATATTATGGTTCCAAAAACATTACTTAATTTATGGTTCCAAAAACAAAAGACGTGATTAGTTCCTAAAAGTGTAATTCATTATCTAATTGTAGAAAGAACTATTGGGAATGTGGTTAATTGTTCTTGATTAATTATAAACGTCCATGCCCAATAGCATCAACCTTATTAAAAATTGAATTCAGGAGAATCCCAATATGACATCAAATCAAATGAAAAATTGTTACACTGGGTAGTCCAAAAAGTTAGAAATATACTTAAAAAATTGTAGATGTTTATGTAGAACCAATGGTAAATCCGTATAACGGATTTATCTTGCCATAAAACTAGCTGTAAGACAAATTGTATCTTAATTATAGGTAGTGCTCAGATGCCAGATTTTATTACAATTCGAGAATCACTTTTTTTGCATTTAATTTGATATAAATCCTTTCTTTTTTCGTGATTAGAATAAGGTACACTAAAATTATATTGCTTTTGAAACAATGTAGGTACAGTCGCCATCACATACATCGGAGCAAACAAGCACGTCACAAACATCGGAACATACCTTTATTTTCAAGGCATTAAGGTGCATGTGCCGATATTTTTGAACACCTAAAGTGTATATATGTATGTGATGGCGACTGTACCTAAGCTTACTGAAAAATTAATATCAGCTAATACATGTAATTGACGTTGTAATTGATTCATACTACTTTATATTCGAGATATTCTGTTTATTTTTTATAAGAAATCATAACTAAGTACTTAGTTTGGTTTTATTATACAGCTGTATGATGCATACAATAATAACACAGTCAAAAACAACCAAATTTTCATTTCATCCTATATTACAAGTGCAAGCTATAGGAATGCTATGTGTCATTAGGTCAACCGAGCGGCTTCCCGTCCTTCCCGAGCCGTCCACACTGAGCGCGCACGCTAGTGCGAGCCGCGCTCGGCTGAGCATGCGTCCATTGTGGCCAGATCTATTCACAATAACATTTTAATGTTCTATGGTAAATGTATAATTATTAAAATTACTGTGGTCATTTGTGCCTCATCTACATAATAGTACTAACAGACGCTCGAATATGGTGCGCTCCGCACCGCGAACTTGGTCTGCTCCGGACCATATTCGATGGTGTGTTTAGCGGTCCGCCTCACATTATTATTATTATTGACGGTGCGCTCGGTTCGATGGTTCTTCCACAGGATTTGGTGCGGTCCGCACCAAGTTCGCTCATGTGTACGGGCCACCGCACCGTTCAGAGGTTTGGTCGCGGTTCTACCACCGAGCGAGACACACGTTACAATGTCACAAGGCCAAGAAGCCGTTAATATTATGGAAAAAAGATTAATTGTGGAAGTATTAGAACTTTACAAAGATGTTCCCTGTTTGTGGGACTCAACTCACGACCTTTACTGCAACAAAGATGTCCCCCCAATCAAGCGTTGGAAATAATTTTAGAAATAGAAATAGAAAAAACTTTATTGTTTTACCGTGTTACATACTTAGATGGTATTTAATACAAGTGTTAGGTCCCATTTCGGGTGTACAATATTTACTTAAAACTAAGGAAAACAAAACGAATAGGTATATTATAAAATCATTTTCTTTAAGCCGAAAATTCAAAAAAATATTTTTTCTACTCCTGTACCGTTATCTGTCATTTATATAGGCTGTAGCTCAAATACAATGACACCACTAATAAGTCGTCGAAAAACTCTATGCTCTATGGCCCAAAAACGCACTGTTTAGCGTACTTTTTTGGTTCATACATTTTTCATAAAAGCACTGTTTAACTTTTTTTTAAATCCGCCGCTATATTGCAGTGGTGCCAACTTCATAATCAAATATTTCGAAATAAAAGTATTTATTTACGATTTAACATTTGTATATTATAAATTATTTACTACAATAATAATGAATCATCATCTATTGTGTGTTAAATTACATGTTTTATAAATTCTTGGTATTATTTATAAAAATAAACAGTTCGTATTCGGTCCGGGTCCGGATTCGGTTTGGTTCGGATGGCAAGTGCAAACAAATTAAAAACAAAACAAACCATAAGCAAGAGCTGTCACATTTCCGATTTCCCACCAAAATATAGTTCAAAATGAAAAGACGAAAGATGATAAAATATTAGTCCTAAACTATTAAGATTTTATTCATGTTTGTGAAGACAAAAGTGTACGTTCCTTATAAAATGGTCGAATAAATTAATAACTCCACTCCTGAAGAAATTGCGTGAGTAGCAAAAGTACGAATAGAAAACTTGCTGCCTGAAAAAATTAATTATTCTGTAGTCTGCTATTTATCTAAAAATTGTCGTAGAAAAAGTATTGTATGCAACGGTGTATAACTGGTCTAAAAACGCTCGTGGCGTTTTTAATTGCGATGCTCGCCAAGGCTCGCATCGCAACCAACGCCAGTCGTCTTTTAAGACCCTTCTTATACAACAGTTGCATAAAATACTATTAATGAATAGAAACCTTTCTTATTTAACCATGTTTTTAAATTACGTTTAAATTTTACGTCACCCAACATTTTTATTTAATTAGGGAGCTGGTTAAAAACTCGAATGGCACTAATAAATGTGCTTTTGTCGTAAGTTTTATTTTTTACCAAAGGCAATGTTAAATTGTACTTAATAAATACACCACTATAATTAAACTTAACAAAAACTAAAATACATCTAAATAAAACTAAAATATATCTAAAAATGGCCCCTGCGGCATGGTACCAATTGTACTTATATTGACTATACGTATATTATCGCGTTGGGAGGCTAGTTAAGAAAAATGGAAAACGGGTTACCCGCATAATACCATAGAAGATGTAAAAAAATGTTTAATCTTAGAGCTGCATATTTTATTGGATAAAGTCGGAGGAATGTCGACGTGATCACTGTACGGTAGCACGAAAAGCACTGGACCGTCTTTGGACGGTGCGGTGGTGTGGCGTGTCGACCGCACCATATGCGGAGGCGGTACCGGTTGTAATGTTCGACTTCGAACTAATACGAAAGAGTCCGCACAGAATACCGCGGCGGGACGCGGTATTATGTACGGACCTTTTCATATTAGCTCGAACATTACAATCGGTACCGCCTCCGCACCGCACCGCGCCGCACCGCCACCGCTTTCAGTGCGTTTCAGCCTTTAGCCAAATCATGAAATGGCGGCGTTTCACGATATGTCTAGGAATTTCGTGATCTGCCGGATTTCATGTCATGATTTGTCAGCCCCAATTTGTCCCAAAATATCATGTTATGCGAAAATCGTGTTTTGCGATTACTTATGCCTTTAGTCCACCTACGCATTCGCATGCGGTAGCGGAACAGCGAAAAAACTGTCAGTTGCAGGCAGCGTTTCGCATATGCTATGTCTCACTCACTCTACAGCAAGATGAGATAGTTGCGTCCTTGTCGGTACTGTTTCGCATGCGAATGCGAAATGGTCGTTACACAGACGCAGGAGTTCGCTAGTGGTGTTCAAGGGTGGTGTTCATAAATAAGAGTGTATATAACTTCCATGACCGGGAAACAAGGGGCCGAAGTGCTGTAATTTGTGTATTGTGATTGGTGGATTTTTAATATGGTGAAGGCTTTTGATTGGTCAAATTAAAATGTTTTGTAAATATTTTTCCTAGGGGCTAAAATGGCTAAATGTCTAGGCTTTTTGTAGCACTTTAGCCTCGCTTTACAAGCTTATATGATACACTTTTTCTGCCGAATATAATTGAAGAAAGCTATGTTATTGTTATTAATCTATGTGGCTGTATGACTACTAGTCTGGAGAACAGAAAAAAATACCACACGTCAAAAAATACCAACATGTCAAATATATTTTGGAACTTATAGCTTACAAGACCGTCATCTGTTATTAACATTTTGTTATAAAATATATTAAAATAACCATTCATGATTATTTTTTGTATTTGTAATTTATTGTGATACAACTCGCGTTGTGTCCATTTGTAATGCATTGTTTTGTCGTGAAGTGTCAATAGTACTGTCAAAATTGCATGGTCGGTCAGTTGGTGCAATACAAAGCCGTATTATTTCAAAGAAAAATACTTAAGAGGGCGGCATGTAAATCCATGATGCAAAACTCAGAAGTAATTGCCGTTATTACATCAAGACATGCGATCATCATTGAATTGCACGATTGTGGAAACCCGATTGCCAATATAAACTTTCCATTAGCCTGGCCTAATATTATTGTGAAGTATTCTTGAATACACTACTCGTGTTCCGTCGAACGGGCTCACTATGGCAGGGAGTACCTTACCTGAGCGTGTAGCACAGATTTACTATACATATGGTTTGTTCTGTTCCTCATATCCCATTTCAGTTATAGGTTTTGCTCTCTCAATCGTACTATTCTGTTGGTGAGTATTATGAAATTTATTGTGCTGCATTATCATAGTGTAATACATGTTTGTGGACACACATATTGTATTTTTTTGTTTTAGTTTCCCATTGTTAAATGTACCTTTACCTGGAAACATACCAACAGTTGTTAATTTACCATTACTGGATACCATGGAGCTCAGTAAAGTAAATTGCAACACCAACAACTGTCTGCCTGAAGGTTTGTTCATGTAATATTGTTTAGTTATCCATTAGCTATATTTTATGAAGATGTATTTCAACAAATGTCTGATCTAACTAGAATCTCACATTAACGTGAAACTTATCTAGTGTTGACATTTCCAGATTCACCATTTACTTTGGAAATGCTGTCTAATGAGACACAAAAACTACCATACATATGGGCCAAAGACAAGCCCCTGCTTTATGTGCAACAAATCATATTGAAAATTGGTGAGTATAACAATGGTATGAACACCCTGTAAATACCATGGTTGCAACAAATAAATGATTATGAGTATATTGTTGGGTGACAACCCAATCCTAATCTAATGTACACAGTTTTAAGAATAAATGACATCTAGGGTAGAGGAACCAAAAGATGAATGTTTAAGCGACTATCCCAACTTTACAATTTTTTTTCGAGGAGTGGTGATTAAGTTTGTTTACATTTAATTTTTTTATACGATTTCGTATATAGTCGAGATTGGATATGACTATTTTAAACCATCCTATTACAATACAGTATTTTATTAAAAATGGTTTTATGCTGAAGTATGTCATTTTGCCCAGAAGATGAACACTGTGCCCAATAGTTGAACATTTTGACACCAATAGTTGAACGAAGAAAAACGTAACTCCGCGCAGCCTCTGACTTTTGGTCTAGTTATTATATAATCATTGTTATAGCAATTTATACTAGTTAACAATCACAATATTGATACTAAACACAGAATAAAACAGTTAAAATGTACCCTTTTCATATAGTTACAATTATAAGAGATTATTTTTTACATATTAAACATTAAAACATTTTTTTATTAATTTATCATTAGATTAAAATAGATAAATTCTTGGGTGTTATATGTATAAGTCAGATTTCATATTTATTATGTATCTTTGTTATTAAGATGTTCAATGTACTAACCCTTGCCTAAAACTTGAACGAATAAATTTTGTTTGTTCATGTATTGGGCACGATGGCAAAGGAATGAACGGACTAAATTTAACAGAGCGTTCACTTATTGGAATCGAAGCCAAAAATTGAACGAACTAATTTTATTCGTTCATCTTCTGGGCAGCGGTTCTTTGTTGAACAATCGCGCTTTTCATAGTAAATCAAAGCCCAAAATAACCATGTTGCGAATGGATACTCACGTTCAACTTTTGGTTCAAAAATCAACGGTTAAAAAACGATTAATTTGAGCCATAAAAGTGTTATGTACCTTTTCAATAAGAATTTATATAAGCATTTGAAAAAACTATACCTTGCCCAGTAGATGAACGCCGTTCATCTATTGGCTCAGGTACAAGAAGTTGGAACCGTTAGTTGAACGCTAAATATCTCTTAAATTAACAATAAATACGCAATTTGTGATAGATAATCCATTAAAGGCATTAATCAAGAATCTATATCACGCAAAACAATCCATGTAGACGTTTTATTCAATTTTATACATAATTTAGAGCTTAAATTTAAGAGCGCTTTCCTTAAGTAAATCTCCATACAAACGGTGATTTTGGCGCGAGACCTCGACGCGACAACCGCTCACAGCCGTGTGTGTGTGGGAACTGTATGGGAGTTTAAATGCCAGCCTCGGCAAAGAGATGATGCGTTAGGAAAAAAATATCCTGAAGGCGTAAAATGTATCGCGATTTTTTTATTTAAATTTTACGACAAAACGTTCAACTATTGGGGGGTGTTCATCTTTTGGTTCCTCTACCCTATCTATCTAATAATTACACATAATAGGTAAAGAAAAACTCAACCTCACATTACTACTTCAACCTAATTTATATTTCTTAAATAATTATTCTGCATTAAGTGAATTTTGGTTGTCATCTGACAATTTTAACTAGTATCAACTTGTGCAAATTGATGAATACCCATTATTTTTTTCATACAAATCAACAGGTGTTTAATTCAGATATGCTTCTTATTGCATCTTAAGCAGATAAAATAATAATTTAGTGCCATTATCTAAATATTACATCAAAGACTCATAACAAAATGAAGTAATACTTCAATTTGAATACTGGTTGGTATTGGTAATGAGTAATGACCCTGGTGCAAATGAGTTGTTCTATGTAGCTATGTCAATGATGATTTGAATATAGGCGTGTCTCCATGGAATAGCAACCTGCGCATGTGGGATGCATTTAGAGCTCCTCTGCAAGAAGTGTTTAGATTGCTGGAAACTATAAAAAATCATGAGGAACCTGAAACGTAAGTGCACATTTATTTTCTCATTTGTGTGTCAATACTACTCGTAGCTCACAGTTCATTCGAAATATTCATCATCATCCTTATAGCTTTTTCCCCATTTCTCATTTGGGGTTGTCTACCTCAACCAGTGGTTCTTAACCGGTGGTCCGCGGATCACTGGTGTTCCCTGGAAGCACCCGAAGCCATAGGAAAAATATAAAATAAGTACCAACGAGTCGACACAATGACCCCCAACCAGTAAGTGGTCTATGGCAAACCAAAAAGAAATTGAAATGGTCTCTCATCAGCACCACTAAAAGGTTAGGAACCACTGACCTAAACCAAAGCTACATTAATGTTAATTTAATGTATTATTCTGTAAGCAATTAAGGCAACAGGGCAGTTGATATTTGGTTTAACATTTAATTTATTTTCTCATCATTTCCCAGTCTAATTAAAAATATATCTGTCTGATGAATCATTTTAGTCACAGTGGGCATGTTTCATTCTCTCTTTAGAACTACTGATAAATAATAAAAAGAATAAAATCATTCATAAGTAGCAAATAGGAAAATAACCGGCATCTATAGTAACTATTCATCTCCTACTTCTTCAACAAGGCTGGATTATAATGACCTTTGCCTTTTAAATAAGGATATTTTATACATAGGCTTTTATCTAATTTTTCTTTTATATTGTTGAACTAGGAAATAATGAATTGTTACTTTTAGAAAAGGCAGTTTGTCCCAGTACTGCTACCAAATAGGAGGCATCAAACAGCGAAATAGTAAGGCAAGTTTGGAGCGGGTGCTGCCTGAATACAACTGCTTGCTGCTCTCTCCCGCTAACTTGTGGCAACAGAATCTGCAGACATTTTCAATGGATCTTAATGTGGTTAATACCATTCACTCCTACCAAGTAAGTACTATGTTTATTTGTGTAATGTGATCCTATAAATATGAATGTAATGTTTTATTCCAATGGACACTATAATATCATTAAAAACTCTCACACTGATTATTAAGTCCTGTAAAAAAGTCTTGTTTACGTTGTAAGGTAGCAATATGTGTTATGTTTTTTGCACAGAATCTTCCAAAGAGCAAAGTATCCATAGCCGAGATGGCATTCGGTATGCAGCTTCGGGACTGCGGAATCAAGCGCTACCCATTGCGCGCGCGCCCGCGCGTGCTACAGTACGCTGTCTCCATCTTCTACCAGCGCCTCGAGCCCAGGTTGCCGACTGCCTTCACTCTGCTCGCTATTTATCACACGCACATGACACTCCACCCATAGCATCTAGAACAATACAACTTCATTGCTTTGTAACTTGACGACACGGGCAGGTGTGCCAATGTGCGCTATAATTTCACCGCCCGCAAAACATTCTTGTGGTCGGCCTTGTCTCAATTTGGCCGTTGGCGACACCTCAGGCATTATATGTACATAGAAAGTTCATACAAAGGTTACTACTATGTCGATTTGTGTGGTGACAATATCCGTCACTGCTTGTGGAATTCAAATGCTTTACATAGGCGCTAGACTCCAAGAATAGGGAACATTACGCAAAACTCCGCGTAGGGGGCGACACTAGCAGAGTGGGGATTGTATCTCGTTCCCACTTGCTGTATTGTCTATGCATGCATCCTTGTCACTCATTTGACAATCAATTGCACATGTGTGTGTGAGTCCCTTTCTTCCTCTACTGCTTTACGGTTTATGCTAGTGCTGCACTCTGAAGGCAGAACATTGCAGTAATGTTCCCTATTGGCGTTTCGCAATTACTAATAACATTTTGGTAGACATATTGAGCTTGTATGTTCAATAGAACTGGTGAATATCTGTTTCAGATTCATTAATTCTTTAACAAGAAAGTTAAAAGTGATGTATCCACTGTACCAAGAGCAGCCGTACACGCACGCTGACGAGCTCACGCTGGTGTACTACCCAGGCCAGTTCAACTACCGCGAGCTCGTGCCGTTGATGATCACCTTCGTCGGGATATTCCTCTACGTCTACTTCTCGCTCAGGAAGATTGAGTACATAAGGTCCAAGCTGGGGCTGTCAGCGTGCGCTATGGT
The DNA here is from genome assembly GCA_963854355.1 of Epinotia brunnichana. Classification (NCBI taxonomy): domain Eukaryota; kingdom Metazoa; phylum Arthropoda; class Insecta; order Lepidoptera; family Tortricidae; genus Epinotia; species Epinotia brunnichana. The sequence continues at coordinate 31,122,167 of OY977935.1, read as the reverse complement.
CACTATCGCCGGCAGCCTGTCCATGTCTATGGGAATATGCTTTTATTTCGGCTTTTCACTAAGCTTGCAAGGCAAGGAGATTTTCCCGTACCTGGTGATTATTGTCGGACTAGAAAATGTTCTCGTGCTGACTAAGAGCGTCACCTCCACGGACTCGAGGCTCGACGTGAAGATCAGGCTTGCGCAGGGCTTGAGCAAGGAAGGTTGGTCTATCACCAAAAACCTACTCACAGAAATAACCATCTTGACTGTGAGCTTCTTCACGTTTGTCCCATTTATTCAAGAATTTTCCATATTCATGATAGTCAGTTTAATTTCCGATTATTTTGTTCAAATGGTTTTCTTCGCGACCATTCTTGGAATCGATGTTCGGCGCATGGAATATTTTCAAGATCAAAATAACAAATTTCACCTAAAAGAATACTTTAACGCCAACAACGCTCTGAACTGGCGTTTCGATAAGAGCTACTCGGACGAGAGTATGTCGCCGCACCGAATGACCAAATCAAAGTCGCACCCGAGATTGAATGGTTTGGCGCAGAGCAGTCCGACGGACGTGCTGGCGACGCGCAAGGCGAGTCCTCAGGCGCAGGACCAGAAGGTGCCGAAGCGGATACGGCTGGTGAACATGTGGGCCAGGACTCGATTCTTCCAGCGCGCCTTCATGGTGTGGATGCTCGTGTGGATATCCATGATAGTGTACAATTCCGGTGTAGTGGATTACTTTATAACTAATGTCGAAAAGCCTGACGCTAACAGCAAGATGGACAAAAAGACCAACGAAAAACATCCACCAAAACGGCACGAGGATGTGTTTTACAATGACAGCAACAAGAGTCCAATGGTGTTTTCTCCGCTTTTGGAAATGTCTGATGCGGACAAAGGCGTAGGAAACGCGAACGACACCATACTGTTGAAGCATTCGCCGCACTCCCGGCCGTGGTCAAGGTTAGTCGAATTTAAATTGACTTCCCTAATGATTAACAATCTCCTTATGATTACGTCTATCGTTTTTTGGTGTAGACTAATTTGTTTAACCTCCTCTTAACTTTACTATGTTCGTCAGTAGGTATAAATACTACAATACAATACAAATATTCTTTATTGCTCACCATAAATATTACATAATACAAAAACAGAGGTAAATTAAACATGAACAATGGTAGACAACAGGCAGTCTTATGGCTAAAAAGCGATCTATTCCAGACACCCTTTGGGTAATGGAGACAATGCAAAATAATCATGATTTGAGTAGGTGAATCAGAAAAAAGTAAGAGGTATGTTAGTGCTGAGTCATGGTGTCGTCGCCGGCTGCCGTATCCTAATAAATCAAATCATAATAGAAGTGTATGGAGGTTAACTTACTTGGCGACGCTTGGCTACCACACTTATTGTATGGGTTGCCTCGCAATGGCGTCCCGTAGAGGCAGGGCACTTAAAGTGATGTCCTATGTCCAGGGTGTCGGCGTACCATTGGTCATCGATCCTCGGGCAGTACAACGAGTCGCTGGCGGGGCGCGTGGTAGCCGTGCTGCCGCCCGTGCTGCTGTCGCAGCGCGTGTCGCCCGAGCGCGCGGCCGCCGTGCGGCTGCCCGACGAGCGCGACCCGCCGCCGTTGCGCTGGCAGGCGCTGGCGGCCGCGCTCGACCCCATCGATACCCTGCCCGGTACGTAACGGATCCGGAGAAGGCCCGCATCATACTGGCGCGGCTGGCGGTCGCGCCAGCCTGTGAGAGGCTTAATGGAATCGTTCAAAACCGCCTCCACGTATCTTTCTCTCTCTCTCTCTCTCTCTCTCTTTGTGCTTGGGTCAAAACAAGACAGATATAGAGAGGACGCGGATTATTGGGGCGCTAGTACCCTCACCATCGATACTCTGCCCGGTACGTAACGGATCCGTGGAAGGCCCGCACAGTGTTGCCAGACCTACGGAAAAGTCCGTAGATCTACGGATTTTAGGCCCTGTGCCTAGACCTACGGAAATTATTGGTGAACCTACGGAATTTCAGAAATTTCGTATTTTACAACATTTTACTTACTTTCAACATCATTTCAGGCTGCATTCCCACATAACACGAGGCGACGCGAGGCGCCATATGCACACTTAATTGTGTATATGGCGCCTCGCGTCGCCTCTTCATGTCGGGCGGCACCATTAATTTCAGTAAGGTGGTGGTGTTTTGCATTGAAATAAAAATCTGTAGAACTACGGATTTTTTAAGCGGAAATCTACGGAATTCTACAGATTTTTAAGTCTTGCCCAACAGATTTTCATAAATCTGATCTGGCAACACTGGCCCGCATCATACTGGCGCGGCTGGCGGTCGCGCCAGCCTGTGAGAGGCTTAATGGATAGATCAATACCGCATCCACGTATCTTTTTCTCTCTCTCTCTATCTTTGTGCTTGGGTTAAAACAAGACAGATATAGAAAGGACGCGGATTATTTATTGGGGCGCGAGTACCCTCACCTGGTACACTCAGGCCAAAGCCACACTGTAACAGCGTGTCCCGCATCTGCGAAGAATGACAAGCGAAATCGGAAACTAGATCCTGTTGCTAGAAATTTTAATAGAAAAAAAATTGAGACAAGAAGTTTTTCATAGTAAACTTCAACTCTTAATTTTGTTTGTATTTGTATGGGAAGTCGACTTGTGTCGAGCGCGTGATCCGGCCCGCGTTGGCAGTTGCTGACTGCACGACGTAAACATATCGCCTATCTTGCTTCTTATAACGCTCATGCCGTCCGCCGGATTATTGAACCATCTTCGCAGTTCCTTGGTTTATTTGCAATAGTTCCTTCAGAGGTGTCGCTGTGTCCGGACGTGGGGATGCGGCCATTGTGCTGCATAATATTTTTCAGAAACTTAAACAAAGTATTATGTTTTAACAGAATTCGATCTGCTAGATGGAAAGAGTCAGCAGAAGCAGTGGCGCAAGCCAACGGAGCTGCCTATATACCCGACGACTCCCATGGAGATACTACTACTGGCGATTCTGTGCACCATCAGCGTCGCCGTCATCGCCTACATGATGGTCGTGTTGTACAGGTAAACCTGATTAGGTAACCTCGTTTACCTAACCACCTCCTTATTATCTTATCTAGATGAGGGCCCTTTCGGATGCACTTCGACCCAGTGGGATCTTTTGTGCATTTGCCCTCTCCTTTATGCCTGCTCCCAGGCTTGCTCCATCATTTCCACAAAACGGATGGAACTTGAATTCCTTTGGTTGCGGGTAGCCGTTACCAAAGTTATTCATTCTTTGTCTGACATTCACACAATAAGTGTTCCATAGTCTCATCCTCCTCGCCACACATTCTACAGTCTAAACTATCCGCTAGACATCTTGGCCAAGAGATCCGTGACCCCGAAGTGACCTGTGAACACCCCAGATATAATTCTGAGTTTCTTCCTACTGGATTTCCAAAGTTCGCTGGTCCTCCTTATTAGGTCCTCTCAATTCGTCGATAATACGGATGATGACTAAGATTTTTTTACGATGCCATTTGAACCAGTTTTTGGGGAGGAACAAATGTTTGTATGGGAGCAACTACAATTAAAGGACATAAATACCCAAAAATTTGAGACAAAAATTGATCTCGCTGGCGGTAGCCCAAACTTCTTCTTCTTCTTCCTGCTAGACCTTGTCCCATTTATTTGGGGTCGGCCTTCCTTGTCCGTAATTTCCATCTAGCATGGTCCTGTGCTACGTCTTTAGTTAAATGAGACTCTTTAAGGTCCTTTTCGACCGTCGTCAACCAGGTAGTAGGTGGTCTTCCACGTTTTCGTTTCGTGGTAGGCAAGTCGAGGGCAAGCTTCACCAAGTGGTCATCTGGACGTCTTTGGATGTGGCCATACCATCTTAGGCGTTTCTCTTTGACTTTATCAATTACCGAGGCAACCTTGAAACTTCCTCTTACGTACTCATTTCGAATTTTGTCCAGTAGCGTCACCCCAGCTGACCAGCGTAGCATGCGCATTTCTGTAGTGTGCAGCTTGTTTAGTTGCTGCTTGTTGGTCGCCCAACATTCTGACCCATACAGAACGGCCGGTCTAATGGCAGTCTTATATAAGTGCCCTTTGACTTTAAGCGGCATTTTTCTGTCACACATGACGCCTGTTAGTTGCCGCCACTTCATCCATCCAGTTGTTGTTCTGTGAGTAACGTCGTTATTAATTTTGCCATCGTTGCTGAGTATTGAGCCTAGGTATTTGAACCGGGTTACCGTAGGTATAACAGTACTTCCTATATATATTTTTATACTCCTGCTTAGAGACATCATCGAAAATGCACGACATGTGTTCCGTCTTTTTCCTACTTATTTTTAAGCCATTTGTTTCCAATGCTTCAATCCAGGAGTTGAAGTTCCACTGAAGTTCTTCTGGGCTATCCGAGATCAGAACAACATCATCGGCATAGAGGATGTTCCAAGGTAGCGACTTTTGACATTGTTTTGTGAGATGATTCATAATAGTGTTAAAAAGTAGTGGGCTAAGTGTAGAACCTTGATGAACCCCGACGCTGATTTCAAACTTCTCACCTCTACCAGCGGGACTTAAGACTTGGGTAGTAATGTTTTTATACATGTCTTGCATAAGATTGATGTAAGATTCTGGCACTAATTGCTTTCTGAGTGCTTCCCAGGTGAGATCACGTGGGACGTGATCGAACGCCTTCTCCAAGTCTATGAAAACCATATGAAGGTTTGTCTTGTTCATTTTGGCTTTTTCCATCACTATCCGCACCGTCTGAATAGCGTCAGAGGAACTTTTCTCGGCTACAAACCCGCATTGATTTGGTGTAAGCGAGACATAGTGCTTTAGTCTATTGTTTAAAATGCGTTCCCAAATTTTAAGAGTGTGAGAAATTAACTTGATGGCCCTATAATTGCTGCAGTCTCTGACATCTCCTTTTCCTTTGTAGAAAGGTATTAATATACTGTTTCTCCATGAGTCCGGCATTGGGCAGCCTTGCAGTAGCTTATTGAAAAGGCTGTACAGCCAAACTACTCCATCGTTTCCAAGGCGCTTCCAGACTTCAGCTGGTATCTCATCCGGGCCCAGTGATTTGTTATTTTTCATTTGGTGTATTGCTGTTTTGATCTCTTCCGGAGTTATGCTCAACAGTGGCCCTTTTACCGGTTCGGGCCTGCAGTGGTTTAGATTTCTTTGGTGGGATACATTCAGAAGGTGTTGGTAGTATTCGCGTAGTGGCGGTAGCCCAAACGTTTTATACTAATTGACACACGGGCCAAAGTACAAATAACGGATTGTGACGCATTGGCTTAAAACTTCCATTTAGAGAACATAAATACCCAATAATATAAGTCAAAAAAAGAATTCTATTTGTAGTATGAAGCGTTTTAGGCTGCCGCCAGCGAGGTGAATCTTTGTCTCAAACGTGTGGGTATTATGTTCTTTAATTGTAGTTACTCCCATATAAATATTTGATCCTCTCCAAAAACTGGTGCGAATGGCATCGTAAAAAATCTTAGTCTACACCACTATAGTGGCTGGATGCGGTCTTCTCCAAGGTGGAGATTCCCCCAGTTGCTGTTCTCCGAATATGAGATAGATGACATTCCGCTGTGCCCTAGCTAACTTTACTATAGCACAATTTTTTGATGAAAGGCATTACATAATGCTAACGTTATATTCAATAGGTGTGTGTGTTCCCGGAACTATGCCGAGTGGCGCGCCTCCTGGAGCGAAGATGATGAATACCGGAAAATCATTGCGAAGCAACCCGCGGTGCAGGTGAGACAGACAGCGGCTTTACATAAGTAGCAAGTGTTTCTCCACGAATGTTATCTATAAAAATATTTGTGCTCCTCGACACACAATTATAGTGATTTGAGCACTTCGTGCAGTGAATCTTGCATGTGCTCCAGCATTATTTGGTGAAATGTCGCGCACTCGGTATTGTGATTTGTGTCTGTTATAAAACTTATAAATCATTCACAACGTATTGCTTCAACGATATTTAATTTTTTTTTTTTTTTTTTTTTTTAATTGACTTACTACGAGCGATATTTAATGGACAGTCAAGGGTTATATATATGGCGCCGGCAATTTTATCTTATAGGCAACTATCAAACTTCACATACAATCAAATTTTGAGGAACTTTAGCGGAAGATTCGTAACCACGCCGTTCTCCGGCTTAAGATTCGGTTGTTTCAAACCGCCTGATATCGGAAGTTGCGTCCGTTAAAATCAGTTATTGTGGCAAGTTTGATATTTCTTTATCAGATGACAGTTGCTGGCGCCATATTTAACGTTTACAGGTCAGTAAAGTGTGGTCGGCGATGTGATACACCTAGCGATTTGTCACAACAACCTAGAAACGCAGCTATACGATAGAAACAGGCGGAGACGGTTGTTGTGACAAATTGATAGGTGTATAGAACGCTCAAGTGTTTTTACAAGCTTTCTATTAACTTGCAAATTTGCAATGTACATATGTACCTATCTAACTATGTAACTACATATGTTTGTTCGGGTGGAATCTTGCAACTCAATTTTGATGCAGACATTTTCAACCGATTAAGCTGAAATTTTGGGTAAAGGTTGGATGACAATTCAATATTATGGTACCATCGAGCTGATCTGATGATGGAGACAGAAGGTGGCCATGGGAATTCAGTACTTAACGGACGTACCCGTAACGTTTGGGCTCGCTCGAATCGTCTCAATTAGTAGTTGATGACGGTATACAGAAAAGTGCAATAAAAGCTTGCACAGGAAATTAAATGTTTGACAGAAATTTATTTGACGATCAGTTAGTGACGGAAGCGGTGCCGCTGGTGGTGGCGGGACACAGCCAAGAAGTGGAGTGCCTGGTGACGGACGGCGAGCTGGTGGTCAGCTCCTGTCTGCAGGGCAACGTCAAACTCTGGGACTCGCAGAACGGCGAACTGCTCACCAACATCGATCGCGGCGCGTAAGTACTGACACTTCACTTCTTAAATACACGTGACAAACTATTACGCTATCCGAAGGTATTCATTTATAAAAGCGTTAGCCAACCCTTTCTATAGTACATTGTTGTAGAGGCTAGAAAGTAAGCAATAGATGGACGAGTTAGTTCGAGGGCCGACGCGTAGCGGAGGCCCTCGAAAGTACGAGTCCAGCTATTGCACTTTCGGCCGAGGCTTAACATAGTGCTTTTCACGTCTACTGCGAGGAAATTGCAAATAATCAAAATTAAGTTCTTAATTGAAGATCATAAAACTAATCAAAAAACAAAAGAAGCGCGGCACCGCTCGCCAGCGCGGCGGCGCCGCTCCTCCCGCTCGACGCCCTGTGATTGGTCGAAGAGCTGTTCAAACTGAACAACCACTATTACAATGACCAACCACTCAAAAATAATCGACCAATAGCAGAGTAGAAAGTAAAAAAGGCCGCTAAACACTACATTTTACTTTGCAAATCTACATTGTTTGACTGTTTTTGAATTGTACTACTAAGAACTACTTTCTACTCTCATTTCAATCCATCTTTGGCCATATTTCCGAGCAGTGGCGTGAAAAATAGCTTTGTTTATGATCTATTAGTTGGGTTACGCTTCTCTTATAACGAGTATATCGATCGGCTCCCCAAACTTATTAATTCCGCGTAGCAACATTCCCAGTCCCATTTTACCCCACTCCAATTTTGTGATAGAAGTAATATCATAATATCATCATAAATCATTTATTCAGTCACACAGTGGTTTACAATTGTTATTTGATGGTACCTGGTACCTCTTTTTAAGTATGAAATACCTGTGATAAGAGGCACCGCTCTTTCTTAGTTTAGCACATGTGAAGAATAATTATGTTATAATAAAAAAAAGTTAAAATATATTAAAATTAACATCTCATTCCTTGTTTGTTAAAAAAACGTCGAATCTACGTTTAATAATTGCAATTTTATGAAGAATACGGGCTAAAATATGTAGGTAGGTTTATTAGGTTATGTTAGTTTTGCAGTGGCCCGAAGGGCCAAAAGTCGCGGAAATAAGAGCTCCGGCGAAACTGTTTAGATGTACAATTGTATTTTTCCTATTGGATGTTTCCCCAACCTCAGCATTCAGCATAGGTACCTATGCTGAATGCTGAGGTTGGGGAAACATCCGATAGGGAAAAATACAATTCGGGGAATAACGCAACAGTAAATTAAACGATTGGTAATAACGATGCACAGGTCCCAACACGAGTAGGAAAAAATGCGATGAATAAACAAGTTTGGGGAACTGATCTAGCTACTGCTTGTAAGGGTGCCTTTCCACCAGAGATGTGCTATGCGTGGCTATGCTATGTTTTTCATACATTTGAAACGTAGCTCCAGCTACAGCCAAGCACCCTAATACTCGTTTGGTTCTCTTCCAGATTTTTTAAATTACAAAAAGAACTTGCTGAGAAAATCGCGAAGAAAAATGAACCTTCTAATTGTTCACCAGGTCAGTACTTAATTCGGCAGACATAATAATGATTATTGTTTACCGGCACATAGATACCTACGTAATATTTGTATTGCCGTCTTTTTCAGCATTCCAACAAACCCCAGCAGCAAAACAAAACGAGGTAAAAATTTACTATTTATACCTTGAACATTTCTGAAAATCTTTTACATGAATACCGTTGCCAGAGCTTAACTTAATATGTATCTGTTAGCTTCGTTATGTACAGTCGACGACAAAGAGATGTATCCATACGATGTTACAATAATATGCATACATAGACTTTACTACCATAGTAATAAGATACATTATTTTGTAACAATAAAAACATACTTATCTTTGTAGTCGACTGTACTTATATTTGGTATGCGTTATACACGAACGATAACAACATATCCTGTCAGATTTGACTGTGGAAGCCGATAGCTATTAAAAGTAGCAGACATTTTGTCAGAAGCACTAAGACGTTGGCAGAAGTAAGCCAACGACGCTTGTAGTCTTTATCTTGCAAACCTAAATGTATGTACAAAGAATACCCTATGCTTAGGCTAAGTTCAGATGAACGCGCGGCGACGCGCGGTTGGCTCGGCGCGCGGTTTAAGATTGTAACAAATCAATGTTGTTGTGTACATGACATGCGCGCACCGCCATGCACCGCGCGCAAGATCTTGAACCGCGCGTCACCGCGTCACCGCGTGGTGACGCGAGGTTTAAGATCTACATTTCTATATCGACCTGTTTAGTTGACCCGCGCGGTGACGCGCGGTTTAAGATCTACAATCCTGTATCTGAACCGCACGGTCATCTGAACTTAGCCTTAGAACGAGCAACTACTGAACAATGGAAACCTGCCTTACGGTTGTGTTGCAGCCGGTCCTTTCGCTACGCAAGGGCCTCAGCAACCACCTGAGTGGGCTGCGGTTCCGCGCGCCGCGCGACGCCGCAGCCCACCTCTCCCCCGCCGAGACCACGCGATACGACTTCGCGAAAACGTACAGGTATACTATAAAACTGGACCAGCTATTAAAGCTGACCTTTGTGGCTTGGATTTGTGTGACGACCACGACATTTATCTTTAGGTATAAAAATGTATATCGTTATTAAGTACCCACAACACAAGCCTCATTGAGGTTAACCGTGAGACTAGATTGACTTGTGTTAGGAGCGTTTCATAAGTATTCTTATGGTAACTATTACGTGCTGCGCACAATATTCGCACATAGATTATATTAGCCTACCTACATTTAAAACACCAAATATTAATTCACAGGGAACTGTACTGCAGCGATCAACATGACGACATCTACAGTTACGAAGCAAAAGAAAACGTGGACATTAATAATTTAAGTATAGACACGGATAATTTAAGTGTAAATAGTGTGAAAGACAGTGACGATAATAGTTTTATATTTAAACATAATGAGACGCCTGTGAGTGGTTTGCGTAATAGACACAAGGGTAAATTAGTGAGTAATGGAGGTGTCGAGAGCTTGCGGACTGGAGGGAGCGGGGAGGCGGAGTCGGCGCCGAGCGACTGGCGCGCGCGGGCGGTGCGGGACTCGCCCATCTGGTGTATGGACTTCTGCAATGACCTCATCATACTGGGCTGTGCGGATGGACGGTTGGAGTTTTGGGAAGCTAGCTCGGGGAAGTTAATGGTGAGTTTGTTATGTTTATATGAAATAAGAGTAGTCAAGTAATTTAAAGTTTTGGATGACGGTTCACAAGTTACACCAAGTTCTGGTCGATTCTACGACTTATGTCTGCCCTAATGAGTATTAAAAAAAAATCTCTAACGATGTAACATAGAGACTAAAAAGTAACCAATACATCGACGAGTGAGTTCGTTTGGTTGCTACAAAGCATTTGACGCTGAGTGTACCATACAATAATAATATTGTTGATTAGGTTACCTGTAAGGAAAGCCTGTTCATTAAACGACAAGTAAACCCTTCGTACACGGCAGCGCGAAGCAGCGTGTGAGCAGGGTGCGTTCAAATGTATGATATTTTACGTCATACCTGGCCATAAAGTAGGAATTACCGCACGCTATGCGTGCGGAAAACCCCACTTCCTGGCCAGATAGAGACGTAAAATGTTGTACTTACCACGGGCGGTAATAAAGAAAGCCTCAGAGCGCATATTTATCGCCCTTGCCTTCGGCTCGGGCGTCAAATACCTGCGATCTGAGACATTCTTTGTTTAACCGCCCTAGGTAAGTAATGTACTATTTCAACACATCTGCTCGTAACGTGCCTCTTATTGTGCCGCTTTTAGGCTCATAATCCTGGGTATTAAACACGCGTGTTTTATAACATTACGGCACTCGTGTAGTTATGGTTATAACCCGATTAAGACACGTTGGCACCTTGCAACAAGGTGTATACTGTATGGACTCGGCGCATTCTTAAATTAACCGGGTTATACAGGTTTCTTTTTAATTCTCGGCAAATGGATTCTTACTCGACTAAACAAATTAAATCCTTCTAATGAATTAATTTATTATGTCTTCTTGGATATGATATAGAAACGTTTCATTTAGTAAAACTATTTACTTTTGATAACATTTTACATGAATTTATATTGAATACGAAAATATATTTTTTTTTTGTATTGGCTGTTTAGAGATTTCATCTAAGCCTCGCTTTAACACATGCGCGCGCACGAAAAAAAATTGTTGCGCGCCATTATAGGTAATTTCACAAATATTTGTATTTGTAAACATTGTTGATGCGTGTTTGCAGGTTATTATTAAAAATGTTGACTCGGGGTGAATAGAAAAGTGATAAATAGATATTCTTGGAGATGTACAATTATGTGAGTAAAAACCTGTTGTCATCAATAACTAAAGGTAGGTAGGTACTTAGGAGCCTGTAACATTTTCATTTTATGAAAAGGATTATTTACTCGCAAATGTGTTGAAAATCGTCGTATGAAACGCGTGAGCTTTGATAATTACATCCTCGGCTCTCTTATCACGCTCACCTGCCGTTTGCGTGATAATTCCGCCTCTGATGTAATTATCAACATAGCTCACTTGTATCACAATGTACTATTTTATCACACTTGCTCGTAAAGGGTGTATTATAGGCAGGTGTATAGAGCAGCTATAGCCGATTTACCTCCCGCGGGAGTCATGGATTTTTATAACTCCCTAGGGAGTTATGAGGTTGTGTGTGATCTGATTGGTTAAAGCAAATCTAGGTGGTCGCGCGCTTCAAGAATTCTGCTGTGATTGGTTGAACAAAAATCGAGCAGGCCATGCGCTGCAAGAATACTGCTCTGTGATTGGTTAAATAAAAATCGAGCAGGCCATGCGCTGCAAGAATACTGCTCTGTGATTGGTCGAAATATTGAAGCTGCGCGCTCCACTATGCACTGCACTGATCTGGAAGTGAAGTTGTCAATTTCGTCAATTTTTGATTGGTGCGCTTGTATGAAACCTTGATTTTTCTGTCTTTTGTAGTTATTTATTTCCTCGCAAATGTGATAAAAAAAATTGTGTATAATACGGGCGTAAGAATATTGCAAATTCGAGTCATCAAAAGCCCTCCGCCTCCGGCGTCGGGTTTCTGATAGACTCTCGTTTGCAATATTTCTCTTACGCCCCTTGTTAAACAATGTACTACCTATATTCAATCCGCGCGGTGCTACTGATACCGTACTTTTGAGAGCGCCGGCGTCGCGTTTTGCTCTCGCCCGCTTCGAAGGCCTAACTGTTGTTCACAGTTTTACAGCCTGACATCAGACCTGTTGTCGCATATTTCCAAGCTGTGGCTTGTAAAGACAAAACTTATAAATTGGTAAATTTTTAACTTGGTATTATTTACTCGCATACCTATAGAATCGCATTTCTATAGAATACTGAGTGTCATATAAACTGGATAGTGTATACATTAATTGGTCAATGAACTAGTCGATGTGACAGCCACCATCATATACCACCCGTCATAAATTGGCCAGATTATAAGGGTGGGATTTTTAAGCTTAAGATTACAGACGGATCAACGTTAAATATGACTCCGGCAGCTATCATTCAATAGAAGCGTGTCGAACTTCACATGCATTCAGATTTTAATGAACATCGCTTACGATTACAAACTTTGGTGCAACCCACCATAAGAGCGCCCGCACATTACAGCCCTTACCCTTAGTGACCGCCACTAAACACGCTGCCGCTAGTAGTGAACTTGTGGCTCGACGCGGCCACTAAATGCCCGGTGTGCGCCGATGCCAGGTATACAAAATGTTTGAAAGGACTCGTGCGCAGCTTGTGGTGGCCACTATTGGCTCAATATGTGACGGGTCTAATTGTGTGCGGAATTTAGTGTGTTAGTGAGACTATTGTATGTGCAGTGCGCATGGTGGGGCCTGGAGAGCCGCGGCGGCGCGGGGGTGACGCACGTGCGCGCGCTGGCGGGCGCGCGGCGCGTGGCAGCGGCGGCCCTGGGCGGCCACCTCGCACTACTGCGTCTGCACGCCTACAACGCGTGCTCTGGCGCGCACGTGGACTGGCGGTTCAGCACGGCGCATCGACGCAGTAACTACTTCATTATATCTAATCGGCAGTGTGTAGCATTCTCAGCAAAATGTCGGTTCCTGGGCGGCCACCTCGCACTACTGCGTCTGCACGCCTACAACGCGTGCTCCGGCGCGCACGTGGACTGGCGGCTCAGCACGGCGCATCGACGCAGTAACTACTTCATTATATCTAATCGGCAGTGTGTAGCATTCTCAGCAAAATGTCGGTTCCTGGGCGGCCACCTCGCACTACTGCGTCTGCACGCCTACAACGCGTGCTCCGGCGCGCACGTGGACTGGCGGTTCAGCACGGCGCATCGACGCAGTAACTACTTCATTATATCTAATCGGCAGTGTGTAGCATTCTCAGCAAAATTTCGGTTCCTGGGCGGCCACCTCGCACTACTGCGTCTGCACGCCTATAACGCGTGCTCCGGCGTGCGCGTGGACTGGCGGTTCAGCACGGCGCATCGACGCAGTAACTACTTCATTATGTCTAATCGGCAGTGTGTAGCATTCTCAGCAAAATGTCGGTTCCTGGGCGGCCACCTCGCACTACTGCGTCTGCACGCCTATAACGCGTGCTCCGGCGCGCGCGTGGACTGGCGGTTCAGCACGGCGCATCGACGCAGTAACTACTTCATTATATCTAATCGGCAGTGTGTAGCATTCTCAGCAAAATGTCGGTTCCTGGGCGGCCACCTCGCACTACTGCGTCTGCACGCCTACAACGCGTGCTCCGGCGCGCGCGTGGACTGGCGGCTCAGCACGGCGCATCGACGCAGTAACTACTACATTATATCTAATCGGCAGTGTGTAGCATTCTCAGCAAAATGTCGGTTCCTGGGCGGCCACCTCGCACTACTGCGTCTGCACGCCTACAACGCGTGCTCCGGCGCGCGTGTGGACTGGCGGTTCAGCACGGCGCATCGACGCAGTAACTACTTCATTATATCTAATCGGCAGTGTGTAGCATTCTCAGCAAAATGTCGGTTCCTGGGCGGCCACCTCGCACTACTGCGTCTGCACGCCTACAACGCGTGCGCCGGCACGCGCGTCTCGGTTGGCAGCGTGGACGGTTGGGAATAGCCCATCGCAACATTGAAGCGCTAAAGTCTCGTTGCCGCATAGTTTCTATTTATACCTGCCTAGCTAGAGTCCGTCCACGGACACGTCTGTATTAAAACTATGTAAAAATACCACCTTAACCGCCAAATTTCCATAGAAATATGACAGTTAATGGTGACAGCCAAATTAATCGTTGCAGAGTTAACGAGTATGCACTCTAGCATAATCGCATTCATGTGGGGCATAAAACCCTATCGCCCTTACATGCTCGGTAGGAAGGGACGAATGCTATATGTCCGATATAAATGCGATCATGCTATCTAGGCTGTTTTTTCATGATCTTTGACTTACGGCAAAGCAAACTGAAACACGTATGTACCTACAAATAATTTTAAACTATAATTGTGACAAGAGCGGAAAAGGATCGTATTAGTATTTCCTTGACTGGTAATCAGTGCATAGCATTATTATTAGTTTTTAGTTAATATTCAAAATAAATAAGACTAAAAAAGACAATTCATGCTTCATTTAAATCTATATAATTACTTACGGATGGAAAATTTGTTGAATTCTTCAATAAAGCATCGTAGAATAACGTTTTAAAATTAAATAAACAAAAATAACAATATTACAAATTAACGTTTTTCGAAACCGTATTATGCCTGGTGGGTATAACGAGTGATGGTATGATTGCAGCCCACAAGCGCACGGGGTCGGCGGGGTCACTGCGCGGCGCCGGCGCGGGCGACGACGGTGCGCGCGCGCGGCTCAGCTTCCCGTACGACACCGACCTCGGCGACGCAGACGGTAATAACAATAACACGACTATTGGCATGGCCGGGACTTCTTTACATGTAAACATCTAGATATATATTTGATCATTATTAAAAAAAAAACACAAAAGGAGAACATATAGTACAAAAGCCTCACGATGGGCAGCGGCAATGGGGAACAAACACACACACTCTAATGTCAAAATAATAGGAGTGTGTATAGATCATTATTAGCGTGTTATACTGCTTAGCTAATCCTGCTGACTGCACCATACATGGGAGCGACATACCGTGCTCTGTCTCTCTCCGTCACTAATAAATAATTATTTTCTTTTTATAAATAAGAATCAAAAAAAAACTAAAATTGTACGTGTATTCCGTTCGGGGTCGAACAGTCATGTGTACAGTTATTTTTTACAGCTAGACACTGCGCCATACCATCACCATCTGGCCATCATAATGACTATACTTAATATTGTACGACTTCAATCGACTACGATAGTTTACTGAATCACTAGAGTACAGTCGCCATCACATACATAGGTACACTATAGGTGTTCAAAAATATCGGCACATGCACCCTAATGCCTTGAAAATAGAGGTGTGTTCCGATGTTTGTGACGTGCTTGTTTGCTCCGATGTATGTGATGGCGACTGTACCTACAGCCAAATATATGTTCAAGAAAGATTTTTTCAAAGTGATTGGTTTCGGAATTACTACACAGTAGTCCGAGCAATAGGGATGATGAAGATTTTTTTTACGATGCCATTTAAACCAGTTTTTGAAGAGGAACAAATGTTTGTATGGGAGCAACTACAATTAAAGTACATAAATATCCAAAAATTGAGACAAAGATTGACCTCACTGGCGGCAGCCATAAACGCTTCATACTAATTAAAAGGTATGACGTCACACCTGTCCGTCTACCACAACTTGTTGCCAAGTCTCATCGTGCGCGACTCAGCGACTCCTGTCTCACTCTCACTGCAACTATGAAAGAGGAGATTAGATTTTTCTCGTCTCGCGTCGCGTCGCAGCGTCAGTTGTGCTAGCCCCGCTTTTATCTGTACTAATCGTTGTATGGAAAATCAAATAAATTGCTGTTTCGTTCACGAAATACTGCGCTTAGGTACATAGTTGTCGTACAATTTTGTTTGTATAAAAGCGTAAGGATTCTGTTGGTACCTTTAAATGTACTCTTGAACAATAAAAAAAAATGCATATTTTTTCTAAACTTTCAAGGTCCATATCTTTTTATGTTTTTAATTATAATTTATACTTAATTACAATAATTTGATGGTTTACTATCCATTTAGCAACACTACGTTATCAATGTTAACATGAGGCATCATGCCTATTTCATATGTAGCGATAAGCGCCCTATGCGCTCGGATAATTGACGCTGAAAAGGTTAACGCACGAGCCACAGACCAGAAAGATAGACAAGCGATCCGATACTCTTTGATTGATTCTTCATTATTACTCCTGCACGAAATATTGTTGCCATACTGGGAAGTGAAATTACCTGTCTAGCGGCAAATGCAACTTACGGTTCAGAATGAACAAATTATTTTAAGGAATCACGTGAATGTTCTAACGGTTAACTACTTTCGACAGAAATAGTTATCCAGCGCATCGCCCAGTGCCGACCGCACCAACAACCAATCACCGAAATGCAGTCGGAAGGAGGCCGGATCCTCACTGGCAGTCAGGATCATGTTCTCAAGGTACGTCCACACGAGGAGTGTGACTAACTGACTATGTATAAAATTTGTCACCCTTTTTGAAGAACAGCACCACCACCTCTATGTACCATGCCTTTGGCGTTCTCCCTTCCAGTAAGACGGAATCGAACAACTTCTGAAGGGCCATAAGGACCGGTTTTCCACCCGCCTTCAGGAGTTCGGCTGTTATTCCGTCTTCACCGGGTGCCTTGTTGTTCTTGAGCTGTTTAAGAGCCAATACAATCTCGTACAGGCTGATGTCTGGGATGTCGTCGGTATAGTGTCGGGTTAGTCTAGCTCTAGGGTCTTCCGCCAGACCAACTTCGGGTCTGCGGGTTGACATGTAGAGCTGTCCGTAAAAGCGCTCTATCTCACTCAGAATCTCAGGTTTAAAAGAAACGATTCCACCATCTTCAGTCTTCAAGTTAGCGAGCTGGATCTGCCCAAGAGACAGATCTCTCGAGAACACTTTAGAGCCCTTATTACGCTGGATGGCCTGGCCTCTTCAATACGATTTGTATTGAATTGGCGCAGATCGCGGGTAAGGGACTTGGAGATCTGTTTATTGAGCTGCCGGTATAAGGTCGCATCGGCTGAAGACTAGGATCATTTCACTCCTTTCCTTCATGAGCTTCTGAGTGGAGCTAAAGAGCCTTTTAGTTCTGTTATTTTCATCTATCAAAAATAAAATAATCAAAGCATTTTGTTTAAATAGTTTTTACCACAAGAAATACGAATATAACACTATATTGTTATAAAAACACAAGATTTAATATTAATTTGAAAATTTAAATCGTAGTTTTATTATCTGTATGTCACGTGGGCGAAAACGCCGACCGCCATTTTTACAGATTTCTTTAAACAAATGTTACAATATAGACTTCTAACATGCTAAGAAGATGGTCCATACAAAAAGGGGTCAAACATGACAAGAAACCCTTTATTGGTGAATTAAACCCATGACATCGCAGTTTTAAAAAGTGACCTAGGAGACGTAACTATGGCAAATAGTGACAGAAAAAAGAAGCGGGTTGTGTAGGAGATACAACCGTTAATTAAGTTTAAGTGGATACTTCTTTGTTGGCTATGGAACCCTAATATATCTGAATTAATTCACTAAAATCTGTATATAAATACAGATAAATCGGTATATATATGGCAGCATTGACTGACGTAGCTCATTTGACTCGCGATACATTGAAAATGGCGGCCATGTCAGTATTATTTTCATGTCCGCCACATAAACTAAATAACATTTTGTGATTAACAACTAATGGCAAATAAAGAAGGATTAAAACATGTAACAAACAACTTTTTGAAATCAGATTAGGCTTGTCTACAAAAAAATATTCCTGAAGTCACGTGATACATTTTGAACTGTACCCCTATACAAGAACGCGAGCAAAGAAGTATCCACTTCAAAAGTTGATTTCCCTCATTTACAGTTAACCTGAATAACATGATGTGAGCCTTTTTACTTATGAATAAATGTTGATGGAGCCAGGTATTCAGTAGTGCGGAGCTGAGTCCGCTGTTCACGCTGCACGGGCACTGCGGGCCCATCACGAGCTGCTTCATCGACCACGCCACGCCCACCATCGCGGGCAGCGGCTCGCAGGACGGCCTGCTCTGCGTGTGGGACCTTCACACCGGTACAATACCATTAATAGTACATTATTGCCGTGGCCGGGAAGGAGGCAATTGCAGGCTGAGTATTTGTTTAAACGGACGAGCTTGCGAGTCCGTTTAATTATAATACGAAGCCTGCAATTGCCATTCCGGCTGAGGCTAATATAGTGCTTTTCTCAAAAATGCGGGAATAAAAAAGACTAAATTGAAATCAAGCGTTATTATTAAATACAAATTGAGGATACTGCAAATTACATAAAATTAAACGTCATAATATATTTTTTTATAAACGTCATAGTGTATTTTTCCACAGAAAAATGCAATCTTTTTATGACACATACAAAAAGGTCGCGTTTGCAACAGAAAAATACGACTTGATTTGGCTGAATACGACCTGTGCCGTCTTTTATATGCCAGTTTCTACTTTTTAAAAAGTTTGGTACTCGACAAATAAAGGAATTTATATGTACCATTCCAGGCGGCCTGCAATGTTTTTTTAATTTTGATCTGGCCTTAAACTATACACTTTACCTTCCAATATGTAGCGAGTTATGTCCACTTTGCGGGCCATTTTTGAGAAAAATCAGTTAACGATTCTGATGTTAGGTACTAGTAGCGCCGCCAAGGTGTCAGAGGGGTCGGACGGGTATGCGGGAGGCGACTCGAGGCTAACTTCAGACACGCAAACTTGTGTGCTGCGTACTGTAACAACATACTTACCCTCTTACTCATACAGCTTGACGACCATCTTGTTAGGTAAACTATCAGCGACACAATCCAGTCAATGAACTGACAACTTGTATGGAAAAAAAACAATTTTGGAAATAATTTATAATAGCTGATTTTATCTATGTTATGGATATATTATCAATTAAATAGGTACCTAGCGACAAAATCCAACAAAATTTCACCTTCTGAGAAGTCAGAAAAAAATTAAAAAAAAAGTAAAAAGTAAATTATAATAAATGTTTTTATCTTTATTTTATTTTAGTTCATTTACATTTGCTTCACGATAAATCATACAAAAAAAACCATTTCAGTTCCGTACCATTATCTATAAAAACGGCAAAAAATATCACGTTTGTTGTATGGGAGCCCCCCTTAAAAAATATTTTATTTTAGTTTTAGTATTTGTTGTTATAGCGGCAACAGAAATACATAATCTGTGAAAATTTCAACTCTCTAGCTATCACGGTTCTTGAGATACAGCCTGGTGACAGACAGACGGACGGACGGACAGCGAAGTCTTAGTAATAGGGTCCCGTTTTACTCTTTGAGTACGGAACCCTAAAAAGACAATGCATGCTTCATTTGAATCTATATTATTATTACGCGAGCCCGATTTTTGTACATGCCATCAGATCTACAGTTATGGTCCGATTTTGATAAATTATATGTCACTGGATTCGTCTCATGCTGCAGATTTGCAATAAGGTCTTCGTTTTTTCATTTTTTATCGGTAAGTTACTAAAATATAATTTTAGTAACTTACTTAAATTAAATTTAAAGAAACTACTGTGCGTTGACCACGTGACTTTGGCTGCGTGACGTCACGTGGCGTAACTTCTGTTTTGACTCGAGATGACAATGTAAAATTATAAACAAGAATTAAACTCAAACCTGTACTAAGTTCTTCAGCATGAAAAATTATAAATGTTGAGTCGGCCACATATGGATACAACACTAAGAAAAGTAAGAAAAATAGAAAGTAAACGGCCTTTTGTAAATATTGTTTATTTACATAAACTGACAGACGTATTGTGTCAAATGTGGTTTTTTTTTTAGTGACAGAGACGTCAGTATTACTTGCCATGTTCTTTTTTACTTCAGAAAAGTTTATATACAAACTTATTTTCCCATATTCGAGATGTTGGGAGAAGAATGAGGTTTAATTAAATCCATTCATTGTCGTGGACCTCATAGACGGCTTTGTTAACCTTACTTAGTACAATGCCGTATAGGCGCCGATAGGTTCCGCCTAATTTCCAGTATAAAGATGTAGAAAACGAAACTCGATTACAAAATTTTCTTTTCGGATGGCCGGGGACTCCCATTAGTGACTTTGTTGACCTGAATTGAATACCATCTAAATTATTTCACGTTTAGATAATTATATTTTGATTACAGGTAGGAGGTTGGTTATATAAATTTTGTAATTAAACGAGCAATACTTGTACATATATATATTTGCAATCACGTTCTCGGAAACGGCTCTAACGATTTCGATTAAATTTGGAATACGGTGGCGAGATATCGATCTAGATAGGTCTCATGTCCGGGTAAATTCGTTTTCTCCGTATTTTCTCCATTTTCACCCGAGCAGAGCTCGGTCGCCCAGGGACTAAATTGTAATTTGTCAAAACGATATGACTTAATAATGGAAAACATAAATTAGTAGATATTAAACTATTTAGCGGTACCGTGAAATGGGGTTAATTTGATCAATTTCAGAATTAAAACGTTAATCCAAAAAAATAAGGAAAAAAATGCAAACATCGGTTTTTGGTCCTCTATCGATAGCACCGACAAAAAAAAAAGATTATTAATGTATCTCTTAGAAAAAAAAAATTAAGTCTGTGATCATGATCAACTTTATACTCACATCGGGGTTACTTTAAAACCCCCCTTATTTTTAACGGATTATGATAGTGACAGCAATAAGGAAAAAAACCGGCCAAGTGCGAGTCGGACTCACGCACGAAGGGTTCCGTACCATTATCTATAAAAAAAACTATTTTATTCTGTGTTTTTAGTATTTGTTGTTATAGCGGCAGCAGAAATACATCATCTGTGAACATTTCAGCTGGAACTATCACGGTATCAGTGAGATACAGCCTGGTGACAGACAGACGGACGGACGGACGGACGGACGGACGGACGTTACGGACAGCGGAGTTTTAGTAATAGGGTCCCATTTTACTCTTTGAGTACGGCACCCTAAAAACACTAGAACATGAAAAAAAATCCGTTCAGAGGCTTAGGATTTATAAAGGTTTATGTGCCTTTGGGGTTAGGTACTTTGACAAAGAAAAAAAAGGGTATTTATTTTATATTAAATAAGGCTATCATTCACATAAGGATAACATTGCACATTGCACGTAGAACCGATGGCCGTTGGGGCTCTCGAGTGGCGACAGGCGCAGCATGGGTAGGCCCCCCACAACGTGGACTGGTGACCTGGTAAAGTTCGTGGGAGTCCGCTGGATGCGGGTGGGTCAGGACCGCTCATTGTGGCACTCTCTGGGGAAGGCCTATGTCCAGCAATGCACGTCTTTCGGCTGATATGATGATGATGAGGGTATCAGTGATCAAAGTAAACCCTCAGAAGTGATCAACGACACCCCATGCTACAATTATCTAATAAAGCAAATGGCCGTCAAGGTTGTGATTTGCAACATTATTTGATGTTATAGCCAGATACATGCCTGATTTAGTGAACTAGATAAAATTAATGTATTTACTATACTGGAAGTTTTACCTTAGAATTTATACAAGCTAAAAGTCCGTAAAATGAGTACGCACGTATTTTAATTTTTTTTTCGTCGATCGGCGTGCCCGATCCCACGACTGGTAAAGACACACTGAAAGTGACGTTCAATGCTTCCAATCGTAAAAAAAACCAAACGATGCGTTCAGAAATCGTATAAATTAGAGTTTAAACATAAGAAGAAGTTTTGATCAATGTAAACCCAGGAATTAAAGTAACCCCAATTCACGGTACCTATAAATAGCTTGTGCCGATTCTAATAATAAACAGGTGTAATGTCTGTAAAATGTAAGTTTGTATGTTGAGGGTAATCTCAGAAACTATACCCATCCTATTCTAAAAACCCTTTGTTCAGTAGGTAGGTTATATGTACACCGTGTCCAATAAGTTCGCATACAGTTTCAAACTCTCATTAAAACAAAGTGTTAATAAAAATTGCAATAAAAACTATATTTCATGAAAGATATTCTTATATACAATATTCACAAAGAATGTTTTGGGATAACTCCGCCTTTAACCTTCATCACCAGCTTCAAACGTTTTTCGAATCCGTCGCACGCGGCACGCACTGCCTCCATCGGCATTTCGTCCCAAATTTGTACGATAACTTTTTTGAAATGCTCCAAATTCTTTATTTTGTAGTTATTAAGTTTCGAGAGCATATATGACCATATAAAAAAGTCCAGTACATTTAAATCTGGAGAACTCGGGGGCCATTCATTTTTTGGCAAGAAATCCGTTAAATTGGCCTGACACCACGCTTGAACTGCGTTTGCCGTGTGGGATGGAGCTCCATCTTGTTGGAAACAATAGTAATCGTTTCCATACAACATTTTTAAGTTTGGATTGGTTTGGAGCAACATTATTTTCCAAAACTTCTGTTTTATAGTAATCAGCATTGATCTTTACCCCTTTGTCGATAAATAAATACCAAATGAAGTTTACCCCGCTTACAAACAACTGCTCCCCAAACCATCACTGATGGTGCACTCTGGAATCTTGGCACATTCCTCTGATTATCTGGAATATCTTGGATGTTAGCTGCCCACAAACGACCATTTTGAACATTGAGAGGTTGCTCTAATACGAAGAGTTTTTCGTCCGAAAAAACGAATTCATCCCCCGCGTGCCAGGAAAGTATAGTGTTTGATCGACCTAATCTTTTTTTCGTTATAGCTTCGGAAATGCCGTGTACTTTTCTTTTCTTGTAAGCGTGACACCCGAGGTCTGCTCTCAAAATATTGTGTACTGATCCTCTTGAAATATTTAAGTCCGCAGCTAATTTTCGGATCGAACGGTGTTTTTTCCGGCGGAGACGCTCTCTCACGAGTTTCACGACCCTATCCGTTCTTGCTGAACGCGGGCGACCAGATCTCTTTCGGTCTTCTGATGTCTCCTTCTATCTTCTAATTGTAGTATAAACTACATAGGTTACGCTTAATTCCAAAAGGTTTCAACGCCGCAAAAAGTGCACTCACGCTAGCGCCCTTAAGAAATTTTGAGATAATAGGTTCCCGGAATCGCTTCATCATGGATTTAAAGTTAACGACGCTAGATAAATATTTTTTTAAATATTGTTATTTGTTCATGAGAATATAAACTTCAAATTATTATGAAAAAACTGTCTGAAAGTTTTCTATTTTTTTCAAACCAGTGCTAGAAAAAGTGTATTCGAAGTTATTGGACACGGTGTATGTATGTATGTAAGCACTTTATTGTACACAAAACAGGTTAAAACATAAACATGATACTTATGTAAGATTAAAGTTGGTACAAAGGCGAACTTATCCCTATAAGGGATCTCGGGGGGAATATAAGGGATATGTAGAATGGTCCTACAGGATTAAGTATGTGCTATATTTTATATCTTCGCTCCGCCTAGATTCTTTGTATACGCGGCGGAGCCGCGCGGGTAGCTAGTCTATATAATTAGTAATTACTTCTGGGTGGAAAGTTTGTTGGATTCTTGAATAAAGCATCTTAGAATCATCATCATACTCCTAGCTCCTAACGGAGCCACTAGTTTAACGAAAGCGACTGCCATCTGACCTTCCAACCCAGAGGGAAAACTACACCTTAGACCGGTTTCCTCACGATGTTTTCCTTCACCGAAAAGCTAACGGTAAATATTCCGTACATAAGTTCCGAAAAACTCATTGGTACGAGCCGGGATTCGAACCCACGACCGCCGCTTGACAGCCGCATGCCTGAACCACTAGGCTACCGTAGCTTATAACATATAAAGCATCTTAGAATAACGTTTCTAAAATGAAATGAACATAAAAAAAGCAATTATAAGTTAATGTATGTTTTGAATAACCATATTTTTTCTTGAGTACAAGTATTGAATGTAGTGCAAAAGCCCGCCTCAGAGTTCCTCCCCGCCCAGTTACAAAATATCATTGGCTTAATGGATACGAAATGCTGTTCCTCTATCCCTCAACATTGTATGGTTTGGGCGCATAACGTCCCACTCGCAAAACGTCCCTGCACCAAAATTACGTCCCATTCGCAAAACGTCCCATTCTCAGGTCGCACCCCTTTCGCAAAACGTCCCTTCTGAGAATGCCCCTTTCGCTGAAAGTCCCTACTGCATAACGCCCCTTTCGCAAAACGTCCCTTCTGTGGAATGACCCATTCGCAAAATGTCCCGTCTGGAAAAAAGCTTGTTTAAGTAGAAACTAGGAGTCTACTCATGGGATAAGAGATGGCTAATAACGTGTCATTTTGCGAAAGGGACGTGTTGCGAACGGGTCATTTTGCGAAAGGGACGTGTTGCGAACGGGTCATTTTGCGAAAGGGACGTTTTGCGAACGGGACTTTATTTATGTGAAGGAACGTTTTGCGAACGGGACCTTTTGCAGAAGGGTCGTTTTGCGTTAGGAACATTTAGGAAACGGACATTTCGCGAAAGGGACATTCTGCGAGTGGGACGTTATGCACCCTACTAACCCATTTTATGAAACGTCAAAAGGTTGAATCGTGATGTTTTCCTGGTATTATTGGAGGTTTGATTATTGGTAATGTAAGAATAGTTTATTTTTACCGTTGTCAACTACGGTATTCATGTTGATCCTATTTTCATACATGATACAGCAGCTTCTTCGGTAAAAAACAATTGTTTCCGTTAAAATAGTCAAGCTACTTCAATAACTTGCTGCATATTCCTGATTCTGCGATGGGACAACTCGAATCACAGATCAATAGTAGATTATACAGTCGCCATCACATAAATAGAACTACGAATGTACAGTCGCCATCACATACATTGGAGCAAACAAGCACGTCACAAACATCGGAACACATCTCTATTTTCAAGGCATTAGGGTGCATGTGCCGATATTTTTGAACACCTATAGTGTACCTATGTATGTGATGGCGACTGTACAACAAGCGCATAAAACGAGCCATTTAACTTGAGACGTTTATATCCACCCGAGCCACCGGCGTGGGTGGATAGTTAAGTCGAGGGGTTAAATGGCTAATTTATGCCCGAGTTATACACACTGCTTTTCACTTCGATTGCGACAAAATAACAAATAATTGCAAAATCAAATAAAATAATAGCTCATTCCCGTCACTTAACCTGTTCGACACGTGATATTAGCCTTCGGTACTTCATACTGCCAAGTAATTTAATGGTGTAATACGTTTTCAAATAATAATTGACTCCTATTTGATCTGGTTTTATTAATTTAGTAATGTAAAACACGGATTTGAAATTTATTAAAAAAAATCAAATCAAATGACAAGTTTATTTTACGAAGTTTTATTGTGTGTTAGGCTTGATTATCTTAGTCTTTAAAACAATTTTACTTTGTGCACTAGAGCATAAAAGTGGCATTTTGTGCAGCATGCGTCCAGCACAAATGCGAACTTTGCGAGCTTGAGAAGTGAAATAGTAGATTAGATTGTACAACAAGCGCATAAAACGAGCCATTTAACCTGAGGGGTTAAATGGCTAATTTATGCCCGAGTTATACACATTATAACTCGGGCATAAATTTGCCATTTAACCCCTCGACTTAAATATCGCCGGTGGCTAGGGTGGATATAAACGTCTCAGGTTATATGGCTCGTTTTATGCGCTTGTTGTACAATCTACTATTATTATCACTGTTGTCAAATACCCAATTTGTGTTCAGGGGCGTGCCTGTACAGCATGCAGGCGCACGACGGCGCGGTGACGGCGCTGGCCTACACGGCCTCGTACGTGGTCTCCAGCGGCGCCGACGAGCGCCTCTGCATCTGGGACCGCTTCCAGGGACACATGCTCAACTCCATACACATCGTGAGTAGCCGCAATCAAACGCCGACTCGATATTTAAGGCGACGTAGGCTCATGGTCTTTATCCTCAAGTGAATAAAGGGTCGGCAACGCGCTTGTGATTCTTCTGGAGTCACAAGTGTCCATAGGCTACGGTACCTGCTTCCCAGGCCGTAAGATTGTTTGCCACCATCGTTTGTATAAAAAAAATGGTCTTCTCTCCCTCTCACTGAGCATAAGCGTGAGAGAGATGGAAGTGCGTTTAAAAAAATAAAATCTATGTTCCCTCAAACATGATTAACGGCCTCCGTAGCCCAGTGGGTAGTGACTCTGCCTACGAAGCTGGAGGTCCCGGGTTCGAATCCCGGTCAGGGCATTTATTTGTGTGTTTATCACGAATATTTGTTCCTGAGTTATGGATGTTATATATGTATATAAGTATCTATATGTATGTATCTATTATATATATCATCGCCTAGTACCCACAACACAAGCCTTATTGAGCTTACCGTGGGCCTAGGTTGATTTGTGTAAGATTGTCCCGTAATATTTATTTATTTTTATTATTATGATATTGCCGATTTTTAGAACCCATTTTAATATGTTTAGCTTAGCTGTATAATTTGTTACGATTTATACACAAAGCTAAACATGTTTATTGTTAAGTGTATTTTAGACCTATGTTCGTGATTTTTTTCGATTGAATTAAAGTCAAAAACTCAGGATTTGAATAGCTATAGTCCCTCGAGAAAGGCCTCAAGATTGCTAATTAAATTTAGGGCAGCCGTGTTATGATCCAAACAAGAGCCTACATCTCCTTAAGCTTTTTCTGACACAAATGCATGCTAGTGCACTTCGGAGCAATCCGGGACGCAATATAAAGTAATTTTCGCAAAAATAAATAATAAAAACCGGCCAAGTACGAGTCGGACTCGCGCACGAAGGGTTCCGTACCATTATCTAAAAAAGGCAAAAAAAAAATAGTTTGTTGTATGGGAGCCCCCCTTAAAAAAATATTTTATTTTGTTTTTAGTATTTGTTGTTATAGCGGCAACAGAAATACATAATCTGTGAAAATTTCAACTCTAGCTATCACGGTTCTTGCGATACAGCCTGGTGACAGACGGACGGACGGACAGCGAAGTCTTAGTAATAGGGCCCCGTTCTACTCTTTGAGTACAGAACCCTAAAAACTACTTTCCGCCATACAAATTTGTTTTTTTTAAGGACCATTATTGGTGCTGTCAGTTTGACAGTTGCCAGCTCCATTAGACCGCCATTCGATTGTCATTTCGTCGGGTGACAAGCAAAACTCACTAAGTAACAAATACCTACTTAAATCAAAGGTCGTATCTCGATATCGACTACGTACCGAAATACGAGGTTTTGAAGAGCAGTGACAGTTTTGGTAGTGACTTTTGCTTGTCACCCGACGGTTAGTCAACTGGAGGCCAGGAACAGGGTTACGGTTAACTCGGTGGTGTAGTGTTACAGAATAGTACATTATGATACAAGTGTGCTAAGTTGGTCATTACACTCGAGTCGGTTTTTAAGCCTGAGCCGAAGGCGAAGGCTTAATGGAGACGAGAAGTGTAATGACCAATGCTCACGTGTTTCATACGACGTTTTTCAACACATTTGCGAGGAAAAAAATAAAAAAATAAAAAATGATAATGTTAAAAGATATGTAATGAAAAGGCACTAGTGCGATAATGTAATGTAAAAGTCACGGCATGGGTAATATTCTGCATTATTTTGCTAATATTTAAAAAGATATGTAATGAAAAGGCACTAGTGCGATAATGTAATGTAAATGGCACGGCATGGGTAATATTCTGCATTATCAGTGTAAATACGCTGTAATAAGACCTACTTTACGAGCAGGTGTGTTGAAAATTGTGTTACAGGGCCTGAACTACATGAGCCGCATGCTGCCGCTGACACACACGCTGCTGCTGATGGGTGACCGCAGCGGGCTCGCCGCCTACGACCTCAGCACCGGGGACGTCATACGGCGAGTACTGTTAGGTAACTATACCCCTTCATTTACAATAGGATTTTTTATGTATCAAAATTAAATGATCTTTTTTTTTTTTTTTACCATAACAAAAACGAATATAACAATAAGTACCTATTTTGTTATACATAAGATTTTTTTTTTATTTGAAACTTAAAATTGTAGTTTTATTATCTGTATCTGTATGTTACGTGACCGAAAACGCCGACCGCCATTTTGTCTTCTGTGAGTGACGTCAGAATTGCAAATCCAAAAACAAGTTTTCGTTTTTTGACGTTTCTATGTTTCTGCACATAGTATCTTCTTAGTAGTCTGTGGTTTGGTGTTGCAGTTATGACGTCACAATAATGGTGGGTGCCTTTTTCGCCCCAATATATAACGTTTAAATACCAATCATTATTTATGTCCATAAAGCGCAGTGAACGAATATACATAGAAGTCTAACTAGCGCCGAAAAGTGGCCCCAGTGGCATTAAAAAGGATGCCTAGCAGCCGTTCAGTTCAAACATGGCCACCGTGTCAAACTGTTAAATAAACCAAACGTTCGGTTTCAATAAATATGCCTTGTTGTGCCATAAAATGGTGTGTGAGTCGCTCGGACAAGCACAACAAAAAAGATGGAATCACTTGTCACGAGTTAATACAGCGTTAAATATATTATTTTGATTTTATTGTTATGATCACATTTTGTATAGGAATGGTATTATGCCAACAGACATCATAACTTTTTTTAATAAGTTGGTTTCTATTTTAACCATTGAATATCTTATCAATATTTTGTAGTTTTTATCGATACATTTCTATCTATAAAATGAAAAAAAAATGTTTTTAGTTTTCCAACACATCCAATTAGAAACGAAATATGGAATGAAGCAGTTCGTTTGAAACGACACGATTCGAAATGGCATGCCAAATAATTTACTTTCAAAACAAAGTTTTAACCGACTTCAATTTAGTACTCCGCAAAGCCACATGAACATTTCCACATTTTTTTTTCCAATTTACCACATGAACTGATTTCCAAGAGCAGATGCGTTGATTTTTAGACCAATAAACCAAATCGCTGTATGTGGGCCGATAATATTTGAGGACTTCCGTCGATTCCTCAAGGATCTCAGAATTACCTTTGGCACTTCATTGTTTGCTATTTCAACGGAATCATATCAGAATCTGTGACGTACTTATATAGTTTGAAGTACATCATTGAGAAGTTCCATAAGCCATCTGTGGTCTTCATCATCACTTGCACCATCACCAAATTTATGATTTCCGGGTGTATATACACGAGTTATAATAGAAAATACCGAAATTACTACACGCGTGCCTAATATATTTGAGGAGTTCCCTCAATTCCTCATGGTTCCCATCATCCAACTGGGGTTTTGAAAACAATGGGACCAATCTGGAAGCGTTTACTTTCAATTAAAAAAAGAATTGTATGAATCGGTTCATAAATGACGGAGTTCTGAGTGAACAAACAATAAAAAAAAAAAAAAATACATCCGAATTGAGAACCTCCTCCTTAAAAAAGGGATGTTCTTTGTTCTTTAATTTTGCATTCATTGCAAATAAATGTTTTGGTATATTTCCTCTTTCAAAGATGTGACTGATGCATTTAAAAACGATTATTGCAGCCATCAAACTCTATTTATTAAAAGCGCAATAGAACAGTTTCTAATTGTTCTTTACTTGTGCTATTTTCGTATAAGTATTTTAGAATATCGATATTTATTTATTTAATCGTATGGCGATCTGTAATGTGATATTTTTATAGTTGCGTCTGTTTCGCCAGAAGTGTTGTTGCTCATTTAGCACCACCCAGGGTTATATTGATATACTGGGGCTCTTCGTGTTGTGATTTTAGTGACTTCCAGATAGATAAGTGTGACAAAGTATCGAAAGCCTTCTGGTAATCTATAAAGGCAATGTAAAGCGGCCTCTGAAATGCCTGATATTTTCTATAAGGAGCTCTACATTACTTATACTTGTAATTTATTGTAAATAAAAATAAATAATTTGGTATTTTACCTGGCGACTCAGCCCTACTTCTTTAAAAAAAAACACGCAAACGTTATCATAAACTAAGTTGCTTCTTGTTGCATGTAACCATTCAACAATTATCCGTTTTCGATGTCACTGTCACATGGCTGTCGTCCGACGTGACGCACGACGGCTAATCACAGCAATGTATTCCTAAATTGACCAATCGCATCCATTTGTGTTTGGTAATTGAAAATAGGCTGACATTTTTGGTAGCTGTGATTGGATACGCAGTTGACTATGCGCATAATACCGGGTTTTGGGCACGAGTTTGGGTAGAAATTTGTATGGAGCTCGTGTTCTATGTATATTCGTTCACTGATAAAGCGATATATTTTGAAGAAATAAAAATACCAGTTGACTATCGAATTTAAACGAACATTTTATAATATATGATTTTTTTATTGTTATTTTACCGGACAGCAATTATGCAAGTTGTGAGGATCGTATAATATTACCTTAATTAAGGCGCTTACTCGACTATTTCAATCAGAGTGTGACGATGCTACATAATTTACATAAACCATCTAAGGTTACAGATTTCGATATTCCCTTAATTCTTAGAAGAATGTTTATAACAGCTTGAAATATTAATTAAAATTACTGACTCATAAAATAAAATAATTTAATACTTATATGATATGACCTTGCGTTGCGTCGGGTAACAAACAAAAGTACTTACAAGATTTCCGTTGCGTGTTGTGTTGAAAGGTCTCAATTTGGAAGGCAGTTGTTAGATCTAAGTGTAAATGTTGCAGGGCAGAATGATGGGTGTATACTTGTAAGGCAGATCCTGCCTCTGAAGGACGCCATCGTGTGCGACTACGCCACGCAACTGCGCATCGTACGCTTCCCGCTCGTCTCGCGGCTCGAGGACATGAAGAGTGACTGAGCCCTCCGCGCTCACCCTACTATTAACACCTATGATCACAATAATCAACATTCATTGCAATTACTCTCCAGAAAGGCTAGCACAACTGTCTGCGAACTTGCGAGTCGCGCGACTCATCCACTCCCATCTCTCGCTCTGCTAAATTAATAAGTTTCTGTCCTAAAAATAATTTTCGGTACAAGCTTTTCTTGCTGACTGTACTTTTCTATATACCGTCATCAACTACTCATTGACACGATTCTAACGAGCCCAAACTCAACGGGGTTGCGTCGGTTAAGTACTGAATTCCCATGTCCACCTTCTGTCTCCATCATCAGATCAGCTCGACGGTACTAATATTTAATTGTCATCCAAACTATACCTTTATCCAACATTTCGGCACAATCGATTCGAAATATCTGCTTCAAAATTGAGTTGCAAGATTCCACCCGAACAAATATATAGTTACATGGATACATAGTTAGGTACATACATTGTAAGTACCTAAAGAAAGCTTGTAAAAAGGAGGGTTGATTTAGTCGTGTCGCGTTGCATCGCTGGACCCACAGAGAGAAACATGTATGACAACACGGCACTCAAAGGCAGTATCTAAAATACTCGGTTTAAGTTGATTGTATATTTTTTAGATACCGCCTAATGCCCTAGGAGAAAAACACAGCATTACCAAAATTTTGAGACTAATTGCAAATTAGATAGTGTTGAATCTTATTACCATCACAACATTAATCAATTAAAACGACAGACTTTTAGAGTGTCTTAGCAATTAAATGTAAGTTATTAAAGTTAAATATTGCCTATGTATATGTATTTAAGAAAAAATAAGTCCGTAATAAAGTGCTATTTGTCTAACACTATATTTACCTTATTATAAATTATAATAACATTCAATTCAAATATTATTTACTAAAATAATACACACGGAAATAATTTTACAAGATGACACAAGTGTCCATAGGCTACGGCACCAGCTTAACATCAGGCAGGCCGTAAGCTTGTTTGCCACCGTCGTTGAGTAAAAAAAAAGACTTTCCGTGTTTCATCATTATGTCGTCATTATGACCCAACAGCGACCGCTAAGAAGTCAATACGGATGTCATGCTCCCCGGCAACTCCACTTTCGATGTCGGGATTTCTGAGTATGTGAAAAAAATGTGCCAAAATTGTACCAAATTATACCCGAAACTGGAATTCAAGACCAAAAAAACTACGACAGATACGTCACTGCCAAATCTGTCAAGGTCACTTATGTCATTGTCAAATAAAGTTTTCAGGTTTCGCCAACCTTTTTGTTATATGCTTCTTTGTATTGGCTGGCACAATTCATTCATAAGAATTTTCTCAAAAAAAAGGAACTTAATTACAAACTTTATTTTCAACTCAACTAACATTGACAAAACTTTATTGTAAAGAACTTAAACAAGTTGAATTACCAATGAACACACACGAAAGTGTGCCTTATTATTAAGACAGTATGGAAAAGTTAAATAAAACCATTTTCTAATGAATTGTTTTTATTTATCTTCATCTTCACCATCACTAATGTCAGAATCACTAACTTCGGAATCTGAGTCGGTCACTTGTATAATAAAGTTTTCCACCACTCCAGAAATTAATCCGTCCAGTTTGCACATCTCGTCCTCTACTTTCATGACATGACTTACACATGACTGCCACTTCTGCGGTGTCACCTCCCGGAGGCCTTCATGAAATAGGTCTTCGACCTCTGCCATTTTAAATATTTTATTATTCCTGTCTACATGCCCTTTTACCTGAGCCCATACCAACTCAATTGGGTTCAATTCGCAGTGGTAAGGGGGCAATCTTAATATTTTGACATTATGTGCCGCTGCTCCCTCATCCACTGCATATTTATTGTGAGCAGGCTTCTCCTTTGCGACAATTGTCATCAATTTCTCTTTGGTCAAATTTTCTGGAAATGTGACATTCTTTTCCTTCAGCCAATCAATCAACAAATCTATGGTGCCATGGCGGCCATAACAACCATAAAGCACGCTACACACTATTATTCTGCAATTAGCTAAATGTATGCAAAAATAGGTTATACTTACATGTAGTTAAAATGTTGTACCGTAGATAGAGGATATATAGATGGCGTCCTAGCGTATACTCAAAAGGGACGATGGTAAATTAACCATACTAAATTAAGAAGTATCAGAAGCTAATACACTCTTGACGTCTAATGTCATTTATAATTTAGTCGTATTATATCGGTGACGTCATGGTGGTGTCACTTTCAGTACAAATTTTGACAGGTGTGGTGGCAAACAAAAAATCCGTATAAGCAATGAGGCACAGAAAATATGACACTGTATCTCGTTCCCACTTGGGGTATTGCCTATGCATACATCTTTGTCACTCATGTGTGTATGTGTGGGTGACTCCCTCTATCTATTCTACCTCTATGTGTTGTACCGAATGTTATTAACACCTGAAGTGATACAAGCGCAATACCAGCTTTGCAACCAAAAATTACGGATGGTTAAGTTTTTATTAAAGCGTCTTGTATTTATGTAAAAATAAGTAAATAAAATTACTTTTTTAAATTATAGAATTAAATTTACCAATAAATAAATTATGTCAGCGTGTGTTTTTAGAAAAAACGGATATACTATTGTACGATAATTTTATTGCAGTGGCAACATTGTCGTAGTTTTTTTGGTCTTGAATTCCAGTTTCGGGTATAGTACTTACCTACTTGAAAAAAATTGTACCTCAATAGTTTCGAGCGTACAATTATTTTAAATTGGGGTTGCTGGGAAGCATCTTTCTAGCAACCCCTAACTTAAAAAGAAGGAATTTCACGTAGAATTTAAGTTTTTTGGGTAAAATAAGGCCCAAAAAAATTCATTTAGCACTATGGGGATTTCTCGGAAAGTGGATTTCTCAAAATGGGGATATCGCAAAATGTGGAGTTCGCAAAACGGGGATTTCTCAAAATGGGGAGTTCGTGAATCGGGGACGAGTACACTCAGGTAAAAAATGTGTTGATTAAGTCGCAGGCTGAATCTAGTTAGAAAATAAAACCGTTCCGTACTCAAAGAGTAAAACGGGACCCTATTACTAAGACTCCGCTGTCCGTCCGTCCGTCTGTCTGTCACCAGGCTGTATCTCACTGATACCGTGATAGTTCCAGCTCAAATTCTCACAGATGGTGTATGTCTGTTGCCGCTATAACAACAAATACTAAAAATACAGAATAAAATATTTTTTTATAGATAATGGTACGGAACCCTTCGTGCGCGAGTCCAACTCGCACTTGGCCGGTTTTTTTGTAATTACTTTTACAAAATCGGCAGGCACATGAAGTTCTCTGTTTTTTTTACTTTATGTAAATTTTAAAGATGATAAACATGTTAAAAAAAACTTAATCTTTATGGGTAACAAGTAAATAAAAGCATTAGGTATAAAACCTGACCTACGAGAAAGTAATCGAAATATACACAATACAATTATTATAGGTACCGTCGATTTATCGACGTTGAAGTTTGTACACGTGTGTAGTTATATTAGTTTAATGAGTTATTAAACGAAAAAATTAAAAATAAAACAGATACGAGTTTTTTTCAAAGTAGTGACGATATTTTGTTTAGATACGATATTTTTGAACTAACGATTACTTATTATATCGTCAATTTATCGACGTTGGAGTTTGTGCAGCATACGAGATGTATTTTTATAAGTTTAATGCGTAAATAAACAAAAAATTTGAAAAAATTAGATATGAGATTTTTTCAAAGTAGCGACGACATGTAAACACAGGATATTGATGATATTATTCTTATTTCAAAAAATAATTAATATACGGTCAAACACCTCGGAGGAATTACCAGTGGTCTTTCCTCTGAATTACTTAAAATGAATTACATTAACGCACGAAGTTATTAGCATGATCTATCTATAAATAATGTCCAAAATATTGCTATAAGAAACTACGTGCCTTGATTTTCAAAAATCGTTCAAACGTTTATTTTTGTTATCTTCTTTAAAACGCGTGCCGGAAAATCCATATTTATTACTATAGCTAGTTCCTTGTTTAAGATATTTCTGCAACCGGATAGTCTGCTCCGCCATATCCAAGAATCTCAATGATTGGCGCATCCTTCTCGAATTGTCATTAAGTGTAGTAAGCCCACCGAACCTCCGTCGGCCGTCGCTGGGAACTTTTGTTTTATTGTCAGGATGTGTCTTATTTTTGTCAGTATCTTTTACCGTATTATTATCTAACCTGTCAGTTATATTGCCTATCATGTCCGACCCAGGTTTATTCCCATATGGTATTTCTTCGGACTCTTCTAAAGTAATGTTTTTATAATGCATACGTATCGCCTCCGTCAAAGTGTGAACATCATAAAACAATCTTTGACACGACGTTGCATTCCTTGTAAGCTATAACAAAAACAGAATCAAATCAGTTTGGCGACATTGAAATAAGGTAAATGTTGGAGACAGTTGAAATGGTGTCATAGAAGTCATGTATTCCAATTTATGAAAATACGCAAAGAAAAAAGCTAATTATCAGAATCCCCGCTTCTTTTGTCCCAGACAGACTACGAGGAAGACTGGTTCTCATAGTCGCGCTGCGCGCTGCTATTTATCTACCCTTTGTAGAACAATCAAATCGGAACAATGCTGTGGTGGACTGTCTCAATCTACAAAGAGCTCCAAACATATTTTATACCCTTAGGTATGTATGTGGGCTTGTATTATTCTATATTACCTCGGCTGAATGAATTTCGACGTTCTGCGCCCAAGTATCCTGGTATAGGTGATGTCAAAATAAAATAAGTTATCGCAATTTTTTTTTTGTTACAAGGTTTTTCGCCCTACTTTAACAACTTCTAATTGTAATTTGAGACGTTGATGCCGTTCCTTAACGGTAGGCTCCTTAGCCTGAGTCTTCTACACCCCCCTTAGGCGTTGTAAAAGGAAACTGATTAAAAGTTTATTTACCGAGCAGATTGTTCCGATAGTTCAGTTGACTATAGCGACGGGCAATGTGGCAGGGTCAAATCCTGCTCGGAGCAATAACATAAAGGTTGAACACGCCAAAACGTGGGCATACATATGTACTTATATTTTTTTAATTTACGACTACAAACTATTTAGTAATATATTTATAAACTCCATAGTATGATGAACCAAAAATATTATAACAGCATATCACTTCATACATTCGTTTTCACGATGGAGAGCCCTGAACTTCAGCAGCGTGAAATGATTTTGCTCAAGCACACAGAAAATCCCCTTCTAAGCTACAGAGCACTAGCAAAGTTATTAAAATATCCACAATCCACTGTTTGTTCTGTTTTAAAAAAGTTCCGGGAACGGTTGACTGTAGAACGGAAGCCAGGTACTGGCGGAAAGCAAGGCATAAGACACAAAAAAAAAGAAGCCAGAGATTTACAGCTTTTTAACACAAATCCGAAGATCTCGTCTCGCGATATCGCTAAAAGGTACAAATGTCACAATCTTATGTACAAAAAGTAAAGACAAGAGCTGGGTTAAGGTCGTACAAGGCTCAAGCTGCACCTGACCGCAATGCTCAGCAGAATTTGACGGCCAAACGAAGGGCAAGAAAGTTATACGACAATTTCTTAACAAAATTTAAATGCATCGTGTTGGACGACGAAACGTACATAAAAACTGACTTTAAACAGATACCAGGCCAGAAGTTTTATACTAGTACGAGTCGCAAAAATGCTCCTGAGGACTGTAAGTTAAAAAAGAGGTCCAAGTCTCCGAAAAAGTACTTGCTTTGGCAAGCTATTTGCAGCTGCGGTAAAAAAAGTCGATCATTTATCACTACAGGCACTGTAAACAGTGAAATTTACAAAAAAGAATGTTTGGAGAAGCGACTTTTACCCTTTCTAAGAAATCATAATTCGCAACCATTGTTTTGGCCTGATCTTGCTAGCTGCCACTATGCCAAAGCTGTGTCAGACTGGTACAAACAGAATGGTGTTGCTGTGGTACCTAAAAACTGCGATCCTCCTAATTGCCCTGAACTCAGGCCTATCGAGGAATATTGGTCCATAATGAAAGGGATATTAAAAAAGAAGGGCGGGCAAATCAATTTCGTGGCTGATTTGCAAAAAAACATGGACTTGGGCTGGTAAAAAGTACCCTGACAATGCCGTGCAAACCTTGATGAGCCGCATCCGACGCAAAGTGAGGGCAATGGCGTATTCAAAGCATAATTAAAACACATCGGTATGTTTATAAATGTACGATAGTAGTGTAAGCCAATGTAATATATATATTTTTTTAATTGTACTTGATTATGTTTTTATTGACTATTTAATATGCCCTCGTTTTGGCGTGTTCAACCTTTATACACCGTGGCCGTGAATAACCCGAAAGATTTTTTAAGCTAACGATACTAGAGCCTAATTAGAGTATATAAAGTTATGTAACATATAGTCCAAAAACTCATAATTAAGGAGATATTAATTATTTGAAACAAATCAAAAGTTAAAAAATCTCCAGTCTAACACACCCTAAAGGCTTGAGCATAACTTGACACTTCTTGTCATGGAACACAAGTCACGGCATTCGCCGTTCGTCGTATGATTTCGGAGCGATTCGTGAAGTGTTATGCTCACTCTCTGTTCTTCAACTTGAGTTTCTCAACTGAAGAGTTGTTCACAAAGAAGCGGGCAATTAATACGATTTAATTTGTACTGAAATAGTAATTTAATTAAGACACATAATTAGACCCATGTTGATACAACATTATTTACTCGTACTGTCGTCAAAAATACGTGGTTTAAATCTTTCGGGTTATTCACGGCCACGGTGTATATACCTATCAGTGGCAGAGCGCCCATACAAGACGATTCCCACCGGCTTCCCTAAAATGTCATGCTATATATTACCAAACTCGTAAATCATCAAAAACAGCCCTTTTATTTGGCTCCGGGTTGTCCAATGAAAATTCTTACGCGCCGCCACTGATATTATATATACTTCTATCTAGTCGATGAGCCCTACTTGTATGGGTGCGAGATATCACTTGTGTGCGGCTCGTGTAGATTGCCTTTTAAAACGCACCATTACATTGACTTAAACTGAATATCAGTAAAGAAATTGTTTCGACCACTATGAATTTTCGTTCATTCGTCATTTGTGGTACAGTCAGCATCATAAACATGTCTATATTAGGTGGTTCTAGGACCCTATTGCTTAGATATAAGTTTGAAAAGTGTATACATGTTGACTGTACAAGTTCACTGGATGTGTAGAATGGTGGTCATGGTATGTACAAGTTTCGGACGCACCGTTACCTATTCTCTAATTCAGTGTTTTTCAACATGTGGGTCGTAGTTTTTTGAAGGCGGTCGCAACTACTTGATGAAGTTAGTTTTATAATATTTTAAAGTGAAAAAAATACAAATTGAGAACACAGGAGGGTGGGGGTAGCGGAATATTTTTCCATAGTAAGAGGGTCACGCCAGGAAAAAGGTTGAACAACACTGCTCTAATCTATAGATTTTGGTGGCTACGGAGGAAAACGAGTAAGCGATTTAGTTACCTCTATCACGGTTCTGGTTTTTTTTTCTAGTCTGCAGCGATAGGTCATATGCATCAGCTGCGAGTACTTCATCCGTATGATGTACGCTATCGTTCCCATCTGGTAGGATGTAAATCTCTTGTACCTGCTCTTTACGTACTGCACAGAATCATACTTCGTTTTCAGATCCACGAAAACATTTTTGTCCATATTGTACATCGTATCTTCATACCAGTTAAGGTACCTCGGGGTCTAAAACGCGCGTTATTAAAAATATTATTGAACATATCTTAACATAACTATGGAACATTCCAAAATAATAAATACTAAAACGTACCTACTTAAGTAACTATATCGCGGCATGATTTTTCCAATATTATAGTAATGTAGGTGGTACCTCTTCTACTATGTAACATTATAAATGGGAATGGCGGATCTGATTTTGGTAAAATCATAAATTATATTTTTTATTTTATTTTTTATTTCGTAAAAACTAGTGCCGTGCCTATGCCAAATCTTGGAATTAGGTGTCAAAGCGGACCCCGGGCTCCTTTAGGGCACAACCGGGAATACCGCTAGGAGGTTGATGATAAATTATATTTTTTATTTTGACTGCATAAAACATTTGAAGGGTCCACGGAAAGAACATGTCTAGTCACTTTTTTTGAAAATGAGATTTTAATGCCAAAATGTAGATAGAGCAAGTAATAAACCATCACTTACATCTTCTGTTACAACTGTATTATTATATTAACATGACTTTTTTTTTACTTTAAAAAAACCTATACACGGAAATAACGTGCGTTGTATATTAGGTACAGTCGACGCCAAAAATATGTTTACAGTTTTCGCCTTATTACAATGGAATAAGGTGCAAAAGTGTAAATATATTTTAGGCTGTACATGGAAAATAATACTAAAATCGCTATTACCTTCCTATAGATTACATACATGACTTACATTTAAATAAATAAATATTATATGTTCATAAGTTTTGAGACACACTTTTTACTTAATAAAATGAAACAAAATAATACTGGCACCTCTTTTATTCTTTTTTAAATTTTGAATTTGGAATGTTAGTGTGCTATTTAATGTTTTTAAAATTAATTTCTTTTGTTTTTCTCCTGATGGAGGGAACGAAAGAATTTATCATAATCATAATCATAATCATAATCGTTTATTGCACCATGGTAAAATAAAAGTTCTTACAATATGTATGTGTCTCATGGACCCTGGACGGGTATAGCAAACTTAAATTATTAAATTGTTACCTACATTTGCTAGTGTGTAGGCAGAACAACATTTCATAATTTTTAGGCCTTAGTTCGATTAGCTCATTGTATTCTACTCGAAATGAGGAACACGCTGGTAGTTTCATATTTCCAGTATTATTTATGTTCAATATTTTACGATTTTTTAAAAATGCATTCATAGCAAACCCAATTATACTGCAGAATCGGCACCTTGCTTTAGTCCCGTTTCGACGAAAACGTTTAAAAAGTTTAAATGTCATTTTCGGGTGGGTTACAGTGACGCCATCTCACAGACTAATACAGACCGGCAGTATTAAACAATACCATGTTTCATACAGTTGTCTCTGTCACTTCTTATGGACAGCTGACATGAGTTCGAATGAGACGAATATTAAGTTATTTTGAGGCTTTACCGAGCTGTCTCCAAATACTGTCAACCGAGGCGTTAAAAAAAGTAAACAAAATACCGACCCGTCATAGTCAACCAACGTCAAATATTAGATTATTGTGTCTACTGTCTTTGGCAAAGGCCCCTGAGGCTGCCACTTCACTTATAACTAACAACTAGATTATTGTGAGATTATTTGAAAAATATTTTGTGTGGCAAAAGTGTAAGATACAATTTATATGAAGTGGCAAAACTGGCAAAATGTCTTGTGTAGTTCCATTTTGCCGGACTTACTCCAGATTAACAAAGAAGACCGGAGAAAAGACTGTTTTCCTTGGGAAGAACCTTTTGCTTATTTTTCAAATATTTCGTGTACATAACGCAATATAATGGTCTGGCATTACAGCAGATGCTGGATATTGTCAAATAAGTACTTTTTACATGGTTCCAAGTTGATCTTATTGGGATTTTTGGTAAAAATACAATTGTCGTAAACACGGCTAGTGTTGTAACTAAATTCAAATCTGTAGTCGACATTTTATCGACATGAATCTATCTAGGCGTTTAGTTAGACAAAATATTGCCCTGCCACAAAGCTACATATACCATCAACTGGACCAACACACTAAAGACCTACACCAAAGATACTGGGAGGAGATAGACACATGCAGACAGACCAAAGAGATTCTGTCGAAACGCGACTACAAACTCACAACCACACTACTAAGGACACATAGAAACCAACTGCGCAAGATAGTGGGTATAATAACAGGACACAACACCTTGAACAGACACCTCTATAACTTAGGTATCACAGACAGCCCCATGTGCAGAGCGTGCATGGAGGCAGAAGAAACGACTAATCATATACTACTGGACTGCAAGGAGGTAGAAGTATACAGAATTAAGCACCTAGGTTCTCCAAACACACTACGGGACGCAGTCAGCAACACCAAGGCACTCACCAACTTTTTAGACGAGCTGGGGTGGTTAGAGTAGCGCCACACCGCCGTTTCACGCAAAATAGGCACAATGGATGTCGACTTGCGGAAAACGCCCAGTATAACTAACTAACTAACTAACTAGACAAAATATTATGATGTTACACGTAGTTAACTGTTAACTTCAGATTTCCGGAAAATAATCTTCGTCAAAAAAGGATTGCCGCAGTAGGGCGCAATAATTGGACGCCGAAAACATACGACAAAATTTGTTCGAAACATTTCAAATCGGACTGTTTCGTTATTATTAAAAACAGAATTAAGACGCTTGTTGCCAGACGTGATACCTACAGTTTTTCAGAGACCGCTTGAGGTAAGTTGGAAAAGTAAGTTTTTGACTGAAATTTCTGATGTCCCTCCAGATGAATTAGTTTGATTTAAGTTTTGTATATTTAAACACTTTGTGGATAACTACATTGATTTTCTGTATATATCCATACTAATATGTATTATAAATGCGAAAGTAACTCCGTCTGTCTGTTTGTTTCTTACCTTTTCATGCTTAAACAGCGGAACTGATCAAGTTGAAATTCGGTATAGAAGCAGTTTGAATCCTGAGATTTTATCCCGGAAATCATCCCCTACGAGGCTGATATAGGGCCGGAATACGTTTGAATGGAGCTACGATATAAACGAGTTCCACGCAGGTGGAAGCTAGTATGTGATAATTGAGACAATTAACTTGATGTACCTTGAATGTATAATGTGTAAACATAAATAAGGCTTGTACAGTTTTAACTTATGTTCGAATTTGTATTTCTCGTTAAATTAAAGTAAAGCTGGACTAGTTATTTTATAACCATGATATAATGGCGCTACAAACAATATACATATGGCAATAATGTGCACAAGTCACGCTCGAGTTAAGGCCTCTCTAAATAAATAACGAACCCGCGGAATTGAGAACCTCCTTTTTAGAAGTCGGTTACAAATAAATGGTGAGGGTTAAAAAGTAAGTTGTCTGAATTTGTAGTGAATATTCACAGTAAGTATCGATATCGATAACTTGTAAGGAAATATCTTTCGCTGCACTAAATCTCGAGCGAGCGAGAGAGCGAATTACATCGTGTGAGCGAGAAAGCGGAGACAATGACGTATGAAGACCTGGCAGATAACGTAGTTCTATCCCTTTCTTACTCGTTGTTCAGTACGTAAGTTTAAAGAGATCGGATGTATAGAAAACGTTCAATTTATTAGGGCCTATCTGCCTTTCTCGTTAATCTGTGCGCCATCTTGACAATGTTTGTTTTTAATTTGGTATATGTAAACAAGACTAAAGCAAGGTGCCCTTTCTGCAGTAGAATTGGATTTGCTATGAGTGCATTTTTAAAACTTCGTTAAAAATTGAACATAAATAATACTGGAAATATAAAACTACCAGCGTGTTCCTCTTTTCGAGTAG
The DNA here is from genome assembly GCA_963854355.1 of Epinotia brunnichana. Classification (NCBI taxonomy): domain Eukaryota; kingdom Metazoa; phylum Arthropoda; class Insecta; order Lepidoptera; family Tortricidae; genus Epinotia; species Epinotia brunnichana. Next base: position 31,079,728 of record OY977935.1, on the reverse strand, counting down.
AATACAAGGAGCTAGTCAAATCATGGACTTAGAATTATGAAATGTTGTCAATTACGTGCGACTGTCATTTCGCTACATATGGCGGGGAAAAAACCAGTGGACATTTTCCGTGACATAAAATGTTTTGGGGTAAGCCGCAACTTCGTATATTACACTATTAATTAAACGTTACAAGGAGACTAATTCTTTGAAAGATCGCCATAGGAGTGGTCGCCCGCGGTCTGTAAGGACGGCTGCAAACATCAAAATAATCAGAGAGCGACCATGTCGCACCCAGAAAAAACTCGCTCTGCAGACTAACATTTTGCGTATTTCAGTCAACAGGATATTGAAATACGATCTCAAAGTAAAGGCTTACAGTCGTAGGAAAGCTCATTATCTAAATGATCGCCTTCGTAAATTACGACGTGAACTATTAATTATTCCACGTGTGAATAGATAACTTTTGAAGTAATTTGCACATGATTAAAATGATTGAAGACTAATGATTAATAATTACAATAAAACTATTTGGGATCATCCTATATGCAGCGTGACGTCAAATTGATGGCATCGGCATGAAAAGTACGCCCCCTGACTATTACAGATAGCATAGATTAGTATAATATATTGCGAAGAGTCACCATTTCTTGAGGACCGCTTTCTTCTACCAGTACTGTAAGAAAAAAAATCTTTTAACATACACAACTAACTTTACAATATATTAAAAATCTGTCAAAAAGTTCATTTTGGTACAAGCTTTTATTGCCAACTGTACTTTTCTGTATACCATCATCAACTACTCATTGAGACGATTCTAACGAGCCCAAACTCAACGGGGTTACGTCGGTTAAATACAGAATTCCCATGGCCATCTTCTGCCTCCATCATCAGATCGGCTCGATGGTACCATACTATTGAATTGTCATCCAAACTATACTAAAACCCAAAATTTCAGCTCAATCGGATAACGGCAAGTTACTGAAAATGAATTGTAAATTTTGACGGATAACTTACGTACATACTTACATATTTACACACATACGAACAGGTCAAGTTCATATAAAGCTTGTAAAAATGAGAATGGCGCCGCCCGTCTATTACAAAGAACTCAGGTCCATTCTCTACACTGGTGAAATACCTAAATTATGAAATGGGAAATAAATGAAAATTTTAAAAGTGCCTGATTATTTTTTTGGTGAAAGGAATAACCTTCCTTAGCACCAGAAAAAAATTGCAGACTTTTCAGCTGCGTCAATAAATTTTTTTCAAACATTCAATGAAATATTCTCTTTACGTTCCTTATAATAGACTCGGAAGTATCCTTTTTCGGGCGCAGCATCTCGAGGCGGCCTGAAATGGGATTTCATACAACTTTTCAGGCCTAGGCCTGCAAAGTAACTTTTTTAATTTTCATTCCACTATTTGTGGCACAGCATCACGGCATTCAGCCATGAAAATTAGCTTGATTTGAGGTTTTTCATTTATTTATTTCATTGCATGTTTGAGAAAAGCACTATACAATACATGCCTTGGCGTGAAAACGGATTCCCGGCCTCGGCCGTCCGTCTATACCTACTTGGCCGGAAATCCATGTTTTCGCGGCCTCTGATGTTATGTACTATTGCAAAATATAAACAGTTTCCTCACTTTTTTGGGTTTAGGACTGCGAATAAGAAACTTTGCTTGATGTGGCCACGAAGGGCCGTTATTTATAACGTTGCATGGGAAGTTAAATGTAGTCCAAACCACCCTGCCAAGTGCAACCACAATGTCACGGCATCGGTATCGCTACGTCATAGTGTGATGCTCACCCCACGTGTCGCGAGTGACGAAATATCCTCGAAATTCACATGAAAGAAATGTACATCAATAACTATTAAGTACTCACATGACAATAACACAATAAAAAAATGCGAGTAAGCGACAAACATGGTTGCAATAAAAAGTTATATTACGTCTTCACACGCAGTATCAAATTTACCACAAACGTTTTTGCACCTACGTTAATAAATATGATGAATAGTTACGACCAATTTTTATAGGTATGTACATACCCATAAATTACGTATTCGTTATACAGAATGGTCCGAAAATAGGATCAAGGAATTAATAGAATATTTTTCTTTACTTACACGACTTTTACGATACGGCGTTAAAAAGTGAAACATTTGTCTTTTTTACTTAGTAACTATTTGTTTTACTTTACCTAAGAAACCCAACACTCTACTCTGTGAAGAGCATAGGACACTTAGTTTAGTTTCACAGGCGAGTAAAATTCTTTTGAAAATAATTCAAAACAGGATCAGACCCGTATCAGAAGATTATATAGGGCCAGACCAATATGGGTTTAGAGAAAGCAAAGGTACCAGAGAAGCAATACTCGCTCTTAGATTAGCCGTGGACAGGCGCCTAGAACTTGGACTTGAAACTCATATCGCATTTATAGACCTAGAGAAGGCATTTGATAAAGTGAACTGGAGGCAAATGATGGGTATTTTAAGAGAAGCCGGACTAGATTTTAGAGACAGGAGAGTTATTTTTCAATTATACAAGGAACATGAAGCTTGGGTGGAGATAGGAGATGAAAATGGGAATGCAAGAATTGGACAGGGTGTCAGACAAGGGTGTCCACTTTCACCGCTAATCTTTAATATATATATATAGAATATGCAATTAGAAAAATCAGAGAAACTGGCAAGGGAGGGATCAAAATTAATGGGGAGAAGATACATTTTATTCGATTTGCAGACGACATCGCAGCATTTGCAGAAACACCAGATCAGTTGACGAATTGGGTTTGAGAATCAACATAAAGAAAACGAAACCTCAAAACACAAATCACACCATCCACCAATAGTTATTAAATCATCTTATCATAGATGTACAAGGCCAATGATGATGATGACCCATACAACGTGTCGATAGTTTTAAATATCTAGGCAGTCTGATAACAAGAGACACCAGATGTACACCAGACATCGTCGCGCGAGTAGCCATGGCGAAAAAAGCTTTTAACCAAAAGAGACAACTCTTAAAATCCAGTTTGTCAAGTAGGAGCAAAAAGTTGCTAATTAAAGTGTACATTTGGAGTATTGCCCTGTATGGCAGCGAAGCGTGGACAATGACACAAAGGGATCGAGAGAGGCTGGAAGCGTTTGAAATGTGGTGTTGGAGACGGATGGAAGGCATAAGCTGGACTGAGAGAGTAACAAATGAGGACGTGTTAAGAAGGGTAAAAGAGAAGAGAGCGATCCTGAACACCATCAGCGCTAGAAGGGGGAAAATGATTGGACATTTGATACGGCACGACAACTTCTTTAAAACCATAATGGAAGGAAAGATAGAAGGAAGGAGAGGCAGGGGAAGACCATGGCGCAGTTACATGGACCAAATAAAGGAAAAAGCTGGTGTCGTGTCGTATCAGCGAGTCAAGGAGATGGCGTACGACAGAGAGAAATGGAAAATACTTCACCGACAAGAGGATAACTCTTAAATTTAAAGAAGAACTATTTGTTAAAATTGCCAAAGATATGCGCACCTTTAAGGTTATTCTTGCAAACATTGAAACCTTCACTTACAGCTTTCATTGCGTTTGTGTGTTTAGTGGCTTAAACCCTTTCCTCTAAGATTGACCACAAACTGTAATTCATTAGATTAAATCAGGCAACTGTAGATATATCTAGGTATTTCTTGATTAACTATGACACCTATTTTATCAATAGGTAGGTAAGGACATTTTGTCAGCGTATTTTTTAAGCCACCCTGTACTGCGAAAATTACATATTTAATGATCAAGAATATTAAATCCTACCTTCAGTAGTTAATTGCATGTTAAATGATTTTCTAGCAGTTATACAGGATGTGCCAAAATATTGTATAATAATAGGCATACGTATGTATGTTCATGATCATTCTGGATAACCTATTGATATTGGTATTGAATCGCGCTAGCTAAATCCGATACTGTTAAACGATATAAATAAAAATATATATATATGCAAGTCAAGTCAATACTCAATCATTTATTGCAATATCACAAAAGTAGGTACAGATGTTAACTTAAAGCTACCGATCATTGTGAACCCTGTTGGGCACTGCAATGTTTGGGAGCCAAACAATTTATTCGAAATTGAAGTCCCATGCAAGTTCCCCATTGCCATATAAGGTGTGACTTCAATTTATTTCGGTTCTAGAATTACCTATTTACTTCTTATGTGTTTTGGTATTATTGATGGCAAAAAAACGGAACCCTTATAGATTCGTCATGTCTGTCTGTCCGTCCGTATGTCACAGCCACTTTTTTCCGAAACTATAAGAGCTATACTGTTGAAACTTGGTAAGTAGATGTATTATGTGAATCGCATTAAGATTTTCACACAAAAATAGAAAAAAACATTAAGTTTTGGGGGTTCCCCATACACAGAACTGAAACTCAAAAAAAAAAATTCATCAAACCACGTGTATCTAGTAGTAGGTCTTCAAAAATGATATTGAGGTTTGTAATTTTTTTTTTTTCTAAACTGAACAGTTTGCGCGAGAGACACTTCCAAAGTGGTAAAAAGAGTGCCCCCCCCCCGTAACTTCTAAAATAAGAGAATGATAAAACTAAAAAAAATATATGATGTACATTACCATGCAAACTTCCACCGAAAATTAGTTTAGTTTAGCTTACGCTAATAAGCGACCGGTGAGGCACCCTATGTTACATTGTTTCAAGGACAGCGCAAAACTTGACATGCTGTCCTTCAAAATCGACCCCACGAACTGGGAAAATCAATCGCAGGACCGAGACCAATGGAGGAAGTCACTTAATGAAGGCGTGACTACATGATATCACCTGGTTCGACCTGTTGTCCCACAAACGAGCATTGAGACACCAGCGCGCTGCTGCGCCTCCAACAGCGATGTGTATGACATTTACATGTCATATATGCGGGCGTCACTGTCGCTCTCGTATTGGCCTGACAAGCCACGTACGCAAGTGCCGCACTTTAATTGACGCTGCTTAAATCATCTTTTATAGATGCTACAGGCCATTGATGATGATGATGATGATGAATCTAGCCAGGTCTCATGTCAGGGAAAAGAGAAGAAGAGCTCGGTCGCCCAGGGACTTTTAATTTATTCTATTTGGTTTGGACGCATGTCTAATGATGGGTGCTCATGCCTTAAACATTTTAATTTTTTGATAATACAAATATGTGTATATTGGATAATAGTACATTGTGATACAAGTGAGCTATGTTGATCATCACATCAGAGGAAGAATTATCACGCGAACAAAGGTGAGCGTGATAAGAGAGCCGAGGATGTAATTATTAAAGCTCACGCGTTTCATACGACGTTTTTCAACACATTTGCGAGTAAAAAAGCCTTTTAATAAAATGAAAATGTTACAGGCTCCAAAGCTATTTCCTTTAGTTATTGATGACAACAGGTTTTTACGCACATATTTGTATCTCCAAGAATTTCCAGTGGCGTCAATTCTATTTATCACTTTTTTTATTTACCACGAGACAACATCTTTAATAAATAATAACCAAACACGCATCAACAATGTTTACAAATATTTGTGAAATTACCTATAATGGCACGCATTTTTTTTTCGTGTAGTTCGCGCAGTGCGCGCGCAGGTGTTATGCGAGGCTTAGATGAAGTCTCTAAATAGCCAATACAAAATAAAATAAATATTTTCGTATTCAATATAAATTCATGTAAAATGTTATCAAAAGTAAATAGTTTTACTAATCGAAACCGTTCTATATCATATCCAAGAAGAAATAATCAATTAATTCACAAGAAAGATTGAATTTGTTTAGTCGAGTAAGAAACCATTTGCCGAGAATGAAAAAAAAACTGTATAACCCGGTCAATTTAAGAATGCGCTGAGTCCTTACATACACCTTGCTGCAAGTTTTGCATTTAGTTTAGTATTATGATTATGATATTTAATTAGGTACTTAATTGAGATTTACAATTATAATTATTTGCAATTTCCTCGCAGTAGGCGTGAAAAACACTATGTATAATGTATCGACCAAAAGTGCACCTTCAGCTCGGACCTCGAACCCACTTGGTCCGTCTTTTGCCTAACTAAGGTGCTTTGGGGTATTTTCGATATATTTTTGGGTGAGTTGAGAGTATGTTCGTGTTTGGACTTGAAAGTCACAATCTAGGAATTATTCCTTACGAGTGATGGTGTTTTTGGGTAATTGGATATATTGATCAACGCTTGGTGAACCCTTTTTAACCCCCTTTGGGCAGAATTTTGCAAAACGCTGAAGAACTTTATTTGTATTCTAATAAATTCTACAAAGTTTTAAGTCTAGCTCAAAAAATAAAGTTTCCCCCATACAAACTTTGCACCCCTTTAGGGGTGGAATTTCCAAAAATCCCTTCTTATTCGTAGCCTACGTTGTAAAAGGTAGTTCTGGTGTAAATTTAAACTCTCTAGCCCCAGTACTTTCGGCTGCGTGTTGATGAGCGAGTGAGTGAGTCAGTCAGGACATAGGCATTTATATGTTTAGAAGATTACGCCTTAATACGAAATTTGCGCATATAAGTTCTCATATCAGAATAGATACATTTTTTATGCTTTATTTTTTGGCATGCGTCTCGTGAAGGTCTATCGTAGTCGGGATTTAAATTATTAATAGGTGAAAGGCAAAGCAATGCCGCCATTTTGACATTTCTTATAGATGACAGATGTGGCGGCGATCATTTTTAAGAATCATAGATCAAAAATTTGATGGAATAAATATTTTTGGGCCAATTAATTAACCGTCGCAGTTGGATAAAAACTATCCTATGTGACAGCTAGAATAATAATGTACCTATAAAAAAAACATATTTTTGTACTCGACGATTAAAATATGTGTATTAAGATTTCATAGAGAATACTGCAACGTCACTCTTTTCATAGTTGTAGTCCATGTTACTGTCGAAACAATCGAAATAACTACTTTTCGATACGCTCCAGACAACTAAAATAAATTCGACCAATCACGTGGCTGCTTTACTGAACTGTAATGAATTGGACCAATAGAATCGCTTTGATGTCGTACGCTCGTTGATGTCTTTTAAGATATCAACGAGCGTACGAACGATGAGCTGCACTTCGTTTCAACAGTATCGAGTTTGTTTAATTAGTTCAGTTGACTCGTAGAAAATTAATTTTAATGAACTCGTACAAAAAGTATTGTTCACAATAGTGTTATAATCAAGCTTTTTAATCTCGTACCTTACTTAGGCCACTCAGCAAGCTTCGTGGCCTAAACACGGTACTCGACTAAACAGCTCTCTATTATAACACGATTGTGAAAAATACTATTTTCCGTTCATGGGATGCTGAGATCATTCGTGACAGAACAAAGCTTAGTTTCAAACTGGCTGATTATTTTTTTAATCCAGAGATTTATTATAAGTGGAGATAATATGTCAAGGGGCCACTAACGATCTGTATGTTTAATGAAATACCTTTTAATTTATTCTGGATACTATCCATCGCTTAAATAAATATTGGTCATATTTATAGCGTTATTTGAAGAAGGAAGGCTTTCCAGTGCGCCGTGGCGATTTCATCGCTTGGTTCGAACAAGTGATTGGAAAATTCTGGAAAATAAATCAACTGTACCCATAGGTGTATTAGAAGAATCATTTTTATAAACAATTGGGAATGGAAGACGATTTTAGTAGTCGCTGATTATTTTCTTGGTGATAGGATCACTTTGCTTGATCCGTCTCATATTACAAAAAAAAATCTCAAAAATCCGTGGTAAACTGACACTGGTAATGATATTGACAGCTGCAGCAGCTATACTCGTATATATTTGTCATTGCCAGGGTCAGATATCAATAGTAGATTGTACAACAAGCGCATAAAACGAGCCATTTAACCCGAGACGTTTATATCCACCCGAGTCACCGGCGAGGGTGGATAGTTAAGTCGAGGGGTTAAATGGCTAATTTATGCCAGAGTTATACACACAGCTTTTCACTTCGATTGCGAGAAAATAACAAATAATTGCAAAATTCAATTAATTAATAGCTCATTCCCGTCACTTAACTTTTTAATGTTTTTATGTTTAATTTTCGACACGTGACATTAGACTTAGGTATTTCATACTGCCTAATCAGTAATCACTTAATGGTTCAATACGTTTTAAAATAATAATTGACTCCTATTTTATCAGATTTTATTAATTTAGTCATGGAAAACACAAATGTGTAATTTATTAAAGCAAATCAAATCATATGACAAGTTTATTCTACGAAGCTTTATTGTGTGTGTGGCTGTTAGGCCCGATTATCTTAGTCTTTAAAACAATTTTACTTTGTGCACTAGAGCATAAAAGTGGCATTTTGTGCAGCATACATCCAGCACAAAGGCGAACTTTGCGAGCATAAGAAGTGAAAAATATTTTTTGTAATATATGAGACGGATCAAGGAAAGTGTATTAGAGTTATTTTTAAGTGATGACTGATGAAATATATACCCGAAATACCCTAATATTCTCCTCGAGAGATAATTCTGTGTTAGATGTATATGTCTGGCCTAAGCCAAGTTTCGGTCAATAGTATCCATACTAATATTATACCTAAATGCGAAATTCTCTCTGTGTGTTACCTCTTCAAGCTAAAACCGCTGAACGGATTGAGATGAAAGGGCGTGCCAGGATAAGCTAAGTGATTCTGCCCCCGACGAATTTGGGCTTGTAATTTTTATGGTTGGTGTGGCTCTACACCAGTAATTATTGTGCAAAATTTGAGCACCCTAAACATTATAGTATTTGTAAAAAAAAAATACGAAAAACCATTGTTCTTTAATAACTTGTTTTCTAGTTAACCGATTTTATTATTATTCACATATGTTGTACATTGAGTCAAGATAATTGTATGACATAATAATATTTTCATTATGTCATAGCAAAAAAAAAATAAAAGCTGACTAAACTTTTTTATTTTTTTTTAATTACTTAAAGGTTAGAGACCGCTCTAGTTTTGCACAATAATTACTGGAGTATAGCCACACCAACCATAAAAATTACAAGATCAAATTCGTCGGGGGCAGAATCACTTAGCTTATCCTGGCACGCCCTTTGGTATGGAGATAGGTTGAATCCCGGGGAAGGAAATAGGATAGTTTTTATCCCAGAAAAACCCCCTAAGGGAGGGGATGGAGTTGCGATGTAAACGAGTTCCACGCGGACGGAGTCGCGGGCAGAAGCTAGTAATATCATAACATAATTACACTGCAAAACATTTAATCGCACGTTCAAGATTTTCGATCTCAAAAAACCCCCACATTTTTCATTATAAAATGATAGTTTCTTATTTGCCGCAGCCATTTACGAATAATATACGAAAATTAAGAATCTAGATGAATTTTGTTGCGGGAGTTGAGGACCGACTAAAAAATAGAAGAAAAAATATATTCTTATCATTAAAATGAATTGCCGGTGTGCGGAGAGGTTTCCGCGTCACCATGCGTTGAGGGCCTACTTTTTTAACCGTCTTCATTAAATATCTATCGTTAAATGTAAATAATCACAACTATTGACCAGTGGCGCTAGTAAGCACGTTAACGGGCTCTTAATGATATTGGTCGGAGGGCGCTTGTGTCGGCGAATGTGCCATGTATGCTGGAGCCTGGCAAAAAGGCAAGTATCTACCTACTCTGGGACGCTACATGCGTTAGCACTTTTGCTGCTTAGTACATTAGTCGCACCATGCGGGCGTCATTTCTGGAGCAATTGCTGTTCAGCGCGGCGATGCGGCTAGCACCTTCCCACCTGGAGTGACGCGGGGCGGGTAATTTGATACTTAGTTTTAAATTTAGCTTATTCGTTAGTTTTATGTAGGTACCTACACGTATTGTTTTGTATTATGTTATTGTTTTATTAAGATATATAAATTAAAAATACTTTTAATAACAACAGTATAATCCAGTAACTAGGGGGTAGTTTGCGTCAAATCCGGTAGCTCTGATTTTTTGCAGATTTGTTTATGATGTCAGAGCCCAATGAATAACCCAAGTTTGAGGCCTCGAGCGCCGAAACGCAACTTTGTCTAAAATCTGTCAGATCTACCGAATTTGACGCAAACTCTGCATGTATAAAGTTACTGGAGTAAGTTTATCGTGAAAATGATCTTCTTTATGCATAATGTAAAAGTTCTTATGTTAAATTATGTATTCACTTATCAAGCTAGGTATCTAATGTATACATACATATACACATATACACTTCTTATATCTTAACGAAAATACACACCGCCACTTCACTTCAGTTCACACTTGCGATCTCTTTACAATAATACGTAGCACATTTCGTGTCCTCCTCGATTATATGTTTATCCCTCTTCTCTTGATAAGGCTCGGCTTACAAATGACCCGTCACTGCAATTAAGGTAAAATAGTAGGTACATTGAGTAATATTAGAAGACTTACTTGTTCGCTGTCGTAGCAAGCTTCACCGCATAGCTGACGAAGAGTTAACCGTTCGCATGGCTCTGCAAGCTAATCACATTCGCAATATATTGAAATCGCAATGAACGCTAATTATTATATTATACTAGCGACCCACCCCGGCTTCGCACGGGTTTATATTTATAATACATGCTACAGTCGCCATCACATACATAGGTACACTATAGGTGTTCAAAAATATCGGCACATGCACCCTAATGCCTTGAAAATAGAGGTGTGTTCCGATGTTTGTGACGTGCTTGTTTGTTCCGATGTTTGTGACGTGCTTGTTTGCTCCGATGTATGTGATGGCGACTGTACATGCATGTATTATACATATAAACCTTCCTCTTGAATCCACTTGAATCACTATCTATTTAAACAAAAGGCAAAATCCGTTGCGTAGTTTTAAAGATCTAAGCATACATAGGGACAGACAGACAGCGGGAATCGACTTTGCTTTATACTACGAGTATGTAGTGATTATAACCGTTGCTATAATTATTGAGTGTTTTACAATTTTCCATATTTAATAAGTTGGGCACGTTTTTAACGTATTCGCTGCCAAACACCTAGGTAAGGTCCGCGTTGGAGCACTACGCTTGAAGCCGGGTATAGCAGTATCGAAGACGCGAGGGTCCCATCTATAAAAAAATGCTAGTAGTTAGCAGTGTCGCCAAAGGGTTCGAGACAAGTAGCATTGCCCCGCGCTTCGAGATTCTACTGGATTCAAGCGGGGCCACGCTAAAATGCGAACGAAAGGAAGTATTACCCCCGCAATCACTGTACACGGGGCCCGAAGAGTATGCGACATGGAGGGAAAGTACATTTAATATTGAGGATAGGATGTTTTGATCTGTAGAGACATTATTTGACGACCGCTTTAGACTAGTTGGTAGTGAACCTGCCTACGAAGCAAGAGGTCCTGGGTTCGAATCCCGGTAAGGGCATTTATTTGTGTGATGAGCACGAATATTTGTTCCTGAGTCATGGATGTTTTCTATGTATTTAAGTATTTATTTCTCTATATAAGTATTTATATCGTCGTCTAGTACCCATAGTACAAGCTTTGCTTAGTTTGGGACTAGGTTGATTTGTGTAAGATTGTCCGCAAATATTTATTTATTTATATAAACAAGTAAAAGGTACTGCATTCAAAGATTTAAAAAAGACCTTGCCTTTTCGAGGTATTGAACCAACCATCATATTAGAATCTAAATTTCACGGTGTTTTTTTCATGATATCTACCATGTTAGTTAAGAACTACGCCTTATAATGTATCCCTTCGATTGGAACCTTTATTTTTTTAAATTTCAAATTAAGCCAAATAGTAAATGTGACATATGGACAGATGGACGTGACGAAACTATAAATATTTTACATTTTCACCGGACAACGGACGGTTTTTTTTGCCGGACTTGCGGTGGTCACGGATCCGTGTCCGGTGCGTGTACACACATTCCTTGTAAGCCATACACCGCCGCAAGTCCGGCAAAAAAAAAACGGTCCGTTGTCCGGTGAAAATGACGGACGTCTACAAGCGGCCTAGGGGTTCCGTTTTTGTTATTTTGGCTACGGATTTCTAAAAGAGCATTTCCAGAAAAGTTTGTAGGTACATACATATTTATTTAATTCCATCAAGCCTATTAATTTTGCTTTTTTGTGACCGATTTCTAATTGGGACAATGTTATGAGATTTTTTAGATTATAACAGAACCTTAATTAACAAAAATAGTAATAAGTTCATTATAAAATTATACAAAATGGTAAGTAACTTAGGTCAGGCGCGGCTCACTCGCGATTTGTGTTTATCGCTACAAGTACATGCCGGTCGCCCCACCGAAGGGGCTCTATTCAGTAGCTGCCGCGCGTTGGAACGGGACGCTCGCACGGGTTGCAGCGCGTTGCATGCGATAGAAAGGGATGGCCACATTTAGGCACGTTTGGCGTACATAAACAGGGAATTTGTTAACAGAGAACCTTCTGTACGTAGTACTATTACTTATTCTGTGCTTAGGTATGATTTAATTGACGTAGGTAGTTAATAGGTACAATCGTGGCCGTGTGCCGTAGCGGGCTTCTGCGAGTCCTAGTGCTACCTACTCGTACCTAGTTACACTCTTGGTACTCGCCAGTGAAAAAATGTAACGGACTAATCACGTGAAATTTGTCAACTGGGGTATTCATGCGATAAAACAACAAGTATTTCATGCATTTGTATATTATTATTAGGCAGCAGTAAAATACGATCATTCATTTGTATAAAAATAACACTTAAAATATTTAATCAGGTACCTACATTCGCATAGCACAACTTCTTATAATACGTATACAAAAATACTTCTACTTACTCTCGTCATATCATTAAGATAACACGACCCCCCAGACAGCGAGGTGATAAAGGAACGTTTTTCATTTTATGACTAGTCTTAAGTTCGTGGTCCTCTTAAAATATAGACACCGATAAATAAGGTAAACGTCCCAGTGCCCGCCACTGGCCTAATATGTTCGTGACATGACAATTTCAATCTTATATCAAAACAATAGAGGTGAACAATATTATAGGAGGCAACTATGAGCAATTAAGGTGTCAAGCATTGGAACGTTTACCTTAGTCATTCAAAAACCCTCAAAGACTGATTTGAGTACAACTTATTACGAAAGATGATGCAGTTTAGCCCAATTGACACTTACAACGCGCTAATTGATTTATTCTTATTTTTAATTTATGTTGAATGAGGGATGGTGTTTGTTTAATTGACGTTTGGTGATTGAAATTGTTATTTTAAAGAACAGTTTTTATTATACGAGTAAACATTTTTTTCCAAGTCTCACCATTTGAATGTTTAATAAAATTTCTAACATTCAATTAAGAATTAAATTCCAAAACGTATGGTTTTAATTTTTGATATGAGTAGGTAACTGTAGACGAGCGTAAGTCCATAGCGCGGCTGTTCGCACGGTACCTCTTCACTGAAGTAAATGACGCATTCATTCGAAATAGACATTAATAATAATAAGTAATGTAGGTATAAAACGCAATAAACAGTGGACATGGTAAGTGTAAATTGTTCTATACGTGTTACAAGAGTGCATAGCTGCCCTCATAAGCCACATTTCGCGCTAAAAGACGCTGGCACACGATCTGCCTTACACAATTAATGAACATATATATTTTTATTTCTTCTTCTCCTTACAAATATTTCTGCTTAATGTGCATGAGATATAATGGAAGTGATAAGTAAATACTGTAGGTATATAATTCGCTATGGCATTTTTTTACTTATTCAGCTCCGTAAGAGTCGCCAGAAAGCTGGCCACCATAGGTACTTACTAATGCTTTTTCGTTCTCTTTTTAAAATGCCGCGTTAAATTCGCATTCGCATGTTTATATTACATTGCACTAAAACTTATTACCACATCCAAGTCAGGTTCAGTTTAAATCGAATATTTCCTTGAGAGCAGTAACCATCAAACTTGTACGTACAGGAAATGTCAAACTCCGGTATGAATCATTTAAAATTAGCACTTGTAAAGAGGCCAGCTTCCTGGGTCAAAGAGTACATTAAATTTCGCTTAAAGCACTAACATGTAAAGGTGTTTGATAAATGGACGGAGACAGGAATCAATATTAATTAATTGGGTGAATCTACTTTTTTCTGTCACTAGTTGCCATGGTTACGACTCCTGGGTCACTTTTTAAAACTGCGATTTTGCGGGTTTACGTCCACCATTGTAGTAGGGTTGTTTTGACATTTTCGACCCGTTTTTTTAAGAGTCATCTTCTAAGCTTGTTGTAAAAAATGTTTTAAGAAACTCTGTCTTATTGTCTCTTGGCTAACGGGACAGAATAACAACAAGAAATAGTTGATTGACCCAATTAATAATCTAGGAGTATTCCCTTGCGTGGTTTAGTATCAACAATTAGGTAAGTACTAAAATCGCATAGTTTACATATATGTATAGGTACATATGTGTATACCTGATCTAAAATTTTGCCATTTGACGCACCGCACATAAGTATGAACCGCGCTTCAAATGACTGTTGTCTGTTGCAATATCATGTAGATATTTACAGATTTATATTTATTCATACAAACACATGGTCTTAAAAACTGATTACGATGGCTAAAAAAATTGTGTTAGATTTTTCATATAGTCGAATATTGCTCTCAATTGGTTACAAATTTCAAACTTTACAATAGGCCCGGCACTCTTGGTAGTTAATATAACTCAAGATATTTGAACAATTGTCGACATTAGTTCACAATCTTTCACATACAAGAAAATGGAATGGTTTCAGTAGCACATAATATTCAAATACAATATTTCGAGGAAAATACAATATTAAAACTATATAAATTACGAGTATTGTGTCACTTGAGATCAATATTTAAAGGTATAAAGGTAACGATAAGTCACTTAATAAGGCACATAATCTATTAAAATGATTTTTTGATCCTTTGGTGATTTTGTTAATTCACTTAACCATAATAAGCGTATCGTAAGCATATCAGCTTAGTGACATCTGTTAAACTGGTTCGCGAAGTTTAGCGTTGGGAACTAAACATATCACATCTTATTTTAGATGAACACATTTTTTGTTCAGTCAAATAGTCATATAATTATTAATAACTATTCACATACAGTATAATTTACTTTAAAAGCAAAGCTTTTACCGACTTCAATTCAGTACTCCACCAAGCCACGTGACCATTTCCACATTTCCTTTCCACTTTACCACATGAACTGCTTTCCGAGAGCAAATGCCTTGATTATTACAGAAAAACACCAAATCGCTGTATGTGGGCCGATAATATTTGAGGAGTTCCGCCGATTTCTCAAAGATCTCGAAATCACCTCTGGCACTTCATTGAGGAGTTCCAAAAGTCATCGGTGGTCTTTATCATCAGTTCCACTTCACCAAATTTGTTATTTCCGGATTTACACGAGTTATAATTGAACATACCGAGATTACTACATGCGTGCTTTATATATTTGAGGAGTTTCTCTCAATTCCTCATGATCCTCATCATCCAACTGGAGTTTTGATATTAATGGGATCAACTTGGAAGAAAATAAAGAAGAATTGTACAAATCAGTTCATAAATTACGGAGTACTGAGGTAACACAAATTCAAAAAAACATACTAACGAAGTGAATTGAAGTATGTAGCTCTAGTATAAGTTTTATCGATACATATACGTTTTCGAACGCGTTTGCGTGTAGTTTCAATTTGTATGACAACGCGTAGTTCCTAATAGTTACCACCAGAGGCGCTGTTCGCGTTGCCATACAAATTGAAACTAAACGCAAACGCGTTCGTAAACGTATTGTATCGATAAAACTTATACTCTGTTAAATCTTTGTTTTTAACGTAAATTATTGTTTATATTACGCTATTTTCTTTGATATTGGCACTTTTGTTATAACTTTACTCTCTGTAAATACGAATTGAATAAACTTGCTGTAAAAGGCTATTATACCTACCAAGGTTTCCGATAGTGGCTAAGAATGGCATACCTTGTAAATTAAAAGATACTGATTTAATAAATAAAATAAAAAAGGCACTTTTTCGATTGATAGATACGAATCGTTTACGCACTGCCGCCGCCGCCACCAAAGTCACCGAAATCATAAAAAACTTAAACTACTAAGTTACTACTACACACTTAAATACGCAAAATAGATAATTTTCAAGGAAATTCACCATACTTATTTTCATAATACGTGTGCGGTGTGTGTCCTTTCGTCAGGCATTTCGTCCCGGGCGACAACTTGTAAGATGCTTCAGAAAGTTGTATCATGATGAACGTCAGACACGGCTTCGTTGATGGGTTAACCAGCGACAGCCTCCCAAACAAGTAGAAAAAAAATGGACATCTTCTCCCGATTGCGTACATTATCAAATAATAGCCGAGTCCACGGAGCTTCAGGATGTCTCTGCAGCATATTACAAGTTATCTCCCAGGAGGAATATGGTCATGGAAATCTGTTGCTGGCTGGCTCGTGGACTTAATTATGACTTTGTAGTTTTTTTTTTCAGTTGGCCTTTCTCTCGGTAACTCAACTCCACCAGTCTTCCCGTCAGAAATTAATAGGTCTATACTACTACAAAAACATTTAAACCATTACATTAGCGTTGACGATAAAAGCTTTGCTAGTTGCCTTTGTTCCGTGCCCAAACAACGTACCTGGCGGAGGTTATTGGTAAGGAGGGAAGTAGGGCCCCTGAGGATACCTGCCCATATAATTATAGTTAGGAGCATTCGCCGCCGGTCGAAGCGCGGCCGCCGTCCAGGGAGGCTGCATTCCTTGGGCCGGGCCGGGGCCGGGCGCTCTTTCCGTGCCGTTGTACGGCATGTTCGGGGCACCTACAAAACAAGTTAATTGTAGGAGTCAGCATAGTGCAGTACGTAGCGAGCGAGCGATGTGGAGTGGAACTCACCGAACGCGGGACCCGGGCCGTAGTAGGGCCGGTTCTGGGGAGGCGGGATGGCCGGATGGAACACGGGGTAGGCGGCGGGCGGCGGCGCGGGCGCGGGCGCGGCTCCGTACCCGCTGGGGCCCGCCACGGGGTAGCTTGGCATCGCCGGCAGCGCGCGAGCCCCGAACTCCTGGCTCTGCGCGCTCGGCACGAACCCGCCGGCCACTCCGTACCTCGCGAGCTCGCTGCTGCTCGCTTGAGCATGCTGACGAGAAGTCGATGGCACCTAAAATCGAGTATGAAACATAAATAATGCACAAAAGAGGTACGTAATAATACTGAAAATTACAAGCTTAAGTATATACACATCACGTGCTTACCGGTTCCATGACATCGCTTGTGTCGCCTGAGAGCAGCACTTTGATGAATTCCAGAAGGGCGTGCTTCGACACTGTGGGAGAACCCTACAAATGAAATAACAAATTTAGTAAATCTTAAATGTACTTTGATAATAGGCTTGTTGCGTGGTGTTAAAATTGATAACGTCGTGTTGCTAAATGGATAATAAACCATCAAATGATTGTAATAAAGTATAAATTACAAAATATAATTCAAATCATAAAAAGATATGAAACTTGTAAGTTTAGAAAAAAAAGTTTTTTTATTTATTGTCCAAGAGTAAATTTAAAGGTACCAATACAATCCTTACGCTTTTATAGAAACAATTTTGTATGACAACTATGGACCTAAACGCAGTATTTCGCGACCGAAACAGCAATTTACTTCATTTTCCATGCAACGGTTAGTACAAATTGCACGGTGTGACGTCATACTTTAAAGCCAATCAGTATGAAGCGTTTCGGCTGCTGTCAGCGAGGTCCGTCTTTAACTCGATTTTTTGGGTATTAATGTTCTTTAAATGTAGTTGCTTCCATACAAACATTTGTTAATCTACAAAAACTGGTTCGAATGGCATCGTAAACAAATTTAAGGTCACAAGCCCATTGAATTAGATTACGTTGCTTGCCAGTTTTCGTAGAACGTGACCGAACCAGACGAGGAGCCTTTTTTACCCGACGGCACCGCCTCAGAAGGAGGGTTATGGTTTCAAGCGTAGGTAAGTATGAATGTGTTCAAGATTCATTCTATTTCACGGGATACAGTCCAAACGACTTGATGGATTTTTAACCGACTTCAAAAAAGGAGGAGGTTATATGTTCAACTGTATGTATTTTTTTTTATTTATGTTCGCCGATTTCTCCGTCAATTGTGGACCGATTTCCAAAATTCTTTTTTTATTCAAAAGAGTATACTCCCGAGGTGGTCCCACTGTCACCAATTTAGGATCTGATGATGGGATCCCAGGGAAATTGAGGGCAACCCTCAAATTTTATAGGCACGCGTGTAGTGATTTCGGTATTTTCTATTATAAGTAACTCGTGTATTTACCCTCGGAAATTGCAATTTTGGTGAAGTGGAACTGATGATGAAGACCACAGATGACTTATGGAACTCCTCAAAGATGTAAAGTACGTCCAAGATTCTGACATGAATCCGTTGAAGTAAGTAGCAACTAATGAAGTGTTAATTCTGGGATCCTTGAGGTATTGACGGAGCTCCTCAAATATTATCAGCCCACATATAGCGACTTGGGTTTTTTCTGCAATAATCAACGCATTTTCTCTCGGAAAGCAGTTCATGTGGTAAATTGGAAAGGAAATGTGGAAATTTTCATGTACCATGTGGCTTGGCGAAGTACTGAATTGAAGTCGGTTGAAACTTTGTTTTTAGGGTTCCGTACTCAAAGTGTAAAACGGGACCCTATTACTAAGACTTCGCTGTCCGTCCGTCCGTCCGTCCGTCCGTCCGTCTGTCTGTCTGTCACCAGGCTGTATCTCAAGAACCGTGATAGCTAGAGAGTTGAAATTTTCACAGATTATGTATTTCTGTTGCCGCTATAACAACAAATACTAAAGACAAAATAACATATTTTTTTAAGGGGCGCTCCCATACAACAAACGTGATTTTTTTGCCGTTTTTAAGATAATGGTACGGAACCCTTCGTGCGCGAGTCCAACTCGCACTTGGCCGGTTTTAAAGTAAATTATGACATATGCGGTGTTGTTAGATTCGTCTTAGCAGCGTGAGTGACACAGGGTTTTTTAAATATAGTATTTTATGCAACTGTTGTATAAGAAGGGTCTTAAAACGCGAGTGGCGTGGGTTGCGATGCGAGCCTTGGCGAGCATCGCAATTACAGACGCCACGAGCGTTTTTAGACCAGTTATACACCGTTACATACATTACTTTTTCTACGACAAATTTTAAATAAATTGCAGACTACAGAATAGTTAAACTTTTCAGGCAGCAAGTTTTCTATTCGTACTTTTGCTACTCACGCAATTTCTTCAGGAGTGCAGTTATTAATTTCTTCGACCATTTTAAAAGGAACGTACACTTTTGTATTCACAAACACGAATAAAATCTTAATAGTTTATGACTAATAGTTTATCATCTTTCGTCTTTTAATTTTGAACTGTATTTTGGTGGAAAATCGGAAATGTGACAGCTGTTGCTTAAGGTTTGTTTTTTTTTTTAATTTGCTTGCACTTGCCATCCGAACCAAACCGAATCCGGACCCGGACCGAATTCGAACTGTTTATTTTTATAAATAATACCAAGAATTTATAAAACATGTAATTTAACACACAAAAGATGATGGGTTATTATTATTGTAGTAAATAATTTATAATATACAAATGTTAAATCGTAAATTGGTATTTGATTTTACTGTGGTACTTTATTAAGACTGTCCTCCCGTATCAGAACTTACCCTGATGAATGAACCTGGGCTATCCACTTGCAGCGACGTGTCACGACCCTGCAATAACAGAACTATGAGATTATTACAAAATTCAATACATTATAGCTTATGACTATGAATACTCTCTATTCATTTCATTTATTCATTCAAAAACAATTTTCATTGTGTGTGAAGTACCTACAGGTAAATTGAAGCTGTTAAATACAAAGTTAAAAATGTAATAATTGCAACCAGTACACTAGACTATTTTACATATAAAAATTTACAGTATGTTAACCCTTTTTCGAACAGAAGCGTATATGGACCACACTATCTATCAAATGGGCACACGAAACAATAGGGAACATTACTGCAATGATACCTACGTACTAGTACTACGTACCGGAAGGCGCGGCGTTGGTAGCCCCCCCAAAGGTGGACTGATGACCTGGTAAAGATCGCGGGAGTCCGCTGGATGCGGGTGGCGCAGGACCGGTCATTTTGGAACTCTTTCGGGGACCTTTAGTTGCAAGAGTTCGGTTGAATAGTCCGGGGCCGAACCAATGCAACACTTTTAGTCTCATTAGTTCGGTTATGACGTCAAACCGAACTAATGAGACTAAAACTGTTGCATTGGTTCGGTCCCGGACTATTCAACCGAACTACTGCAACTAAAGGTTCGGGGAGGCCTATGTCCAGCAGTGGACGTCTTTCGGCTGATATGATGATGATTTGATGATGACTGCAATGTTCTGCCGTCAGAGTGCAGCACTAGCACAAACCGTAAAGCAGTAGAGGAAGATCAAACTCAATTGGTCTTCAGGAAGTCGGTCAAATATGACCTGCAAGATCTGACTCAAACTAAATTACTAACTAACTAACATGCAAACTAACTACAACGCAAGACGGCAAGTTACTATAAAGCTTGTAAAAATAGTCTTAATCACCTCTATAAGATTATCGAACACTGTGA
Organism: Epinotia brunnichana; assembly: GCA_963854355.1. Classification (NCBI taxonomy): domain Eukaryota; kingdom Metazoa; phylum Arthropoda; class Insecta; order Lepidoptera; family Tortricidae; genus Epinotia; species Epinotia brunnichana. The sequence goes on along the minus strand of OY977935.1, from coordinate 31,059,078 downwards.
ACAATTCTGGTCCAACGATTGTTTTAAGGATTTTCCTTCCTATTTCATACTCCTGCAGTTTCTTTTTGTACTGCAGGATCTGGGTCTCTTCCTCGTTGTGTAATGCTTCCATTTGCTGCTTGTAGCTATCGATTCTGAAAAAAGGTATGATTTAAATACATATACAGCACAACAAATCGCTAAAAAATGGTTTGTTATGGGCTGGCTCAACACATATTAATTCGCATCTGATACATTTTACAACCATAAATAAATACGTATCTTCTGGCACTCTAGATACATAACGACAAAAAGGACTTGCTAATTTCAACGATAAATACGTTCTCTTGGACTTCACCCAGTTACATGATTATTCGTCTGGTAGATACACATCGAAGATTCGCATTAAGAGTCGCGTTTCTTAGAACGAGGCGACGTTAGGTCTATCTTCGCCGCGCTCTGCACGGCTACCATAGGATGGCCCGCGAGCTGTGTCGCAGCGAGATAGACTATTCCGTCTCATTCTAATTAGAACGCTTAGAAAGAGACGGATAGTCTATGTCGCCGCGACACGGCTCGCGGCCCGTGTTGTGATAGCCGTGCTGTTGTCGTGTATCGCTTCAGCTTCGATTTCTTTAGTTTGCCAAAGTCAATAGGCATGATGACAGTAATTAAAAACTACTAAAATACTATATTTATTGAATAAAACTTGAATCTTGGAATATAAAATACGCATTGTTTTTTTTATTATAAGTGTGATTAATATTTATTTTTATAAAATAAAACTACAAAATAAGGCAATCCGCCATGATATCTTGAACACCAATCAGAGCGCATGACGTCACGCTTGAGTAAACGCATACGCAACACGCATGAACATCTTGTGTTTTTATTATTTTTGTTTAAATACCGAGTACTATTTGAGTGTGAATATTATTAATTCGAATATAAAATAACACGAATCATGGATCAAGGATTTACTAAGGCAAACAGCGCTAATTTGCCTAGAATCGACATAATAATGCTGGGAGAGTTTTTGTCATCAAATAAAGACTTCTGTTCAGCAGAATTTAGAAATGTTAAAACTTCTATGTAAGTATATTAATAATAATTAAAAACTTTATAATTTGAGTTATAAAATAATTCCCTAAAATATACTTTTGACGATGTATTTCTTATCAAGTTATTTTTAAGGTTATGTTTAATAGTATTTTTCACAATCGTGTTATAATAGAGAGCTTTTTAGTCGAGTACCGTGTTTACTCAGCAAGCTTCGTGGCCTAAGTAAGGTACGAGATTAAAAAGCTTGATTATAACACTATTGTGAACAATACTTTTTGTACGAGTTCATTAAAATTAATTTTCTACGAGTCAACTGAACTAATTAAACAAACTCGATACTGTTGAAACGAAGTGCAGCGCATCGCTCGTACGCTTGTTGATATCTTAAAAGAGATCAACGAGCGTACGACATCAAAGCGATTCTATTGGTCCAATTCATTACAGTTCAGTAAAGCAGCCACGTGATTGGTCGAATTTATTTTAGTTGTCTGGTGCGTATCGAAAAGTAGTTATTTCGATTGTTTCGACAGTAACATGGACTACAACGATGAAAAGAGTGACGTTGCAGTATTCTCTATGAAATCTTAATACGCATATTTTAATCGTCGAGTACAAAAAATATTTATTTATGTTAGGTTATGAATAAAATACGTAATACATATCAAAGCAATGAGAGATGAAACCTAACCTCGAAATAGATTGTTTATATTTTTTACATTTAGACCTCGTACAAAATATTATTACGAAATACTTATATACTAGAATCTACAAAAGTATGTAAAAACTTACGTCAAAGTGATCTTCACAAAAATAAAGGTGAGTACTGGGCAATACTCCTTTTGAATCTCGCCTTGCAAGTTTAAGCCACTTGTTTCGTATTGTTTTATTTTGAGGAACGAACACAAATAGATTATTAGGAGTTTTTATGGATGTATTCTCACACTGGGTGACCCCACACCACCTATACACTTTCAAATTCATATTTAATAACACAAAATAACTAAATTCTTGCACGAGCGCAGCGCGTTTACGTTTTGATTACTCAAACGTGACGTCACAAGCGACGCCATGACACTAACAAGCGTTTTAGGGGGAAATTTAAATTATTATTTTAAAATTGCATTTTTTTCCTACTAAACTTTTAATTTCTGCATAAATATCTTATTCATTGTAAATAGTATATATTTCTGGACATTATAGGTCCATTTTTCAATTATTGTCATCATGCCTATTCTTTATGTTACAAAATCAACAATGGTTATAGTTATTACTTATTAAATATTATTTATTTCACCTACCAATGATAGATATAGACCGGGAGATGCTGACACAATTTTTCCTGTCATCTGTACCATGTATAGCGACCCTTCAGAGGTCTAATTACGTAATGAAGAAAAGGAAAATGATGGTCATAGCGCTGGTACCGGCGGTCCAAACGCATGGGCGTTAATCGAACGCGTCGGATAAATAAGGAAAGTCAAACGATTTGTTACACAAAAATTCTTGTATTCTCCGATAGTCGATGAAAAAAGAAGTAGGCGGTAGCGTAATGCCATACTTCTCCGGTGTGACTAACAGCCCGCCATAGGGACGAGAAAACATTAATAGAAAAAAACAATTCAACCATTTGGAACCGTCTGAAAAGTATGGCATGGTGATTTTCGTGAATTACGTTGATTAGCTGTGCAAAAAATTGCCTGGTACAAATGGTTGAATTGGTTTTCTTTTATTAATGTGTTTTCGTCGGGTTGGCGGGCTGCAAGTCACACCGGAGAAGAATGGCATTATGCTACCACCTACTTCTTTTTTCATCGACTGTCGGAAAATACAAGAACTTTTGTGTAATAAATCGAACGGCTTTCGTAATTTATCCGACACGTTCGATTAAGGCGCCGTAGGTTCATGGTCTTCTCTCCCTCTCGCTGCGCATAATCGTGAGCGAGATGGAAGTGCGTGTTCGAAAGCGCGGTTATGATGTTTTTTAATAAAAAAAATTGTGCGTTTTAATAAATAAAAAAGTAATCACTAAGTTCCCTCAAACATGATATAATTGCCGATTTTTAGAACCAATTTTAATATGTATGTTTAGCTTTGGTGCATAATTTATTGCGAATGTTTTAAGTGTATTTTAGACATATGTTCGTGATTTTTTTCTTTGGAGCGAAAATTGCTTAAGCATGTTTCGAATCACTGATCTCGCTGCAGAAAAGCCTAAAAATTACTATTCTTATTTTTTTTTAAACCATAATATTATAAACAGACTCATTATATATTTTCAAAAACTCTGTTCGCTTAACATCGTTGAACCTACGGCGCTTAACGCCCACGTGTTTGGGCCGCCGGTACCAGCGCAATGATCGTCATTTTCCTGTTCTTCATTACGTAATTAGACCCCTGAAGGTACAAATTACCGGAAAAATTGTATCAGCATCGGCGGTCTAATACTGAAAACCTTGAGGTTGGATATTTTTTCGCACAGCTTATGATTTCAAAATATGGCATTGTATTATGTTTTATGTGTTAAATCGTTTTATTAATTACATACGACATCGTTCAGCGATCTATGAATAACGTAGAAATTGATGTATCAGCTTAAGCTTTAAAATAAAATATGATTCGAATTTCGAAATCACTTTGAATTCGCTTATTACAAAATAACATACTTGATTGCCTAGACGCGCTATGCATAAAACAATACATACTCGTACGAATACTCTATACCAATTAATTCATCCATCCAATCTATTTAACCATAGTCATGTCAGCTGCGTTAACAAAATAATTTACTTATATAATCATGCAGCGGTATTTTAAGACAAATAGCGACATGGCAAACCTTAATTCACGCTGGATACAGCTTTCGCAGTGAGCTTCAGACACTTCGGGCCCTTCAGGTTTCCTTGTCTTGCTTGATCCAGCTGAGAACAGAATCGATCAGCGCCAAGCAAAACTCTAAATTAGCCTCTTATTATAATTAAAATATTAGTAAAACATACACGTAACGGCACAACATAATGCATATAATATCATTAAAACACACAAACTTGTATGCACGCGCGAGAGCTTATGCGGCGACCGGGATGTGCCCAACAAAGTTATACTTTTTAGAGTTAAGCCGTGTGGAGTAGGAAGCTTGGCGCTACTTGCGATCTGATATCTTTTTAACGCTGAAAGCTATATGAGCTAGGGAGTCTTGGCAATCACTTTACATGTAATGTTTTAAGTGGGATCTCATTCCTTTTTGTAAGGTAATTTCTAAAGAAGTGGTGGTGTGTGGTGCTGGTGGTGTGGTGGGAAACCCCAAACAAACTTTCTTCCCCCAATTTAAAGGGTTGGGGGTGATTAACAAAAAAATTTGATATATGTATGTATTTTATTATCTATAACAAAGAGTCCCTATATAAATTTTCAGACCTCTAGTATCAAAACTTGCGGAAGTCTCATACAAAATTCCATCCCCTAGTTTAAGGGGTAGGGGGGTAAAAGTTCAATTTTTTTGGATTTGTGGGCGGGACCTTTTCGTGACACTGGTAGGTATTGTGTTCTATTTCATTTTAAGTACCTATATTCATATTGGTTAGTTTTGTATCGCAGTTTTTATAATTTATCCTAATATAAATATTTTATCCTTGTACATGTATTTGCTTTTACGAGTATGTCTTATCTTATCTCATCTATCAATACCATATTTTTTCTAGCAAAATTAGAATGATAGATGTCACTTCATGATAACATGTAATGTAACTTTGTAAGGCGGTAAGCAAAATCCATATTTTTTCCAAGGGACAAATATTGCTTGTACGAGGGCTGCCTTTTAAGTTGTGTCGTTTGGAAAAACTAAAGACAATTTAAGTGTTAAATTCATTGTTTTTCAAAGTAATCACCGTGATATGTAATACCTACACTTTTTCATTCGATCGAACCAGTTTTCGAAACACTTATTCCAGTCCGAAGTCGGGGTCTCTAAAATGGCCGTTTTGTATGCCTCAACCGCTTCTTCAGGCGTCTGGTACCGTTGACCTCGAAGTCGTTGCTTGATTTTTGGAAAAGTAAAAAAATCGTTAGGGCTTAAGTCTGGACTGTACGGCGGGTGTTCCAGAATGTCGACGTTTTGCTCTTTTAAAAACGCAATTGTTTGCCGGGCGGTGTGCGAGCTCGCATTATCGTGGTGCAGTCTTATACGACGTCTTGGGTTATTTTTTCGAAACTCGCCGATGACTTCTGGTAAACAGACAGTGGTATACCAGTCAGCATTAACCGTTGTACGATCCTCGAACACGATGGTGGCAACGTGGCCACTTTTCGCCACAAACGTGGCGACCATTTATTTCGAAGTGCTCCGTGAGCGTATTACTTTGGTCGGTTTTGGCTCATTTTGGAACACCCAAACAGTCGACTGCTGTTTAGAATCGGGATCGTAGGCATATATCCAAGATTCGTCACCACTGATAATGACGTAAACATGTTTCGAGTTTCCTCGGTTGAATTGCCGCAGAGTTTTGCGACACCATCGAACGCGAGCCGTTTTTTGGTATTCACTGAGTAAATGTGGTATCCAGCGTGAGATCAACTTTTTTACGCCTAAGTGATCATGCAAAATACTGTGAACACTGGTCCCTGAAATACTTAAGGAAGCTTCTATCTCACGGTATGTCGCATGGCGATTTTCGACGATCAGTTGCCGTACAGCATCAATGTTCTCCTGGGTTACGGCTGTGTTTGGTCGACCTTCACGATGTCTATCACCAAGACTAGAGCAACCACGTTGAAATTCTAAATACCAGCGTTCCACAGTCCGGAGGCATGGTGCTTTATCATTGAAAACCGTAGTCAACTCTTCGAAGCACTGAAGTCGCGTTAAGCCCCTTTTGAAGTTGTAAAAAATTATCGCACGTAAATTTTCCTTCGAAATTTCCATTTTCACAACTGACTTGTCAACTTTGAACGAACGCTGTACTAAAACGGTTGGGCCGATTTCGAGTCATTCTTTTGTTTTAGAATTCTAAATTCAAATATTTTAAGATGACACTAGTTCTTTTTTATGCAATCACGGGAGGTTTGCAAACGACAGAACTTAAAAAGCAGGCAAATCACGTCTAATATGCGGATTTTACATAGATTTGATTTCTAATCTAATCAGTTAACAAAAGGTCTAGCCTAGCTACCGTGAAAACACTACGTAATAGTTACGTATATTCTTTAGTGAACGTCATTACAATGTTGTTTCAATACGCTTAGATGGCTAGAGGTGAGGGTTATCGATTAAGAAAAACCTATGAAATATTGTGTATCAAAATAAGGAATTGCAAAATAAACACCAGTTTTGCATAACTGTAATACCTAACAAATTTATTAGTGGCAACACACTTATCCCTTTCAGACCGGAGAAACAAGACCCTGGCTAACTTAAAATGAAGTATATTGACATATGTTTTTGATTTGACAATTAAATATAATCAACCCATACAATTGTATTGGCCGGGTCTGAATGGGATAGGATTTCCGTGCAGTGCCGCCATTTTGTATTTTGTTGTCACCGCTTGTCAAATAACAATAATCAAAACGCAGCATGGACATAGGAAAACCTATGGACAGGGTGTATTTTTCAAATATCATTTGTTTAGACATAAAATTCCCAAAAATAACTCTGTCTCATTTTAACCAAGCACCATTATGTCACGATGTAATTTATTTTTTAACCGACTTCAAAAAAGAAGGAGGTTATATGTTCCACTGTATGTATTTTTTTTTATTTATGATCGCCGATTTCCAAAATTCTTTTTTTATTTGAAAGAGTGTACTTCCGAGGTGGTCCCATTGTCACCAAATCAGGATCTGATGATGGGATCACAGGGAAATTGTGGGCAACCCTCACATTTAATAGGCACGCATGTAGTGATTTCGGTATTATCTATATACATAATTCGTGTATTTATCTTCGGAAATCGCAATTTTGGTGAAGTGAAACTGATGATGAAGACCACATATGACTTATGGAACTCCTTAAAGATGTAAAGTTCGTCAAAGATTCTGACATGATTCAGTTGAAAAGTAGCAACTTATGAAGTGATCATTCTGAGATCCTTTAGGAATCGACGGAACTCCTCAAATATTATCAGCCCACAGATAGCGACTTGGGTTTTTTCTGTAATAATCAACGTATTTGCTCTCGGAAAGCAGTGCATGTGGTAAATTGGAAAGGAAATGTGGAAATGTTCATGTTCAGTTTAAACTTTGTTTTTAAAATAAATTATTATTTCTTTCCATTTCTAATTAACTTATGAATAGGAACAGACACCGAATTGCAAAGGCAACAAAATGCTATAGATTTGTTATAACTGTGTGTAAGATACCGCAGAAGGATAGAAGTCAGCGTCTGATTAAAATATGAACACAGAAACGTTTTGTGATCAAATAATTTAAACCTCAGAGGACTCAAAAGCAAAAGATATCTAATAAAGCACATAACACGTCATGCCTTTCATGCCTGCATTTAATAAACGAACGCACAATCATTTATATTTTGTTTAACTACAATAAATAACAAGATTATTCGTGAGCTCGGCGTTGATTATATCATTAGGCAATCAATAGAATATCCTTCTGCTAAAACTAAGGCCACGCAACCACTAAAAATAATATATCCAGTCAAGTCACGATTAGCTTGCTTTAGAGATAGCTTTCGGTTACAAGGAAACACAAGCACGCTACACTCGCTGCCAAATACCGTTTTACTGCTTATATTATGTTGCTAGATATTTTGTAATATAATCAGACTACAATATTACGAGTAAGTAGGTATAGGTATATCACGGACTTATTCAACATCAGAGGGAGGGTATCTACAGCAAAGTTATTCGCGTAAGCTAAGTTTAGAGCTTAATTTAAACTATTGCATATTTTATATCGCTGAGCAACTATGACGATACTATTAAGTATTTGATCATAGGTATAATCGAATACTATGTCAGGATAGTGATTACTAATTTTGTTTTGAGAAAATAGAAAAATACAATAGCTTACCGTTGCCGTTCGGGTCGATTCTCCTTTTCAGTTGTCCATTGTTACTTGGCTGTACTACGTGTGACGGTATCGGAGGCGGGGGCCTTGTTGCGTCAAAACTGTTCGATAATAACAAAAACAGGTAAATTGCGTTTCTTACGTTTTATCACATAATATCGACATACTTAAGAAATTAAATCTTACTTTAGAGGCAATAAAGGCGGCGGCATTGAGAAAGAAACCGACGGAGATTGAGGCACTGCTGTAAATAAAAATGATTTATTAGGGTCGAAAAGTACCTATGCAATCGAAGACGTCAAATGTTCTTATTCCCTTTTAATAAAGACTTTTGACGTCTTCGTTTGCGAAGCTACTTTTGATGCTGACTGTACTAGCCAGCCAATTCGAGCTAAATAAGTAAGAAATAATGTACTAAAATTTAGGGTGAGACTTTCAGGGCTGGTAGACAAAGTCCTGTTCAATGAAAGCTACAATTTACAATTTGTAAGTACAACAGGCTTGTGTACTAAGATTTTTTTACGATGCTATTCGAACCAGTTTTTGGAGAGGAACAAATGTTTGTATGGGAGCAAGCACAATTAAAGAAAATAAATATCCAAAAATTTGAGATAAAGATTCACCTCGCTGGCGGCAGCCGAAGCGCTTCATACTAATTGACACACAGGTATGACGTCAAATTAATGACGGAAAATCAAGTAAATTGCTGTTTTGGTCGCGAAATATAGCGTTTAGGTCCATAGTTATCGTACAATTTTGTTTCTATAAAAGCGTAAGGAATGTATTGGTAGCTTTAAATGTACTCATAAACAGTAAAAACAAAATGATATTTTTTCTTAACTTTCAAGGCCCATGATATTAATAATTTTTTTTAATTTATATTTTATTACATTAATTTGATGATTTACTATCCATTTAGCAACACTACGGTATCAATTTTAATTACATGTTTGCTAATGTTCACCTTACTGTTGCTAAAATAGAATGTAGCCGCTCGTCATGCGTTCGTTGCCGCTCCGTGGACACAGTTTTGAAGGTTTCTACGCAAGATGCAAGCGTTCGTCTTGACGAAAGCGTGCGCATGACGTGCGGTTTACGTGGACAATATACCTTATTCTTTAGAGTAGCGCAAATTTAATAGCCTCAATAAGCTCTAGTTTTCCCACTGGGTTGGAAGTTCAGATGGCAGTCTATTTCGTAAAACTAGTGCCCACGCCCAATCTTGGAATGTAGGTGTCAAAGCGGACCTCGGGCTCCTTCAGGGCACAACCGGGAAAAAACGCTGGGAGGATGATGATTGTTGATGAATGATTATTGAACAAATGAATAATTGATTATGGAAAAAGCGTTCATAGCCCAGCGGCGCCTGGGAGTCGGAAACGATAACGCAGGTTAAGCAAAGATGGCAGCGGTCAGTCTTTGGATGGGTGACCGCCTGTTTGAGTGGTTACTATAAATGAGCGCTTCCGTGCTTTGGAAGGCACGCTAAGCAGTTGATGCCGGCTGCTGTCTATGACAGTAATCGTTAAGCCGAGATAGAGGCCTTCGGGCGGCTTAAGAACCTCTAATAGTCGAGTTGCCCACTCACTTGACAAAGGGGGGACAACTGTCACTTGCGTCCGCAGGAGCTACCTACCACAACCCTGCACGTGTCCCCTGGGTGGTACTAAAAAGTGACAAACTCAAATAGTAGGGGAAATAGTGGCAGCAATGTATGGAGCAGTCTGCCGCTTTGCACGAATGTTTCTTGGGTCAAACTAAGCTGATTTAGTGTCCTAGCCACGAGATCAACCCCTGGCTAGTACCCAATAAGAGGGGGGGGGGGCGTCTCCCGAGGCCCGGTCTCAGCTATATTTCTGCCTAACCATAGCTACTATGTCAAGCTTGGTTTCATTATCATATAATTCAGGGATGGCGCTTTCATTTGTAGATTTAACTTTTTACCTTTTCATACAAAAAAAACAGAAAAAAACGCAATATTTGAAAATTATCAAAAAAGAAATATTTATTATTTTGTCTATCACGATTGCACGATAGCGTTTTTTTGTAAATAAAAAATACCGTAATATTTATCTGTTATTATAAAAAGTATCATTTGAAAAGCAAGTCTTGTAAAATTTATATGAAAAAAAAAATTATATCGCGCGAAGTAACAGATTTCAACGGCGTGTCGGCTGTGTGCGGTGAATGTCTATCAGGGAACTACGCGGCGGCGTGGCGCGGCTGTGCGGTGGGCGGAACCAAAATGGCAGCTTACTTGCATAGGTTGTTGGAGGAGGTCGAAGTTGACCGCTGGGTCCAGGAGCTGGCGGCGGGAGGGGCCGTTGGGCTGGCTGGGCAGGCTGAGGCGCGGCGGCGTGGCGCGGCTGTGCGGTGGGCGGAACCAAAATGGCAGCTTACCTGCATAGGTTGTTGGGGGAGGTCGAAGTTGACCGCTGGGTCCAGGAGCTGGCGGCGGGAGGGGCCGTTGGGCTGGCTGGGCTGGCTGAGGCGCGGCGGCGTGGCGCGGCTGTGCGGTGGCCGGAACCAAAATGGTAGCTTACCTGCATAGGTTGGTTGGGGGAGATCGAAGTTGACCGCTGGGTCCAGGAGCTGGCGGCGGGAGGGGCCGTTGGGCTGGCTGGGCAGGCTGAAGCGCGGCGGCGTGGCGCGGCTGTGCGGTGGGCGGAACCAAAATGGCAGCTTACCTGCATAGGTTGTTGGGGGAGGTCGAAGTTGACTGCTGGGTCCAGGAGCTGGCGGCGGGAGGGGCCGTTGGGCTGGCTGGGCAGGCTGAGGCGCGGCGGCGTGGCGCGGCTATGCGGTGGGCGGAACCAAAATAGCAGCTTACCTGCATAGGTTGTTGGGGGAGGTCGAAGTTGACCGCTGGGTCCAGGAGCTGGCGGCGGGAGGGGCCGTTGGGCTGGCTGGGCAGGCTGAGGCGCGGCGGCGTGGCGCGGCTGTGCGGTGGCCGGAACCAAAATGGCAGCTTACCTGCATAGGTTGTTGGGGGAGGTCGAAGTTGACCGCTGGGTCCAGGAGCTGGCGGCTGGAGGGGCCGTTGGGCAGGCTGAGGCGCGGCGGCGTGGCGCGACAGTGCGGTGGGCGGAACCAAACGCGGCCACGGAGCATGCGGTGGTTGTGACATGTATGCCTAACACATCAAATTAAACATGATTTTTTATAATGCCTTAGCATGTATACAGTCAGGGGTATTAATATACGTTCATAAATAAGGACATCTGTACACGCCTTTTTGGCATTATAACTTTATGGTGCGTATATTAATACCCCTGACTGTACAAGCACTCTTATACCTGGGTTAGGTACACTATGGCGAAGTGAGCAGGGAAGTGGGCAGGACGGGCGTAATACCGCATTTTACGCCCGTCCTGCCCACTTCCCTGCTCACTTCGGCATAGTGTATTAGAATCTACATTATCACTTCTACCAATATTATTTTCGCTTTGCATTGTAAGCAACATTAAATTAGTATCCTCCTTAACCCTATTGAAAAATGGGATTTTGGCGCGAGACCTCGACGCGACAACCGCTCACAGCCGTGTGTGTGTGGGAACTATATGGGAGTTTAAATGCCAGCCTCAGCAAAGGAATGATGCGTTAGGAAAAAAATATCCCGAAGGCGTCAAATATATCGCGATTTTTTTATTTCAATTTTACGACAAAACGTTCAACTATTGGGTGGTGTTCATCTTTTGGTTCCACTACCCCATATTATCTATGATTTTCCTGTGATCAGTAATTATCACAACATTGTTCTAACTCAGAAGGAAAATCAATGTCTCTTAATTTACTATTACATATGTTTAAATATTCATTTATCTGAGATTGTTCCTTTTCACCCCACAATATCCCCTTCAAAATGTTGTGGTTACCAAAATCGCAATTTTCAATATTATTATTAGGTACATTTTTGCATAAATTACATGTAATTTCTATAGGTAGGTGATCAGACCAATACACATTATAATGTATCTTGGCAGCGATGACTGTTTGCCTAGCCGCTTTTGTAGTTACACAGTGGTCAAGCCACCGCATACACCCGTGACTATCGCTGACGTAGGTATACGAGTCCGCCGGCAATATCTCCGAGTCCACTATGCATAATTGTTGTTCACTACAAAAACTGTATAATTCATTAGAGAAGGGCATGCCAGGGTGTGCATTAAAATCGCCTAACAAATATATTAGATCCACTTGTTCGTTATATATGATTGCATATATTTCTCCTGAACATGCCGTAAATATCTATCTATAAGGTTCTCGCGGTCGTCATTTGGCATGTATACCGAAAAAACGATCACAGATCTGTCACTCATAGAAACCTTAATAGCTACTAGTCTAACACTGTTACACTTTATTACATTAACGCACGGAAACCGGTCCTTACGCCACATCAGCGCAACACCCCCGTGGGGGCGGCCGCGCAAAACTCCCGCCGATAAGTCCACAGCTGTATTGCCACAGTACCCAAATCTAGCATCAGTAGTTCCCAGAAGCGGTATATCATGCTGCAGTAACCATGTTCCCCGAAGTGCGACGATATCAGCTGACTCGCACAGTGACCGGACACATTCCATACATCTGGAGAAACCTTTACAATTAAAGGATATAAACTGACAGTTACTTGTTGATTGTGTACTATCCATTAAGTTGATATTCAAGTTTATCCTCATGTATCTTCACCAGGGTTCTCGGAAAGTTTACAAAACGCCTGAACAGTACACCTTCAGGCCAAAAGTTTTCATTTAAAAATATATTTAGCTTATTTTTAGGCACTAGTACTTTGTAAGCATTGTAACCTCTGTCAATTTTAAGATTTAATTTTTTCAAGGACACGGTTATTTGTGTCTGATTGTATACATGCGCAGCTATATCATTGTCCGTGGCGGACTTGCTGACATTATAGATAAACAAAGGTATTTTGATGTCAGCTGCTTTAAAATTTCCATTTGATTCGGTAGCTGCCGTGCCCATTTTTCCTATAATTATATTTCTTAATCTTTTCCTCTCTCCGTCTTTCCATTCTTCGGAGGGTTTAGCTGTTTTCCATCGACCAGGCTCTTTTAGTTTATCCGCAAAAGATGGCTGCAATTTCTCAGCGCTCATTCGCGGACCAGGCCCCGTAGCATGGATGGCCTTATCACGCGATAAGTGACATGATAGAGCATCCGTCCCTGGCGGACACCGTTCGATAGAACGAGACGACGCTGTTATCTTGTCACTAATCGCGTGATAAGGCCATCCATGCTACGGGGCCTGATTGCGCAGTGTTCGAGTCTGTAGGTAACATTGTTGATTTTGCATGCGCTATCTTAGACGTTTGCAATTCTTGTGCGCACATTCGCGCATTTGATTGCGCAGCGCCCAGGTCTGTATGTGACATCGTTGGTTTAATAGCACCGTGCAACTTAAGAGGACGTAGGTTCGTAGTCTTCTCTCCCTCTCACTGAGCATAAGCGTGAGCGAGATGGAAGTGCGTGTTTGGAAGCGCGGATATCATGTTTTTTAATTTTATTTCTTTGTGCGTTTTAAAAAATAAAAAAAGTAATAGCTGATTTCCCTCAAACATGACATTGCCGATTTTTAAAACCAATTGTAATATGTTTAGCTGTTGTGCATAATTTTTTACGATTTTTTTAAGTGTATTTTAGACCTATGTTTGCGACTCTTTTCTATCGAGCGAAAGTCAAAAACTGAGGATTCGAATAGCTGATTTCCCTCGAGAAAGGCTTCAAGATTGCTAAATAAATTTAAGGCAGCCGTATTATAATCCAAACAAGAGCTACGATTTTTTTTAAATCCGTTTTTGGAGCTCACGTCGCCTTAAGTGATTTTGCTTGCACACCGGCGTCGGTATTAGTTATCAATGTTACTGCATTTGACACCTGATTGGACATATGCGGTATTGAAGTCTTATAGTTGTTTACGCTGATTTGTCCGTTACTGTGATTCACATCAGAGGCTCTAGTATAAGTTTTATCCATGCAATACGTTTTCGAATGCGTTTGCGTTTAGTCTCAATTTATATGGCAACGCGAACAGCGCCTCTGGTGGTAACTATTAGGAACTAGGCGTTGCCATACAAATTGAAACTAAACGCAAACGCGTTCGAAAACGTATATATATCGATAAAACTTATACTAGGGCTACTGAAGTAGATACCTATTTGTCGGTAGGAGTTTAATGGTAGTGGCGGTAGTTCGTGTTCTTGTTGTTCAGGGCTATTTAATGACAAACTGCTGTTATTAGGACTAGAACCCTCGATGTGTTTTAAACCCATAGGCCCACTGTTGTAGCTAAAATTATTCGTTAGGTAGGTAGTTTCCTCTTCGTGTGTTTATATTGTCGTAGTCATTACGATGCGTAATTGAGGCGAATTTTAACTCATCTACATCTTTCTTTAACGTCTGAAAGGTATTCAATGTGACGTATCGTTCTTGTACTGTCTTAAGTTCCTCTTTTAACATCAATATATCCCTAAGGAGACGCGTCACATATACATGATCAAATGTGATCGGAGGCAATTTCTGAAGATCTCTGGCTACAAATATAGGGATAAAATCCGGATCCGTCTGTTTCAAAAGTGAGATTATGTCGTCAATACATTGATTTAGTATATGTAACTAGATACACAATCAGCCGAAAAAAATGGCAGTCCAAAAGAACCGGCTGATGGAATTGGCCGGCTCTTTTGCGTTTAGTCTGGTATTGACCGTGAGACTTGTTGGTTGTCAGATATGTCTAAATGTACAGTCGATAACTCCGTAAATACCAACAAAAAAACAAAAAAAAAAGCGGCCAAGTGCGAGTCGGACTCGCACATGAAGGGTTCCGTGAAATAAATTGCAGTTTACGATTTATGACGTATTAAAAAAAAACTACTTACTAGATCTCGTTCAAACCAATTTTCGGTGGAAGTTTGCATGGTAATGTACATCATATATTTTTTTTAGTTTTATCATTCTCTTATTTTAGAAGTTACAGGGGGGGGGACACACATTTTACCACTTTGGAAGTGTCTCTCGCGCAAACTATTCAGTTTAGAAAAAAATGATATAAGAAACCTCAATATCATTTTTGAAGACCTATCCATAGATACCCCACACGTATGGGTTTGATAAAAAAAAATTTCAACAAAAAGTTGATGTTGATTTGCCAATATGGTGCTTAAAGTCTAAAAGACTGAGTTCTTTTTTTATGAAACATATATCTTGATGCAGGTTATAAGTTAACGCTATTAGCAACTACTGAAATAGAGCTAGAGTTGTCATTTTGGGGCACATTTCTAGACATTTTTGTTCGGCATTGTGAGTCTTTTTACTTTATGGTACGTCAATGCGTCAATATCTCTATGCATTTTTTTTTCACCCTTAGGAATCTTAATTCGCTGATCAGTTGGTATTGAATCATATAACAGTTTCTTCGCACATAGTACTTCTTCCGGCGTAAACGCCGTCACACATATTCGGCTTAGACTGTCCTCGTCCATAACATCGAGTTTATTTTTCACAAAGGCTAAAACTTCACTGATCACTAAATCACATCCTGTGCATTTCACAACTTTCGAATCCATTGTCACAATGCGTAGCGACGCAGGTACGCTGCAGTCTAACACACGCCCGATTCGTATGATGCGCGCGCGCTGACTGAATGATAAATAATAATAAATGTTAAACTGAACTTTAAAAAAAGTCCTTATATGAGAAACATTTTTATATTTTCTTTGACATATTATAATTATAAGTTGTTTTTTTATACAATAAAAAGGGTAGAAATAAATATCTAATTCTACCCTTTTTATTATATATCCAAATGGAAAATATTAATTAGGTACTATCCTATTAATATATTATAAATGCAATAGTTTGGATGTTTAGATGTTTGGATGTTTAGATTTTTAAATATTTGGATGTTTGTTACTCAATCACGCTTAAACAAACAACCTATTTTGATGAAATTTTGAATGAAGATAGTGTATAGCCTAGATTAAAATATAGGATAGTTATCCTGGGTCCACGCAGACGAAGTTGCGGGTGGAAGCTAGTATTATTATAATTACAATAAATATGTTTCTGTCAAAAGTTTAATTTTTGGTACAAGCTTTTATTGCAAACTGTGCTTTTCTGTATACCGTTATCAACTACATGTTGAGACAATTGTAACAAGCTCAATATCAATGGGGTTACATCCGATAAGTACTGAATTCCTATCTCCATCATGAGATCAGCTTGAAGGTACCATAATATTGAATTGTCATCCAAGCTACACTTAAACCCAAAATTTCAGCTCAATCGGTTGAAGATATCTGCTTCAAGATTGAGTTGCAAGATTCCACCCGAACAAACATAGTAACATATACTTCGCAAGTTAAATGAAGTATGATATGAATGAGTGGTTCAGTCAGTTATTCAGCCATACAATTTTTTTTAACACTGGGATATTTCCATTAGTTGCAACCAAACATGCATACCTATGCATTTACAAAGTAACTTTCTCTATTAATGTATCCCAACAGTACTAATATTATAGAGATAATCGAAATATTAGACGAGAATGACAAGTTAAATAAGTATCTATTTGTCAAAACCGTTTATCTTGAATTTTTAACTACCCCCATAAATTATGGGATACGGTACAAATGCTGACAGCTTAATATATCTTTCTACATTCAATACAATAACTCAAACAACTAATGAATAGAGAACTTACCAAAGACTTCAAAGTGAAATGTGTTAGGACTCGATCGGCGGTAATTTTTCAACCGAAAAGTCATTTAAATTCCGGTTTCGCTTGCACCGGGAATCATTATATTTGTAGTTTGCAGGCCATCTTTCTCTTTCATCTTTGTTTTTTATGTTTGTTCGGCCAATTTTAACATAATTTAAAATACCCAGAGCATCACTTCACCCAGGTATCGAGAAGACAATGGCCTGAGCGTGGAGTGGAGTGTGTAGACAGGATTTAGACCATGATTTAGATTAATTTAGTACTTTCTTTACGGTCGCGTGTTAATTTTGTACGACTTCGTTTCGTTTTTTCAGTTTTATTTTATTTTGTCACGTTTCGTACAAGTTTCGACTTTTTGTTTGACAGTGACACTTGATAGCAAAGAGTACTATATCCATTGACTTATTGACTTACTATTACTACTGGCAACCCAGAACATTTTTCTTGACGCCTTTACGTGACGAAACTTGGACGAAACGTGCAGTAGATGCGACAATTTTCTGAGTTAGGATTCAGATATACCCATAGCGTGATTTAAAGCTACATTCGTCGGGTGACAAGCAAAACACACTAAGTAAAAGTAACAAATACCTACTTAAATCAAAGGTCGTATCTCGATATCGACTATGTACCGAGATACGAGGTTTTGAAGGGCAGTGACAGTTTTGGTAGTGACTTTTGCTTGTCACCCGACGATTTGGTGCTTGTAATTTGTTATAAGTACTGGTATCTTTATAACGTTGTCAATAATGCATCAAAAATATTAATTTAATTTAAAAAAGCAAATGGTTGCTGCTATTTTGGCGCAAAAATTAAGATCTTTAAAGCTTCAAATAGTCAGTCTATTAAGTTTAATATTCCACATTTGAACATTCTCAACAATTAAGTATGAGCAGTTTCAGTAATTTTGAGCAGTTTCAATAATTTAATTTTCAATTAAATCAGATCAGCTCACGAAGCTGCACACAGAGCTGCACATTAAGTAACACACGGAGCAGCATACGGAACAGCACACAGAGCAGCACTCGGAGCAGCACATGGAGCGGCACACGAAGCAGCGCACGAATATACATACGGAGCAGCACACGGAGCAGTACACGAAGAAGCTCCCAAAGCAGCACACGGAGTAGCACATATTGCAGCACTAGGAGCAGAATACGGAGCAGCACACGGAGCAGCACACGGAACAGCACATGAAACAGCATACGGAGCAGCACATGCAGCAGCACACGGAGCAGCACACAGTAACTTTATAACATTTTCAACAATTATGAGCAGTTTCAGTAATTTTGAGCAGTTTCAGTACTTTTCTTTTAATTTAATTTAATCAAATCAGCTCACGAAGCAAAACACGTAGCAGCACATGAAGCAGCACACGAAGCAGCACACAAAGCAGCACATAAAGCAGCACACGGAGCAGCTCACGGAACAGCACACCGAGCAGCACACGAAGCAGAACATGGAGCAGCATACGCTACATACGTAACAAAATTATTACATTAATTTCATTCGTTTAATAGTAGTCTTTGGATAGAAGCCCATTTTAATACTACCTAATTAAAGAGTAATGATAAGCACTGCACAGTTTACTACACAGTTGTGCTCCTGTATTGAGTTGTGTTATATTATAATAGTTTTTTGTTTTTATTTACTTTACTCCCGCCCCGCGATAAGTTTAACGTTGCGATTTTAAGTGATGAAACGAGTACCAAAACACATCTAAGTTTTTTATTGATACAATAATATTTGTAAGTTTGTGTAATATATTTTATTCAATACAAGCAAATAATCTTAATCAATGCTTTATTTATAGGTAATCAGTAATCATGTTATAGCTAAAATTCAAAATACTACATCATTGTTTCAGGAGATGATAGGAGTTTTGAAACTGAAACTGTATGTGTGGTGAAAATGTTATTGTTTTCATAGTGTGAAAATTAATCCAGGGTCTCGAGTGACCTACATAAAATTTCGTCCGTCAACGGTTCATATCACGTTTTATGTGCCAAAATCAATAGCATGTTAGCATTTAGCCGCGTCCGCTGCGCCATGTTTTCGTAGTTTTTAAACGTCAAAAATGTTTTGCCAATCAAAACAATACCCTATTTGTTTGCCGAAACTGACGGAAAACGTGTTAGATGTTTGCAAACACCGAAAACACGGCGCAGCGGACCCGGCTTTAGACATACAAAAAAAATAGTGTTATCCCTTTCAGACCCGGCCAATGCGGGTTGATTAAATTTAATTGTCAAAACAAAAACATATGTCAATATACTTCATTTTACGTTAGCAGCACGGCTAGCACAAGACGGCCGCGACATACTCTCGAGCTCTGTCGCACTATCCGTCTCTTTCTAAGTGGTCTAATAAGAGAGAGACGGATAGTGCGAAAGAGCTCGAGAGTATGTCGCGGCCGTCTTGTCCGTGCAGGGTCTTGTTTTTCCGGTCTGAAAGGGATAAGTGCAAGACATATAAATGGTCACATTCTACGTATATGACGGTATACCATGTTAGCTCATGACGATAAAATTTTATACGTCGGTTGTGGAAATAAAACATGTGCATAAAAGTCGTCATTTTGCTAGTGTGCTAGCCCCGCTGGCTTGTACTCCAGGCAAAATACGGTTTTGAAAAACATTAATTTATAATAGCGTTTTTTTGTCTATTTCATTTTAAAACATTATTCTAAGATGCTTTATTCAAGAATCCAACGAACTTTATATCCGGAAGTATTTATATAGATTTAAATAAAGCATGAATTGTTTTTTTTTAATTATTTATATTGAATATTATAGAGCAAATGTAAATGAACCAAAATAAAGATAAAACTATTTATTTATATTTTTGCTGACTTTTCAGAAGTAAGTTAAGTTATTATTTTTTTTGATGTCTGAAATTTTGTTGGATTTTGTCGCTGGGTAACTATTTAATTGATAATATATCCATTACATAGAAAAAATCTGCTATTATAAATTATTTCCAAATTTGACATTTTTTCCATACAAGCTGTCAGTTCATTGCCTAGACTATGGCCTAGACTATTGGCCATCCGCCGATTTCGCTAGTTTGACGTCTCCTCAACGTGCGGTGTAAACAGCCAAAATTACAAATATCGTTGTCGGATTCGACACTTCTAGTTATGTATAGGTGTAAAAGCTCTACAGTACAGTGTCTGTAAACGGTCGCCAACACGTCCCTCCGACCGAGCGACCTTGGTCCGCACCGACCGTGTAGACAGTTGTTTGCAGGAAAATTTCATACTACAGCGGTCGGTGCCGACCAAGGTCGCTCGGTCGGAAGGGCGTGTTGGCAACCGTCTAGCAGAGGCTTAAAGGGCACGCAGCTACCGCTTTTATTATTTCGGCATCTGGCAAGACTGGCTTAACACGCCACGCTTACGCCATTTTGTTTTGTTGTTGATTGTTGGGTTAAATTAAATGGTCGCCCGTCTGGGTATTTAAAATTATTTCGAATATGTTAAAATTGGCGGAACAAAATATAAAAGACGTGGAGGAGGTGGCGGTAATGGCCTGAAAACTACAAATAAAGCGGTGTGAGCAATACAGGAATTTGAATGACTTGCCTGCTAAATTATGTTCTCGGATTGTGTCGTAGCGGGTCTAGTGGCTATCAAAATTTCACTTTGATGTCTTCGGTAAGTTCTCTATTCTCTAGTTATGATTTGTTTGTGCTATTTATGAAGTATAACTAAAGATATATTTAAAGCAACCGAACGCAATTTTGCTGCTAGCTCGCCCTTATGCCGAATGCCAATATTTTTCAGTGTAGGTAGTTAATATAAATCGAAATGAACGGTTGTTAGAAATATATATCTACCTCGTGTAATTTATAACAACTCGGAGACAAAGCGGAGAAAGCCACTACTGCATATGTTTGGTTAAGACAAATGGAAATATGAGTGTTGAAAAATATATGAGTACATAGTTACTACTTAGTACTGAGACATATTGAATAAATGGTATCCTATTTTGATTATATTTAGTACACCTAATAACGTCAAAATATAGATAATGTTACTTACAAAGAAGAGCAATGGCATTATGCTAAATATGCTAAATGCTGCCACATTGGGAGGCGCATTGCATAAATTCTATTGAAGTTTTACAATATTCCTTACCCCATTCAAGCCAAGCAACGCTACATGTAGCAGCATTTTTCTGTCTTGTAGAGGAAATTGCTTGTCGAGGCATGACTTTATGTAGGTCATGGGCCAAAAGTTGGTGGTTAAAAGTTCCTTATAATATAGTGCAAAGCGAAAGTACTAGGCTAAATCGCCAGTATTTTAGAAAATGTAATTTAGTTATTGGCCACCATCTGATGTTGTTGCTAATTTGTCGACATATTAGTTATTATAGTTCTGGGAACCAATATCAATACTCTGCTTATATACACTAAAAGTGGACGCGTATTATCGGGCTGTACATTATTTGGCTGTACATTATTGGCTTCCTTCGCACTGACCGACCGAGTCAAGACGCTAACGCGTGCCGCCGCGCGAAGCAAATTATTTTTTTGACACATTTATAAGTTAAATGTATGAGGAAAGTTAATGTTTATATATTCTATATAAATAGGGCTGTTTAATCATATTTTTTTTATAAAGCTTAATCTCATAGTTTAATGGTAGGCATCGATTTTGTAAGATTTTTTTTCCTATTTTACTACTTTAGCACGTATCTCATTTTTTTTCTATGAACGAGTGAAAATGCGGTTCCTGAAATGAATTTCTCGTCCTTAAATTATACTAAAACGATGTCAAACACGACCTATTTGCTAAACTTATGGAGATATTGACGTAAGAGTGCGGCGCGGTAGGGTTTTGCCCCCCCCCCCCCCTCCCCCCCCCCCTCCCCCCCCCCCCCCCTCCAGGGTGGAACCACGTGGCTACCGCGCTAAATCAGCTCAGATGACCACTAGGTATACCTGTGCCAAGCGGCTTCTTTTGTTGAAGATTTGCAAGGTTCCCATACAATTCATGTCTCTAAATACCCGACTATAAGACAAAAATGCGTGTGGATTTTTAGGGTTCCGTACTCAAAGAGTAAAACATGACCCTATTACTAAGACTCCGCTGTCCGTCTGTCTGTCTGTCTGTCCGTCTGTCACCAGGCTGTATCTCAACAACCGTGATAGTTAGACAGTTGAAATTTTCACTTCTTCTTCTTACTGTGCCATGTCCTCATCGGACGTCGGCGACCATCTCTCGGAACTTATTTCTATCCTGTGCCATTCTGCTCAGGTTGGCAGCGTCATCAATATGAGTCCAGCTTTTAACATTATCCATCCAGGTTAGCTTCCTTCTTCCTCTACTTCTTTTGCCCTCTATTTTGCCTTCTATTATTTTCCTTAGAATTTGATATTTGTTGTTCCGGTATATATGTCCAAAATATGAGATTTTTCTTTTCTTTACTGTTTCCAAAAGTTCCAACTTTTTCTTCATTCTTTGCAAAACTTCTACATTGGTTATTCGATTGCACTTTTCCAAAACGCACGCTTTCCCAAAATGTACACTTTCCCATTTAGGGCACTTTCTCAAACGCTAAACATTTATTAGTTAGACACTTTCTTCACACACACACACACACACACACACACACACGCACACGCACACACGCACACACACCACACACAAGCACACAAACACGCGCTTCACACTTTAAAAAAAACCGGCCAAGTGCGAGTCGGACTCGCGCACGAAGAGTTCCGTACCATTATCTATAAAAACGTCAAAAAAATCAAGTTTGTTGTATGGGAGCCTCCTGTAACCTAGTTGGTAGTGACCCTGCCTACGAAGCCGGAGGTCCTAGGTTCGAATCCTGGTAAGGGCATTAATTTGTGTGATGAGCACAAATATTATCACATATGGATGTTTTTAAAGTAATTATTTATCTATATAAGTATGTTTATCGTCGTGTAGTATTCATGGAGCCGACCCCAAGTAGTTGTAGTCGACCTCAAGTAGATGAAACTATGAAACCGAACCCAAGTAGATGTAACCGAACGCCGGTACGTGCGGCCTCACAGATACGGTCGCTCGGCATGGTTATGATTCATATACTGCCGTGATTCTTAACAAGGCAGTAAAAATTTAAATTTTATAAAATAGTATGAAAAAGACTGCCGTTTAAAAAAGCACGGCAGTATATTGCGATAGTCTTATTAAATTAAACATTATTAGTTCAGTTTAAGCAATGAGAAACCATATTTTCAATAATTCAAGCAAGCATTTTTTTTTATAAATGTGGTAGGACTGCAAAAACTGCCAGGCTAAGGTGAGGCCGACAAAGACATACGTCAACAGGTTTAATTTAGCTATTATAATACGTTTTTTTTCATTCTATTTTTCGATGACGTAAAATGCAGTTGTCACGTGGTACCACAAATTCGGTCGGACACAGGAACCTGCCAACACTGGATTTGGCCGACCACTTTTTTTTACTGTCCTCAAAGGCAGCTATCGTACCATACAAGTTTCATTAAATTTTTCGATGACTTTTTTTCGATGAATTTTTGTACTACTTTTTTGCCATTTGCGCAAAATTTGCCAAGTTAAGCCGCGGCCGACCAAGAGCAGTTGAAGTGACTAACAGTCAGCTACCCCTACAGAGTAGGAATTTTCTTTTTTTTTTATCACGTAGGGTTTCTTGCAGTCGGCCACCGGACTATAACAACAAATACTAAAAAACAGAATAAATAAATATTTTTTTATATATTCTTTTTTTTTATTTTACAATCTTACACAAATCGGCTTAGTCCCAAACTAAGCAAAGCTTGTACTATGGGTACTACACGACGATAAACATACTTATATAGATAAATAATTACTTTAAAAACATCCATATGTGATAATATTTGTGCTCATCACACAAATTAATGCCCTTACCAGGATTCGAACCTAGGACCTCCGGCTTCGTAGGCAGGGTCACTACCAACTAGGTTACAGGAGGCCCCCATACAACAAACTTGATTTTTTTGACGTTTTTATAGATAATGGTACGAACTCTTCGTGCGCGAGTCCGACTCGCACTTGGCTGGTTTTTTTAAGTGTGAAGCGCGTGTTTGTGTGCTTGTGTGTGTGCGTGTGTGTGTGCGTGTGTGTGTTTGTGTGTGTGTGTGTGTGTGTGTGTGTGTGTGTGAAGAAAGTGTCTAAGTAATAAATGTGTAGCTTTTGAGAAAGTGCCCTAAATGGGAAAGTGTACATTTTGGGAAAGCGTGCGTTTTGGAAAAGTGCACTGTTTGAAAAAGTGCACATTTCGAGAATGTTTCCAAATTGGGAAAGTGTACATTTTGCGGAAAGTGTACCTTTGCAGAAAGTGCACATTTCGGGAAAGTGTGTTTTACGAGCATATAACCCTGATGGTTTAACTTTTATGTTGTAGTTGCTCCATGCTACCTCGGCAACTTCCACCAACATCAGCTCCGGGGCCAGCTGATCCTTCAATTGAAGAAGAAATTTGCCGCAAATACATTTGGGGCAAGTGTGAAAAATATGCGCAGTGCAAGTACCGCCACGAGTTGGACACAGAGAGAATGAAAGATATTTTACATTTTTGTCACGATTATCAAAATAGAAACGGTTGCACAAGGCAAAACTGTAAATTTCTTCACGCCACCAAAGAAGAACAAAATCAATTTGAAGCTACTGGTCAAATCCCTCGGGTCTTAGCCGAGCGACACGCCGCCATGGCTGCTGCCGCTTCAAACATGCAGACCAACGCTGAGACGATCCCACAAATAGCTATGTTCATCTCTGAGTCCTATATGTCACAACCGCCGCCTGCTCCGTGGCCGCCCCTACCGCCGCCGCCCGCCGTACTGCCGCCGGTCGCGACAGCGCCGCCGCCGCCGCCGCCGGCGTCGTCACCACCGCGCCACGCCGGCCTGTTCCCGCCTGCCCAGCAGCCCCCTCCGCCGCCAACTCTTACGACCAGCGCTCAACTTCGTTCTGCCCCAGCAGCGTATGGTGAGCTTCCATTTTACAACAGGATATTATTGTCTTAAAAGCCCTAGAAATAGATTTGTGTCAGATATTTATGCACGCTTTGGTGTGTCAGGCATTATTACTGGTGACTGCACAGAAACAGTAGTACCTAATGAGTTACAGGGTGTTTGAAAGTGCAATGACTTTGAAGTCTGTTTAAGGAAGTTATATTGAGCACGCGTGCTTGTATGTAAACGATATATTATACATTACATATGTTTGAACATTGTCATATGGAGTAGTCTACAATACTTTATTTTGCTTTACCTATTACGTTTTCTTTTTACTAAGTATCTCGAAAGTTTCTAACGCATCTCAGAGGACATCGTTTTCTTTCACTTCGCATGTATAACATTCAGTTATAATTCAATAACAAAATTACGAAAAGTGTATGAATCCTAAACTTTGCAAAGTAAGAAAAAAACGTGCGTTCAAGTCTCGTTTCGTTTTAGAAAAAAATGCAAAAGGTAACTAAAAAATGTGTGCATTTTTAGATACTCTGCCAATTTAAGGGTGGCGCTGTCGCATAGCCATATGTGTCAGGAAACCACGAAAACTGACGGCATTTCCCGAGTGAGTAATGATTATAATCAGAGACCGGAATTCTCGTGGCATTTTTAAGCTGTCATAGTAAATTCTCATTTATCGACTTTTAGTGTATAGACCTATACATATACAGGGTGTGGCCTTTAATAGGAGCAAAAAATTAAACGGTAGATTATTAAGCTTGTGAACAATTATTTCCACATGGTTAAACTTGTTTTTCTTAAAAATAAGTTTAGTTGTATTTTTTTACTCTTCTGGAGTGCTATCAGTAACTTTTTGTTTTAAAGACACTAAAAAAATGATATAAAAATCAAAAAAACACAAAAATATCTTTTGAAAACAAAAATGCGAAAACTATTACTCGTTACATGATGTTACCTCAAAATCCGCATTGACTGCTGTGCTATGATCTCGTGGTGCCAAGATACATTACTTGGAGGTCATAAATTTAGATCAAAATATCTCCGAATCCAAAAAAAATTAAAATGATTGGGACACAAATGCTCTAAGGAAGCGTCCCTTTGAATATTTGCTCCTATTACAGGCCACACCCTGTATACGTAAATACGTAATTTATAAATAGATATTGAGCAACTTATTATGTCATCATCACTTAAGAGCCTTGCTCTTGTCGGTGGAGTAACCGCCACTTTTCACTGTCCATTGCCAGCGTCTTGACTTCCTCATACTCGCGGGTTTTAGGAAAAATTACGAAATTTCAAAAACTATAATAAGACTGCATAATTATTGGTAGGGTCAAAAATGTACTATTTAATTTTATATTGAAATACTTTCAGGGTTTACCAGCCCTGAAAGTCTTTGAATAGCAAACACCCAGCCCGGACAAATAGAGACACACAATATGTTAGTGCATTACTTACAGATATCTTGTAGAGAAACCTTGACACGAGAATCAGTAGTTAAGCCGGTACGCCAACGAACCCGCGAGTCTAAACCGCCAAAAGTCCGCGGTCTTAAAAACCGGCGGATTGGCTCGCTGGCTCTTTGTGCATGCTTGAAATGACTGAACGCCAAATGTTTTGCTCGGCAATTTATCACTACGAGAGTCGGCCAGCCAACGAGCTAACGATTTATACGGTTGGATTAAAAAGTCGATAACCCTTATACTTTATTTTAATTTACAGCAGTGCCTCAATCTCCTTCGGTATTGTTTTCAATGAACCAACCGCCCCCGTTGGTGCCTCCAAGGTAAGCTTATAATATAATTTCTTATTTCGATAATATTAAGCGATCTATTTTAGGTTAAAACGCAACTTTTAGAACAGTACACGGGTTTGGATGAAATCATTTATTTTAGTTAATTTTAACTTGTTACCATACATTTGTTACCACCGATAATAGCTGGGACTTTTTTGCCGTAGCCACGGGTATCAGATGAGAAAAAAAACCCCAGTTCTGGTTCCAGCACCAAATTCTTGTTATTTTGTAATAATGCCAATATAGTACATTATGATACAAGTGTGCTAAGTTGGTTATTACACTCGAGTCGGTTTTTAAGCCTGAGCCGAAGGCGAAGGCTTAATAGAGACGAGAAGTGTAATGACCAATGCTCACGTGTTTCATACGACGTTTTTCAACACATTTGCGAGGAAAAAAAAATAATAAAAAATGAAAATGTTAAAAGATATGTAATGAAAAGGCACTAGTGCGATAATGTAATGTAAAAGTCACGGCATGGGTAATATTCTGCATTATTTTGCTAATATTTAAAAAGATATGTAATGAAAAGGCACTAGTGCGATAATGTAATGTAAAAGGCACGGCATGGGTAATATTCTGCATTATCAGTGTAAATACGCTGTAATAAGACCTACTTAACGAGCAGGTGTGTTGAAAAATATATTATTTCAAATCGTTTAAATTAGCAACAACATTCAACATTCATTGATGCAACAAAATATTCGTATTAAATAATACTCCCGGACACCAAGTCTCTTTGGAACGCACAACGCACGCCGCTCGTCGATCACGTCCATGTCTCTTTAAAATGTTTTTGCCGATAACTGCTAAAGATATGGATGTTATATACTTTTAACATAACCCTTTCGCCGCCACTGACATGAACTCAAGTTCGTCACTGTTGCCACCCACCTGCCACCTACGTCATTCAAAGTCCAAAAACAATAGACTTACGATTTTAAAGGGACGATATTATTGAATACGGCTTGTTTAGTGCATGTTGTTAGGGGAAAATACTTCACTTTTGGATACCGGCGCCATATTTTAGTATGTTGTTAGGCATTTCCCCTGGATTCCAAAACTGCCGGGAGACAGTCTCTAAGGAGTCGATCTCCCCTGGAATGACGTCATCAAAAACACCGCGACCGCGCTTGGAAAAGTATAAATTACACCCAAACCATGCAACGTACGTATTGGTAGCCCTCGTGTATACATACATGAGGTGTACCAAATGAAAGCTGCATAAATTGTCAATAGTTCATTGTCATTCTTTTTCAATATATACGCTATTTTAAGTACTATTAGCAAAACAATAAAAAATCTAAGGACTTTCAGACTTTGCGGCAAAACTAGAAAAGATACACGAATGTAATGTATAATATAACACAAATGATGTCTAGTATTTCAGCTTTACATTTTAGTTTTTTATTTTAAGACGAGCAGAATTGGGAATATTGTTCTCAAAAAACCAACAACGCAAAGCGAGTTTTCCCTACAAGATTAATTTTATCGAAATTACTATTTTTCCAGAAACCAGCACGAACTTTTAGTATGTTGTTAGACATGTTATGTGCATCGCAAAACTGCAAAGAGACAGTCTCTAAAGTGTCTAGTTCATCAGAGTGTCTAGTTCATCAGTAATAACATAATCTTCATTGCCGCGGAGGCTTTTTGAAAAATGGGTCATCTGAAGTAATAAGTTTCTGTCAAAAATAAAATTTTTGGTACAAGCTTTTATTGCCGACTATACTTTTCTGCATACCATCATCAACTACTCATTGAGACGATTCTAACGAGCCCAAACTCGATGGGGTTGTGTCGTTTTATTGCGGAGTTCCTATGGCCACCTTACAGCTCCAGCATCAGATCAGCTCCATGTCATCATAATATTGCATTGTCATGCGATATACATATGCATGCAAAATTTCAGATAAATCGGTTGACAGGAACAGGGTAACATTTCAATCACTAAATTTGACCCAAGATAACAAACGGGGTGAGCTTAATAAAAGCTTGTAAAAACCCAGTTGTTGCATGGTAACAAATAGGTGGTAACAGGTTATAACCCTTTATTTAGGCTAAATAACGTTTAAGGCCAAATCCGTTCAAAAAACTACCACAAGATAAGGGGTTAGGATGGGCTTGGAATTTCCTACTTTATTTTATTACACGATTACAAAACTACAATCTCAGACTTTTGTTCTTTATAATATTAGTATAGAAAATGTATCGTATACTTTAAGATATTTGCTACCATTCTATGGAGCCTGATACGTATGGTGTGGTGTAGAAGTAAGCTGTTTTTTAGGGTTCGTAGTCAACAAAGAACCCTTATAGTTTCGCCATGTCAACCCTACTAGAAAGCTGTAATTCGGCATGGGTATAAATCAATAACACCTACACAAGTTTACTCCCAATATCAAGTTTTTCAGCAATATCTCGAAACCTTTAAATTTTAATTTTTACATAACACAATTTTTGTGACTTTCGGGGCGATAACCTCCGACTATATTCCCTTGTCAAAAAATTGCTGAGAAAACTTATATTTATTTTGAAAGGCTTAATTAACGATTGATGGCACCACACACGTCGACTTATGATTTTTTTTTGACTTTCTGTATCATGTATGGAGACTATGGAGAGCAGCCCAAAAAAAAATTTTTACTCATTTCATTACAGACCTATGTAGCGGCTAATAAAATACACCTATCCTCCAAATTTTATTCGAATACACCATATAGTTTTTGAGTAAAATGCCTGTGACATAGGGACAGACGGACATGACGAAACTTATGTATCTGGTTGCGTACGCAGCCAAAGGCGTATGAAAAGAAATACGATTATTTTGAATTCTTTCGAAAAATTGACTAGAGCGGAATAAAAAAACTGAATCTGATCCATCGCGATGATGGATTAGAACGGAACAAAAAGTAGAAACAGGATCATTGATGGATTTATCCAGTGGATTAAGTAGAGTTGAACAGGGAGCGCGCGCCTGTCGATGAATCAAAGACTAACATGCAACTACGGAACCCTACACTGCGCGTGGTCTGACACGCACTTAGCTGTTTTTTTTTAAATAAAAATGTGCACCTATCAGAAAAATCAAACCTATACAAATTCAGGCTCTAATCATGCGCATGTAAGCCCGCAACCCGCTGGCGCCCGCTCTTGCGAGTCGAGCATATTTCGCCTTAAAAGCAAGCGAGAGCTATTTCTAAATGCTCACGGAATGGACTATGACATAACTATGTTTTTGTTATCGAACAGTTTTGACGCATCAAGGCCCCCGCCTCCGATACCGTCACACGTAGTACAGCCAAGTAACAATGGACAACTGAAAAGGAAAATCGACCCTAATGGAAATGGTAAGCTTTAGTGTATTTCTATAAAGTAATAACCATCCTGACATAGTATTTGATTATTCCTATAACCAAATCATAGTATCGTCATATGTGCTGAGCGATATAAAACATGCAAAGGTTTAAATCAAGCACTAAACTTAGCTTAAGCGAATAACTTGGCTTAAGATTCCGGCCCTATAATGTGAATAAGTCCGTGATATATACAATAATATTGCTGCTAGCATTGTCTGGTTATATTACAAAATATCTAGCAAGATACGCAGTTAATGCAATGATCCAATATAACGGTATATATATGGCTGCGTGTCTACCGGAGATGTTTTCTTCTCTTTATATAACAAAATTAAGATTGATAATTTTTTATGTTTGATTGTACAGTCACCGGCATAAATATATGATGGAACAAAGGCCGCAAAATATCTGATGACAACTCTATTCCTGGAGCCATAAGAGCGTGTCAGATATTTTTGCGGCCTTAGATTCATCAACATCATATATTGATGCCGGTGACTGTACAACGCAGGTACGTAGGTGTGATGCTAGTTAAAGCTCAGAAGTAAAACATCCGTCTTGTTACCTGCTTTATTAAATATCCATTGTTTTTGAGCCCTCTTAGGTTCTAAGAGGTCAAGATATTCACTTCAGCACAAGAAGTTCCGTGTTCATATCTTAGGCAGCCGCTGCATCTATGTAGCGTGTTAATACTTTTCAAGCATACGGGAACTGCGCGATTGATCAATTCCGATATAAAAATAGCGTACTTACATTCGGTAACGTCGTTCACAGGAACGTATTCGTAGAAAAAGCATATTATGTGGACAAAGCCCGACTGCTAGCTATAAAATAATGACTGTACTGTTAATTGCTTTTGATTCTTAACTTACGGTTCTTGAGTAATTATTAAAACCGATGACGATTATTCTGGGATGTCCTATTGATAAACATTTATTATGCTTTATTTTGTACCGTTACTAATATGTTATTATAATAAGAGGCTAATTTAGAGTTTTGCTTGGCGCTGATCGATTCTGTTCTCAGCTGGATCAAGCAAGACAAGGAAACCTGAAGGGCCCGAAGTGTCTGAAGCTCACTGCGAAAGCTGTATCCAACGTGAATTAAGGTTTGCCATGTCGCTATTTGTCTTAAAATACCGCTGCATGATTATATAAGTAAATTATTTTGTTAACGCAGCTGACATGATTATGCTTAAATTAGATTGGATGGACGAATTAATTGATATGGAGTATTCGTACGAGTATGTTGTTTCATGCATAGCGCGTCTAGGCAATCAAGTATGTTATTTTGTAATGAGCGAATTTAAAATGCTTTCGAATCATATTTAAATGCTTAATCTGATAAAAAAATGTGTACATATTTTATGGGTCGTTGGCATATGTCGGGTAATATATAAAATAAAACTATTTATTACATAAAACGTAATAAACTGCCATATTATGAAAGAATAAGCTGTGCGAAAAAAATTTTGTTTATGGATCAACCAACATTACGGGTTTCAGTTCATCATCATCATCATTCATTGGCAAATCTGACTTAAATTGATGTAATAATTAAAACTATTGTTGATACATACATATATTTAACCACTTTAGGCTATCTTATAAACATATTGTATGCGCGTGGCAGGTAGATTTGGATACTTTGTACTACCATGTCAACTTTGTACACTCTACTAACACAGTCAAACAATAAAGATTTTTACTTCTATGATTTTAGCAAACTAAAAAATAAGCTGAGCCGTGTATAGTCGACAAAAGAGCGCGGCGACTTCAGTTTACAGTACTTAAAAAAAAAGGAGGAGGTTCTAAATGCGGTTTTTTTTTTAATGTTTGTTACCTCAGAACTCCGTCATTTATGAACCGACTCGTACAATCTTTTTTTAATTGGAAGTATATACTTCCAGATTGGTCCCATTGTCAAAACTCCAGTTGAATGATGGGAACCATCAGGAATCGACGGAAGTCCTCAAATATTATCGGCCCACATACAGCGATTTGGTTTTTTTTCGCTAATAATATACGCATTTGCTCTCGGAAATCAGTTCATGTGGTAAATTGGAAAAGGAATGTGGAAATGTTCATGTTGCTTGGCGGAGTACAGTCGCCATCACATACATCGGAGCAAACAAGCACGTCACAAACATCGGAACACACCTCTATTTTCAAGGTACGTCAAGGTCACCAATATGTATATACCCAAAGTTGCAAAAATATGTATACAACAACCTTACTTCCGTAGTTATATTTCTGTAAGTTTGTGGTGTATACATATTGGTGACCTTGACTGTATTAAGGTGCATGTGCCGATATTTTTGAACACCTATAGTATACCTATGTATGTGATGGCGAAGTCGGTTAAAACTTTGTTATTGAAGTAAATTATTTTTTGAAGGAAAATAGAGTTAACGTCGTGCTGAAAAACGCGTCTGTGCGAATCTTTGCAGTCTATTTACTAGACTAGATGAATAATCTTGTTATAGAGAAAAGTCCAAGAGTACGTATCGTCGAATCTGGCTATTCATTTGTGTCGTTATATAAGAGTGCTAGAATAGTACAGTGAAATGTATCAGATGCGAATTAACTTGGGTTGGGAAGTTCCGTCCACCTAGTAACTCGGACAGATTAGTCGGAGTAATTTCTCAAGCGATCGTATTTCACGGACAGCCCCTAACGAGCAATTTATTTAGCGATTTGTTATACGTATTTAAATTATACTCTTTTTCAGAATCGATAGCTACAAGCAGCAAATGGAAGCATTACACAACGAGGAAGAGACCCAGATCCTGCAGTACAAAAAGAAACTGCAGGAGTATGAAATAGGAAGGGATATCCTGAAAACAATCGTTGGACCAGAATTGTTTGCAGTGTTCGATAATCTTATAGAGGTGATTGAGACTATTTTCTATGTTTGCAGTTTCGTTGACGTTGAGATTCTACAGTTGACGTCAAATACACGTATTATACTTTTACTCCTTCTAACTACGAAATAAGGCACAAAACTGTACATATCTTTGATGCCGACCGTATAACATTATTACTTCCATTGGAGTTTCTACAATTATCCACATATCGTGATTATACAAACTTTATTAATGAATCTCAAATACACGTATACTTTTACTCCTTCTAACCACGAAATAAGGCACAAAACTGTACATATCTTTGACGCCGACTGTATAACATTATTACTTCCATTGGAGTTTCTACAATTATCTACATATCGTGATTATACAAACTTTATTAATGAATCTCAAATACACGTATACTTTTACTCCTTCTAACCACGAAATGAGGCACATAACTGTACATATCTTTGACGCCGACTGTGTAACATTATTACTTCCATTGGAGTTTCTACAATTATCCACATATCGTGATTATACAAACTTTATTAATGAATCTCAAATACACGTATACTTTTACTCCTTCTAACCACGGAATAAGGCACAAAACGGTACATATCTTTGACGCCGACAGTATAACATTATTACTTCCATTGGAGTTTCTACAATTATCCACATATCGTGATTATACAAACTTTATTAATGAATCTCAAATACACGTATACTTCTACTCCTTCTAACCACAAAATAAGGCACAAAACTGTTCATATCTTTGACGCCGACTGTATAACATTATTACTTCCATTGGAGTTTCTATAATTACCTAGTCGATCCATAAGTTCTGTCACAAATGTTTTACCGCGTAGTAAATAATACCAAGAATGTTTTTATTTAATGCTATATTTATGTTTTAATATCTCATTAAATACTGATAAATTAGAACGATTATTGGATTTACATGCTTAAAGCCATATTACACAAATGCTAGTTTCTTCAGAGATTTTGCACTTTTTTAGCCTATCAAAAACACGGACGTGACTCACTTTATCTTTTTTCCATGATTCTTAAAACCTTTCAAACCTACGTGAAATTTTAGTCCCTCCTCCATTTTGAAGCATAAGATAAGTAAGTCTGGGTAAAACTTATTTTCATATTCACATTTTACGTAGTGTACAGTCAGGGGAATGTATTCACGTACCTTTTTAGCTCTTGTTACTATGACAATAAGGCATAAAAAGATCTAATTTACGCGTTATTCTGAAAACGTAAAAAGTACGTTAAGTTCTCGATGGGAGCAGTTGGAATTGAAAGCTAACAGAAAATCAAATGCTAGTTGCTAAGCATGGTCTAAAATCGAGGTTTCAGAATAAAAATAATCTTGTTGGTCATCTGGAACACTGTTTTTTTATTAAATTTGTTGTAAGTGGTATTTCTGTCAGTTGTGGCGTGTTTTGGGTTCACGATCGTCTCAAGTTAAAATATTGTTTTGTCATATTGCGATAATTGTTCAAAATGTATTATATTGCAATTTGACTCATATAAAATAAGCTTTTTAATCATGTATAATACGAATAAGAAAAAGTTTATTGCTGAGTTTTATCTATCAAAAACCTTGTGACAGAACTTAAGGACCGACTAGGTATCCACATATCGTGATTATACAAACTTTATTAATGAATCTCAAATAAACGTATACTTTTAAGTTTTGTTGGAAAGTGTCATTGTAGGTAAATTTCCGGTTATATTGCCTACTGTTACGGTCTCGGTAGTCAGAACTAGACCAGACGAATTTCGTGGTTTAATTGAACATGTAACCAATCCGAAATCTTGAACTGGTGCACCTCCAAGACCCGTGGGCTCAAACGGGCACTTGCGTCGCGAGAGACCTAGGCGCTGAGCGCACTCTTTATTAATGAATCAGCAGGTCGATCACGTAACGTATTGTACGAACGTCGGGTAGGTCTAAATGTCACTTTTTATATGGAAAATTGACAGTTAAATTGTACCGACGCGCGTTCGGAACGTTACGTGACCCCTCAGGATACGTTTTCACCATCGTCCTAAGTGATAGCCGGAGAAAAATTATAAGTACCCCATACAAATCCACTCAAACTTATTCGCGCTCCAAAATATCTTACACTAACAATAAAGTCAGTGATATACATATTTTATAGGCCGGGAGTTGAAGAACCTTCACCTGAGAAAGGGGAGATGGTTAGATGAAAGTATTCATAGTGATGAGCTAATGTGTTTTTCACTTCTCATGCTCTAAAAGTTCGTCTTTATGTCGTGCGTAGGCGACATAAAGTCGCTTTTTATGCTCTAGAGCATAAAGTAAAATCTTCGTCGAAGACCAAGGCAATCGCTGCAACAGCCACACGAACATCTTTAACTTCATACAACAACCTCTTTATTTTATTTCGTTTCGTTCGTATTCTAAGACCAAGGCAAAGATACCAACAGCCAAAGTACACAATAAAACTTCATGAAATAAACTTATAATTTGTATTTCGTCTCATTTATTATTTTTTATATTTGTTTATTTTTCAATTTAGTAGATCAGTATAGTATTTAAATATTTCTCATTGCTCTAATGTAACTTTCAATTTTAATTAAATTAGCATTTACTATATTTACGTGTTGCTGTTTCATTTACTCGCAATCGAAGTGAAAAGTAGAGTGTACAACTCGTCCATAAAACCCATTTTACACTCGACTTTATATCTATCCTCGCTCGCAAGCTCGCTCGGATGGATAAACGTCTCGAGTAAAATGGTGCGTTTTATGCACTTGTTGTACAATCTACTATTTACTTTAGTAATAATCGTAGTCTTGTTATTGCAGGGTGCCCAGACGCCACAGCTGGAAAATCAAGGTTCATCTTTCATTACGGTAAGATCTGATACGAGAGTAAGGTACACAGTCCTAACAAACCCAAAAGTAAAAATAAAATACTGTAAAAAAAAGCAGCTTCACTAGATAGCGTTGTTTTCAGTACCGTACGAAATGCATGTAAATGTAATGGATATCCAGTAATATTGTTCTAATTATTTTAGCACTCTGTTAAAATTGTTAATAGTATAGATTATATATTATTAGACAAATCTATTGCTTGTATCGTTATAAATGCGAGACGAGATGTCCCGTGTGCCGATTTTCAATATTTATTCAAATATATTTTTTTAAGTTTGTATTACTGTCACGAATGGAAAACGAAAATTGATTCCTATAAAAAAACCATGGCCAGTTCATCGTTTAACGTAGCATTGTTTTATGTGGCAATTGAATGCGCATATTAATCCGATTTCACTTGCTCTTAAATGTGAATAGACTCGTCGCAAAAAAAGAATTTCTCCGTTTTGGTTTTATTTTTTATTTCCATTTCTAGGTCGAAGTAGAATCTCTGGATGAGTGCGACATATTTCTTATAATTGGTTGTATAAAGTCTATTTTTTTTACATTCGACATACGCGGATGTTTAGAGAAATACAGATTTTTTGTATTGAGGTTTTTTTCTTATGGTTCCCTAGGGTAGTGACAGCCAGTAAAGCTGATGAGTTGAATAATAATACATGATATACTTGTCTAGGGTTCTCCCACGGTGTCGAAGCAGGCCCTACTGCAGTTGTTCCAAATGCTGCTCGGAGGCGGTACAAGGAACGTCATGGAACCGGTAAGGCACACGATGTGTAAGCTCGTATATCTTATACCCTTTGCTTATATATCGTAATATCTTTTGTGCATTAGTTATATTCCATACTTAATTTTAGGTGCCGTCGACGTCTCATATGGATGACACGCTGCAGTCCTTGACCTCCATATCTAGGCGGCATAATGTGGGGAGTTGTGCGGGTCCAGACTTGGTCAAATTTGTCATGGACACTTTGAGAAACAGTAAGTGTTACTGAACTTGTTTTCGACGGAGATTCTATAAATTAATAATAAAGTTTTTACATTTTGAATTAAAAAAATAAACATATATTATTTAATATGCATACATACTTAGATACTTACTTACCTTATTCTGCGCAAAATGAACCAGTGATATTGTCGAGAAAGTGGGACAGCGTTTTAAAGCCGAATGAACAGTGAAAACATTACTCATCAAGCAGGGCCCGTACTTTTCATGCCGATGACATAAATTTGACGTCACGCTGCATATAGGTTGATCCCAAATAGGTTTATTGTAATTATTAATCATTAGTCGTCAATGTATTTTATTTTATTTATTGGTATTAAGGATAACAACAGCCGTAGATATAACTAATACATATTGGTAATTACATAGTACAAGGCCAATAACAGTCATCCATTAATTATTTAAGTAACTATTAACAAGGCAAGAATAGTGAAAATGTTCAATCAGAAGGTTTTACTAAAACTAAAAAATGGAATAAGACGCTAAAAAAAAGAAAAACAAATGTTAGTTAGACACCAATAGACTGACAGCTTAAATTAACATAACTTAAAAAATAAAGTCAGTTTAATTTACGTTTCACGTATCAAGTAGGTACCTATTAATTATTCCACGTGTGAATAGATTACTTTTGAAGTAATTTGTACCTCATTAAAATGATTGACGACTAATGATTAATAATTACAATAAACCTATTTGGGATTATCCTATATGCAGCGTGACGTCAAATTGATGTCATCGGTATGAAAAGTACAGGCCCTGCTCATAAGTTTCTGTCAAAAATTTCATTTTTGGTACAAGCTTTTATTGCCGACTGTACTGCATACCATCATCAACTACTCTTTGAGACGATTCTAACGAGCCCAAACTCGACGGGGTTGTGTCGTTTTATTGCGGAGTACCTATGGCCACCTTCCAGCTCCAGCATCAGATCAGCTCCATGTCATCATAATATTGCATTGTCATGCGATATACATGTGCATGCAAAATTTCAGAACAGGAAGAGGGTGAAATTTCAATTACTAAATTTGACTCAAGATTACAAACGGGGTGAGCTAAATAAAAACTTGTAATAAAAGCTTGTAAATAAAACTAGTGCGATGATGAGCTTCAGGCTTCGGGACTGGTGGAGAGCACAATGAGGTCGAGTGGTTATAAATTGAAATTTAGACTTATGTTAGCCAGGGGCGGCGAGACCGAATAATGCGAAAAGCTGTGCACATATAACTCAGAATAACTTACAAATCAGTGGTAGGTAGAATGAGAACTCGGAACTAGGAGGAAAATAAAGTATCTACTATAATCCGTTCTATCCGTATCAAAAAAGATTTCAATAATCCATTTATAGTATTTTATGCAACTGTTTTATAAGAAGGGCCTTAAAACGGAGTGGCGTGGGTTGCGATGCGAGCCTTGGCGAGCATCGCAATTAAAGACGCCACGAGCGTTTTTAGACCAGTTATACATCGTTGCATACAATACTTTTTCTACGAAAAATTTTAAATAAATAGCAGACTACAGAATAGTTAAACTTTTTAGGCAGCAAGTTTTCTATGCAGTGCAGTTATTATTTCGACCATTTTAAAAGGAGCGTAAGTACACTTTTGTCTTCACAAACACGAATAAAATCTTAATAGTTTAGGACTAATAGTTTATCATCTTTCGTCTTTTCATTTTGAACTGTATTTTGGTGGGAAATCGGAAATGTGACAGCTATTGCTTATGGTTTGTTTTGTTTTTAATTTGTTTGCACTTGCCATCCGAACCAAACCGAATCCGGACCCGGACCGAATTCGGACTGTTTATTTTTATAAATAATACCAAGAATTTATAAAACATGTAATTTAACACACAATAGATGTTGATTTAATATTATTGTAGTAAATAATTGATAATATACAAATGTTAAATCGTAAATAAATACTTTTATTTCGAAATATTTGTTTATGAAGTTGGCACCACTGCAATATAGCGGCCGATTAAAAAAAAGTTGAACAGTGCTTTTATGAAAAATGTATGAACCAAAAAAGTACGCTAAATAGTTCGTTTTTGGGCCATAGAGCATAGAGTTTTTCGACGACTTATTAGTGGTGTCATTGTATTTGAGCTACAGCCTATATAAATGACAGATAACGGTACAGGAGTAGAAAAAAATATTTTCATCACACTTGCTCATAAATGGTGTTAATCCATGCCTGAAGGACAATGGCCTAAATTGTTCCCGCGGGAAATAATGGTCCCAAGGGAGTAATGAAATTGTGTGTGATCTGATTGGTAAAGCACATCTGGACGGTCGCGTACGACAAGAATTCTGGCTCTGTGATTGGTTGGAAAATAAAATCGAGCAGGCCATGCCCTGCAAGAACCACATGCTCCATGCTCTGTGATTGGTTGAAATATTGAAGCTACGCACTGATTTGGAAGTGAAGTTGTCAATTTTGTCAACATTTGATTGGTGCGCTTGTATAAAACATAGATTTTTCTGTCTTTTGTAGTTATTTATTTCCTCGCAAATGTGATGAAAAACATTGGGTATAACACGGGCGTAAGAATATTGCAAACTCGAGTCATCAAAAGCCCTCCGCCTTACGGCGTCGGGCTTCTGATAGACTCTCGTTTGCAATATTCCTCATACGCCCCTTGTTAAACAATGTACTATAAATTGTTATTAATTTATAAAAACAAATTACCTACTTAGTGCAATTATTGATATTTAGGGAGCAAACCTTTATTTTATTTTAGTATTAGTTTGATCTATCTGTACATAATTACAGGAGTACCTCATTAACTTTCAATTTTGCGATCTATTTCTAAACTAAAAGTTCGTACGTTCGGTTTAAACTTTCAGGTAGCGCACCGGATAGGTCTCCGGCAGGAGAAGAACGTCAGAATGAAACGGATATGAATAGGGTGAACAGCCGATCAAACGGGTACTTGGCTAACGGGCAGAAAGCTCAAGCGAGCAGCAGCGAGCTCGCGAGGTACGGAGTGGTCGGCGGGTTCGTGCCGAGCGCGCAGAGCCAGGAGTTCGGGGCTCGCGCGCTGCCGGCGATGCCAAGCTACCCCGTGGCGGGCCCCAGCGGGTACGGAGCCGCGCCCGCGCCCGCGCCGCCGCCCGCCGCCTACCCCGTGTTCCATCCGGCCATCCCGCCTCCCCAGAACCGGCCCTACTACGGCCCGGGTCCCGCGTCCGGTGAGTTCCACTCCACATCGCTCGCTCGCTACGTACTGCACTATGCTGACTCCTACAATTAACTTGTTTTGTAGGTGCCCCGAACATGCCGTACAACGGCACGGAAAGGGCGCCCGGCCCCGGCCCGGCCCAAGGAATGCAGCCTCCCGGGACGGCGGCCGCGCTTCGACCGGCGGCGAATGCTCCTAACTATAATTATATGGGCAGGTATCCTCAGCAGCCCTACTTCCCTCCTTACCAATAACCTTCGCAAGGTACGTTGTTGGGGCACAGCAGAACAAAGGCAACTAGCGAAATTCTCAGCAGTGTACTAATAACATTGCAGCGGGCAACTGAAACAGATACTAATGTGTAACATTCTACGTAGTCTGACTAGAACACAAACATAGAAAAAAATGATGTCTGTAAGTCTAGTTTCAGAGTTATTTGTCGCCATTTTGAATATACTCGTACGGGCTGTTTCCAGCAGACCGCACTACCACAGAAGTAGTTAAACGAAACCGAGGGCTGGCTTGTAAAGTAAAACGTCACCGCACGCACACCTAGCATGAAAAAACCACGGTGCATTTTCTTGGAAAAATCTAATTTGCGCATTAGGCATTATTAAATAGATTTTTTTTTTATTCTTCACTCTCCCTGGGTCTCCAAGGGCGAATCTTATGATAAGTTTCCCGAAAAATGGCCGCGATGCTGGATATGATGTTCTCATTATACGAGGTGCACGGGAGGAATCCAAATAATTTGACCAGTGCGTTCCTGACCCATGTTTAGAAATATGTATTACATTGTGCCACGAGGTTGATAATGATAAGCCTTTTTTTTATGAACGAGAGACTATTAGAATTCTTTGATGAATTTGTGTATCAATTTTTCTGTATCTATCTAGGATTTTTCATATTTGGGTCATTGTCAGTCACAAAAACAAATATCATCTTTCCGGTGGTCAATAGTTAAGGGCTAACGTTTACATATAATATGTTTTTATCACATATAATTATAGAAGGGGCAACGCCGTTTATGCGGATTCAGAGTTCAACCAAAAATTAGGCTTTATAGCCCTTAACTTTGGCAATGTCCACCGAAGAGACGCGAACCTAAATCTGACAATGACCCATTTACACAAGCTAGTTTTGCATTAATAACCATATCATGGTAAATTAGAGCCCTAGCAGTGGCGGAGCGCCCATACAAGCCGATTCCCACCGGCTTGCCTAAATTTTTTTTTCATAGTTATATACTCTTAAACTCTTTCATAACTTTTTGTTCCGGGTTGCCTATCTATAATTTTGACGTGCCGCCACCGAGTCCTAGCCAGCATAACTCAGTTTCGTAGTATAACTGACCAGTAGCTCTAGTATAAGTTTTATCGATACATATACGTTTTCGAACGCGTTTGCGTGTAGTTTCTATTTGTATGGCATCGCGAACAGCGCTCCTTGTGGTAACTATTAGGAACTGCGCGTTGCCATACAAATTGAAACTAAACACAAACGCGTTAGAAAACGTACACTACCGGTCAAAAGTTTAAGTTCACTCTTTGTTTTAGGTACAAATTAGTACTTTTGGACAGCTTTTTTTGCAGTTCGGAAGCCGAAATTTGTTTCCAAGTGATCCGTTATTGTTTCCAGAGATTTGTTTGATTCGTCAGACACAATTCACGTACATTTCTAAACAACGCATTCCCTAAAATCTTATAGGAATGACGGCAAAGGCTGGGCCATATATGGCCTTGCCACTTAAAACGTACAATGATCAGATACAATGTTGGTTTTTAGGGAATCAGTTGTTTAGAAATCTACGTAAATTGTGTCTGACTAATCAAACACATCTCTGTAAACAATAACGAATCAGTTGGAAACAATTTTCGACATCTGAACTGCAAAACATTATCGCACAAAAGTACAAATTTGTACCAAAAACAAAGGGTGATCTTAAACTTTTGACCGGTACTGTATATGTATCGAAAAAACATAAACTAGAGCTACTGCTACTAAGGGACACCCACACACTAGCACCCGGTACTTGTGTATTTATGTCAGCGCTCTATTCTGTTTCTCTACCGTCTGTCCGATAGCACTGGTACTACTTTATACTCATATTTTCAGTTGTCCGCTACTCGTGAAGTCCTGTATCAATTATTTCAATTGTAAGAT
The DNA here is from genome assembly GCA_963854355.1 of Epinotia brunnichana. Classification (NCBI taxonomy): domain Eukaryota; kingdom Metazoa; phylum Arthropoda; class Insecta; order Lepidoptera; family Tortricidae; genus Epinotia; species Epinotia brunnichana. Next base: position 31,017,052 of record OY977935.1, on the reverse strand, counting down.
TCATCATGTGGACGTGAACCAAGTGTTAGTCTAAAAATAATACTTGTGGTTTTAATGTGTACAAATGTTTATACACATTGAGATTAAATACTTTTATGCCTAAATATATATGCAAAGACGTTCAAGAATGCTATAGCAAATTGCAAATGATAAAGCAGTGTCTTGTATTATGGTAATGAGCTATTTCTGTTTTTTTGTGATATGATGATAATTGATAAGTCTATCACAAATAATCTTCACTTATTTTGGAAATTCAATGAGAATTGGCAAAATTGTTGATACATAATAAATGTTTTTCTGAATACTAACAGAAAATGGTCTTGTGTTTTCAATGCATTGACTATCATTTACGCTGCAATTTAGGTCTTTATATAAGGGGGTTAGTTATTGAAGGTCTTTATACTCGAATACAATCCATGCATTTAAGTTTTTTAAATGAAAATACCTTGGTTTACGTCGTCTTTTTTATCATCAGCGCTATTGCTATGGTTTATATTTTTGTGCGTAGTAGTATAAATCTGTTCTTTTGCGAATGTGGGCTGGACTCCTTGTCTAACTAGTAGAGCAACAAGGAGTTTGGCGGGATCTGGCGGAATTATGTTGCCAGGAGGAAGAGAATTCTACAAAATCATATTATATAGGCTATTATTTTTACTTGGGTTGGGTAGTCTATCCGGGGGTCTAAGAGTGAACAAGCAATAAAATAAGAAAGCTACAATAGCATTTGGTCATTTCGATTGGCCATGTCATAAATGTACGAACAACTGAATTAGAAACGTAAGTGTGGCTTCTTGCATTTTGAAAGCTTAGAATATTTTGTATATTCCGCAAACAAGATAGTATCTCAAAAAATACCGTCGAATATTTTTGTTGCATTTTCAATTTTTATTGGCGTCATTTGACATGAACTTTAGTGTAAATATTACTTAACCTTTTCGTACGTGTAAGAAACACTTATATACTTTTGCAATAGATTAACGGCCGTATTCATAAACGTTCTACAAGCCTATTTTAACAAAAATGCCGTTATAATTCGTTTGTCATTTGTGTTCGTAAGAAAGGGACAAAGCGCATTTTATGTAGCAGAGACTATGGCGGTTCGCTCTTAGCTTAGACCACCGGATTGTATATCTATACTATACGCAGGAGTTGAAGCGAAAACACTAAAGTCACCCAGCAAAACTTTGTAGGTTTATAAAACTCTGCGGACTTATTATAGTTATTATATTATAACTGTTCTGTAAAATCGGTGACTACAGCGGCGGCAGTAGTTTCCATTTAGAACGTAAATCAATTTCTCAGCAGTCTGGGTATAGTGTCGAAATCGTAACATAACGTGCCTATTACAGAAGTTTTTGATTAAATTCCTATATACAGAGAGGAGTAGAGTAAGCGCCAATATCAAAGAAAATCGTGTCATGTAAACAGTTTTGGTGTTGTCACAGCGTCTTGTTCCCGTCCATATTATTATATTTTGTCATGCTGTTATTGTCAAGTGACAACGACATCTAGCGATACTGATTTAGACTGTACGTATTTTCTGTAGCTGTGGCAAACAAGAGGTTTAATCTCGACTTTTGCTTAGTTTACCAGACAGGTAAAAAATAAATACCAAATGTGTATGTGTTTTAGTTCTTAAGTAAGCTTTAATCTTGTTGACTGATTGACTGACCAACAACCAAAAAATGTGTTCGTAACCTTTGGAGAGTCAAATTTTACGATGTATCAATTATGCCATCATTATCATTAGTATAACTTTAGTAAAAAGATGATTATTATAAGCGACATATTATTTTTGGGCCAATCCATTAAATACATCACAAAAATTCCGTTGGTCCGCTTAGACATTAATTAATATTTTATATTCTTCGTAATAAACGGATATTTTTGAATGGTTATCCGTGAATAATAAAATAAAAATATTGTTTGCTTGGTGGAAAACAATCATGTTAAGCAGCTTAGGCAAGCCTGCTCCTAGTTTCACCGGGGCCGGGTTACTGCCAGCACTCTAACATCCTTTTGAGAATATTCAACTATTATATTCGTTACTCAAGTTCCTTTTTTTGTGGACATATTTTATGGTCAGGCCTTTTTAATTTTTTGACATACGTTAAAGTTACAATGCAATTATACTAAACATACTTTATTATGGTTAATATTATATTATATCCTTATTGGGAAATTTAATTACTGTAATATATTATTCGTTATCATTTTGGGCACAATTTTTAAACAAAATCATTAAAGCTACAAAGAAGATATGCTAACTGTATGCGTAATGGTAGTATAGTGGTTCAAAAAAATCACCAAAGGTTGTGAAAAATCTGTTTTTAATAAATATATGTGCCTATTAAACTATTTTTCGTATACGAAAATAATTGTAATCTACCTCAATGTGCCATTTAATATTGATCTCAATTGACATAAGATTTAATTAGTCCTAATATGTGTATGTTATGTTGAAAATGTGTATTGAAATATTTTGTATTAGGTACTGATACATTCCATTTTATAGTAAAATTGTCTGCTAAATGTGTATAGTACACGTCGGAAAAGCAGCATACAATTGCTTGTATATTTTTAGTTATGTTAGCTGACAAGACATCATAATCATACATACGTTAGATTGTGAACACCGTCAGTTTATTGCGATAATAATATAAAAACTGTCGGTAAATAGTGAACTGTCAAAATCATTCAGAATTTCACGCATTATTTTTCGTTAGTTTTATAAACTCTCAATGTCGAATCGTCAAATTGTAAACTAAGATCAAATCGGCATGTTACGGAACGCATATGCACAAAGAATAGGTAGGTTAGGTTTGTTAGGTAGCTTCAGTTGCCCGAAGGGCAAACCGCCCAGAAATGCGGGGCTCCGTCGACTCTGCCAGATGAGAATAGGGAAAAGGATAGAACGCTCAAAAAATGCTATTGAAATAAATATACAGGGTGTCCGGTAAATAATGGATGACCTTCTAACCACGAATAGGGCACCTTAGACTGGTCCAGAAAATCGACTTTGAGGTTTAGTAAAAGTCCCCTGGTTTTCGAGATATTCGCACTTTTCGAAGAGCGAATTGTACTAAAACAAGGTGTTTAAAAGTGAACATTTATAGCAACATCTTTATTTGTAAAAATGTAAATGGCATGTGTTATACCATTTTAGAATCGGTATTAGATAAACTATTTTTCAGGAAGTTGGCCACTCTGGTCCACATACATTTTTTTTCACCACAAGCAATCAAACTTGTAGAACATTTTAAAGAAAAATGTGATTTTATTAATTAAGACCTAATTAAACAGAAATCGGTCTGGCCACCATAAAACTCTAATACACGTTCATTAGCATCACTTTTAGACAACATTTCCGAGAATTATTAACGTCCAGGTCATTGAAGTGAAATAAGGTGCACTATTTGCACCACTTACACCTTATTTCACTTTAATGACCTGGACGTTCATAATTCTTGGAAATATTCTCTAATAGTGATGCTAATGAACTTGTATTAGAGTTTTATGGTGGCCAGACCGATTTCTGTTTAATTAGGTCTTAATTAATAGAATCACATTTTTCTTTAAAATGTTCTTAAATTTTGATTGCTTGTGGTGAAAAAAAATGTATGAGGACCAGAGTGGCCAACTTCCTGAAAATAGTTTATCTAATACTGATTCTAAAATGGTATAGCACATGCCATTTACATCTTTACAAATAAAGATGTTGCTATAAATGTTCACTTTTAAACACCTTGTTTTGGTACAATTCGCTCTTCGAAAAGTGCGAATATCTCGAAAACCAGAGGACTTTTACTAAACCTCAAAGTCGATTTTCTGGACCAGTCTAAGGTGCCCTATTAGTGGTTAGAAGGTTGTCCATTATTTACCGGACACCCTGTATATGGTTTGTTTCTAATTTAAAATTTTATAATTGGGTCAATCAACTTTTACATGACCCTTCTGTTTTTTCTGCATTATCAGTTACCACAACATCGGTACTGATGTGTATGTTGATAAAATGTATAAGTTCTTATAGCCAGATAAACAGTCTATTTAAAAATATATGTTGCATCTCGCAAAAAAACGTATTCTAGCAGAAAACATGGTTTTCCAGGTGACAAACCACCACTTTCATACAAATTTCCGTCCACTGGGCAACCGGTGAAATTGAGGTCTAATTAATATTTTTTCATACAGTTGTCATGGTTACACGCTATAATGAATTGGGTAAGGAATGCGACAGCAAGTACCAACAGCAGACATCATATTTTCTTGTATATTCACATTTTAAACAGCAAATAGTAGAAACGGGATGGGCACTAAAAAGTTGATTGACCCATTTCGTTCTTTGTATCCTTTTTTGGTAAACGTTGTCAATGCTAAATAGAAGGAAAAATAGATAAATAATTTATAAATTTTAATATTTGGCGTAATTTTTAGGTGATCTTAGCTTTGCTTTGACATAGACATAGAAAAACTTTATTCAACTTCACATTTTATACAAAAGGAACAGTGTACAAATTAGACTTAGGAATAGACAAACACACTCAAACAATATCGTACGAGGCATTTACATTTTGTGATGCCAAAAAGGGGCTAGACTCAGCATACTGTTGCAGTGAGTGCTTTGGGTAGGCAGGATTTACAAAACGGGAATCTCTAATCCTGTTTGGCCGAATTGACTATATTGATACACTGTCTTATCCATGTTAGTGCCTTAAACGATGTTTTATGTTGGTACTCATTCTCCTTCGAAACTTGCCTCCATACAAAATTACAAAATATTAAATTAATTTATAAAAATAAACAGTTCGAATTCGATTCGGGTCCGGATTTTGTTTGGCTTGGATGACAAGTGCAAACGAATTTGCATTTGTGATCCAGTCAAATTGTGTTTTAACTAAGAAAGTTTTGGGGATTTCTTCTATTTTTCTTCTTTTTTCTTCAACAAAATATATCATTAAAAGTATTAAAACCGTTCCTGCCGTTTAGGAAGAGATCAGTGACATACCGACTGAAGCGTCACCTACCGGGTCCAGTTGTGAATTCAAACTTTCTAGGAGGGTACTTGAACGTTTACAAAATATATAATTAAAATCGTCCCTGCCGTTTAGGAAGAGATCAGTGACATAGCGCCACCTACCTGGTCTAATACAGGAACCCATTGAAATATACAAACAGCATTTCATCCATATCGGTCCAGCCGTTTAGGAGGAGTAGGGTAACAAACACACGTTCAGAAGTTTTTTTAAAATAATAATATATAATTATTATAAGTTACTATATTTTAAGTGTTATTTTGATTTTTTGATTCTGAATTCGTCTAATTTCGAGGTTTTTTTTAAATTACTTGTGCCGAGAACTAAGAGAAGTTATCAAAAAGTGGTTTTTGCAGAGACCGCTGAAATATTTCTTTAATACTTTCTTCTAAAAAAAAAACGAAATAGTGAATTTTGTAGATAATTTTACGAACATTAATTTCTGTAAACAGACCTTTTACTAAATATTTATAGTTTCCGAGTTTTAAGCAAAGATCTAAAAAAAAAGCTGTTATTTTTCAGTTTATTTGCGATTTTGTCAATGTTGCGTCACGAAATTTTGGTAGCAAACCTCAGATTTGGATTGAGCACCCCAAAATACGTATAGAATGAAAGAAATCAAAACTACCCCAAAACTTTCCCACTAGCCACTTTTGAGTACAATGTGACTGCATCATTGTGCAAGAATTTATAAAACATGTAATTTAACACACAATAGATGATGATTTATTATTAATACATACAATCACGCCTTTATCCCTAAAAGGGGTAGGCAGGGTTATTATTATTGTAAGTAGTAAATAATGTATAATATACAAATGTTAAATCGTAAATAAAAACTTTATTTCGAAATATTTGTTTATGAAGCACCACTCTGCCATAAAGCGGCCGATAAAAAAAAATTAAACAGTGCTTTTATGAAAAAATGTATGAACCATAAAAGAACGCTAAACAGTGCGTTTATGGGCCATAGAGCATAGAGTTTTTCGACGACTTATTATTGGTGTCATTGCATTTGAGCTACAGCCTATATAAATGACAGATAACAAGTTTAAACAGACTTCAATTCAGTACAGCAAGACCCAAGTAATATGGCGCGCGTCAAAGTGCTTAATTCGTTGACCGAAAGGCTATTATTGCTTAATCCTCGCGCCATATTACTTGGGTCTTGCTGTACTTCGCCAAACCTCATACGTGAACATTTCCGCGTTTCCTTTCCACTTTACCACATGAACTGCTTTCCAAGAGCAAATGCGTTTATTATTACAGAAAAAAAACCCAAGTCGCTATATTTGGACCGACACTATTTGAGGAGTTCCGTCGATTCCTCGAGGACCTTTGACACTTCATTAGTTGCTACTTCGACGGAATCATATCAGAGTCTTTGACGTACTTTACTATACTATCATTGAGGAGTTTCATAAGTCATCTGAGGTCTTCATATCAGTTCCACTTCACCAAACTTTTTTTGAGGATACACGAGTTATAATAGAAAATACACGCGTTCCTATAAAATATTAGGGTTCCCTGGGATTCCATCATCAGATCCTGACTTGGTGACAATGAGAGCACCTCAGGAGCCTACCTACTCTTTCGAATAAAAAAAAGATTTGGAAAATCGGTCCACGATTGACAGTGAAATTGGTGAATGTACATTAAAAAAATACATACAGTGGAACATAGAACTTCCTCCATTTTAAAGTCGGTTAAAAATAAAGAACATCTAAATTGCCGGGCTATTGAAAAAATTAACAACTCAACATCTCTAATAAAATTGCTAAACATATTCTGATATAAGGGCATTTTCAATAATTTGTGAACCCAATTAAGTATTCCGTTTGTACAAAAGTTAACTTTTTCTTACCAATTTATATGCATAAACACGTTTTTTATTTAAATGTGAAACAAGTTCATTTTCACATAATTTGTATGGTTAATTTTCGTTCCAAAACTGACACTGAATTAATTTTTATATAACAACTTACGCTAATTGGGTACACAAATTATTGAAAATGCCCTTAAAATGAATAAACAAAGCGTTTAAAAAAAACACGTGAGTCTCAGACATTTAAATGAAATTCGACCTCTCTCGTTCTTCGACGCGAGTGTCCAGTTTCATTCCATTTAGATCTACTTTAAGGGTCAATCAACTTTTTCTTGTTGTTATTCTGTCCCGGTAAGCCAAGATACAACAGTAACAGACTTACTTAGAAAAAATACTATAAACTGGACTCCTATCATGCTAAGGAAATGCGCCACCATGGAATGGGTTTACCAATATGACAAAAACACGTTTTTAGTGGATTTTAACCCCATAAAATAATAGTTTTAAAGAGACAGTTTAGTTGCTCGTTGCCAGGAGACGTAACCATGGCAACGAGCAACAAGAAATAGTTGATTGACCCTTAAGCACTATTAATTTATTAGACTTCAATACCAAAATATTCGTATATGAAATAACTATAACACTTAAACATTGAAAATTATTAATTAAATTGTTTGATTGAATTGGCAACACTGGTAAAAGTGGTAAAATAAAAGGGATGTTATTCGGAATGCGCCTCAACTCAACCGTCACGCCTAACAAAACTAGACCTCTACCTACGCATAGTTATACGAATCGCAGCGTCACGATATATTTTTGGGTGATCGGTGAGGTGATGTTAAAACAAGTTGTGGAATAGCGGGAAAGGTATCAAGCCTGTGTTACTTGTTATTGTGCTCTGTACATGCGCACACACATACATGTGGTATTTTTTCGATAGTGGCTTATGTTTAATGGACTCCGCTTTTCTGCTAACCTGAACGGTTAGCAAAATACGGCGCGTGGACTCTCTCGCACTATCCGTCTCTATCTTATTAGAAAACTGACTGAAATGAGATGGATAGTGCGGATATGCTCGCCTTTTCTCAATAATCTTTGATGCTCATTTAAAGTGACTAAGACTTTAGTTAGTTTTATATGTAAGTGTTTTACACAGTGAGATCTCTCACACTATCCGTCTCTATCTTATTAGAAAACTGACTGAAATGAGACGGATAGTGCAGATATGCTCGCCTTTTCTCAATAATCTTTGATGCTCATTTAAAGTGACTAAGACTTTAGTTAGTTTTATATGTAAGTGTTTTACACAGTGAGATCTCTCACACTATCCGTCTCTATCTTATTAGAAAACTGACTGAAATGAGACGGATAGTGCAGATATGCTCGCCTTTTCTCAATAATCTTTGATGCTCATTTAAAGTGACTAAGACTTTAGTTAGTTTTATATGTAAGTGTTTTACACAGTGAGATCTCTCACACTATCCGTCTCTATCTTATTAGAAAACTGACTGAAATGAGACGGATAGTGCAGATATGCTCGCCTTTTCTCAATAATCTTTGATGCTCATTTAAAGTGACTAAGACTTTAGTTAGTTTTATATGTAAGTGTTTTACACAGTGAGATCTCTCACACTATCCGTCTCTATCTTATTAGAAAACTGACTGAAATGAGACGGATAGTGCAGATATGCTCGCCTTTTCTCAATAATCTTTGATGCTCATTTAAAGTGACTAAGACTTTAGTTAGTTTTATATGTAAGTGTTTTACACAGTGAGATCTCTCACACTATCCGTCTCTATCTTATTAGAAAACTGACTGAAATGAGACGGATAGTGCAGATATGCTCGCCTTTTCTCAATAATCTTTGATGCTCATTTAAAGTGACTAAGACTTTAGTTTGTTTTATATGTAAGTGTTTTACACAGTGGAGATACCTATATTTATTTTGAGACGGTATTTTAAAATGAAAACGATGTAACTTTAGTATGGGGGCGAGATTCCTGGCGCCTCAAGTACTTATAGTTGGACACATGCTCCACACAAGACCTCCGGGACACGTCAGATAGGGCTTTAACAGTCGCTAGTTTCTGGTCCCGCACAATCTAAACCCAGGAAATAGGAAACCATCGACACGAGAAGAAGAAGAAGGAAATAAATGCCATAGCGATTTATACATAAGTAGGTACATTAGTATTGGTCACTTACTTTTGTGAAATTATCACTAAATAAAAAAAAATATACAAGTAAAGAAAAACTTTATGGTAAATGAGGCGGTCATCGTTTATTCGGAAACCAGCGCCACCTTATGTTGTAATATGGATCCTGCAGGAACTATATTATTCGCATATTACTAAATCTTTGACACCTCATAAGATCATAACACCGATGCAACGTAAATTGGCTCAGCGAAATTAAAAATGAAAGAATCAATAGGTTTTGAACTAAAAAACTAAGTAAAAACACCGTGTATACTTTTTTAGGGTTTCGTAGCCAAATGCCAAAAAACGGAACCCTTATAGATTCGTCATGTCTGTCTGTCTGTCCGTCCGTATGTCACAGCCACTTTTTTCCGAAACTATAAGAGCTATACTGTTGAAACTTGGTAAGTAGATGTATTCTGTAAACCGCATTAAGATTTTCACACAAAAATAGAAAAAAAAACAATACATTTTTTGGGTTCCCCGTACTTAAAACTGAAACTCAATTTTTTTTTATCAAACCCTAACGTGTGGGGGGATATCTACGGATAGGTCTTCAAAAATGACACTGAGTTTTCTAACATTATTTTTTTCTAAACTGAATAGTTTTCGCGAGAGACACTTCCAAAGTGGTAAAATATGTCGTCTTCCCCCCCTGTAACTTCTAAAATAAGAGAATGATAAAACTAAAAAAAATATATGATGTACATTACCATGCAAACTTCCACCGAAAATTGGTTTGAACCAGATCTAGTAAGCAGTTTTTTTTAATACGTCATAAATCGTAAACCGCAATTTATTTAACGGAACCCTTCATGTCCGAGTCCGACTCGCATTTGGCCGCTTTTTTACCACTAATTAAATAAATAGATTTACAAGTTAGGTATTGTTACATTTTTGCAGAAGTGCTAAAGGTGGTTCGATTGCCATACAAAACGTTAATTGACATTCGCAGGCTAACGGCGTGATATTTTAAGAAACTTGTCTAACAAACTTTGATCAATTGGCTTCCCATTTGCGCCAAATTCCCCCTTTCGTAGAATAAACTTGTACAAACTAGATTAATTTGAGAAATTGGTTTGATCCGTGATATTTTGGGAAAACTATTTTTCTCAAATTAATCTAGTTTATACAAGTTTATTCTGGGACAGGGGGAATTTGGCGCAAATGGGAAGCCAATTTATGAAAGTTTGTTACATAAGTTTCTTAAAATATCACGCCATTAGCCTGCGAATGTCAAATAACGCTTTGTATGGCAATCGAACCACCTTAAACTGCTTATAATCAGTATGATAGCATACAATCGATTCTTCATTCTGTTTCTTAGCCATCATCATCAGTCGTAATAGTTTATTACGACAATCGATTTAAGTAAGCCACAACTCTAAATAATAGTAACACTCTTAAAATCAAATGGTACAGTGTATAATTTGCCTTTTCCGCTACGCAATCATCTTGGTGACGTCATTACTCGGGAGACTGACTAGATATTGTACTGAATATAAATACAAATCAATGCACTTGATGATGGAGTCTCATAAGGCTGGATCACACAATTTACCCAGCCCAGCAATCCATACAATTAGTAGATCAAAAGCATCCATACAATTAGTAGAAAATAAGTGGGTAAGTGCGAATGGGACGAATGCTTATACCGTATATGTCCGACACTTACTTAGTATTGAAACGGGAGACGCCTTTAATATACTTTCCCGTTTGGCGAAAGGATAGGACAGAAATATGCTATGTTTGTAAGAGATAGGGTAACGACGGGAGTAAACGCGAACATGTTACTAGTACTAGTAGTGCAAGGGTAAAATGTTTTTCTCATCACTGCATTTTCTTTACGTTGTTCTTTCTTATACTATGATTTCTTCTTCATTCTTGCTTTGTCGTCGACTATTCTGTTTCGTCCACATTCCTAATTCGTTGCCTTTCAACGTAACATTTTGTATGTCGTCGATATTCCCAATTCGGGTCCACATTTCCATGTCGGCCTATGTCCTAACTCGTTCACGTGTCGAAGACGTAAACTTCCGTAATCAATTACACCCGTACCCAGAAGTAATTTTAACGTCAATTCATCATATAAAGTGTCTGCTAGACGCTCGCCAACACGCCCATCCGACCGACCGACCTTGGTCCGCACCGACGGTCGGTGTAAACAGTTGTTTGCAGCAAAATGTCATACTACAGCGGTCGATGCCGACCAAGGTCGCTCGGTCGGAGGGGCGTGTTGGCGACCGTCTAGCAGACGTTTAAGACTGTATGAATAAGCTGCGCTCAAATCAATCTTGGAGTATTGTCAAATGCTTATTTATCTGTGGCTATAAATGACTCCAGTGGGCATCGCATCTAAGTGTCCTGAACTGTGTATGAAAAACGTTCCTTGATCACCTCACTGTTAACGGGGTTGTGTTATTTTATGGTATGAAGTACAATGTATTTTATAGTATATAAGAATTTGTGCTATGCGAATGTACCTGATTAATTTTAATTGTTATTTTTATACAAATGATGATCGTATTCTACTACCTCCTAATAATAATAAACAAATGCTTGTAAGAAATGTGATTTGTTGTTTATGTCCCATGAATGGTGCCCAAACCCCAGCAGAGTGTTTCTCAAAAAAAATGATAACACATTTTTTCCGAGATTTTCTGCAACTTATATGTTATTTCTACTCAGAATCACGATCTCTTTCCATCCCAATAGGAGGATAAAATGTACCAAAATTTTCATACATCTTTGAACTTTCCTTTTGTGTTACTAATACAGTCGATTTTGTTCAACCTCGAAATTTCGGGGAGTTTGATGAAATTTGGTACGAATGTTCGTTGGAAGCCCTGTTTTCGTCTCCCAAAACTCCCCGGGTCAGGACCTTGTAAAACGGCTGCTATCTTGGGAAATGTACTCCATGCGTAAGAAATTCAGGTTTTGTTCGAAAACTACGTACTCTATGAAAACATGGTCTACAGCTGAATAAATTCTGCACAAGCCTGTAGTACACAACCTTGACCAGAAATCGTGTCATCGTGGAGAAAAATGCATCCACATGTGAGATTTTCCCTCGATGTCCTTCCAGGGAAGATTCTCCGAATTTGGAGCCCGGGAGAATTTCAAGTCCACTTTGATTTACACAATAGGATATGACATACATTAATAATAACATTTTACCCGATTACGGCTAAACGCAAAACAATTTTAATGGATTAAATTTCTCTTTAAGTACCTAGTGATAGTTTGCTACCACCTCCAGGTCAAATTGCTTAATGCATTCCTAAAAATGAGGTGGTGTTAGATTTCTCTTAATGCTGAAAATGTGTTGGCGCACATCGAGATTAAAAAAAATAAACAATTTGACGGGTGTGAGTGCAGACCAAACCTGGAATCACAACTTTGCTTCTAGCACTTAATTTAACGGGCGGATGGAAATGGGTCTGTAACACGTCAGTGCTATACACTATACATTTAACATTATTGATGCCGGGCGTATTACGAAACTTCATAATGTGATGGTCTAAACATATTTTAGGGCAAAAATGGGGCAAAATGCAAGTGACAGTAGTCAAGTTCATTACACACACTCACCGTAACCTCTGTTTATCTACATGTCTTAAAATTTGAACTTTAGGGACCATAGGGGTTAACCGCTATCATGAAAAAAATACATCTTTGCGTCTTGAAAAAAATACTTACTTTGGGAGATGAAAACAGGGCTTCCAACGAACATTCGTACCAAATTTCATGAAACTCCCCGAAATTTCGAGGTTAAACAATATCTACTGTATTATACCGCCATACAAAGTATATGGTGATCCCGAGAGTATGATGCTGCTGATTCTGAGTGGAAATAACATAACACTCCTAGAACAAATTACAACATTGCATTGTGGCATTTTTTTGAGAAACGCTCAAATGTTACATTTTACGTGGTTAGCCTGTTGCAAACACGTTCTTACTGTCTATAGCAGCACTCTCTAGTCAAGCGAGCAAAAATAATGTAATTATAGTGGAGCAAAAGCGTACTACTGCTCTTCGCGTCAACTAAGAGTCCGTAGTAAGCTCGGCCGAATTTCACCTTCCCATTCAAACGGAACTCATTTTAAAACTGCGTGTTGGCTGATTGTAACTAAACTTCGCATATACAATAACATGAGGTGTAATTAGTTTATATGGCTCCAGTTTATAAAATAAACGAAATACAGCAAAAACAAGTTTTGTATGAATAACTTAAATTTGCAGTATTTTTTTACTATGGTATCTGAAGCTACATAGACTAATTACAGACCTGGATGGTACTTAACTTATTCTAAGTACAAATTCTCAGGGCAAACTAGCTAGTCGTTTTAAAATGAGAGCATAACTACGTTTGTATGGAGAATCGAGCTTACTGCGGACTCTAAACTCTGTAAACAACACGGCAAATAACGTCGACGGAAAGCTGTATAGCGTCAACTTTCCATCAACGGTCCCTTGAAATGAAGTACAGAAAAATCAACAATGCTCATGACTCATGAGCAATAAAAAAGGGCTCGATTTGTAACTTGGGTGTACTTTTGCTCTAAGTATAGAATGTAAGCTATGGTTACCTGTTAAAGAAATCTTTTCTGCAATTCAGCAGAACATTCTTTATTAGAATGTCAGTAAGGTGCGTAAATCCACGTGAAGCATTGTGTGTGTGTATCCTCGGAACTGCCATACCCTGCTACACGTGTAGTGTAGTGCTATTATCGCGCAGTGCTAGACACACCCAGAAGGTTGGCGGTGAACATGTTAAAAACCAAGCCTTGTAACTTATAAAACTTGGAAAATTGTAAAGCACTCAATATAACTACGGTTATATTCATTAGCGTGCATTGCGATTTCAATATTTTGCGAATGTGATTGTAGTTCGTTCGTGTTAAGAAAATAGTGACTGATCAGTGCAAATGCCGTGTAAAGGCGTATTCATACTGTGGTAAAAAAAATACAATTCGTATTGAATAAATATTTTGCTTACACAGTATTATTAAAAGGTAATTTTACCCAAAAAATATTAGTCGTCGTTCTCCGCTATGAATGATTGATCCACTTTTATTTTTACGGATAGTTAAGGAATCCATTTTTAGGGTTCCGGACCAAAAAGGTAAAAACGGAACCCTTAAGGACTCCGTCCGTCTATCTGTCTGTCACAAAGTTAAATATCTCAGTAACTACTAATGTTGTAAATTTGAAATTTGGAATAGTTGTAAACTACGTGTATAAAGATATTTTTTTAATTTCTATAAAAAGGACGGATACGAGGGGGGGGGGGGGGGGGGCTAAAATTAAAAGTCTAGTTAGTAGGCCATGTGGGGTATCATATGAAAGGGCTTGAATGGCACATTTTTTTTCTAGTGTAAAAATTTTGATTTACAAAGGAAAATCAAGAAAAAAATACACCCCCCCCCTCCCTTATCTCCGAAGTTTACCGAGCGAATTTGAAATAAATATATAAATCATATTAATTAACGTAAATATTACCGGAAAAGTATAACGAGACCTCTATCTAGCGTATTTTTGTTATTGTTCAAAAATCATTTAATGTTAAAGTTTGTAATTTTATACTTTTGTGTTGATTTTTTTCCTTAAAATTTGTATGGAAGTATTCTGAAAGTACCTTCTAGCAAATAAAAAAAGAATTATCGAAATTAGTTCACTTGATAAAGAATTAGCTCTGAAAAATCTACATGGATTTTTTCTTAATAAAGCGTGGTGAAAGTTTGTACGGAACCCTCGGTGCGCGAGACATTCGCATTTGACCGTTTGAATGCCTTACTTCAACTGGTCAATGTGAACACGGCTTTTTAATTTACTGTGACCTAATTAATTGATCAAGGGGCGGGCTGCCAGCGATTACTCACTATTTTCTTATCTCGAATGCACTATAGCTTGCTGAGCCATGCGAACGGTTATCATATAACTTCAGCAGCTATGCGGCGCAGCGAGGGCAAACAAGTAAGTCTTCTAAAGTTACTCAATCTACTATTTACCTTAATTGCAGTTACGGGTCATTTGTAAGAGCCTTATCGAGAGAAGAGGGATAAATATTTAACCAAGAAGGACACTAAATGTGCTATTATTCTTTAGTGATCGCAAGTGTGAACTGAAGTGGAGTGGGTGTGTATTTTCGTTAAGATATACCTAAGAAGTGTATATACAATACATTAGTTAACTAGCTTCATTGATAAGTGAATACTTTATTTAACATAAGTACTTTTACATTAAGCATAAAGAAAATCATTTTCACGATAGACTTTACTGTTATTGTTATTAAATGTAGATACTATTGATGCTTGATATTCCTTAACAATTGTACAGTCGCCATCACATACATCGGAGCAAACAAGCATCTCACAAACATCGGAACACACCTCTATTTTCAAGGCATTAGGGTGCATGTGCCGATATTTTTGAACACCTATAGTGTACCTATGTATGTGATGGCGACTGTAATCCCAACTAAGCAAACCTTTTTTTTTATACCACGTTGGTGGCAAACAAGCTTACGGCCACCTGATGGTAAGTGATAACCGTAGCCTATGGACGCATAACTGACAAAGAAAATTGTGAAAGTATTTACACATCCTGTACCTACTCCATGAGATAAAGGCAAAACTAAAAGGCACCGATTACACACATCATTATCCTATACTATTAAACGAGCAATATTTGTATATATATTTGCAATCACGTTCTCGGAAACGGCTCTAACGATTTCGATGTTATTTGGAATACAGGGGTTTACGGGGGCGAGAAATCGATCTAGATAGGTCTCATGTCCGGGAAAATTCGTTTTCTCCGTATTTTCTCCATTTTCACCCGAGCAGAGCTCGGTCGCCCAGGGACTTATAATAATACGCAATACAATATAGCCGCAGGTTTGGAAATTGTTCGGATTTTGCTTCAATATGCATGGATATTCTCGTGGTAAGTACCGTTTCTACACAGTGCCTATGGAGGATTCTAAGTAATCTTAAACACGTTTTGCTGAGGCCCTGAGGAGTACAAATGACGTAGGTATAAAGAAAGCTAAGTTCGGGTTGACGTTGAATTTTTCCCGTGCCACTATTTTTTGTGAACTACAAACGACACTCAAAAACACGGCTGCAATTTTCTTTTCATCTCTCCTGTTCTTAAAGTTGACTTTTCATGGGCATATAGCCGGGTGGAAAATAGCGTTTTCTCCCCTAGGGTGGAAAGTAATTTTTGCGTATTGTAAAATACCATAAAATCTAATAAATTTGTTGTTTGTTTGTTTTTGTTTGTTTGTTTCAGTTTTTTTGTAAGTTTGTTTTGTTTTTTGTTCGTTTTTTTTTTGTTTTTGTTCTGTTTGTTTTTGTTTTGTTTGTTTTTTCACGTGTCGGCATGGCCCTCTAGATTAGTTGCGTCGCGGCCTACTCGATTACAATCGAGTAGGCCGTGGCAAGTGGCCAGTGCAAAGAGGTAAGAGGTTGGATATAGTTTTAATTATTTTACTTAGGTATATCTAAAATCGAATAATTAATTTTCCTCACAGTCGAAATGAAAAGTAGAGTGTTTAACTCGGGTGAAATTACCCATTTCACCCTCGAACTATTGGCGCTCTCACTTCGTTCGAGCGCCAGAAATATCTCGGGTGTAATGAGTCACTTTCAACCCTTGGTTAACAATCTACTATTTCACGCCACTGTTCGGAAATGTGGCAATAGATGGTCTGAAACCAAGCTGGAAAGTAGGCAAAAGCTGTAGCACCTGAACCACCACTACTACACCTGTTTAATAACTACTTAAATGAAATTAAAATGAAAGTATACGGCTCACGGTTTGCTTAGAGTATGTTGAAATGCTATTATGTTAAACTGAAATAACCTTGCACACCAGGGTCGCTAACCGAAGCTGGTCGCGTAACCGGCGTGATGATCCTATCCTATAGCCTATAGCTATAGCCGCCAGTTACGCGACCAACGCCGCAAACCGGAACATACAGGCCATATCTCATTTGTTAAAAGAAGGGGGTTAGTAATTCGTATGGGATAGCGCCTAAAATAATTTTCATATTAATTATTTGTATAACGAGTTCTACGCGAACAAACTCACGTGCAAAACCTAGTAAGCGCCAATAAGGGACACTTTAAGGAGGTCGTCTATTTTCATCAACAATTAAATAATATTGTTTGTACTTTGAACAATAATTATGAGAAAAACTATAAAATATATCCGTAAAAAATGAATTATTAGCTTTTTATTAATTGAAGCGACATAGATTAAGAGAAAAATTGGAAGAAGCAAAAATATGTCAAATCTCCAGTTATTGACACCTAAACTCCAGTAATGGACACTTATCAAGACCCAGTAATGGGCCGACCCCAATAATGGACACTAGGATTATGCAATGACTAGATGTTGCCCGCGACTTCGTCCGCGTAGAACATGTTGTCGTCTAACTAAATGTTTGTTTAAGGAATGAATTAAAAAAAAACATTGAAATTGGTTTTGTAGTCTTTTAGTAAACAGTCTAAAACCGAAGTTACAAATCTCTTACTTTTAAAATGTCTTGCTCTCTATACAAACTTAGAACCCCCTATGAACCCTCATAGTAAACAGTCTGAACCCGTTAGTTACAAATTTCTTACTTTAAAAATGTCTTGCTCTTTATACAAACTTCGAAGCCCCTTTTAACCTTCTTAGGCGATGATTAAAAAATAAACGCTGAAATATGTTTTGTAGTCTTTTAGCAAACAATCTTAACCAAAGTTACAAATCCCTTACTTTTAAAAATATCTTGCTCTCCATACAAACTTTGAACACCCTTAAAATCCCCTTTAGGGGATGAATTTCAAAAAACGCTGAAATGAATTTTGTAGTCTGAACAAACAGGCTAAGATCGAAATACATACGCATACTTGAAAATTTTCTTGCTCTTTATACAAACTTTTAACCCCCTTCTTGTATTTTAATAAGTAATCTTTATACAAAGTTTTAAGTTTCTACCTTTTCCCCCTAAAGTTTCTCCATCTAAAGTTTCCCCCATACAAACTTTGCACCTCTTTTTCCCCCTCTTAGGGGTGGAATTTTCCAAACTCCTGAAAGTAATTTACCTATATTTGTATTCTAATAAATAATCTTCCTACACAATTTCAAGACTCTAGCTCAAAAGAAAAGGTTTCCTCCATGCAAATTTCACACCTTTTTATCCCCCTTAGGGGTGGAATTTTCTAAAACGCTGAAAGTATTTTATCTTCATTTTAATAAGTACCTTTAGTTTCTAGCTAAAAAAAAATCCCCTATACCAACATTGCACCCCATTTTAACCCCTTTAGGAGTGGAATTTTCTAAAACGCTGAAAGTACTTTATTTCTATTCTAATAAGTAATCTTTCTACAAAGTTTTAAGTCTCTAGCTCAAAAAATAAAGTTTCTCCCATACAAATTTTGCACCCCTATTTAACACCTGTAGGGGTGGAATTTCCAAAAATTCCTTCTTATCCGTTGCCTACGTTGTAAAAGGTAGTTCTGGTGTAAATTTCAACTCTCTAATCCCAGTAGTTTCGGCTGTGCGTTGATGAGTGAGTGAGTGAATGAGTCAGTCAGGACATAGGCATTTATATTTTGAATAGATAGATTTGGTACCTATAGGTCCTTTTTATTCTGGCTTATTTTACGGGACAGGATATGAATATATCGTGAAATAAAACTTGTAAATTCAAAATGAAAGTATTTTAGTTTAGGTGTATTTTCCTGTAAGGTACCGAGTAATTTAATTTATTAACAAATTTCAGTCACAACTTGGATCAGAAACAGTAGCAAATATGTGAAATGCGTAAAGTAAAGTAAAGTATTTATTGATTGTAAACTGTGTACATACAGGTCTTAAAATATATATAAAAAATTAACAACAGTTGCTCATTCCGAGCTTATTATTATGACTTAAAATTAAAAGTTAAAAATAATGATACTGAGCACCGACTGGATATATACCTATTCTAATTTATGCGCTGCTGAGGCCCTAGCACACTACGTTTTATGTCGCGTTTTACGTGACGATTCAGTACATTTTGCCGACATAAAACCTAGTGTGCTAGGGCCTCTGGTACCTACTCAAAAAAATCGTTTAAACTGTAAAGTACATACCTAGTCCATGAGAATTTTTTCAACGTAGATTTGAATTTATTACCCTGCGGCGTTAAAATTTATATCTCATTTACATTTTTATACACTTTCAATGTAAGTATAATACTTTTAAGACTGATCGATTTTAATGTTTTGTTTTTTTATATTATTTCAATTGAAGTCATGCCGCGTTTAAATACTTTAAAAAAGTAAGTTGGGCGGTTATTATAGCCGCGAAGCGAAATACAATGGCCCATCATACAGGACGCAACTAGGGCAACTAGGCGTTAAAGGGAGAAAGACATATGTTAGTACTTTCATCTCATTCCACCGTCTATGTGTGGAGCTAGCTTATATGCACGGCTCCAGAGCTATAACCACGAACTTCGTATATCTCCGTCTCTATCGCACTTATGGCTTATGGTACTCGAGCGACAGAGACGGAGATATATGAAGTTCGTGGTAGCGCTGCTGAAGGCTAGCAAAAGACCGCTTGCGGGCTGTTTCGTGCCGAGGTTGTGCTAGCTGTGCAGACGTCCGAGCACACCAAAGTAAGTAGATAGTTAAGTAGTAAAAATTACACTAAATATCATTATATTATCGTCGGGTGACAAGCAAAAGTCACTACCAAAACGGTCACTGCTCTTCAAAACCTCGTATCTCGGTACGTAGTCGATATCGAGATACGACCTTTGATTTAAGTGAGTTTTGCTTGTCACCCGACGATTTGTAATGTCTAATAAACTTATAATTAATCAAAAAAATGTATGCTTTTGTTCCCTGTGAGTCAAATTATCAAGTTAATATCGCTGTCGCGGGCTCTACATCTCGAAGGACAATGTCTCGCATTTTGACGTTGAGACGCGAATAACGCGATATATTGTGTCGCTCTAAAGTCCACTTGTGATACGATTTTCGAGTCTCCCGCCACCAACTGTCAGCGACAATAGTACATTTCGATGCTAGTGCGGAAAGTATGTCATTACTCCACGAGTGCCGAGATATCTTGCCACGAGCCGCAGGCGAGTGGTAAGACTCGGGACGAGTGAAGAATGACCTTTCCGCACGTGTATCGAACGACGTTTTTTAATACAGTTGCGAAAAAATAAGAAAAACAACAAGTAAGAACTGTATTAAAAAAAAAATCTTTGAACAACTTCATTATTTTTCAACTGTATTACAATGATGTTACAGAATTAAAAAGTTTCAAATTCCTTACCTACTTGTTATTTTTCTTATTTTTTCGCAACTGTATTAAAAAACGTCGTTCTATACACGTGGAAAAGTAAAAAGCACTAGTGCGCAAAATACAACTTTGCGCACGATTTGCAGCTACAAAAAGTACCACTTTTTGAGCAACTGTATTAAAAAAAGATTTTCGGTTTGACATTTGACCGCGAGACAAGAAGCGTCTCGTGATACGAATTCGCTATGTCGCTTTATATCGCTTTTTGACGCGCGAGACA
This sequence comes from Epinotia brunnichana, assembly GCA_963854355.1. Taxonomy (NCBI): domain Eukaryota; kingdom Metazoa; phylum Arthropoda; class Insecta; order Lepidoptera; family Tortricidae; genus Epinotia; species Epinotia brunnichana. Next base: position 30,996,417 of record OY977935.1, on the reverse strand, counting down.
GGTCGCGGGCTGTCTCGTGATAGCCGTGCTGAGCGCGGCGCGGCGTACTTGCATACGGGGCATACGATATGAGATAGAGAATATGTTTTCTGTCTCGCTCTTATAGCTTTTGCCCCGTGTACAGTCAGCCGCGCTCGGACGAATGGACTCGCTTTTTACTATTACAAACTAAAAATACATAACTGTAATGGTAGTAATTGACAACTCTCGTAACTGTATGGAAATAGAAAAAGTATACACTTCTAAATACCTAGGCGTTATCATTGATTAAAGACTTTCATGGCACATGCACATTGAATATGTGAATAATAGGATAAGGAAACTTATCTGGATTTTTAAAATGCTTAGACATATCGCCTCGAAATCTCTTCTGAAACAACTGTATGTAATACTTGCACAATCTGTAATGACTTAAGTACTGCATATCCGCTTGGGGTTGTGCTACGAAATCTAAATTCATTGAAGTAGAAAGGGGACAGCGTTGTCAGCTAAAAGTCTTATATTTTAAGCCATACAGATTCCCCACGGATGATTTATACATGATCTGTGACCAACTGTCCATGAGCAAACTGTATATCCTGCAATCAATAATTAAACTTCACAGGACTCTAAACTTCGACCACACACTACTAATACGTCGACGAAAAAACAACGTTGCCCCCTCTACAATGACCAAGTCTGTGTTTGCTAAAAGGCAATACAAAGCGCGATCTGCACACGTGTATAATGTAGTAAATGAGAAGATAATAGTACATTACTTACCTAGGGCGGTTAAACAAAGAATGTCTCAGATCGCAGGTATTTGTCGCCCGAGCCGAAGGCAAGGGCGATAAATATGCGCTCTGAGGCTTTCTTTATTACCGCCCGTGGTGAGTACAAAATTTTACGTCTCTATCTGGCCAGGAAGTGGGGTTTTCCGCACGCATAGCGTGCGGTAATTCCTACTTTATGGCCAGATATGACGTAAATATTTTTTCAACACACCTGCTCGTAAAGTAGGTCTTATTACAGCGTATTTACACTGATAATGCAGAATATTACCCATGCCGTGCCTTTTACATTACATTATCGCACTAGTGCCTTTTCATTACATATCTTTTTAAATATTAGCAAAATAATGCAGAATATTACCCATGCCGTGACTTTTACATTACATTATCGCACTAGTGCCTTTTCATTACATATCTTTTAACATTTTCATTTTTTTTGTTTTTCCTCGCAAATGTGTTGAAAAACGTCGTATGAAACACGTGAGCATTGGTCATTACACTTCTCGTCTCCATTAAGCCTTCGCCTTCGGCTCAGGCTTAAAAACCGACTCGAGTGTAATGACCAGCATGGCACACTTGTATCATAATGTTCTAATGTAATGCAATTGCACAAATGTAAGTTAGTTGTCAGTGAATAGCTGAAAACACTGAATTACAATGAAACTGAGTCACTATATACTGTCTAGATAAAACTCTTAATGTATAAACACACAAACACACACAAGACTTCTACTTTGTACCTTATTTAGTTTAGTTTAGAAACTTAAACTTTGGGCATTGATCTGGGCGGTAAAACCTGCGCTTTGCCGACGACATTGTCCTTTTCTCCCACACGGCACCCCAACTACAACAAATGCTGCAAGATCTCAGCACAGCAAGCCTCGAGGTTGGACTCACAATGAACAGAGCGAAAACTCAGTTGATGACCAACGGTGCAAAATGTAAAGTAACGGTAGATGGGCAGGATATACAATTTGTCGATGAATACGTTTACCTTGGCCAGATAGCTTCCTTCGAAAACAGGCAGTCCGTAGAAATCAATAGACGTATTGAGAACGCCTGGAAGAGCTTCTGGTCTTTGAAGGCGCTATTAAATAAAATAAATAAATAAATATTATGGGACAATCTTACACAAATCAACCTAGGCCCACGGTAAGCTCAGTTAGGCTTGTGTTGTGGGTACTAGGCGATGATATATATAATAGATAAATTCATATAGATACTTGTATACATATATAACATCCATAACTCAGGAACAAATATTCGTGATAAACACACAAATAAATGCCCTGACCGGGATTCGAACCCGGGACCTCCAGCTTCGTAGGCAGAGTCACTACCCACTGGGCTACGGAGGCGTTATTAAAGGGTTACCTCCCTTTATGTCTGAAGCGCAAACTCGTTGACAATGTGTATCCTGCCTGTCCTAACTTACGGTGCTCAAACCTGGTCATTGACTGAGGCTCAGAAGTCGAAACTCAAGGTTTGCCAGCGGGCGTTGGAGCGCAGCATACTAGGTGTTCACAGAACTGATCGAATCAGAAACACGGAACTGCGGTCCAAAACTCAAATTGTAGATGTGGGTGCCAAGACCGCCAAACTGAAGTGAGACTGGGCTGGACATGTCTGCCGTATGCACCCGGAAAGATGGGCCACAATAAGTACAGAATGGGCCCCGAAAGACGGCCACCGGAGCAGAGGCAGACCAAAAAGGAGATGGCGGGACGATTTGGACGCATTCTGCTTGGGTTGGCGAGAGCATGCCAGCAATAGGGCCGAGTGGAGAAAAATGGGGGAGGCCTTTGCCCAGCAGTGGGACACCCAAACAGGCTAAGAAAAAAAAAAAAAAAAAAAAAAACTTAAGATGCGACTAAACCGGAATAAGGATGACTAATCGCCGTCAAAATTGCATGGACTAGTTATGGAATAGACTCTGTTCCTGTTTGGTCGAATCTACACACTAAAATAGTTAGTAGTAATAAACTAATAAAAAATAAACAAAAATTTAAATTACCTAAGCAAGTAAATTATTTCATATATTATATAGCAACTTGTACCGATGGAAGAGCGGGACTACCTGCCACAAGTATTTATTAACTTACTAGGTAGCCCCAAAGGACCTTTGTAAAAGAACAAAACTTATAAAATAATAACATTTTTCATTTTCATTTCAAAAGTAGCTCCAAATGGTTCGTGTAACGGTTGCTGCGTGCAGTTCTTTTTGGCTTTGAACTTGGCTGGACACGCTGCAGCGTGTCTAGATTTTCCCTCACTGCCCCGTTTAAATAATACACTTAGTACCTATACGTCACACAGGCCTCCTCTAGTCTCATGGATGAGAGGGAATGGGCAGTAGTTCCCACGCTGGCCAAATGCGGGTTGAGAACATCACATAGACCTTTGAATTTCTTCGAAGATGTAAGCGCCAGGGAAAGATGAACCTGATAGGGATGCATGCCGTCCTCCGCGTGATTTCGGGCCGCGCTCGGATAGCTGCTAATAGTGCTAATACCCCGTATGCAGTTCGCCGCTCTCGGACGTTTTTACGGTGCCGGTTAATGTACGGCCCAATAATTGGCATCCTCTATATCTATGTCTCTTTTTAACTTAAACAAAAAGAGAGAGATAACGATAGATGGACGCGTATTATCGGGCCGTACATTAACCGGCACCGTTTTTACTTGCTACGTAAACATTGGGGTCTACAGATTATATGATTTCATCACAATTTGTCAGTACAACATGTTGAAGTCAGGATTGAGTGTGTCGTACAGATGTATCAATCTGCAAATCTCCAACTACAATTTCATTCAGTGTGGCCAGTTGAAAGCGAAAATTGCCGCATTCAAACTTCTCTCGTAAATACTTTTTTCGCGTGTAAGTGTATTCATTTTCCTAAAATCAGTTAAAAGTTTACACTTAAAAACAAACAGAGCGCGGTTCGGTGCAATAAAGGTTGGCACTAGCACGACTCTCCAGTTATTTTTATTCCATCCACAAGCGGTTTTAAATTTGCGTCCAAATTTGAGAATTACTATGTAAAATATTAAAACAAATATTCTTTCTTAAATAGTTTTAAATTTTAAATTCAATTTATTTGAATGTAATTTGTGGATTAAATAAAACACTTGGCAGATCATGCAAGTTCCATGGTCCAAATTGTGATTTTCATGCAATGGGGTTGGCCGGTGAAAGCTAATTGTAGATGGCGCTCTTCTAGATTCCATACGATGAGAGAGAGAGAGAGACAGATGATCGATGGTCCCTAACTTGTATGGAAACCATATACAGTTCTTAGGCAAAAATCTTTCCCATAGCTTTAATCCGTAGCCTTTTATTTTTAGCCTTTTTCGGGAAACGGTGGATTACCACTTCGGGGCAATGCAGGACGAAATATAAAGTAATTTTCGCAAAAATAAATAAAAACTACTTCACGCCATACAAATTTTGCTTTTTTAGGGACCATTATTGGTGCTGTCAGTTTGACAGTTGCCAGCCCCATTAGTCAGCAAATACTACAATATACATACTGAGATAGACAGGCAACTCGACCAAATTGAGAAGGCATTTAATGCTTGCGTATACAGGCGACATCTCTTCTGCGGTAGTTACAACTTTTCTATGAATGTACAAAACATACAAAAAGTGCGTCGGTCGTAGGATTTGAACCCCGGATCATCTACTCCAAATACCACCGTCTGTACCCCTAGGCTACTGATGCCTTGTGACAATACGGCGAATTTTGAAATACCTTGACAGCCTAGCCTAGCAATCGCTAGAGCTTCAGAGAGTTCGCCAGCTATCAAGAAGGTGGCACTGTTTTCAATAAGAAACTGGATTTGCATTAAGTTCTAAGTTCGCATAGCATGTTAGTCAGTACAACTCGTTTGACGGTTGGATCAGCAGCACAACATGCCTCCAGACGATAGCAATTAGTCAGATTCTGACTAATTGGGGCTGACAAATCATGACATGTATAGACCCCATAGCTTGACTAATAATATACAGCGCCTAGTAACACCATTTATTAACCGCCTTCAAACATCCTTCAAACCATGGTAGCTACGTAAAATGTCAATGCATGACATATTTGACATTCATTCAGTGTTCTTCGTTGGGTGAGAAAGTTACGGCCGAATAGGCTATAATATATCTTCAGTTTTGTAATCTAAAAGTTTTGTGAAGACATGGCGGAGTAAGTAAAACCATCTGTATATTTTTATTATTACCTACCATTCAATACAATAGTACTGAGTTCTGATCCAATCCTTAATCGTGACTTAATTTAAACTACTTTCAGAGCATGACTTGTCCTTTCCGATGCTTTGACGCTGACATTGCTGAAGGATTTTGAATTTTTCGTATCTGTCATAGAGTTCATTTTCAGTAGCACTGATCAGTGCTTAGACATACAAAGGTCTAATGCACATATTATTTTGTGGAAATGATTTTATCAAAATAAGTAAATATGTTGTTAGAGTCTCTGGTTTAAAATTTTCAATGTCATTTGCCTGTAAATTTGTTAATTAATCATAAGGAGATACTTCGTTAAGTTGTTTAGCATAAGTGGGGCATAAGTAAAGGCTTACACTTGAAGGTTATCTGAAGGTGACTCCTAGTGGTGCTAAGTAGGCTTGTTGTCCTAAAGCATATTCATATCAGAATGTATTGAGTTACTAATACACTAGAAAATTAGTTAGATTATTATCATATTTCGTTTAATCCTAGATTGAATGACATCCCAATAATCCCTTAACCCAAGGTCCATAGTTCAAGACTTGTGACATTCTAACACTAACAATTATTCTTATAAAAAACAGCAATACCAACTATATAATAGCAACTATATCTGTGCTAACTGTACATATTCCTAACATACAGGGTTAAATGATGAATCTGCTTCAAACCCTGCCTGCTGTAATTGATACCTTTTATGATGTTTGCAGAGCTAAGGCCGACATTGCCCTCATTGGGCTGGCTGTGATGGGTCAGAACCTCATCCTCAACATGGATTCTAAAGGATTTGTAGTTTGTGCATATAACAGAACAGTTGCCAAGGTATTTATTTTCGTCTCAATAACATAAAACTTTCTCTTTTAATAAGTTAGGTTAAAAACAATTTTATACTAAGTATTATGATTTTCCTGTTAATTAAGTGTAAATATGTACTTTACAGGTAGACCAATTCCTTGCCAATGAGGCAAAGGGAACAAAAATAATTGGAGCAAAATCTTTAGAAGATATGGTTGCCAAACTCAAAACGCCAAGAAAAATTGTTCTTTTGGTGAAAGGTAAAAAAATATTTGTTATATATGACTTGTGCCATCTTTTTAATGGAATTTAGGCACATGGAGTGAGCCTGAAATGTATTTTATTTTTAAAATTATGGCTCACCATGAACCTACTAGTACAGTCGCCATCACATACATCGGAGCAAACAAGCAACTCACAAACATCTGAACACAACTCTATTTTCAGGGCATTAGGGTGCATGTGCCGATATTTTTGAACACCCTGTAGTGTACCGATGTATGTGATGGCGACTGTACACTTGACCTTCCAATATTTAGGGTTCTCTTTTCTGGATGGTTTTGAGAAAAATATTTCAGAAGGGACGGAGATAAAAATAAAGTATACTTTTTATGTTACAGCCGGGTCAGCGGTGGATGAATTTGTTTCTAAATTAGTACCACTATTGGAGAAAGGAGACATAATAATTGATGGTGGTAACTCTCAATACATGGATACACAGCGCTGGTGCAAGGCACTGAAGCCCACTGGTATCCACTATTTGGGGATGGGTGTAAGTTCATTAATATCTTGAAACTATTTCATTGAGTAACTGCTTAAATGTTCAATTTCAATCTGAAGTGAGTGGACATTCTCATCAGATTACGGACAGCAATTACAGTGACCGTTTCGATGCTTTTAGCCAGTCTTTTCTAAATCTGTCTACGGAATCCGCTGCTGAGAAGCGTTGCCGAAGTGTACTCTTCATGATTGCCCAATATTCCTCGATGGGATGTACCTCAGAGAATTGATTTCATGCCGCATTCGCATATGGCCTACCTCACCATTGCTTTAGACCCAAATTTTTCGGCATAAATTGACGTTTGGTTCTCATTCAGGTGTTCATCTTTGCGAACAGTATAGTACTGGGTATGGGTAGAACAGAATAATCCAGTTTGACGTAGGTTTCGTCGTCTTGAATTATGCAATGTTCATTTTTGGTTAAAACCATGTCGTTTAACTTTCGAAGATATAACATTTGCAGCCTGTTTTGGAGTTTGTGTAGGCTTCCTTTGCTTTCGATAAGTTACCAAGTCGTTACGCTCTTCTTCTGCTTTCTTGGCGCTCTGAACTCCTACAGAAATTCTGCACTTTTTAGCCACATCTCTTATCGAAGTACTGGGCGAGATTGGATTGATCGCAATATTTTAGAGTCGATATTGCAATTATGTGAGCCAGTTCTTCGACCACTTTTCAGCTTGTCATTAAAATAGTAGTCTTCCCCGTACTTTTTAATGACATTGTAAACCGCTGAACGACTCACCTTCTCGAGTTCTGCGATCTTTCTCATGGACATACCCTTTTCTCGTATGTATTTGTCCACAATTCGTTTTCGTTGATTGGGTGTTAGGCCTCTCATTTTTGAAATTAAACGTAATCCGAAAAAAATTATTAAGTAATGAGTTCAATACCATAGCATCTATGAAATAAAGCGACGTTCATATTTTTAAACCAAATAAAACAAGAATGGCGGCCAGCTAAAGTTGTCCTTATACTTTTCGATACAGTCTTTACATAAAACAAAGTCGCTTCCTGCTGTCTGTCCCTATGTACAACCCGGTCACAATATCTGTGCACCTGGCCTCGTGACGTCATATCGGCGGTCTGGGTACGGTGTGAAAAAAAGTTTTTTCGAGAAATGTGGAGGTAAAAAAAATTTACTAACCTTTTCAAATCAATTTATTATTGATGAAGGGTTTGTTATTAAAAAACAATAATTTTGATTACAAAAACATTGCGAGGTGCACAGATATTGTGACCGGGTTGTATGCTTAGATCTTTAAAACTACGCAACGGATTTTTATGCGGATTTTTTTAATAGATAGAGTGACTCAAGGGGAAGGTTTATATCTATAATACATACCCGTGCGAAGCCGGGGCGGGTCACTAGTGAATGATAAAAAAAAATATACAAAGAATCTTTTCTTTCAGGTGAGTGGGGGAGAAGATGGCGCGCGATATGGTCCATCGTTGATGCCTGGCGGCCACCCGGCTGCCTGGCCGCACGTCAAACCTATATTCCAGGTACATACATACCTACGTAAATGTACTCTTTGCATGAACACAAAACATGATGATAAGATAGCAAAACTCAAGAACACTTGTTACTTATGAGGAAAATATTTGAAAGTTAGTCTAAATGGGTGGAATTTAATTTTACTACAAGTTTTAGTGTTCATAATAGTACATTACTTACCTAGGGCGGTTAAACAAAGAATGTCTCAGATCGCAGGTATTTGACGCCCGAGCCGAAGGCAAGGGCGATAAATATGCGCTCTGAGGCTTTCTTTATTACCGCCCGTGGTGAGTACAAAATTTTACGTCTCTATCTGGCCAGGAAGTGGGGTTTTCCGCACGCATAGCGTGCGGTAATTCCTACTTTATGGCCAGGTATGACGTAAAATATTAAATAGCAATGCTTAAGATTAATTATATATATACCAACAATTTCAGTATTGTCAGTCATTTTGATTTGTTCTTGTGTGAACTTGGTGTTTTACTTCATTGATTTGTGTTCTATGTAGTCATAAAATTGAATATAACTCAAGGTAAAATGGTTGTAAAGTGTAAAAGCAATAATGTGGTGTACAGGCTATCTGCGCTAAAGTGAACAACGAGCCCTGCTGCGACTGGGTGGGCGAGGACGGCGCGGGCCACTTCGTGAAGATGGTGCACAACGGCATCGAGTACGGCGACATGCAGCTCATCTGCGAGGCCTATCATCTCATGAAAGATGTTCTAGGTAAAATACTTCGTGTACCTTGTCATTTCATTTTATTACTATCTATATCATATCATAACCATACGTCGGACTATAGGGGGCAGTTTGAGGGCAAGGTAAGGTTTACAAAAACATCTTAACTTACGAGTGTTATAATGTATTATTTGTAACATAGTTAATTAAATTAGTTACCCGTTATCATTTATTCATCTTTAATGTGTAAATACTCTTTGAAGTGATGACTGATAGCCCACTGAAGTGGCCACTTAAAAAACAAATAAATAGCTGACATGCGTCATTATGACTGTTGTTCATACTTATATTTGTTGGTAGAGTGCCGTCTAATCAATAGAAAGATTTGCTTTATTTGTTAATTTGCATATCTATGTATTGCAATGGATACGATACTACGACAGCACTCCGAACTTAAGTCACAGAAAGGTCACATTATTAAAATTTCACATTATAAATACTAGGTACCAAATACTAAGTTCAAATACTCGAAAGTGAATTGATTGATTTGCGAACCTTACCTATCATTCTGACATGCCACGAAAATGCCCGCTGGAGTCCGACGTTTGATCATAACATAAGATATCTAAATTACAAAATATTTTGACAAAACCCTGCGATAAACTATGACCTAAAATTTCAGGAATGGACCAAGGGGAAATGGCGAAAGTATTTGAAGAATGGAACAAAGGCGAGTTGGATTCGTTCCTCATCGAAATCACAAGAGATATCCTTAGTTTCAAAGATTCAGATGGTAAGATTGTAATGTAATGATCTAATGATTATGCTGAGTCAGTAAGATTGCTGTTATCATTGATACCTAAGTCATTGCGATTAATATGCGACAAGGTTATGCCGGCGACAATGTAAAAAAATGATCTCCAGGTTTGATTGATTTCCTGCGTAGGTAAATACCTGCTGCCGAAGATTCGGGATAGCGCGGGGCAGAAGGGCACGGGCAAATGGACGGGCATCAGCGCGCTGGAGTACGGAGTGCCGGTCACGCTAATCGGCGAGGCCGTGTTCGCGCGCTGCCTCTCCGCGCTCAAAGGTCAGCCACACCCCGACTCTATTGCATTCGGTTAATGTAGGTACGGCACAATAATTTGCGTTAACGTAACGTCTTTCTCTCTCTCTGTTTGCATGGCCATAGGTTTAAAAGCGACAAACATATAGTGGACGCAGATTATTCTGCCCTACATTACCCGGACCCCTCCCCTCGGATGTCTCGAATTTCTACATTATTTTCATTGAGGCTTGGTAAATGACCCCGGGGAAGTTATATATTATCGTCAAATTACGTTTTATTCGTCATTTGCACGCCTCATCATCATCAATATTAAGAGGGCCTGGTCCTCTGTCGTTGCAGCATTCTCCACTCGTCTTTACTTCTTGGTATGTGTGGCTACAGCACCTAGCACCTGCACGCCTCAATAAAATAAAATAAGCTACGTATATGTAATAAGTTTACATTTTGTATATATTGAACCTATATTCCACAATAGCTGCAACTCACGGGTTGACTCGTTTATTGCCATCGTCCCCAGACATGGACTCCTTGATATATTGCCCGAAGTGTGTGCTGGCGAAGAGCGGCTTCCGTTGGAGGGATGTTTTCTATAGCTGTCTTTGCCTCTTCGTAAATAGATATTTTCTGCATTCGTTTTGACTGTTGTGCATGGGCTTGAGCTAAAATATAAAATCTTGGAGTCGTTCTTACGTCATTCGCTACAAAATAGATTATAACAATTTTATATTAAAATACATATTTTAATATAAAAACCTACGATGAATTTGTGTCAAACTAGTTTATACTTACCGGTCGTACATTGTAATAATAAATTTCTGAATAAAAGTGTCGCAATTTTCCGTTCCGTGCCTTGATTCCGCAAGTTGCTTCAAGGTAGGCATTCCAGGCGTCAAAGACACTCTTTTTACCTCTTCGATTAAAAGAAGACACCGTGTCGCATCCTGTCAAGGCATGGAAAATTGGCAGTACTTCGGCTCTTTCTGGTCCTGTAATGTGTAGGAATACATTTGTTAGGATGCATTTACTGCGGAAATTTACACGTTTTCATTACCATTACATGACAAACACGTACCTTGTGCATTGGCAATAGAGTGGGGAATATAAGAATGGTTTTTGTCTGTACCCATGTGGATCCACAACTCATCTTATTCCGGCAGCTTTTGAATACACGAGACTGCTACGACCACCACGTCTGTATCTACAGTACGAATCATAACTTTTTTATGTCCTTGGTCCACAGCGTCAGCAACATGCAGTTTGTCATGCCCTTAGTGATGAAAACGTGTAAATTTCCCCAGTAAATGCATACTAACAAATGTATTCCTACTACATATTACAGCACCAGAAAGAGCCGAAGTACTGCCAATTTTCCATGCCTTGACAGGATGCGACACGGTGTCTTCTTTTAATGGGAGAAGTAAAAAGAGTGCCTTTGACGCCTGGTATGCCTACCCTGAAGAAACTTGCGGATTCAAGGCATTGTTGGACGGAAAATTGGCAGAAGCGGACACTTTTATTCAGATATGTGTTTACAATGTACGACCGGTAAGTATAAACTAGTTTGATACAAATTCAGCGTACCTATTTTAGTATAAAATAGTTACAATCTATTTTGTAGCAAATGACGTAATAATGACTCCAAAAATTTATTTTTTAACTCAAGCCCTTGCACAATAGTCAACGAATGCAGAAAATATCTATTTATGAAGAGGGACAGACAGCTATAGAAAACATCCCTCCAACGGAAGCTGCTCTTCGCCAGCACACACTTCGGGCAATATATCAAGGAGTCCAAGTCTGGGGCAAGCCTTAGTGCCTCTCCAAAAGCTTCCGATTCCTTCTTCTTGGCGCTGGAGAATGGAAAACAGTGAATGGGCTCCTGTTTGGTCAGATTTACCAGATGTAGCAAGTGTGTGCCTGGAACTCACTCATTGCAGGTGCAAGAAAGGGTGCAAAAATCGTTGCAACTGCATTAAAAGAAAATGGAAGTGCACAGAAGTATGTCTGTGTGCCGGAAACTGCGGACATTAAATTGTTTTTCTCAAAAATGGCCCGCAAAGTGAACATAACTCGCTACATATTGGAAGGTAAAGTGTATAGTTGAAGGCCGGATCAAAATTAAAAAATAAAAAACATTGCAGGCCGCCTGGAATGTTACATATGAATTCCTTTATTTGTCGAGTACCAAACTTTTTAAAAAGTAGAAACTGGCATATGAAAGACGGCACAGGTCGTATTCAGCCAAATCAAGTCGTATTTTTCTGTTGCAAACGCGACATTTTTGTATGTGTCATTAAAAGATTGCGTTTTTCGGTGGAAAAATACACTTGCGATTCTGTTTAAAAAAATATATGACGTTTAATTTTATGTCATTTGCAGTATCCTCAATTTGTATTTAATAATAGTGCTTGATTTAAATTTAGTCTTTTTTATTCCCCCATTTTTGAGAAAAGCACTATATTAGCCTCAGCCGGAATGGCAATTGCAGGCTTCGTATTATAATTAAACGGACTCGCAAGCTCGTCCGTTTAAACAAAATACTCAGCCTGCAATTGTCTCCTTCCCGGCCACGGCAATAATGTACTATTTCATCACACTTGCTCATAAATGGTGTTATTCCTTGCCTGTATACAGAAGGACAATGGCCTAAATTGTACCCGCGGGAAATAATGGCCCCATGGGAGTAATGAGCTTGTGTGTGATCTGATTGGTTAAGCAAATCTGGACGGCAAGAATTCTGCTCTGTGATTGGTTGGAAAATAAAATCGAGCATGTGGTTCTTGCATGCTGCAAGAACCACATGCTCCATGCTCTGTGATTGGTTGAAATATTGAAGCTCCGCCCTCCACTCGCACTGATCTAGAAGTGAAGTTGTCAATTTCGTCAACATTTGATTGATGCGCTTGTATAAAACATAGATTTTTTCATCTCTCCTGTTCTGAAAGTTGACTTTTCATGGGCATATAGCCGGGTGGAAAATAGCGTTTTCTCCCCTAGGGTGGAAAGTAATTTTTGCGTATTGTAAAATACCATAAAATCTAGTAAATTTGTTGTTTGTTTGTTTTTGTTTGTTTGTTTCAGTTTTTTTGTAAGTTTGTTTTGTTTTTTGTTCGTATTTTTTTTTGTTTTTGTTCTGTTTGTTTTTGTTTTGTTTGTTTTTTCACGTGTCGGCATGGCCCTCTAGATTAGTTCCGTCGCGGCCTACTCGATTACAATCGAGTAGGCCGTGGCAAGTGGCTAGTGCAAAGAGGTTAGAGGTTGGATATAGTTTTAATTATTTTACTTAGGTATATCTAAAATCGAATAATTAATTTTCCTCACAGTCGAAATGAAAAGTAGAGTGTTTAACTCGGGTGAAATTACCCATTTCACCCTCGAACTATTGGCGCTCTCACTTCGTTCGAGCGCCAGAAATATCTCGGGTGTAATGAGTCACTTTCAACCCTTGGTTAACAATCTACTATTCTGTCTTTTGTGGTTATGTATTTCCTCGCAAATGTGATGAAAAACATTGTGTATAACACGGGCGTAAGAATATTGCAAACTCGAGTTATCAAAATCTTTCTGTCAAGAATTTTTCGTATCCGTATACATGTATTATATTTATACAACTGAGACAGGGTCATTTGTTTCGTTTTGTTAATATAGGTACTTTTTTTTATTAGGCACACATATTTAGTTGTGATTATGGAAACTGTAGATACACATTCTAGTACTGACACTAATATCAGGTCAAATACTGTAAAACATTATTTTCATGTCTCGAACGCATCATGTGTTAAGCTACGGTAGCCTAGTGGTTCAGGCATGCGGCTGTCAAGCGGCGGTCGTGGGTTCGAATCCCGGCTCGTACCAATGAGTTTTTCGGAACTTATGTACGGAAATTACCGTTAGCTTTTCGGTGAAGGAAAACATCGTGAGGAAACCGGTCTAATCCCAATAAGGTCTAGTTTTCCCTCTGGGTTGGAAGGTCAGATGGCAGTCGCTTTCGTAAAACTAGTGCCTATGCCAAATCTTGGGATTAGGTGTCAAAGCGGACCCCGGGCTCCTTTAGGGGCACAACCGGGAATAATAACGCTAGGAGGATGATGAACGCATCATGTGACTAATGACATCTATACATGCACATTGTCTCTGTTTGACACGTGTTCACCACAGTGATAGCTCATCTGTGTGCGATAGATAAAACTGTACAATATGGTTTTTTGAGTGTATTGACCTGGTAAAGGTCGCGGGAGTCCGAAGGATGAGGGCGGCGCAGAACCGGGCCTCGTGGCACTCTTAGGGAGAGGCATTTGTCCGGCAGTGGACGTCTTTCGGCTGATATGGTGATGATGAGTATATTGTGTTTATAGAGGAGCGTGTGAAAGCCAGCGGCGTGCTTCCCGGCGCCTCGTCGAAGTTCACCGGCGATAAGAAGGCGTTCCTGGAGCACCTGCGCAAGGCGCTGTACGCCAGCAAGATCATCTCGTACGCGCAAGGGTTCATGCTGCTCAGGGAAGCAGCCAAGGTGCGCACTTTTATTTTTCTTTAGTTGCTCATATCGATATTGGAGCCTGTCACCATCTGGGGAGTTTCATTAAAAGTTGTAGGTTAAGGTTGACTACAGTGATGTTTAAGTCACGTCTAAACTGTCGGTTTTGTTACGAAACGTATAACGGCCGTAAAGCTCGGTTTTCCTAGGCTAGCGGTGCCGTTGCCGTCATATGCCGGCGACGTAGACTATCCGTCTCTTTCCAAGTGTTCCAATTAAAAAGAGGTGGATAGTCTACGTCGCCGGCATATGACGGCAACGGCACCGCTAGCCTAGGAAACCAGAGCTAAAGAGCCTATGCACACCGCGTTTTTTAAATGCGCACTTGACGTGCGTTTGTGTTAAGGTGGTTCGACGACCATACAAAACGTTTTTTGACATTCGCTGGCTAAGGACGTGATATTTTAAGAAACTTATAAAATAAATAAATAAATTGGCATTTTTATTTGCGCGAAATTTCCCCTTTCCTAGAATAAACTTGTATAAACTAGAATAATTTGAGAAATTAGTTTGTCACGTGATATTTTGATAAAACGATTATTCTCAAATTATTCTAGTTTATACAAGTTCATTCTAGGAAATGGGGAATTTCGCGCAAATGTAAAGCCAAGTTATAAAAGATTGTTACATAAGTTTCTTAAAATATCACGCCGTTAGCCTGCGAATGTCAAAAGACGTTTTGTATGGTCGTCGAACCACCTTAACATGTGATTCGATACAAAAGCACGTCGACGGCGTGTTTATAAACGCGGTGTGCATAGGCTCTTAAATGGACGTAAATAAATGAAAAATGCTCAACGGATGGATTGAACATTGCTGCAAATTATTACCATTTATTACATTAGGTTTTTCCATGCGTGAGTAATGTCTTTCAACAATTATTAGCTAATTAGTCAAGTATTGAGGACTTGTACTTCCCAGTTAAGTGTTTCGGCACGATGACTATAAGATGGACAATATTATGATCTCATAACATAAAGCTGCTCTATTGATGGAACTGGAAGTGGCTGGTTGAAGCCGTATAAAGAAAACTACAATGGGGGAGAAAAATCATGAATAGATATTTAAATTGTTCGAAATGACTAAGAGTGGGGCGCTCGTGTATGAACGGATGAGTACCTATAACACCTATATGCTTACGACTGTAATAAGACATTTTGTGTGTGTCTGTGTGTGTGTGTGTGTGCGTGTGCGTGTGCGTGTGCGCGTGCGCGTGCGCGTGCGCGTGTGTGTGGGTAAAAACAACTAGTAACACCTACATTTATTCCACAGGTCCACCAATGGAACCTGAACTACGGTAGCATCGCTCTCATGTGGCGCGGTGGCTGTATCATCAGGAGTGCGTTCCTGGGCAACATCAAGGTAAAATTACTACTATTTAATATAGTTATCATCATCATTTGCCTTTACGTCTGTTTAAGACGTTTCAAACATTATAGAGAATAGGGGTACACCGTTTTTGGTGGAGAACGGTTCGATCATCCACATGTACGTCAGAGGTTCTAGTGTTGGTATGTTGTCTGCGCAGCCGTGTACTAGCTAATGCCCCAAACGTGTAAATTATATTTACCAAAAGATAACTAAACTGAACTGAAACCAGGTTTCGTCACAGACCTTTCCGCCGTCAACGATTGTAAAGAGATACATGTCAACGTTAAAAATCGACAATCAGTACCAACACTTATAGCCCTACTCGTAACATAAATGGATACTTTTAAAACACACCTACCGTCTTATCATATCAGTATAGATCAGTCAGTATCAGTTATTGATAGTATCAAATCAATATTATCAATAATATATCGTCGAGTGACAAGCAAAAGTCACTGCTCTTGAAAACCTCGTATCTCGGGTACATAGTCGATATCGAGATACGACCGTTGATTTAAGTAGGTATTTGTTACTAAGTGAGTTTTGCTTGTCACCCGACGATATATGCATATTATCAAGATTCACCTAAGAACTCGAAACACAGACAATCATATTCTTTTCGATTGTTACTGAATCCAAAACAACTTTATTAGGATTTTGTAGCATATATAACGAAGCTGGAGGTCCCGGGTTCGAATCCCGGTCAGGGCATTTATTTGTGTGTTTATCACGAATATTTGTTCCTAAGCTATGGTAGCCTAGTGGTTCAGGCATGCGGCTGTCAAGCGGCGGTCGTGGGTTCGAATCCCGGCTCGTACCAATGAGTTTTTCGGAACTTATGTACGGAATTACCGTTAGCTTTTCGGTGAAGGAAAACATTGTGAGGAAACCGGTCTAATCCCAATAAGGTCTAGTTTTCCCTCTGGGTTGGAAGGTCAGATGGCAGTCGCTTTCGTAAAACTAGTGCCTATGCCAAATCTTGGGATTAGGTGTTAGGTTAGGCACGACCGGGAATAATAACGCTAGGAGGATGATAATCACGAATATTTGTTCCCGAGTTATGGATGTTATATATGTATATAAGTATCTATATGTATTTATCTATTATATATATCGTCGCCTAGTACCCACAACACAAGCCTTATTAAAATAAATAAAATAAAATTGATTAATTTCAGGCAAAGACCCATATTTTTACATAAGGAAACAAAAGTAATAATAATAATAAAACAATTGACACAAACATTTACTTTTATATGCAACACTGGGCAAAGATCATTACCTTATTTGGCCAGTGATGATCTTTACCCAGTGTTTTGTCATTGGGCAGTCCAGGCGCTCAGCAAACATATTCAGGATGGTGTTAGAACTGCCGCGGCTAACCGTGGGCCTAGGTTGATTTGTGTAAGATTGTCCCGTAATATTTATTTATTTATATACGTATTATTCCTTTGCAATCGATTGTTACTCAATTCAATAAAACTATAAGGATTTTGTAGCATCAAGTCCTTTTCACTACTAGTCACAATACTTAAATAAATTCCGGTTTTCATTAGCAAATTAAGGTGTTGATTATATAAGGTGCTAACAAATTAAGTACCAATATTTTAAGAGGTGTTACATTACATCAAAACATTTAACTTTAACTAGAAATTAAGAAAACTTTTTATATGATATTTTTGTTTTAATTTCCGGAACAAAATAAATAAATTAAAATTGCGCCCAAACATAATCATCCTGTGCTTAGCTGACAAGATGTTTAACACTTTCTTTCAAGTGAACATCTTCGTTTGTGACAATTATTTGTCTAATACCCTGAGAACTTTACGGTTTCGCTCTATGAAAACACAACAATATATCGATATCAGCCATATTTTTACACCAAAAAATAGGTTGGGTAATTTGACTAAATATTCATTAATAATCCACCTAAATTTAATACCGATACGGTAAAAAATAATGAAAAGTAATCTTCATAAATTCCGTAAAAATCAGGCGAAAATGGTATAAACTTTCTTTACTTTATAATTGACTACGTCTATATACGTTCTTTGGGATACGCGCATAATCCACTTATTTTTGTTAAGGCGCTCTTATTAGACGATATTTAGGTATTTGCGGAGGTGAGGCAGACGGAGCGGGAGACGCGCGTCCCGCGCACCCCGCTAACGGCCTTATTCTGTTGGCATCAGTATTCGGCTCGTTTTTGCGGATCATACGATCAAATGTTTGTCTTCTTGAATAATTGTTTTATTTTTCAAATCTTGGTTGATTTGTGTAAGATTGTCCCCAAATATTTATTGTTTATTTATTTATATCTATTTTTATAGAAAATATGGAATAATAGGTAGTTACAGTTCTTAAGTACATCGTAGTATGATGACATCAATTATGGACACTTACTTTCCAAAGATATGTTAGTACAGATTTCTTCATCATCAATCCACCTATCGTTTTCCCAGTTCCTAGGTGGGTGCTTCCGTTTTCCAAATACGTAGAACTGATAAAATAATAGTACATCTTCACTTCCTAAGGGTGAACGTCACCAATTATGGATTGTACTAATATATGACGACCGCTTTAGCCTAGTTGGTAGTGACCCTGCCTACGAAGCAAGAGGTTCTGGGTTCGAATCCCGGTAAGGGCATTTATTTGTGTGATGATGAGCACGAATATTTGTTCCTGAGTCATGGATGTTTTCTATGTATTTAAGTATGTATTTCTCTATATAAGTATCTATATCGTCGTCTAGTACCCATAGTACAAGCTTTGCTTAGTTTGGGACTAGGTTGATTTGTGTAAGATTGTCCGCAAATATTTATTTATTTTATATTACAGTTTTTTTAAACCGAAATAAAATCGATTATTTCTAGGTAAAGTTATAGCGCCGGTTAACGCCCGCTTAAGAAACCATCAAAAATAATAAACAAATAGCTATGTTCATCTATTTATCTCCTGGCAAATTATATTGTTACCATATTTATTACCTTTGTTACATAAGTATGACTGACTGATCAAAACCATTGTTAGTCAGAAGAGCATTTTATTATACAGGTTGGTTATTTTAAGACCAGCAAGTTCTTCAGTACATGACTTTATAATAGCGTTTTTTTGTATTTTTCATTTTTAATCGTTATTCTAAGATGCTTTACACAAGAATCCAACAAATGTTCCAACCGGAAGTAATTATATAAATTTAAATTAAGCTTTAATTGTCTTTTTTTGTTTGATTTATATTGAATTTTTTAAAGACCGAGAAAAATGGCATGAGATCGAGGACGCTTTTACCTTAATATACATTTATATTAAGGTAAAAGCGTCCTCGATCTCATGCCATTTTTCTCGGTCTTTAACCAACTGCATCCAGCTAGGTCCGGCGACCTCAGTTATGTCATTGGTCCAACGTCTTCGTCGTCTACCTTTCCTTCTTTTGCCTTTCGACCCTGACCAGTTTGTTGCTTCCAGTGCCCATCTTTTCTCCTAATATCTGGCGATATATGGCTTTTACCCGAATGGGGTCCATATAAGAAAGAAAAAATGGCATAAATCTTTTAGATTTAGTAAATATGTACTAACACAAACAATATGAAATAAATAAAGCTTAAATAAATATATATATATATATAAACTAGCTGTTGCCTGCGACTTCGTCCACGTATAACATGTTATCGTCTAAATGTTTGTTTAAGAAATTTAAATGTTTGTTTAATAAAAAAAAAAATGAAATTAGTTTTGTACAGTCAGCATCAGATAGTTAGTAGCAGCCTAGGTAACCAAATATATCGTAACACGTCTTTATTACTATAGGAGTAAGGATGTGTTACGATATATTTGGCTACTTTGGCTGCTACTAACTATGTGACGCTGACTGTACCTAGTATTTTAGTAAACAGTCTAAAACCTAAGAAACAAATCTCTCTTTATTTCAAAATGTCTTGCTCTCTATACAAACTTAGAACCCTCTATGAACTCTCATAGTAAATAGTCTGAAACCGAAGTTACAAATTTCTTACTTTAAAAATGTCTTGCTCTCTATACAAAATTCGAACCCCCTTTTAACCTTCTTAAGTGATGAGTTAAAAAAACGCTGAAATAAGTTTTGTAGTATTTTAGCAAACATTCTAAAACCGAAGTTACAAATCCCTTACTTTAAAAATGTCTTGCTCTCCATACAAACTTTGAACACCCTTATAATCCCCTTTAGGGGATGATTTGCAAAAACGCTAAAATAAGTTTTGTAGTCTAAACAGGCTAAGTTCGAAGTTACAAATCTCATACTTTATAATTTTATTGCTCTCCATACAAACTTTGAACGCTTTTCAGGAAAAAAATAAAAATAAAACACAATTCTAATAGGTTAGTATTTTTTCTACAAAATATCAAGCCTCTAGCTAAACAAAGTGTTTCCCATAAGAACCTTGCACCGCTTTTTAACCCCTTAAGGGGTGAAATTTTCCAAAACGCTGGTAGTACTTTTTTGTATTTTAATAAGTAGGTACTTAATCTTTCTACAAAGTTTTAAGTTTCTACCTTAAAAAAAGTTTCCCCCATACAAACATTGCACCTCTTTATCCCCCTCTTAGCGGGTGGAATTTTCCAAACCACTGAAAGTAATTAACCTGTATATTTGTATTCTAATAAATAATCTTTCTACACAATATCAAGTCTCTAGCTAAAAAAAAAGTTCCCTCCATACAAAATTTGCACCCCTTGTTAAGCCCCTTTTAGGGGCAGAATTTTCCTAAACGTTGAAAGTTGTGAACCATTTTTTTAAATCTCTTAAGATATTAACACTGCCTTCACTGTATATCCTAGAAGTAGGTATTTTTGTCAAGACCAATCCAAGCATGTTCAGTAACGTTTCAGAAGGCCGCAGATTTCCGACACGTAAACAATACAAACATAAATTGAAAACTTTGCAGGGTAGCAACAACACAGCGCTAATCAGAGGTGGAATCTTGGGAATGGCACCAAACATTTTCAATAAAATTCCAGACCAAATTAAACACTGGATATTAATAAATTTAAAAGACAATTGACTTCATATTCAGATTCAGATTCAGATTTGTTTATTATCATAATTTTACAATTGAAATCATAGTACAATGAATATTCAGATACAAATGTGTTAAAATTATGACTTGTCAGTTACAATTAAATACAATAGATGTGTACAGTTGTGTACAGAATTGTTATTATTTGTAAATAGTTTAATAATACTCATACTCATAGCATAATGCTATTACATAAAATAGAGAAAGAAAACATAAAACAAATATTAACATCAAGCTTTTAAGATCTTGTTATTTAGTAATTTGAAAAAAAATCAAGCAATAGTTGTTTTGCATGGAAGCGAAAAGAGTTGTCGTTCGTTATGGTTTTAAGGTTTAAAGGACTTCGGAAGTTTTGTGCCTATTCTAAGCCTGGGCGAGGTTGTTTTGAAGTGGGTACTTCTTTGCTCGCGTTCTTGTATAGGGGTACAGTTCAAAATGTATCACGTGACTTCCGGAATAACTTTTTGTAGAGAAGCCTAATCTGATTTCAAATAATTGTTTGTTACATGTTTTAATCCTTCTTTATTTGCCATTAGTTGTTAATCACAAAATGTTATTTAGTTTATGTGACGGGCATGAAAACTATGCTGACATGAACGCCATTTTCAATGCCTCGCGAGTCAAACGAGCTACGTCAGTCAATGTTGCTATATATACCGATTTATCTGTGCTTATACAGATTTTAGTGAATTAATGCAGATATATATTTAACGGGGACAGTCAACAAAGAAGTATCCACTTAAACTTAATTAACGGTTGTATCTCCGACACAACCCGCTTCTTTTTAAGTTATGAGCATTTCTCATTGATCTCGAACTATTTTCACCTCTCCTTTGAAATTCATTTGGATAACGTTTAACATACATCAAAACTTCCAATATATAAGTTGAAACTGATGTTAAGATACTAAGTTTTCTTAAAAGTTCGCGACACGTGTATCTGTACTTTGCATACGCTAGTACTCTAATTGCACGTTTCTGGATCTTTAGGATGCGCTCATAATCCGTACTGTTGCCCCAAAGCATTATCCCGTATGAAAGTTGAGAGTGTATGTACGCATAATACAGCTCTTTTAAGCAACTTTCTGACACAAGTGATCTTAACTGTCTTAGAGCATAGATCCCTCTTGCTAACTTACTGCATAATGTATCTATGTGATCTTTCCATGACATTATTGGATCATTTCAATCAATAGATCAATATTTGATTGAAAAGTGTTATTATACGACCCTACGACATAACATGGTTCCATTCCAGACATTCCTTAGTTATAGTATTCTTTAGTTATAGTATTTTTTGAGATTTTTGACATGTGTTTGAAGTATTTAACACCAATCACTGTATTGACATATTTTTTTTAATTTTTATAAATATATTAGCTGGCTGAAATATTTTGTAAACCTACATTGTGGGTAATGCACAGAGGTCTTATATTTTGTATACCAACAATACTTGTAAAAGTTGTAACCTATGTTTAACAAAATAAATTGAATTGTATTGAAAGTACTTAATTTGTATTCTAATAAGTAATCTTTATGCAAAAATTTAAGTATCTAGCTCTAAAAATAAAGTTTCCCCCATACAAACTTTGCACCCCTATTTACCCCCTTTAGGGGTGA
Organism: Epinotia brunnichana; assembly: GCA_963854355.1. Classification (NCBI taxonomy): domain Eukaryota; kingdom Metazoa; phylum Arthropoda; class Insecta; order Lepidoptera; family Tortricidae; genus Epinotia; species Epinotia brunnichana. Next base: position 30,974,016 of record OY977935.1, on the reverse strand, counting down.
AATTTCCAAAAATCCTTCTTAGCGTTGCCTACGTTGTAAAAGGTAGTTCTGGTGTAAATTTCAAATCTCTAGTCTTAGTAGTTTCGGCTGTGCGTTGATGAGTGAGTGAGTGAGTGAGTCATATTAATAACTCCATACCGACAAAAGGTATGTTCACTTAGATAACGTCACATTTATTTGCTTTAGTGGGCTTATTTTTAAAGGGGCGTGGCGGGGGAGGCTTTCTTGGTAGTTATTTAGAGAAGCAGCGGCGGCAGAGTGAGTGCGAGATGTGAAACGGCATACTTTAGTGTTTTGTGATGGGTATCATGTGCACAAACAGCTGGCAAAGTTATGCAGCTGTATAGGGGAACACCCTGTAGTACTTTGTACTTTGTACCCGACTGCCTCAGAAGGAAGTTTATGTTTTTCGAGCGTATGTATCATCATAATCATCATATCAGCCGAAAGACGTCCACTGCTGGATATAGGCCTCCCCCAAAGAGTGCCACAATAGCCGGTCCTGCGCCACCCGCATCCAGCGGACTCCCGCGACCTTTACCAGGTCATTAGTCCACCTTGTGGGGGGCCTAACCACGCCGCGCCTTCCGGTACGTGGTTGCCACTGGAGAACCTTTCCGCCCCAACGGCCATCGGTTCTACGTGCAATGTGCCCCGCGCACTGATACTTAAGTTTAGCGATTCGGAGGGCTATATCGGTTACCGTGGTTCTGCTGCGGATAGCCTCATTTCTGATGCGATCGCGCAGATAAACTCCCAGCATAGCCCTCTCCATCGCCCTTTGAGTGACTTTGAGCCTTCTTATGAGGCCTATAGTAAGTGACCACGTTTCCGTTCCATATGTCATCACTGGCAACACACACTGGTCAAAGACTCTCGTCTTGAGACACTGCGGAATATTGGACGAAAAGATGTGCCGTAGCGTATGTATGCATGTATGTCTATGACGAAGATGAGGAAGGGCCGTGGCCTGCTTCTGGTGGAGTGGCAGGATCTTTTTCCGCACTCGTTTTTAATAGAATCTACTAAACAGCAAGTAAATATACTTCAGTTCACCAACTCGTTTAGGACTTTAGACTAGGTAGTCGCTATCCGGCGCAATAGCCCTAAATGCTTTTGATATATTTCTGTATGAATAAATAAATCTATTATTCGTACAGTCCATAATTGGTACCATTACCCCCCCAACCATGTGCTCGTGTCCGAATCCGATTTACACCCGACTACTTAGGTACTAGGTACCTAACAGTTCTACGTATTCAGGATAACTGAAGATTTTTATTGACATCTTGTCAATATGCTCCAGCTACCTATTAATACGTTTTAGGTGCGGATGTAGCAACGCTTTAATGTAGTAAATATCGCATACCTTATATTTGTTATTCTATCATTTCGAATGTGTTCTCCAGCATGTATTAGCGTTTCCTATTCCTTTAAGTATTTTTATTTACCTTGATAACTCGAAATAATTGCTGCAAAAAGGCGTATTTGCGTGCCAGGTAAACATTCACAGGTCCGTCGTCGGCAGTGGCCACGGGCGTACTAAATTGTACTCGCCACCGCGCATGCACGACGCGGACACCCGGTTTTTCAGACAAATGACCAAATGTATTGAATTATCAAACATATTGAAATTCTAAGAAGCCGGTAGATAGATCTACCAAAAAGCTACCTATCACAACAAATTTCATTGTAATTTTCCAAATAACTTTTGAGATATTTCGAGTTTGGTGGTAAAAAAGCACTGTTTTGAAAGGCAAAATCTATCGAGGTTTTTGTAAGCAATCGTGATTTTACGAAGCACGAACATAGCCGATGAACTGAAGATATACATATCAAAAATTTGGATCTCTAGCAATAGTACAAGTATACTAATAATCGGTTTGGAAAAAGCACTTTTTCGATGCGCAGCTGCATACAGCGCCTTAATGAATAAACCTTTCTATAGGCCAGATGAAATTCAATATTATCTCAAGGTCGTAAAATATTTAATTAAAATGCCGTTATTTCCTGATGCATATATTTTTGGATTCAGGTAGTAAGTCTCAAAATTTGTGTACTCAAACATGTTTTCATTATAAAAATACTGATAGCATTTTTGCTTGTGGGTTAATTTTTTATCCTAACTTCCGGTCCATAGAATTATTGATGTCCATAGTAAAAGTTGTTTAAAATAACATTTAAAAGCCGTATACAAATAATTAGCCTGATATTGAATTATTCCCAATAAAACCGTAATTTTCTCAGGGTATAAGTGAAGTGGCCATTGACTCATGACAGTCAAGAGGTTTCATAAGATAATCAAAGAGGACTTAATCACGGATTGTTGACTATTTCATTAACAGGGTGTTTTTACGCTGTAACGTTGTTTCCCTAATTATCTCCAAAAAGTAACATAAACTTTTAAATGTTTCATACGTAAGTCTACTCCTAGAGACGAGTACTATCAGCTCTAAAAGTGTTGGTACCTAATTTGTTAGCACCTTATATATACGAGGTATAGTCGGTAATGCCTTTTCTCCAACATGCTCGGAAATGTCCGCCTTACTGTAGCAAAAATAGTCCGTGAAGTTCCTCGTTACTGCCGAGCGCAAATTTAAAAAGTTAATAGTCATTATTGTACAGTTTCAGCGGTCAGGAAACTGTATGAAATTCCATTACTGTATACTTTTTTACCTTTTAACCATATGTTTTGACTAAGACAAATCACTGCAAACAGCCAAATGCTCCTAAGTTTCAAGCCCAATAGGCAATTTATCACAACAACTTGCTATTGTTCGAATGAAACGAATGTATGGCTGTCTCTTTCCAACTATTGCAAGTTGGTGTGACAAATTGCGCCCGTTCGGCGTATTGATGATTAAGCGGTGTCCTTTGGCAAAGTGAATCCCCTGAACCCCCAGACCGTTTTAAGAAGGGGAGCCATCTTGATTTTTGATGCAGGCAGATGGGGGGGGTCCTTTATCAATAATGTGTTAATTTTACAGCAGCTTGTGTTTTAGGCTATTGCATTAAACTTGATGTCGATTTCGAATAAACGAAAGATGACAAAAACTTGAGATAAAAGAAAATAAGTTTCTATCAAAAAAAATTTTTTGGTACAAGCATTTATTGACGACTTTACTTTTCTGTATACCATCATCAACCACTCATTGAGACGATTCTAACGAGCCCAAACTCAAAAAAAAACTTCTGTCTCCATCATTAGATCAGCTCGATGGTACCACAATATTTAATTGTCATCCAGACTATACTAACATCCAAAATTTCAGCTCAATCGGATAACGGCAAGTGGCTGAAAAATCGATTGCAAATTTTGACGGACAACTTATATTTGTTATTATTTGTTATTTATTTAATTCTTTACAATATACATTGTGTCAAATAGGGTACATTACAATTAATTACAAAAAAAATAAGATTAGAAACATTAAACGAACTTACAACACTAAAATTTATCAAATTTGATTAACATGTCATGCATAACTTAAATCTACAATATAATTTATAATAGGTAATTCACAATTATTAATCCATAAATATGTCATGCTATATTAATTCTAGAATCATAATAACTTTACATGTCGTTTACAAAATCATCGATTGAATAATAACATTTGCTTACAAGAAGAGCCTTTAATTTACGCTTGAACACATTAACGTCGGAAATCTGCTTAAACTCTACCGGTAATTTGTTGAAAAGATGTACAGCCTGGTAATGCGCGGAATGCTTTACTATATTTAATTTGGGTATTAAACAATTTTTAAGGTCTTTCCTTCTTGTTGCAAGCCTCAAAACCCGGTCCTCTTCACTTTCTGTCTCGTTCAAATGTTTGACCAAACCCGTTAGAAGAACTTGAATGTAGAGGCATGGTACAGACAAAACTTGAAGTTTTTGAAAATGCTCCCTGCATGATACCCATTGCGGGATTCGAACTATAATTCTAATTGCCCTTTTTTTGCATCGTGAAGGCAATTTTGGTATTATATAGATAGCTGTTGCCCCACAATTTAATACTATATCTTAATTTAGATTCTATGAGGGCATAATTTTTACCTTTTTTCGTTAAAAAAAATGCAAATTAAATATCAGGAATAAATTTGGCATCCTTGATTTATATGAAAATGATACCAAGTTTGCCCTTGTAGCTTAATAAATATCGCCAGGTAATTCGGGGTAAGCCACCCCTCCCTCCCAAAATTTACATGTGAAATTTTGATGGCTCCCCTTCTTAAATCCATCTTTGAGTCGCAAGGACCAACTCTGCAAATAGGAAATCTCTTAATCACAAATCGCCGTATAATGAAGCCAACACCAGCAACTATTAGCACAGTATCATTCCGCATGACCTACATGACATTGGCATTGTGATAAGTTCGGTGTGTAACTTCAATGTCAAAGTGACGGCCACTTTGGCCTAGTAGTCCGTAAGCCCGATCTCAATATACCTACGTCTCATGACAACACGATAAAATGCATGGCACACGGTCGCAAAGTTGTGCTGAGCAAGGGTCAGAAGATTATCGCACATGGGGACCGATTTTTGACTTTCGAGCGCTCGAAATCAAAAGCGAGCGGTAGAAAATAATCGTATGCGAAAATTTGTCACGATTATTTTCGCATGAACCCAATAATAGGTATTTTTGAAATGCATCACTCGAAAGCTAGTGTTTTGGCTATTTATACTTTTGCGCTTCGTTGTACGCAGAAATTCGATAAGTACTGGTTATTTAAAATTGTATTCTACACATGGAATAAAAATAAAAAATCATTAGAAGGTGTATTTATAGCTATAATATTAATATTTAAGTGTTTTTTTTGTGTTTTATGCGTTACATAACAGAAAAAACTAAGATCGTAGTAAATAATACCTAGTAAACGAATCGTTTCGTTTCCCGCCTGTTATAAAAGCAATACAAATTACAAATGATACAATTTGTCACAACAACTTTCTTTAGTTAGAATGAGACAGCAATTCATACTTTTCATTCTAAGTATAGCGAGTTGTTGTGAATCATTGCCAGGCCTTTACATATTACTATATCTCTGTCTCTTTTTAACCTTTTTTAAATTATTTAACTTAAAAAACATACCCGCCAAAAGACTAAGTTCTTTGTTTTCAGCCACAAAATTCGGCAGAAAAATAATATAAAATATATTATTCTTTATTTATCTCTTTCTAAGTTCATTGTCAGTCCAAAATTAAATACAAGTGAAGTGTCCAAATTGTCGGCACTTATTTTCTACCGATAGAATTGAATACGAGTGGTCAATACCACTCGTTTTTGAATTTTCTATCGCTCGGATTTCAAAAAAAGTATTTCATCGTTTCTGACAGTTTTCGAGTGAAAGAGTCGAGCGCTCGAAAGTCAAAAATCGGTCCCCTCGTCGAAAGTTTGACAAATCCTTACTTCCGGTCAAAATTTTAAGGGCAGGTATAATTACGTCATGCGACAACTGTACGAGGTATGTGGAATCATTTAGCCCTTTACTTGTAGAGTCTAAGTCTGTCAGTCCTGAAATGGCCGATACTTGGTAGACGGTGCCAAAGTTGGCCACCTTTGGCGCCGTCTGCAAAGTAGCTTACGGACTATAGTTGGTAGGGACCCTGCCTACCAAGCCGGTGGTCCCGGGTTCGAATCCCGGTAAGGGCATTTGTTACCTACTCATAAACGTCCATCCAACCTTTTTGGTTAAAATGTCGTTTGAATTCGTTTCTCCTTTCCGGTAATTTAACACTAATGTTTGTGAGAAAGAAGTTTCATTTATAAAGGGGTTATCCTTTCAATTTTTTTCCGTTATTATTGGACAAACTATGTACGGAATATTTACCGTTAGCTTTTCGGTGAAGGAAAACATCGTGAGGCAAAACCGGTCTAATTCCAATAAGATCTAGTGTGCCCTCTGGGTTGGAAAGTCAGATGGCAGTAGCTTTCGTAAAACTAGCGCCTACGCCAAATCTTGGGATTAGGTGTCAAAGCGGACCCCGGGCTCCTTTAGGGGCACAACCGGGACGTATGATGATTGTTGGACAAACTATAAGTTGTTTTTGTATTTTTTGAAACAGGAGGCGTTCACCTCGAACCCCCAGCTGTCGAACCTGCTGCTGGACCCGTACTTCACGAAGCACATCGGCGCGTCGCAGGAGTCGCTGCGGCAGGTGGTCGCGCAGGCGGCACTCGTCGGCGTGCCGGCGCCGGCCTTCGGCGCGGCCCTCGCCTTCTACGACGGGTACCGCGCTGACGTCTTGCCCGCTAACCTTCTACAGGTAAACAAACTATACTAGCTATGCTATACAGTCACCGGCATTAATATATGATGGAACAAAGCCCGCGAATCTATCTGATGACAACTTTATTCCTAGAGCCGTAAGAGCGTGTCAGATATTTTTGCGGCCTTTGATTCATCATATATTGATACCGGTGACTGTACTACAGGAGCATTCCACGGAAAATTCCACCGATGTCCCGTTCGAACACGAATTTTCAGAAAATTTGTATGTTTTGGAGTTTCTTTTTCTGCGACAATAGAGTCAAATTATGGTCAGAATTATAACATTCCAAATAAATTTCAAAGATAACTCTATAGACAGAGATATACATATGTAGTGCATAATGGTTTCCCATCGTATTTTCACGGAAACGTACGAACGTGTCTTGCTATTTCAGTCGGTCACGCTACAAAAAGTACCGAGGTTGACTGATGTAGCAATAGCATGACAATTACGAACATTTCCGAGAAAATGCGATGGGAAACGATTATTCACCACATCTGTACACGCGTTTGAACGGGACAGCTCGTGGAATGCCCCTAACAACGAGTGCATAAAACGAACCTTCCTACCTGAGATGATTATACCGGCGAGGGTGGCTAGTTAAGTCGAGCGGTAAAATGGTTAATTTATGTCCGAGTTATACACACTGATTTTCACTTTGATTGCAGGAAAATAACGAATATATGCAAAATTTTATAAAATAATGGACATTCCCGCCACGTAACTTTTTAAAGTTTTTAAAATTCGTTTTCGGCACGTGATATTAGACTTAAGTACGTCATATTGCCAAAACATTTAATTTTTCGATATCTTTTTAAATAATAATTTACTTCTATTTTATCTGGTTTTATTAATTTAGTAATAGAAAACACGGATATGAAATTGATTAAAGCAAACCAATAGATTTACCAGTTTAATCTAAGAAAAAGTTTTATTGTACGTGTGGCTGTAGGCCCGATTATCTTAGTCTTAGTAAAAAAAGTACCTTATGCACTAAGAGCATAAAGGGGCATTTTGTGCAGCTTACATTCAGCACAAAGGCGAACTTTGCAACCATGAGAAGACGATGGGGAATGGATGAACATTTTAGAAGTGGCTGATTATTTTTTTGGTGATAGGAATAACCTTCCTTAGCACCAGAAAAAGTTGCAGACTGTTCAGCAGCGTCAATTATTTTTGAAAAATATAAACAGTTTCCTCACTTGTGTTATAAACAGTTTTGGGTTTAGGACGTTCCATTCCCAATTGTTTGCGTCCGACTATTCTCACCTCAAACTTAGTTGGCACATTATTGCAAAGGGGTATGGGTAAAAGTGTTGTAATTTTTTTAGGTGAACGGCCACTCGTAAAAGTGCTAGATTATGATAGATCTATTCAAAACAGACATATTTTGTTATATAATGTAATACTCTAAAGTGCACCGGAGCCGAGATATTTGCAATATATATTTCCACAGGTCATACTGAAATGTTATAAACAAAAGCTAAAACTTAAATATAATTTTATATATCTATGCGTATTACGATGTCCCCTAAACAATTATAAAAAAAACTTCCTTGGCCACTGCAAAAAAAAACAGACTGCTTTTGTCATACATGCCCTTTGTGTTTGTGTCCTAAATTTCCGATACAAAAAGATCATACGAAAATAAAGTGATGATGTTGATCAAGTCCAATTTATGTATAACATTTTTAACGGAAATTAATTAGTTGGCCTTTGCACCAAACACGATAACGGGAAGATTATTACACTTATACAATTATTATCATGATATCATCAATTGTTGCATCTTATTTTGTAACGTTCGTAAAGCGTAAAAATATTGTCAAGTGATATTTCGGATCAAAAAATGAGAAATTGGTAATATTAGATTTATATTTATTCCCTTGCATGCTTAGATTTTATATTTATGCCTTGTATTATAGGCTAACGATAACGATAGAATGTAGATATTTGAAGTTGTAAACAATTGTGTTGTGTATTTCAGGCTCAAAGGGACTATTTTGGGGCGCACACATATGAGCTGGCCGCTAAGCCCGGCCAGTACATCCACACCAACTGGACCGGCCACGGCGGCAACGTGTCTGCGTCTACCTACACCACATAGACTTAAGCACATGACTGTGAACTAATTACACACGCCTCATAGTATATTTTGTTTGGTTTTAAAGTGGAGCTTTTACAAACGTTTTATGTATAATAATATGTCAAGAACATCGATATTGTGTATGTTTAAGTAATAAGTGCATTTATTTATTTGGCTATCTCCAGAAGTATCCGTTTGTAATTTTCGTAACGAATGACTTGTTATTCTCTGAATAAGCAATTCATGCGTTGGTTCATGAATACCTAACCCTTCGTGAAAACTTGGATGGTCAGATCAAAACAACACGAATGACGAACTCAGAAATCATTACACAAGTTTTCTCTGTCATCGAGTCCCTCTTATTTTATATCGATATTTTAGCTAATTAATTTAGCTGCCTGTACAAAAAGTAGTCGCCGAACGAGGGGCCGGATCACAGATAATAATTTTTGATATACTTATTCAATTTATATCTAAGAATTGAATGGCGACATAAATATTGTTTTCTAAGAAAAGCATTTTAAACGTTAATTACTCGTTATAGTCTTTTTTATCCAAGTTATCCAACCATATTTTATTACAGCCATTCCTATTAAAAACATTCCTTTGTTAATTAATATCAGTCATAAACTGAAAACATTATTAATTTATTATTGTTAGGTACGTGGTTATGGTGATTGTTTAAATATACCAAAATGGGGCGAAAACACAAATGAAATGTTATTGTGAAAACTTTTTGCTTCATAAGTGATATGGTGCTTCCTATATTTGAATATTTTTAATACAGATATTTTGATGATTCGATGTGTTTTATTACATACATTGTATCACAGCCACTACTCCGCCATCTGCACACACGTTTTTTTCCTGCGCGGAAGATGAGGTTTAGCTGACACGTCAGCAGTTCACTTATCTACTGGCAGCAATGAAAGGTAAAAACTAGTCATATTCGACATGTTCCATGTCTGACATTGTACTGTGATGTGTCAAAACCAATGATGGTGAGTTGCAGCGCGCTCTTGCGCCTTCAACTTTTCTCCGCACTACAAGATATAACTCTTTACGGTACATAACCTTTTCCGCCATAATATATTTTTAAAACAATATACGTCAAATTAAAAGCCACAATACGAGAAAAAAAATTCTAATTACATTACGTGAAGTGTTTATTTTAATCTGAATAATCCAATGCACATGGTATCTAGAGTGGATATTGCAGTATTTCAAGTGGACTCCTAATAAAGTGCACGTATGATCACATTTACATTCACAGTATGGATTTGACACAATATCCGGATTTTATTACGACGGACGAAGCCACGCAATGCTCTTTGTAATATCAATACTAAAAGGAAAAAATACAATATAAATAAAATAAGCGGTTCATATTCTCATTCCAAGCTACAATAGTAGTTTATGTGACTGTTCATAATAAAGGGCATTAAACACGAGTGTGGGTTTATTAAACGAGCCGAAGGCGAGTTTCATAATAACATCACACGAGTGTCTTAATGCCTAATTATGTACAGTTACATACACTACTTTATCTATCCACATATCAATATCATAAGCCTCCACGATGCATTCAGGAGCCGCATATTATACCGGCATCGCGGCGTTGTTTTCTGGCAGCTGTCATAGTTTTTTCTTAATTCAGTGACAAACTAGAGTCGGATCCAATTGTCATATCGTTCGATATCTTACTTACGTGCGACATTTATCAAATTTGTATGCAAATTGACAATTCATTTCGAACTAAACGTCATCTCGACTGATAATAGAATGGAGGTCAAATCAAATTTCTTTGATTTCAGAGATGTTCGAAATTTGAATGAAATAATATTATCGAAATCGATGTTATTATTTAGTAATAATAACATTTTCACAGATAAGAAATTTGTTCTAATAAAACGGTCTATTTTTATGGTGGCCATAATGTGCGGTTCTTGAACGCATCATGGAGGGTTTATGATATTTGGATACTTAGATAAAATAGCTTAAAAGACAACCCTGCTGTGGAACTCAAAAACAGTAAGTTATTTTGTAAATTGTGTGATTCGACATTTCATCCCTCTTTTCTAGTTTGGACCATATGAAAACTGATTCACACAAAAAACTTTACAATATGAAAAATGGTCAAGAACAGTTCAACAACGATTTGACTGATTTTATGATTCATTGTAATATACCGTGGTCAAAACTTGACAACCCAAAATTTCGATATACCCAAAATATTTTAAACAATAAATACGGAAATAGCGTCAATTTACCCAGTGAATCCAATATACGACTGAAATATCTTCCAAAAATATACGAGGAAAAAAAAGACCAAATCAGGCAGGAACTAGAAAATAAGACGATATGCCTTAGCGTTGATGAAACAACCGATTCATGTGGGAAAAAAGTGGCGAACGTTTTGATCCAGACATTGGATGGAACGAGCACCAAAATGCATTTGTTTGCATCAAAGGTTCTGGAAGAAACCAATTATTTAACTACAACCAGAGGGCCTACTGCGAACGGCATTCGAAGTTTTCCCTCTCTGTCACACTTACGTACGAGCTCGTAAGTATGACAGAGAGGGGAAACTTCGAATGCCTTTCGCGGTAGGCCCTCAGACTAGTAAACGAAACGCTCAAAGATCTTTGGGGCCATCAATACAATGCGAATTTAGACAAATTACTGTTTTTTGTAACTGATGCTGGATCATACATGCTCAAGGCGGGTAAATGTCTCACACAGGAATATCCAAATTTAACACATGTAACATGCTTCGCACACGGACTGAATCGAGTCGCAGAAAAAGTGAGAAGTCTTTACCCTACAATCAACAAATTGATAGACTGCGTAAAAAAAGTTTTCCGTAAAGCTCCTTCTAGAACGAAAAAATTCCGAATGATGTATCCGAACATTTCTCTTCATCAATTGTGCATGTGTGTGTGAATCCCTATATTCCTATACTGTTTTACTATTAGTGGTAGTGCTGCCTCTGGCGGCAGTACATTGCAGTAATGTTCCCTATTGCTGGAGGATCCAAATCTCGAACTGAAAAGTTCATTAAAAATTGTCTCTGACTTGATAAAAAAATGGCAAAGTTGAGATTACATCCCACGGGCAAGGAAGTTTATTTTAAACTAAAAATTATCCTGAAGAAAAGCCCCGGTTACAGTACTGTAAACGTCGTGCAGCAGCTGATTGAAGGCAAAGAGGTGGATATGCCGGAGGGTGTCAATAAAAATTGCGTGCAATATTTTAGATACTTAAATTACCTTCCTGTGACTTCTGTTAACGTGGAAAGGTCATTTAGCAATTTAAAATGGATTTTTTCCAATCGTCGTGAACGACTGACAGCCACATCTGTTGAACAAATTTTAGTCATTTATTCACTACAATTCGGATAAGTTGTTATAAATCAATATACATAGTATAAAACAAAGTCGCATCCCGCTGTCTGTCTGTCTGTCTGTCTGTCTGTCCCTATGTATGCTTAGATCTTTAAAACTACCCAACGGATTTTAATGCGGTTTTTTTATTAGATAGAGTAATTCAAGAGGAAGGTTTATATGTATAACTAGCTGTTGCCCGCGACTTCGTCCGCGTAGAACTTTTTATCGTCTTAGAAAATGATTTCTCTCAATACAAAATTTGAACCCTCTTTTAGGGGATAATTAAAAAAAAAGTTGATGCTCATTTTCTAGTTTGTGAACAAACAGTCTAAAACCAAAGTTAAAAATCTCATACTTTAAAAATGCCTTGAAATACTCAAACTTTGAACCAATTTTAACACTCTTAGGGGATGAATTTGGAAAAACTCTGAAATCAGTTTTGTAGTCTTTTAACATACAGAATAAGACCGAAGTTAAAAATCTCTTACTCACACTTTAAAATTTTATTGCTCGCCATTTAAAATTTGAACCCCCTTTTAAACCCCCTTATAGGTTGAATTTTTCTAATCGCTGAAAGAACTTTTTTCGTAAACTTTTAAGTCTCTAGCTCAAAAAAAGTGTTGCCCATACAAAGCTTTCTTAACCCCCTTAGGGGTGGAATTTTCTAAAACTCTGAAAGTACTTTATTATTAATTTTAATAAGTAACATTTTGAATAGTTTTAAGTCTAGTAAAAAAAAAAAGTTTTTCCCACACAACACTGGCTACCCTTCTTAAGGATCTTAAGGATCCCCTTAGGGATGGAGTTTTCTAAAACGCTGAAAGTTCTTTTTTAGTATTCTAATAAGTAATCTTTTTGCAAAGTTTTAAGTCTAACTCAAAAAAAGTGTTGCCCATGCAAAGCTTGCTCTCCTTTTTAACCCTATTAGGGGTGGAATTTTCTAAAACGATTTGTGTTCTTTTTTTGTATTTTAATAAGTAATCTTTCTACAAAGTTTTAAGTGTCTAGCTCAGAAAAAGTGTTCCCCATACAAACCTTGCACCCTTTTTTAACCCCCTTAGGGAATGATTTTTGGAAAACGCCGAATGTAGTTTTTTTCATGTTCTAATAAGTAATTTTTCGTCAAAATTTTAAGTCTGTAAGAGCCGTAGGAGCGGGGGGAGAGGTAGCGCGCAAAGTGAAACCTCGATTCGCTGGAGAATAATATTTATTCCGCAACAAACGTTACAGCGGGGTAAAGGAGGCGTAAGTGAAACCTCGCGTCGTCCCTTACTGGTGTGATGGTCCGGGAACCGTACGCACCACACAGTAATAGGTAGGAGTCAATCTAGTGAGCCGGGAGTCCGTCTACACTTGATTAATCCAAGTAAGGAAGATACATTGTCAAAATTCATAATTCGACCTAAGGATTCTATGTTGAACAAACGATAGCGCCATCTAATTCGACGCCAGCGCCATCTAGGGGAAAATTGAATCCCTGGTGTAGTTACTCTACGCGCTCCTGGATGGCGTTAGTAGTAGTCATTGTCTGTTGCAGTGTACGGTTGGTGTTACAAGTCTCTATTAAAAAAATATATGTTTTTCCCATACAAACTTTGCACCCTATTTTACCCCCTTAGGGGTGAAATTTTCCAAAACGCTGAAAGTACTTTCTTTGTATTTAAATAATCTTTCTACAAAGTTTTAGGACTCTAGCTAAAAAAAATAGTTTCCCACATACAAACTTTGCACCCCTATTTTAGCCCCCTATTTTTAGGGGTAGAATTTTCTAAAACGCTGAAAGTACTTAATTTGTATTCTGATGACTAATCTTTCTACAAAGTTTTAAGTCTCTATTTAAAAAAAATATTGTTTCCCCCATACAAAATTTGCACCCCTATTTTACCCCTTAGGGGTAGATTTTTTTAGACACTGAATCTAGGTACTTTATTTGTATTCTAATGAATAATTTCTCTACAAAAATTTTTAAGTCTCTATTTAAAAAAAAGTAGTTTTTCCCATACAAACTTTGCACTCTATTTTACCCCTTTAGGGGTAGAATTTTCTAAAACCCTGAAAGTTCTTTATTTGTATTCTAATGACTGATCTTTCTACAAAGTTTTAAGTCTCTATTTAAAAAATGAAAGTGTTTCATTTGTATTCTAATAACTAATTTTTCTACAAAGTTTAAGTCTATAGCTCAAAAAAAAAGGTTCTCCCATACAAACTTTGCACCCCCATTTTACCCCCTTAGGGGTAGAATTTTCAAAAATCCCTTTTTATCCCTAGCCCACGTTATAAAAGCAACATACTGTGCAAAAATCAACTCTCTAAGATTAGTGGTTTCGGCTGTGCGTTGATGAGTAAGTGAGTGAGTGATTGAGTGAATAAGTCAGTCAGGACATAGGCATTTATTATGTATACATAGATAGAAGATAATGAAACTCCCATTCAAATATCTCAAAAAATTATGAAGCTACATCCGTTTTAATGTCGCTTGTTAGAGTGAGAAAACGATGAGGGACTGTGACGTCAATATACTCGAGCGTCATAGTAAAAAACAATCGTTTCATATGAAGGTGCGTTTTGCGGAAAAGGGACAGAACATACCCCCTCTTAAAACTTTGGACTCTTATAACTTAATCATTACCTATATAACCTCTTGCTTTGTTTTTTTCTCCATTTGACTATATTTATTTTAAATTCTTTTTCGAGAAAATACATTATGATTATTTACCATATTTTCGATTCCTGAGCTATAACCACGAACTTCGGAATTCGAAAATATTCGGGTATCTCTATCTCTATCGCACTAACCATACTCGAGTGACAGGGATGCAAATATATGAACATTGAGTATCGGTTTTCGTGGCAGGTACTTTGGCTGAATGCGCCGAGCGCGTGCCATTGTCATTCAAAAAAAACAAATTCGTGTTAATTATATTGTTCAAATTTGTTGATTTCATTTATTGAAATTACGACATAAAACGACATTTGCGCATATAAGTTCTCATATCAGAATCGAATATTTTTTTATGGTTTATATTTTAGCATTTGTCTCGTAAAGGTCTATCGTAGACGGGATTTAAATTATTAATAAGTGAAAGGCAAAGCAATTCCGCCATTTTGACGAAAATTTGACGGTTCTTATAGCTGACAGTTGGAGCAGCGTTTGATTTCAATAAAAATAAATGCAAAAATTAAATGAAGTCGTATATTTCGGAAAATTAATTAACTGTCGCAGTCGGATAAAAACTATCCTAAGTTGCAGCTAGAATAATAATGTACCTATATAAAATGTTTCATATTTTTCCGTTCATGGGATGCTGAGAACATTCGAACCGCGCAAAGCTTAGTTTCAAACTGGCTGATTCTTTTTTTAATTTAGAGATTTATTATAAGTGGAGATAATACATGCATGTATTCATTGAATTACACATATAAACCCGTGCGAAGCCGGGGCGGGTCACTGGTATGTATATAAATATCATAATTTGTGAAATATAATATAATAATATCTTTAAATACTTGCGTAATTTGTTTTTTTTTTGTCAACCATACTTTGCCACCAATACATCACGTTGATAACGATCTTTAGTCCAAAGAAAGTAAGAATACGACATTGGACGATGGAAGATAAACGCTGTTTGATACCGAGTTCTTAGTCGATTGAAACGTTGGTTCGCAACGGAGTCCAAACCACAAGTTTATAAAGCATCTAATAAGGTAAACGTCCGAGTGCTCGACGATGCACTAGAAAATGGCATGGGTAGGTACTCTATGTAAAAGTGACATGGCTTAAATTCGAATGAAGAAACATCCTCTTAGTTCGAATTTAACCCACATTGCTTTGACATAAAGTGCCCATGTCATAGTATATTATACTAGTACAGCGTCGAGCACTCGGACGTTTAGCTTATCTTATATTTCTCGCTTTCTCTTAAAGTCCACTGTAAAGAAACGTGTGTCTGTGGAACGGCCATACATTTTATTTAGAGTAGATGGGGTCGGACTGCTGCTATTCCATACAATTTTTTTTCCGTTGCGAATCCGGTCCGCATACACGCGGAATTCATACGTACGGGCCCAGCGGAATTACCTACGCAACGGTATTCGATCGCGAAGTCAAGCGTGTAGGTATGTGGCGAACTTTATCAACAAGTTAGGGCTTGTGCACAAATCACGCGAGGTTCGATAGGGGGGTCAGGAAAAAATTATACGACAGATCACGTTGGAGGAAAGGGGTGGGGGGGGGGGGGGGGGCATAAGGAGACCTCACGTGTTTTTTTTCTACAGTGAACGAAACTAAGAAAAATATCTTAGTCGATTGAAACGTTGGTTCGCAACGGAGTCCAAACCACAAGTTTATAAAGCATCTAATAAGGTAAACGTCCGAGTGCTCGACGATGCACTAGAAAATGGCATGGGTAGGTACTCTATGTAAAAGTGACATGGCTTAAATTCGAATGAAGAAACATCCTCTTATTTCGAATTTAACCCACATTGCTTTGACATAAAGTGCCCATGTCATAGTATATTATACTAGTACAGCGTCGAGCACTCGGACGTTTAGCTTATCTTATATTTCTCGCTTTCTCTTAAAGTCCACTGTAAAGAAACGTGTGTCTGTGGAACGGCCATACATTTTATTTAGAGTAGATGGGGTCGGACTGCTGCTATTCCATACAATTTTTTTTCCGTTGCGAATCCGGTCCGCATACACGCGGAATTCATACGTACGGGCCCAGCGGAATTACCTACGCAACGGTATTCGATCGCGAAGTCAAGCGTGTAGGTATGTGGCGAACTTTATCAACAAGTTAGGGCTTGTGCACAAATCACGCGAGGTTCGATAGGGGGGTCAGGAAAAAATTATACGACAGATCACGTTGGAGGAAAGGGGTGGGGGGGGGGGGGGGCATAAGGAGACCTCACGTGTTTTTTTTCTACAGTGAACGAAACTAAGAAAAATATCTACCACACGAGTACGTTTACTTAGCAGTTAAAAATAGCGAGTCTATTTTACGAAATTTCGTGACCCCGCCCGCTCGCTCTTGACACTTCATAAGATAGAAAAATAAACAAGATTTACTATATAGAATACTATTTATCTTAGAATTAGGTCGAATGAAAAAAAATTACGTGAGGTTACGTGGGGGGCTAGAACCTCACCAAATATCACCAGTGTGTCAAAGTAGCCGAAAGAACCTCGCGTGATTTGTGCACGAGCCCTTAGCGTTGATCATACAGGTGGGTTAATTTTTTCGAAAGTATGCGTATACAACCTGATGCAACCAAACTCGTCTAAAACCTTGTCACTCCTTGTCATATAAGAACGTCTGTCACAATACTTATACTTACCCATTAGTTTATTTTATTTGTGGTTTAAGTGGTCGCTATGAAATTGGGAATACAGTGAAAACAACGTATGTAGGTAGTACTATATTTTTAATTAGCTCTTGCCCGCGACTTCGTGCGCCTGAAATTCGTTTGTAGCGTAATACCTCTAAACAAACTTCCGCCCCCATTTCACGCCTTTAGGGGATGATTTCCGCGATTCTACCTATCGCGATATCAAATTTCATCTAAATCGGTTCAGCAGTTTAGTCGTGAAAATGTAACAGACAGACACAGAGCTACCTACTTTCGCATTTATAATTGTACGAAACGAACCAAGTTCTCCGTTTCAACTAGCGCAAAAAAAACTTATGTCCGGATATCCGGCTGTCCGACTGTTCTCCTCTACTTAAGGGCTCTAGTTAAGGGCTTATCTTTACATATAACATAACTTAATACGTTTTTATCGCATAGAAGAGGCGACGCCGTTTATGCGGATTCAGAGTTCAACCAAAAATTAGGCTTTATAGCCCCTAAATAAGTATGGCTATGTCCACAGAGGAGACGCGAACCTAAATCTGACAATGACCCATTTCTCAACTGATTCTCCTAACATTTTGTGATCAGGTTTAATAATTGAGTAGGTAAGTACTTAAGTATAATTCTATACTTTTTTGAACGATTCTGTTTTTCGAAATAAAATAAAACATTGAAGAAAGGCAGGCTCGCGAGTACTACAGCTCATGGAGCCACTAAGTATTAGTGTGGACCTTGAGGTCCAGTAATAGTAAGTACATTACATCAGAGGCCGGGAAAACACGGATTTCCGGCCAAGTAGGTACCTATAGCCTCCTAGCGCCCATGGACCTACTGGAAGAACATATTCTCTTAAAGGAATTTAAACAATTTTGGGTTGGAATAGAGTTGCATTTGTTTTGTTTTGGTCTTCTTTTGAAACAAAATAAATTCAACTCTATTTCTTTTATTAGTTTGATTCAAATTTCAATGTCATTTTGTGTTGTATGGTGGGCGCCACGAGGATATAGTGCTTTTCTCAAACATGCAATGAAATAAATAAATAAAATCCTCAAATCAAACTAATTTTCATGGCTGAATGCCGTGATGCTGTGCCACAAATAGTGGAATGAAAAGTAAAAAGTTACTTTGCAGGCCTAGGCCTGAAAAGTTGTATGAAATCCCATTTCAGGCCGCCTCGAGATGCTGCGCCCGAAAAAGGATACTTCCGAGTCTATTATAAGGAACGTAAAGAGAATATTTCATTGCATGTTTGAGAAATAGTACATTACGGCAGAGACCAGTAAGTACGCCATACTGGCCGAGTATGAATTAGACGGCTATAATACGAGGCCAGGATGGCTATTACGGTCGAAGCAAGTATAGTGCCTTTCTCAAAAATTTAACAAGAAAAAAATAAAAATAAGATAAAAATATATTTAAGAAATATTAAAGGTAACATTCATATTCGGGCATTTGTTTATTTTGTATATTTTGAGTGCTGAAGATTTGTAATTTCTTTCCTTTGTAGCCATCCGATTGTCTCTTTAACCATGCTATTAAACATTAGTTATTTATGTATACGTTCTCTTTGTTGAGTAGGTATATACCTACCACACAACGAATAATAGAATATGCTACTAGACGGCTGCATTATTTGGCGCAGATGATTGAAAAAAGCGCCAGAAACACATTCTTTGACCAATTATTAGCTTGATTTTCTTCCTTCCACTTATGGCTAGAATCAGACTCATCTGAACTTATTTTTGCAGAATTGTCTTTGAAAACACGCCCTAATTTCATTTCGTTTTGTTTTTATAAATACGGTGTTTAGTTATTTGCACTGTCTTACCAATCTGATATTTAACCTTACAAGTAATAAATCAGTTTAATAACTATAACTTATCTTCTACATACATAGTTGAAAAAAAATGTAAAAGTAAGTAGGTACGTCAATAGTTTCGAGAGTAGGTACAATTATTTTCATTTGAGGTTGCTGGAGAGCAGCTCCCCGGCAACCCCAAACATAAATAGAAGGATTTTCGCGTATAAATATATTTTTTAGGTAAAAAGAGGGGGAAAAATGTACCTACTCTCGTTTTTACCGTTGCATGAGGTAGCTAGGCTAATTAAATTACCCATTTTGCGCAGAAAGCGAGCGCCAGCGTGATACGGCAATTATTTTAGATCGGCGTTGCTGAGAATATGCTCTCCAGCAACCGCAAATTTAATTATTGTATATCTACTCTCAAAACTATTGAGGTACAATTTTCTTCAAGTAAGTACTAAGTCCGTACAATTTGGGTGCAATATTTTTTCACGTACAGTCAGCATCAGATAGTTAGTAGCAGCCAAGGTCGTAACTTACGATATATTTGGCTACCTTGGCTGCTACTTACCTACTAACTATCTTCAGTAATAACAGAGACCAGTCTCACTCAACCTTTGGTCAACCCCAGGGTTGCCATAGCATGACATGGGATCTTCCAGACCTATATCCTATACTATTAAACGAGCAATATTTGTATATAAGTACAGGGTGTAATCGTTAAGTGTAGCCAGGCGATTACTCCGTAAATATAACAGATATCAGAAAACTTTTAACTGATATAGAAAGTAGGTTACCCAATGAGTAAAATCACATTAATAACTTTTTTAAATACAAGTAGTAATATTAAAAATATGAATTTTAAACGCTCCCATACATTTAGTACGACGTTCGTTCAGGCTGCAATTCCCTACCGTAAGAGATAAAAATGCTTACGATTCATATCTTACACGAATAAACTGTAATAAAATAATAAACTATCTTTTATAAAATAATAAATCTAACATTTTTTTAAGGAAGTACGTTTTTATGTTTCCGCAATTCCGAAACGTAAATGAACGGGAACGAAAATAACTTTCTTTCTTTTTTTAAATCAATTATGGCCTGGAAAAAAGTTTGGATTATGGTCCTTTATTAAGCCAAACTTTTTTTATACTATGCACTTCAACAACATACAATGCTGGGTGAACTGCGGGGTGAAACTCCGTGTGCGGGTTGCCTTATAAAATAATGGAATGAAAATATCTAACTTTTGTATTCATTTAAAGCCGTCAGATAAGAATAGATCAGTACTTGAAAATGATAATTGATTGATATGGATAAGTGGATAAAATAAAACAATTCATGAATCATTTCATAACGATAACGGTGAAATGACTAGACTGTATAAACTAGTCTTTCAACGAACGACGTACTAAATGTATGGGAGTAAAAGTTAACTTTAAACCCCATGGGATATTTCCGCTTTAATTAAAAAAACAATATTTATGTAATTTCGATCAATTTCATCAATTTGAAGTGTTCTAATATCTGTTATATTTACGGAATAATCGCCTGGCTACACTTACGATTACCTGATACCGTCAGAAATGCAGCTTCCACCGCAGGATTCAAATCAAGACTGAAAAAGTGGCTTCTGAACAACATGTTCTACAACTATGACGAATTTTACAGCATGCCACTTACAATTTGAAAATAAAGAATTATAGTAAATGACTATGAAAAATTATAATAGCAAATAAGATGTATGAATCCACAAATTAATGATGTAAAATATAAACCTATATAATTAGTTTCAAGTAGGAAACAAATTTACCAAATTGACCACGACCTGTAACGATTGTTATTAATAAATTTTCATTTCATTTCATTTCATTTCTTAACGATAACACCCTGTATATAAATTTGCAATCACGTTCTCGGAAACGGCTCTAACGATTTCGATGAAATTTGGAGTATAGGGGTTTACGGGGGCAAACAACCGATCTAGCTAGGTCTAATGTTTGGGAAAATTCGTTTTCTCCGTATTTCCTCTATTTTCACCCGAGCAGAGCTCGGTCGCCCAGGGACTATTTCTAAAATAGGCTGAGGTAGGGTTCGACCGTAAACACCTATAATTACTAAATCTGAGGTTAAAGGCCGAAACGCACTGACAGCGCAGCGGTGGCGGAGCGGCGCGGCGGTGCGGAGGCGGTACCGGTTGTAAATGTTGTAATATTCGAACAAACTAAGGCCCCTTCCCCATTTGGCGATGCGGTGTCGATACAGTAAAGAACGCTCAGTATTTTTTTTACTGATTCGTTACTGAGTACCCACATTTGAATAGGCGCTTCCTGATTGGCGCGGGCGATGCGAACGCGGGACAGTGAGCGTGCGATATACTGCTTCGCGACGCGGACAGTCAGTAAAAGTTTGGATGCCGGACGGTCAACTGCGTGCGATTTTAAAGCAAAATGGCGGCGGAAAGAACCACGTGCATAATGTTGGTAGCCGAAGTGGAAAAATATCCTCTTTTATATAATTATAAGCTATTGATATTGTTTATTCCTGTCATTGGGTAGGGCCGCATGATATTGCGCTTCAAAGGGAAGGCATTGTCGGCAACAAAGAAATAAGGTACTTCTTGTTGTGTATCATCATGCGGAAGTGGCGATGAGGTAGGCATATTCAAACCATCTCTTTCTAACCAGTAGCTGATGGAGGAAGCTTGAAATACTCCGCCATCACTATTTCGTCCAGCGTACCCCGTATCAATACTGCAAACAATATGATCGAATGATATCCTTTATAATTATAATTCGTGGATCCGCGTTCTACAGACTTTTTATATCGAAAGTACACTGGCAGTATATCGCTAAGTGAGGAGATCTTGTCGACATCAGTAAGCTTGCGGTAAAGTATAAAATACTGCATACTGATACCGCATCGCCAAATGGGGAAGGGGCCTAATACGAAAGGGCCCGCACCGAATACCGCGGCGCCGCGGCCTTAAACGTCATAGCATCGACTATTCTGTAGGTATTCTTATTTGGTCGAAAGCTAAAATGCTTGTCATCTAACTATATAGTGTACCTAATTGATGATCGTTTTACATAATTACCCACGTAGTTTTGGTTGTGCAGGCTCACCTGTGAGGGGACTAACATACCTACACCATGTACGGGCTGGCCCTGGCGTTAGCACTGCTCCTGCTGTGGAGCCCTTGCCTTAAGGACGGGTTGTGCGCGACACCGGGCGCAGTGTATGCCAGAGACCGAAAAAACCGTCTTTTTATTATATCAAACACTAGGAATTGTGCCGCAAGCAGATGTGGAAAGTGAATAAATTACCAAAAATTTGAAGTTTTTTTTATGTGGCTTTCTAATGTAAGGTGGTTGAACCAATAGGTTGAACGTAAAGTATGTCGAAATTTAAATAACAAAATTGCGACAAATTTTACGCACTCATGATATTTTTTTCCTAACGTGGCATCCCTTTGCCGATGAAGGTATATTCAGTGTGTGTCTACGACCCGGGCTTTTATTAAAACCGATGATAATATGCTTCGTTAGAAATCGTTTGCACGTATTAGTAAATCATAACTATGTAAATTAATTCACAATTAAATTTCCAAAATCTGAACCTTCAATGTACAGTCGCCATCACATACATAGGTACACTATAGGTGTTCAAAAATATCGGGTCATGCACCCTAATGCCTTGAAAATAGAGTTGTGTTCCGATGTTTGTGACGTGCTTGTTTGCTCCGATGTATGTGATGGCGACTGTACTAGGTGTATGTCGTACACCTAGTACATTGAAGCATTGACTAAACAAAGTATGAAGAGCTGTCATTTACACTAACTTGTCAATTTACTTCGCTGTACATTGCTGGCAATTACATTTTTTTTAGAAAATTAACAAAGTCTGAAATTTAGTCTGTAAATTAAATTAATACCATGATTACATTATAAATATACGTTATTTCAACCTCCTTAAAAAAAGCCCGGGTCGTAGACACACACTGTATATATATATATATATATATTATATTCCCAGTGTGTTACGTCACAAAAGCGGCGGTGACCGGTCAACGCGTCCAGGCCCTCGCGCCAAAAACACCGTTTGTATGGAGATCTACCTACTTCTGATGCGCTCCCAAATTTAATCTCTAACATAGGTACTTAGTACTTACGTATAAAATTGAACGAAACGAATATAAAACCCAACAATCGTCAAGGGTGCGATAGTTGATTATTAATAATTTAATAGTAGGTACATTGTTTTTTAACGAGGGGTGTAAGTGGAATATTGCAAACAAGAGTCTATCAAAAGCCCGACGCCGAAGGCATGCAGGCATTGTGTATAAACACAATGTTTTCATCACATTTGCGAGGAAATAAATAACTACAAAAAGCATTAGAAAAATATGCTTCATAAAAATTTATGAAATTGACAACTGCACTTCCAGATCAGTGCGAGTGGATCGCGCAGTTTCAGATTTCTACCAATCACAGAGCAGTATTCTTGCAGCGCATAGCCTACTAGATTTTATTTTCCACCAATCACAGATCAGAATTCTTGTAGCTTAAACCAATCAGATCACACTCACACACAAGCTAATTACTCCCTTGGGAGCTGTAAAATACCATTATTCCCGCGGAAATAATTTAGGCCACTGTCTTTCTTCGTTCAACTATTGGTGTCATAACATTCAACTACTTATTGGGCGCCGGGGCAAAATGGCATATACCTAAGTACTTCAGCATGAAACCATTTTTAATATAATACTGTATTGTAATAGGAGGGTTTAAAATAGTCATATCCAATCTCGACAATATACCTACCAAATCGTAAAAAAATATAAAATGTATACAAACTGTGTTACGACTCCTCGAAAAAAATTGTAAAGTTGGGATACTCGCTCAAACGTTCATCTTTTGGTTCCACGACCCTACCTATCAATGAATAATCCAGATAGTAGGTAATATGGTGATCTTAAATAGATAAGCTGGTAATTTTGGCGGTATCCATTGGCAAGGCATTCGTAGAAGTCAATTTCCACCGGCTTGGAACAGCTCTATCCAAGGCGCTAATGATAAATGATAATATTGATAATGAAGGGTACAGTACGGCTAACGTGAGTTACAATCGTAACCTTACGATACGTAACTACAGACCGAGGGCCTACCGCGAAAGGCATTCGAAGTTTCCCCTCTCTGTCATACTTACGAGTTCATACATAAGTGCGACAGAGAGGGAAAACTTCGAATAAATTTCGATTCGACCCGTCAAACTTGTAACTCACACTGCCGTTGTACTACGAAACCAACTGCAAAACGTTAGGCGCTAGCGTTTAGTTTTCGATGCGTAATTTAACGTTTGATTTGTACTACCAATCGGTAGTGTGAGACATTTCGAATCGAAGAATACCGTCGCGGCTGTAGTTTACTATTTCACTTGCAAAATGGTGCGAGATATCGTATTATTCCGTCAAGAGTTACCGTAGATCCCATCGAAATTTATCTCAAATTAAAGAACTTATTAACATAAGGGTTTTGAATTGACAACATATATCCGCAAAATTCGGATTGTCGCGTATTTTGTATTTAGAAATGCAAATAAATGGCCCACGCGCCGCCATATTGTATCGACACTGTCGACGTCGCGATGCGCGTATCCTGTAATGTCATAACCGACAAATGCCAGCATTTAAATTAAAACGATAAATGCTTGTGATATAAGGTTGAATATTGGAAAATCGATTAAACTATACGAACGAACGTGAAGTCGATCGCGGGTAAAGTAATGTATAAGTGACTCACGTTACGGTTTGGATTTTTAGTTCTATGAGTGACCACCAGGGGCGGTGTATAGACTTTTCATACCAAACCTTAACGATAGGCGCTAGCGCCTGTAGTAAACCCAACGCACTTCAATCCCACGCTAAGGGTACTGTAAAACCTCCAACTACGAGTATAGACTGAGCGTAACTGAGATTTTCTGAACCGGACTGGTCTTCTTATCTTCAGAACAATAGCATTCAAGTCTCGTATGACTGTGGTCGGAGGTGTGCCACATTTTCGCAAGAAAAAGGTTAGCGCCGCATAAAATCTTTACTGTTGTTAGGTTTCAGTTATTTAATGCCTTAATTAATTAGTTTTCAATTCGTGTAAACGATACTTAATGACATTAGTTAAGAATGGCAACACTGACATGCCCTGATTAGCTGAATTTATGGCGCCAGTATGAGCCGGTTCTCTGATTGGCTCGCGACAGAGTGTCGTGGGCCAATCACAGAGCTGGATTTGCCCGCCAGAACGGTGGTTTTCTTGGCCAGGAGCTGGTGCCCGGTTGGGCATTCTGACTTTGATCGTCGAAGAGATCACTAGCTTAATAAATCCTGACTAATCAATTTTCAAATTCATGTAATTTAATTCTAATAAAAACTATTAAAAGTTATTAGTTTGCTTGAAGAGTTCCAGCTCCTGATTTATCATACTTCAGAAGTGACAAGAACAATTAAAACGTAAGTACACGCCCAAAATGTTTCGTTACCTTTGTTTGATTTGATCGCAATTCGTTTAAAAGACAAGAATGCTAAAGTAATTTTAAACGATGTGTTTCCCATGTAATTTTTATTCCGCTGAACGTTAATATTTCCAAGCTTTCATTTTACATACAGACACTCTTTTACTGCAGTAATTTTTTTGGTTGATCTACCCTCTAGTTGTATTTTTTTTCCGCTCGCATGCTATTTTTAACTTGAAATGGTTTACGAAATGCCGTACGTTTCGTAACCCGTTAGTAGCATAACATTTTTAGAACAATAACTACTGAATCGAAATCTGGTTCGCATCCCGGTCAGCCAGCCGAGCGGTTAAAAACAAATCTAGAGGAAGTTGTGGAGCAGTCTACTTACTTTAAACCGGTTGTTAGGACACGTATTAACAGCAATTATAAGTAAGTAAATCTTAATTCGCATTGTTCCTTATTCGTACAGCTTTTGTTTTTAGTTTGAAAACAAAAATTATAATCAAAGTCATCTCAATATAAGGTACTCATTACTCTATTCTATATCGTGATACTTATTACATTTGAACCCTATTGTGCGGGATAACATAGGTATGTAATTGTATTTATGTATTTAGTCGATGGTATAACAGTTGAATGCTGACAATTTAATACTTAACTTTAATAAACAACATTTGTAATAAAATGTACTTGAATTATACAATTGAAATAAATGAGATGAAATGAAATACTAATTAGTCCATCAGAGCCAGCGACCAGTTCATACATACTTACTTTTAAACTATACATGCCTTAGAAGCATGTTTTAGTGAATGAGGTCTTATATACCCTTAATATTTGTGTTCTTTTCATTAACTTGCTACTACGTTATATACCTACGTTAAGACTTCCAAAATAAGGTACTCAAATTCGGGGACGTGAGATTTCAGGCAATGTCGCAGCCGCCAGGACGACGCAGGCTCGCGACGCCGAGTCGAAGGGGCTCCCACTCTGCCACGCGGAGCCAAAGCCGCCAGCGGAGTCGAAGCACCAGCCGGCGCAGGCCGGAACCGGACATCGAGCTGAGACGAGAGCGACTGCGGATGCTGGAAGAGGAAGTTCGGCGGGAACGAGACCACGTGCGCGCCGCCGAGCACCAGCGCAATGCAACACGACCCGCCAGCGAGCAGCGGGTGGGCAGCCGGCACCGAAGCAACTCCGAGGCCGCGCGGCAACGGGATGCTGAGCTGCGGGCGGAGCCACACAACGAACGCAGACAACGGCAACAGCGTCGCGAACGGATTGACAGGTCACGTAGCCCTTCCTTATCTAAGAGAGACTTGTTTGACTTGCTTAAGAATTTGAAGGATGGTCTTTCATTACCACCCGTGAACCAAAGCACTCTACAGCCATTGCAGAAAATTGATTATAAAAATATATTGCCGAATTTTGACCCCTCGTCTAAAAATCAAAGAATGGACGTATGGTTGAGAAAAGTAAATGAGTGCGCTTCGGTCTACGGGTGGGATGAGAGAACTACTATTCATTTTGCTATGCAAAAGTTGCAAGGTCTGGCCAAAACGTGGTATGAAAGCTAAGTCTAGTGAACCAATGCGAGATAGTGGGTACCCGAGCAGCCGAATGCATAATACATGGCATTACAGATAGGACTCTTAAATCGGGAGCTTTGGCACTTCGGTGCACCCATCCCGATCAGTTGTTGCAGTACTTGCTTAGTAATAGGGATTACAATCAATCTAATCCGGATCGTTCGTACTCGAGGAATAGGTATTCTGATAATGCGTCCGCTACCTCTGCCTCGGGCCCGAAATCTGGTGCTAGGCCAAATATTTTCACAGGGTGTTACAATTGCAAGGAAAGGGGCCATAGTTTCTTGCACTGTCCTAAGCCGCTGTTGAAATGCACGCGTTGTAATAAAGTTGGGCACACGCCTGAAAAGTGCCATGTTAAAACTGATGACAAAGTAACTGAAACTAGTGCAGTGCAGAAAACTATGAGGATAGATTTTCTTAACGGAGATTCGAACGTACGTAGTGACCCCGGGGCCAAATTTTTGAAAGAAATAAAGGTGAATAATTCTGAACTCAAGGCGTTTGTAGATTTCGGGAGTGACGTTACTCTCATTCAGGAATCTGCAGTGAAGGAACTAGGCTTATCTCACGACAACGTCCCTACTTTCATGAAAGGTTTTGGTAATAATGTAGTTCAGGCAGTAGGGAATGTGAGTCTTAATATGAGCGTCGATGGGGTAGAGGCTAATGTGACATGTAAAGTCGTAGATGACCATTTGCTGGAGGTTCCTGTGCTCATGGGGCAGACTTTCACAGAGCAGTCTCATATATCGGTGTATAAGGACAAGAATAGATTGCAGTTTTTCGATATTGGGAAGGAGTTGCCTGGTCCTGAACTCTCCAGTGAAGATGATGTCCTGCTTAAGTTTTCACCGGTTAGGCCTGTTGTTCTTTATGGTCCAGCTTCCGTTAGGCTGAAGACTCAATCAGCGGTCGACGGTGATGTCCTTATCAGAAGCAGTATAGCGGGGAAACCTAACGAGCAGTTCATAGTCAGCGGGGGACTTTCTCGTTTGAACAAAGGGGAAATTGACGTAATACTTCTGCCTTGCTCTGAATCTTGTGGCATCTCTTCCAAACAGGTTCTTTGTCGCGCTGAAATGGTTGATGTGGTAAATCGGATTGTTGACTAGCGGTCTACAAGGTCGGTAGATAGTTTGCAGCTCGATGAAAGCCTGGTTCGCATCGGCGAAGGGGTGTCTGAAGATGTCAAGAAAACATTAATGGAGCTATTGCAGAAGTACAAGCATTGTTTTGCCTCTTCCTTGAAGGACTTAGGTTGTACCAGTGCAACTGAGATGAGCATAGAACTCAATAGCCAGCGTCTAGTTGTTTATCGCCCATACAGGTTGTCACATCACGAACGAGAGAAGGTGCGTACGATG
The DNA here is from genome assembly GCA_963854355.1 of Epinotia brunnichana. Lineage (NCBI taxonomy): Eukaryota > Metazoa > Arthropoda > Insecta > Lepidoptera > Tortricidae > Epinotia > Epinotia brunnichana. The sequence goes on along the minus strand of OY977935.1, from coordinate 30,945,641 downwards.
GTCGGTGATATGTTGGATGCCGGTGTGATAAGAGAATCGGTGTCTGATTACGCTAGCCCTATTCTGCTCGTGCGTAAAAAGGACGGCTCCTCAAGGTTGTGCGTAGACTATCGTATGCTGAATTCAATGACTATTAAGGAGAGGTATCCAATGCCCATTATCGAGGATGAACTCGCGCGGCTATCTGGGCAATCCTGTTTCATAATCCTCGATCTTGCTTCTGGCTATCATCAGGTGCCGATTTCTGAGCAGAGCAAGCATTCGAGAAGCTGAAGTCGATTTTGGTTACTAGGCCAGTTCTCGCTATATATGACCCTAACGCGGAGTTGGAGCTGCACACTGATGCGAGTAGATTAGGAATTGGCGGAATTCTTTTACAGCGAACGAAGGGCTCCGAGGATTTCCACCCTGTAGCTTTTTACAGTCGGCAAACCTCCCCAGAGGAAAAGAACTTCCATTCTTACGAGTTAGAAACTCTAGCGATGGTTTGCTCGCTTCGTAAATTCAGAGTTTATTTGTTAGGGAAGGAGTTCAAGGTCATTACGGACTGCAGTGCGTTGCGTTCTACGTTTTCAAAACGAGATTTGATTCCGAGAATAGCGCGCTGGTGGCTGACTTTACAGGAATTTAGCTGTACTATAGAGTACAGGGCTGGGATAAGAATGAGTCATGCTGACGCGCTGTCTCGAAATCCGGTCGAACCACCTGAATGCCTCGACGATCAGTTTCCGACTTTAATGACTATTAGTAGCGAGGATTGGCTGCACACGCTCCAGTTAGGATATTCTGAGCTGTGTAGGATTATGAACGTTTTGAAAAGTGATCTGGACGAAAAAGGGTTAAATTACATTAAACAGAATTTCCTTATTAAAGATAATAAATTATTTCGATGTCTGGACGGGGATCAAGAGAAGGTTAGGTGGGTAGTGCCAAAGGGGGCAAGGTGGCAAGTATGTAAATTCAATCACGACGACATTGGACATTTTGGGATTGAGAAAACCTTAGAAAGAGTAAAAGGTAAATATTGGTTTCCCAAAATGTCTAAATTTGTCAAGAAGTACGTGAATGCTTGCATAAGAATGTGCGTATGCCAAAAACAATAACAGCACTCGGGAGGGGTTACTACATCCCATCACGAAGGTAGAGATTCCTTTCCACACGCTTCATGTGGACCACCTTGGACCCTTTGTGAAGTCAAGTAGGGGTTTTACTCACTTGCTTGTAATAGTTGACGGCTTCACCAAGTTTTGTTTCCTCAAGCCTGTCAGAAACACTAATACCCAGAACGTAATTAGAGCTCTAGAAGATATCTTCTGTATATTTAGGAACCCCGACCGACTCGTGAGCGACCGCGGTAGTTGTTTTACCTCTCATACTTTTAAGCGGTTTTGCCTAGATAAGGGAATCAAACACGTCTTAAATGCAGTTGCCAGCCCTAGGTCCAACGGACAGGTTGAGCGGTACAACCGTACGATTCTCGATTCTCTTAAGGCGCTGAGCATCAAACATGGCGAAAAGAGCTGGGACAATCATCTAGGGCGCGTGCAATGGGGACTCAACAACACTGTTCAGAAAACCATTGGTAGAACACCGTCAGAGGTGATGTTTGGAACTCGTATGAACAGTGAATTGAACCCCATGCTTAACGATGCCACAGCGAGTACTCGCGAAGCCGATGATATAACGGTAACTCGTGACAGCGTTAAAACTAAAATAGACGAAGAACAGGTTAAACAAAAAGAGAGATATGACGTAGGAAGGAAGCCTTCCCGTACGTATAAAGAAGGGGATCTCGTAAAAATTACAAAAACATGTTTTAATAATAACGGACAGAGCAAAAAGTTGATGGCTTCCTTCATAGGTCCATATCGTGTAAGTAAGGTCTTAGGCAGGGATCGGTATGTTGTAGCACCTATACCAGGGCTTGTTGATACAGAGAACAAGCGGCTAACTACCATCGCCGCCGATCGCATGAAGCCGTGGATTCATGTGACCGCTTTGGAGGTCAATGAAAATGAAGTTAATGAAAGCTCTGATACTGATATTTCCGATTGATAATGTCAGTTAATAATAGAATGAAATTGATGATTGATTTTAATTTAGGTTCTGTAGTTTTGATGAACATTTACTTACACGATGTTATTCGTTGTTGCAGAGCAAGTTTGCGAGAATCGATCGGATCGCGGCTTGGTGCAACGAGTGAGAAAGAAAGTCCTTCGGCAGCCATTATGAGCATTAATCGATCGGCTCATACGGGCGTCGATAGGCATCCTGATTAATTGATCGTTCAGGAGGTTAGGGAACCCTGATTAATCGATCGTTCAGGGATAAAGGTATTCTGATTAATCGATCGTTCAGAATACTCGTTTGCATAGTTTGTACGACATAATCGATCGGTCGTGACTTCGTTTCGATTCTGTTTTAGTGACCCAAAAAATTGATCGTTTGGGTTCACTGTAATATTGTTTTGATCTTGTTTTTGGTAACCCAATTAATTGACCGCTTGGGTTCGCTATATTTAGTTTCCAGTAAATCGATTACTGAAAGTTGTTAATTACTTTTCAAGCTTCACATATTCGACATTGTTAATAAGATTAGCCTGATTGTTTTTTTTTTATCATTTTACTTTTGTAAATTTGATCGTAATTCGTAAGTAATTCCTAGTAGTTGATCAATATTTTGTAAATTAAATTCGTTTTAGCTGCAATTTTAATTACTTTCAATAGCATTCTTGGATTTGTATAGTCGGTTAACTTTATTTAACGTGCATAGTATTGTAATTGGATATTCTCAACCGTAGATTTAACGTAATGTTGTACTATAAGCTACTGGCCAAGATAACCGATTGTTAGGTTGCCACCTGGTGTCGTGTGCAGGGACGCACACGATGTCAGGACGGTCGATTGTTAGGTTTCAGTTATTTAATGCCTTAATTAATTAGTTTTCAATTCGTGTAAACGATACTTAATTACATTAGTTAAGAATGGCAACACTGACATGCCCTGATTAGCTGAATTTATGGCGCCAGTATGAGCCGGTTCTCTGATTGGCTCGCGACAGAGTGTCGTGGGCCAATCACAGAGCTGGATTTGCCCGCCAGAACGGTGGTTTTCTTGGCCAGGAGCTGGTGCCCGGTTGGGCATTCTGACTTTGATCGTCGAAGAGATCACTAGCTTAATAAATCCTGACTAATCAATTTTCAAATTCATGTAATTTAATTCTAATAAAAACTATTAAAAGTTATTAGTTTGCTTGAAGAGTTCCAGCTCCTGATTTATCATACTGTATAATGAACTCTATCGTCTTATTCACTAGATTCTAAATGTACTAAAAATAAAAAGATTCGCTCCCAGCGTGCCAGGTATCAGGCGCCGCGTGTGGTATTTTATCTCGTAGCTAATTTGGAATCTATTGTAGACAGTTTTAAATACAATCACCGGAACCTCGTCGCAGTTGCGATTGCCCATTTCGTAAGTTGACGGCGAGCAATTTTAACAATTTGTAGATGTGTTTTTCAGTAACATCTGTAAAAGAAAATTTAAAATATGGCATTAATCCACTCCATGCCTGGATACGTATTTTCGAATTTTTATTGCATCTCGGATATAAGAACGTTCCGGCTGTGCAGAAATGGAGAATCAATCAAAACACAGCAGAGGGTCGCGTAGTACAAGAACGAAAAAAGCGTATCCAGGCCGAAATTAGGAGCAAGATGGGTTTGTTGGTCGACGTGGTAAGGCCTAATGCAGGCACCACCAACGATGGCAATACTGCTCGAACTGCCTTATCAGATAAATATAGGTAGGTACATGTTTGCAGATATATTAGGACTTGATTCTTGGCTCTTAGACGATCTGTACACAATCCTAGTGACAATTAATTGTGAGTTGCCTATAGACTCCACCAAGTTTGGAACCTATTGTAGGACAGTTGCAGAAAAATATGTCGCAACGTATAATTGGCATCCGATGACGGTGACTATTCATAAAATATTAGTGCACGCTCAACAGATCATCGATTCCAATCCCCTCCCGGTAGGTATGCTTTCTGAACAAGCAGCCGAATCCAGGAATAAATTCTGGCGTAGAGTCACAGAGCATGATTGCCGGAAAATGGATAGGAAAAAAAATATAACTGATCTCTTTCATCGGGCATTAGAGTCACCAGATCCGGCAATCTCACTGCTTCGCCTCCACCGTAGACAATTTTTTTCGAAAAGTGTTCCTTTGCCAGCTGCTGTGCGAAATCTACTGAAGGCTTTTGACGAAGAAAGCACCTGGCATACAAATGAAAATGAACCAGAGCTAACGTGTTCTCATGACGACTATGGAGATTCAAATGTTGATACGATAATCTTAGACAACGTAGAAAATTCATTTGAATAATGTTATTGTTAAATTAAGTAAATAAAACTCCAATTTACCTTATGTTGTGGTTTTGTTCAATATAAAACATATCGAAAATCACCAAGTGATTTGACCTTTATGTGATAACCCTAAATTCGGGAATCTGACCTACATAAAAATCGATTTCTCCTAACCTAGCTGCCTAGGCCCGACTTGAATGTAGTGTTTTTGTAGGGCACACACCTTAGTTTAAGGCATCGATCTGTACCAAACAGAGGTTCTACTTCGGGCTAGAAAAGTTGTAAAAAAATAAAACCTGATTTCGTTAAAAACACGGTTTTTGAAGATTCAAGTTTCGGTTACATAAAAACGGGTTAAATATACGCCTAGGGTTACTTTATAAACCTTCTATACAAGCACAACTCTATTACGTGTAGTTTTTTTTTACACTTAGCGTTTTGTTTATGAATGTTTATGCCATCTAACGGATTACGCAAAAAATAACCTGTGTCGACGTTACGTTGCCGTTAGGAATATGCAATTCACCCAATAGAGTACCACACAGTGCCGCGTACCACCGCTAGGTGGCGGGGTTAAGATTTGTATGGAAAAACGTGTACAGTTCCAAAGTATTTCAATAGATGGCGCTAAAAGAAGCACAACAATCACTAAAGTTTGCGTGAAGTTGATAAAATGTCACTGTTACTATGGCGGTTATTTCACTGTTTAAATGTTATACAATTGTTTGTTTATAAGAGGTTATTTTTAAAGATAATCAATAAAATCCACTCAGAACACTATTGTAAATCATCAATGGGATTGACACTGTCTTAATTTTAGTAACTTTGTTCGCATTCACTGAAAACGAATAGTTATAAAGTAGAAAACTAAATGGTTATGGTTGAAAATTATATTCACTAATTTGTCCCAAAGCGTTAGTTTTACGGATAGATAACACTTTCACTCTAATTAGGGTAATTTCGCCGGTTGGCGACCACCTAATTTCATGTGCCGGTTAGCGACCACTTAGCTGAGTTGGTGAACTGAAAGCATTTTTTCTTGTTTTTTTTGTAAATTCCTATTCCATAACTACAAACAATAAGGCATCCGGCTGACTGTTTCAATAGGCTCTGTAGAATTGATGTTATCTTCAATTGAAAAAAAACATGTTCTTCAAGTGGTCGCTAACCGAAGGTGGTCGCGTAACCGGCGAAATGACCATACTCGGATTACAAATAACACACTAAATTACTTTTGATGCAATATTACGAATTGAGATAATTTAAATTGAATTTAATACGCCAAAGATTATTGAGAAAAAGTTGTCTTAAGGTGGTTCGCTTGCCATACAAAACGATATTTGACATTCGCAGGCTTACGGCGTGATATTTTAAGAAACTTATGTAACAAGCATTCATAAATTGGCTTCCCATTTGCGCCAAATTCCCCCTTTCCTAGAATAAACTTGTATAAACTAGATTAATTTGAGAAATTGGTTTGTCACGTGATATTTTGGGAAAACTAGTTTTCTCAAATTAATATAGTTTATACAAGTTTATTCTAGGAAAGGGGGAATTTGGCGCAAATGGGAAGCCAATTGATAAAAGTCTGATACATTAGTTTCTTAAAATATCACGCCGTTAGCCTGCGAATGTCAAATAACGCTTTGTATGGAAATCGAACCACCTTAATTGTCTTAATTATAATTAGGGTATCGCAATTAGTGACACATCTAAACTTAGGTGACAGAAAATATTGTTTCTTTGTAAAAATAATCAAAAAAATCGTTAAGCTTACTAGTGAGGCTTATCAAAACATTCCTGCCGTAAGATAGAGAGGTACTACCTACCGCAAAACCTCCCAACTGTGAAGTTGTACTAATAATAGGGCTCGAGACTTAATAGTTATTTGTGCAACAAGAGAGAAAAGTGGTTTTACGGTAGCCAATGGTTATTTATTTAAGTCAAACGCAAATTAAACACAGATTCGCAGTTTTTATTTGAATAATATTGATAAGTTTTTGCCTCAACATTTATTGAACATCTACACAGTAACATTTACGAACATTTATCTGTAAGGTCCGAGTGCTCGACGCTGTACGAGTATACGGCAGGGGCACTCTATGTCCAAGTGACATAATGGCTTAAATTTTAATGAAGGAAAATCCTGTCAGCTCGAATTTAACCTAAAGCTTTGACATAAAGTGCCCATGCCATATACTAATACCGCGTCGAGCACTCTTACGTTTACCTACCTTATCTGTAATTATGGCGCTTTGCGTTTTTAGGCTTTTTCTTGTAAGATTTTACGGGCCTAGAAGGCGAAAATGCATTTTTTTCATAATTTCCAAAATTCATAAATATCTTTGGTTAACAGACCCAAAGATCAAAATTATTTATTTATTTATCTATTTCGGACATAATAGTAACAACATTTCTTAATAGGTAGTTAAGCGTAAAACTGTGACAATAATTGCAATTATTAAAAGGCGTTCGATACCTACTGTAATTCATACAATCCTTCTATCAAAAATTAGGATTATAGGAATTTCAGGCGCAGCATATGCAATTTTGGAATCGTACCTACTTAAATTAAAAATTCGTTTTCAGATTGTGAAAATAGGCAGCGAACAAAGTTCTCCTCAACGGATTACCCCTCAGGGCTCCATACTTGGCCCACTTCTATTTCTAATATATATCAACAGTATAGCCAAGTATCATTAAGATGAGAACTTAGTTTGTATGCCGATGACACTAGTTTGCGTATTTTATTTTAGGCAATCGATAGATAAAATAAAAAAAAACGCGCAAAACGATCTCGATCAACTGACACGAATGGTTTCAAAATAATCTACTCACAATAAATGTAGCAAAAACCAGTTATGTTATATTTAAGGCCAAAAATAAGAAAACAAATGATGAAACTCCACTTACAATTAATTCAATAAAAATTAAAAAATCATCAGTAGAAAAATATTTAGGACTAATACTAGAACAGCGAACTATCGTGGAAGCCACACATAAACAGAATAAAATCAAAACTATCATCACTTCGAGGGTGTCTTTTTAATATTTTACAGTGTTTCCCTCGCCAATTATACACAATTTATATAAAATATCGCTAATAAAATCATATCTGAACTATAAGTATCATAGAGATATGGGTTAGCGCCAATAAAACCACGCTTAAAAGTCTACAGATTGCCCAAAATAAAATCATAAAAACACTGTTTTGTTACGAACACCGAAATTACTACACGCGTGCCTATAAAATTGTAGGGTTGCCCTTAATTTTCCTGGGATCCCATCATCAGATCCTGAATTGGTGCCACCTCAGGATTATACCTACTCTTTCGATTAAAAAAATAATTTTGGAAATAGGTCCACAATTGACGGAGAAATCGGTGAACACACTTAAAAAAACATACCTACAGTGAACATTCCATTATTGAAAATATTGAAATCGGTTGCAAAACTCTGATTTTGAAAAGTAGAAATTTTTCCGTGAATGTGAGATTTCGGTATTTTGAGAATTTGACGTTTGAAACTTAAGACATTTTTGTATCAAGTTAATTTGTGTGTTTGAGTTTTAGACTTTTGGGACATAGGTAGATGAATTGAATATTAGTCAAAACACGATAAAGTTAATTTGAATTATAGTCATATCAGTAGGCGAAAGTCATTTCAAGTTTTAGACATTTTGAAACTAATCTGTTTTGACATTGCGACGTAGTAGGAACATAAGGAACATGATATTTATTATGATATTTGGTTGTAGTGAACCGATAGCAAATTTAAAAAGTTATTGTTGTTTTATAGCAATTTTCATACCTATTCATAAGGAGGCCCACAGCTATAATTTTGGGATATGATTAATATTTCATTAAAAAAAGTGTATTTTACGACTAGTTCTAGACGATAGTAATGTTTAAACATTGATTATACAATTATTTTAATTAAGTTATAACGGGCCTTATTAGGCGACCTACCCACGATGGCCCACTAGCAACATTCTTTTAAAATTGTTTTTTTTTCAGTTATAACGCAAATAATATTAAAGTTTTTTAAAATATTTTGTTTGTTAAATAAATCATTAGCAGTCCTATGAATGGCTGTTCTTTATAACTCACACTGTTAATATTTAACAAGGCTTTGAAATTAAGGTGGGCCTTATTAGGTCACGGTTCCTTAGACAAATTCAATCTAAAATATCCAGTTTAAAGTTCCGTAAAAATACCCCGTAATCTTATAAAACCCGGTCTGACTCGCACACCGAGGGTTCGTACAAAGTTTCATACACCATACCCGTCCCATGGATGTTTTTCAATATTTTTGATAACTGGGCTAGGTCACAACTCAAAATGATCTACGGTAGTCGCGTGAACGTTCATTTATTGGTGTGACCACCCTACCACCTACTATTGTCTCTCTCGCACTTACTTGTCAGGAACCGCATGGCGCGGTGCACGGGTATTGTATGTAAGTATATTCTTATTTCTCTTAAAATTACCTACAAATACACGGTGATTTTTAATCAGTGATCAGCAGACATCGTAAATTTAGTATCAATTTCGGTGCAGCGTTAAGGGAATTGGTATAAGCGATTTCAATCGTAATGCTTAATTAGCTTTAATAAAGGTAATATTAACCTGAGAAATGTTATGAAAGTGAGTGAAGCGAAAGTGGTTTGTCAGGATCGTAGCAAATGGAGATCCGTGATCTCTGCCTACCCCACTGGGAAAGAGGCGTGATTATATGTATGTATGTATTAACCTTAAGGCGCCGTAGGTTCGTGGTCTTCTCTCCCTCTCACTGAGCATAAGCGTGAGCGAGATGGAAGTGCGTGTTTGGAAGCGCGGATATCATGTTTTTTAATTTTATTTCTTTGTGTGTTTTAATAAATAAAAAAGTAATAGCTGATTTCCCTCAAACATGATATTGCCGATTTTTAAAACTAATTGAAATATGTTTAGCTGTTGTGCATAATTTGTTACGATTTTTTAAAGTGTATTTTAGACCTATGTTCGTGATTTTCTTCTATCAAGCGAAAGTCAAAAACTCAGGATTCGAATAGCTGATTTCCCTCGAGAAAGGCCTCAAGATTGCTAATTAAATTTAAGGCAGCCGTATTATAATGCAATATAGAGCTACGATTTTTTAAAAATCCGTTTTCGGAGCTCACGTCGCCTTAATTATCAATTTCGCTTTTGTCCATACCAATTCCGTTAACAACACTACGCTACACCGAATGTGCTACAAAATTCACGATGTCTGGTGATCATGAGTCGAAAAATATTGATAAACAGCCAAAACAGATTTCAATGGATGAGGTCTTCGGCAATTAAATAATAGAAAAAAGTAAAATAATAGAAAATAAATAAATAAATATTATATAAATAAGTTAAGTTATATAGATTAAACTTAGAAATGTGATAGATAATAGCTAAGCTTAGCAAATAATCTTGAAAAATTTAATTAAAGTACTGCAATAAACAGTTAAAATTATATATATATATTTTTTAAATCACTGTTTAGTTAATTACATTAAATAATAGGTACCTAATGTTAAGAATGTTTGGCCACCCTACATTTCTTGAAGTTAAGTAGATACATACGTAAAATTTTCGCTTTGGCGGGAAATTTGATAGGTTTTACGTCAATAAACTCTAACAACTACTAGTCATATGCATGAAAATTGACAGTTTGTTACTCTTAAATTAATAATTGGATTTTAGGTTGGTTTATGAAACTATTTTTAAGGAGGTTTTAGTTTCATAGATTTAAACTACCGTTAAGGTGACAATGATTTTGAATTATGCAGTAATTTATTCAGTTTTACTCGTATTCAGTAAAAAATTATGTGTGTTTTAGGTAACATCGATTTAATCATATTTGGCATCAATTACAGAATTAGAAAAAATTACTCCTGATCACGAATTAAAAATCACCATAAACCAATAAACGCGACAATCGTATGTAGAATGTAGACTTACTGGTAAAATATTCTTAATTTATCTCGTAGTATCTTGACCTTTCCAATTTGCAAGTTGATAGGTTTGTACTTTTCATTGTATACATCGGCTTAATATGTGGTACGACATTTTCTCTATAATTTAACGCTTTTGTCAACTTGTACACTTGTAATGTTTCGTGGGATAGGGTCCTGTGAAACCGTTATAAGTAGATACAAATTTTACTAGTTTTAGTATAACAGTAAAATAGGTACCGTAACCTCGGGGTACATTAACCCAATGGAGGGTTACTTTGGCCCGCATAAAAACCACACATAGCAATGTCAAATAATAAAAGTACCAACGTGAGCAATTAGCTGAAACTAAAATTAAGGTGATCAGACCCATCTTAAACTCATAAAAAAGCGGAGGACCAAGTAATTCGCGAAAGCCAAAGTTACCCCCTAGGGCTAAAGTACCCCGAGGTTACGGTATCTCTTGTAAATTTTACAAAATAGATTGTTCAACATTATTAATTTTTAAATATGTAGGTATTTTATTATAAAACTATAGGTATATGCTACTACATCACTACACATTCATTTTCTATATACAAACATTTCACACGATTCTGTGCATTAAATTATAAATTAACAACATGTATTGTACTGGTAGGTAGATATCATATTTTACGTATACTTGATTCCTTTCCATTTATTACTATACCTATATAAATATTACTTGTCATGTAAAATGTTCACACACTAAGTAGTTGTGTGAGTCACAGATGTAGGTAAAGAAAGTTTATTTCAAATGATTAGAAGTTGGGTGAATGTTTAGTATTAATTACAATTATTACGTTTATGTGAAGTTTTGTGATAGGTACATGTATTTCCTGTTTTTTAAAATGACTGAGTATGTTTTATGGGAGTCTGGTGACACATCAAATCCATGATAGAATGAACAGGCACGATAAGTAATGCTTCATTTTCACACTTTATACGTACTTTCATATAAAACAGTGTCTTAAATATATTCTTTTAATATGATATACATTCTTAGCTTAAAATTAAATAACATTTAAATCCTTTGACAATACAACATTAAATACGAAAGTGATTATTATTTATTAGACTTAAGTAGATAGATACGTCCAGTCAGAAAAGTTCACTATAAAACGGTTAAAGCAGTTAATTAACAATCAACTATATGTAGCTAATAAATCAGGTGAAAGTTTATTCCGAAAATAGTGTTAGTTAGTTCTATATTTGATCTGAGAGTTTCTCAGTAAGTATTGTATTGGCTGGCTTATATAGTATGCGAGTGCCGGCCGGCTCTAATGCGCCGCTGCAATGAAAGAGGGAGGCGAGGGCGCGCGTATGACACGTTACCTGGATTCCAAGGCGGGTTACCCCTATCATCGTTGTATCTGCTCCTGCGAGACTTAGCATCACGGTCAGAGTCAGATAATGAGTTTCATCACGGTCACAAAAAGTTTTCGTTGGCTATTACAAATGTAAAATTCTCTTAACTTATGTTCTCACTCTGCCCAACACAGGCTATCACATTTATGAACGACAGCACCATTTGTAAAGCAACGATAAGCACCACCAGCGCTTCTTCTTTCCCTTTCAGGGTTTCGACTTTTGGGCGCGGCGTCATTCCGCCTTGTCCTTCTTGTCCGCCTTCTCGCTCTTGCTGCCGCCCTTGTTCCTGCATCCAATCATCATGTATTTATATTAATTTGTTATATAGCATTTGTTTCAAGTGGATTTTCGGCTAAGCCGCTTCTAAACGTGCATCGTGCTACTTATTTTTGATAGCTCTGTAGGTACAAGGTACTCTACTGCGTAGGCCATTGCGGTATTTGTTGCTCGACTAGATGCTAATTGTTTACTCCTACATCTCTAATACGGAACGCGTAATGTGCCATTTACAAAGCACAGGTTCGGGACAGTTCTACAGAAGGCGCAGGCTGTAATAAGCAGGCATCGGTCTTGTTATCGCACGGTAAGACGTTAGCGAGCTATGGAGTCAACATTGGCAATAAAATTCATTTCGTATTCATAGGTACTCATATTCATTCATTTATTTAATAAGTGATTTTAATTTTATAATCACGGACAACAACGTTGACGAGTTTATAAACGATTCTTTAATTAGGGTTCCGTACCAAAAAGGGAAAAATGGAGGTACGTCTGTCACAACGTTAAATATCTCAGGAACTACTTAAGCTATCAAGTCGTAATTTGGAACAACTGTTAAAAAGGTTAAGACACGTGTATGGAAAATGAAAAAAGTAAATATACACTTGTATTTTCTGTGCAAATGACGAATATGAGGGAGGTTAAAAAATCAAAGTTTAGTAAATATATCAAGTGGGGTATATTATATGAAAGGGCTTGAGGTGCACTTTCTAAAACCATTTTTTTTTTACATTTACATACATACGAAAATGTAGAAACCCCCCCCCCCCCCTTATCTCCGAAGTTTACCAAGCAAAAATTCTGAAATAACTATATATGACACAGTAACATAAAAAATACAGGAAAAATAAAACGATATCTCTATCTAGCTTATTTTTTTTATTTGTCAAAAATAATTTCTTAATTAAATTTGTAATTTACTTACTTTTGTATGAAAATTTTTTGTTTCAAATTCCTATCAGATTATCGTTAAAGTCCCTTCTTTCAAATAAAAAATAAATAATCGAAATCGGTACGCGTGATAAAAAGCTATCGCTGATAAACAAACATACTAGGTTGTAAATGCAGAAGGCGCTTTGCAACGGTAACTTCTACTATGAGCTGTTTAAGATTGTTCAAGAATGAATGACGGGTATGGTGTATGAAAGTTTGTACGGAACCCTCGGTGCGCGAGTCAGACTCGTACTTGACCGGTTTTTTAATCACGATTTTAGAATGAAATAAATGTATGAGTAGGTATGAACAGTATGAATACGAGTTGAATTCTATTGCTTATTATCGTGCGATAAAAACTCCGATGCCTGGTAATAAGCTAATGTAAGTAACTTGTAGTATATGCTACTTCTTGCCTTGTAAATGTCATCACCCGCCAGCCTCTTATGTGTCATCCCTCGATTTTGGAGTGCCAACCGCTCGAGCTGAAGAATGAACTGATAGAAGAGTTTACCCACTTGAATTTAGTCAAGGCTTGGATAGTTCTTAGAAACTAAAGTTATAGCATTATTAAACATACAAACAAGAATTTAAACCAAAATACTCCATGTAAAACACATGTTTTACCAGCCGACCCCGACACACATTATCCTGTCAATAAAATTATATATTATCACTGATAATTCTCAAAATTAGTTTTAAACTAGACAACATACATATCTGCACACACATTATTAACTCAGAAAAAAAAGGGCCACTAACCTACGACAAATATTGAGGTAAAATATTACTTGTACAACACAACTTACAGTGTGTAAAATAAAATAAAAGTAAAAATGGGTCGGTATTGTTACGTAGTAGTACTACCACCTAAGTATTTTATGACCGGTCCTTCGCACCGGATATACTCGTACTGTAGCAGGCTGACATTCTAACACTTCTATGGGTATGTTTAAATATCTTATAATTTATAAAATCGTTTTAACTATCTACAGAAACTTTCATGTTACATGTACCTACTAATAAAACAATTTAAATATTTACTTCGGTATGTACATTTCTTTAAACATTCACGAAAAGGCAAAGTTATTTATCGAGTCAGCCAATTCGGTAGGTAATAGAAATGAGGTTTCATGGATTTTGTTATTTTTACAGTATTTGCGACATGTTTATTAACAGTGAAATACATATATATTTAATTATACTTCTTTTGTTTAATATGTCAGCGTAGGATAGCGGAATTTAGTTTTTTCACGATAATACTACCTACTGTCGCAAGATTTCAGGGCCTCCACACACCGGTCGCGGGCGCGGGTCGGGCGCGCGTCGGGCGCGGGCCCGCGCAAGTTTTAGCACATTGAAACTACACTTCAAACACACATCGAACGCGTGCCCGCGGGCCCGCGGCAGTGTGTTTGAAGTGTAGTTTCAATGTTTTACAACTTGCGCGGGCCCGCGCCCGACGCGCGCCCGACCCGCGCCCGCGACCGGTGTGTGGAGGCCTGGTTTATCGCGTAACATCTCTGTGTTTACTCGATAACTGATAGGAAGGATTGGATATAAGGTTTTCACGAAACAACTAGGTTAGTAAATTAATTTTGTATAAAGCAGTTACGCTGCTAACGAAATTGTAATTTTTTTTAATTTTTCCTTTAATTTGAAATTTATAAATCAGGTTAGTTTATTGAAATAACGTATTTACTCGGCAATATGCGTGTTTATAGCTGTACCTCATGTTGTAGTCTTCGGACCAAATCTCTGCGGTCCTTGGTACTTTACCTATCTATAGGTACTTGGCGTGATCATACATATAACTTACTGGAGTTATTGTTAGTAAAACCCGCAAATATTTTTTTTGAATTCTTTTGTAATCGTCGGGGGTGGACTGAAAACCAGCGCTGTGACATCAAATCGGTGGCACAGCAAACGCTGAGTCAATCCCTATTGCCACATTGTGTTGTTTTTTTTCCTTTCTAGTTGTATATTTAAAAAAAAATGTGTGTTTAATTAATGTGTATGAGCTTTTTATTTATGTGTGGTTATAAATCTATTTCTTTCTTTCTTTCTTTCTTATAACGCACCCAATTTAAGGTGGTTCGATTGCCATACAAAACGTTATTTGACATTCGCAGGCCAACGGCGTGAAATTTTAAGAAACTTATGTAACAAACATTCATAAATTGGCTTCCCATTTGCGCCAAATTCCACCTTTCCTAGAATAAACTTGTATAAACTAGATTAATTTGAGAAATTGGTTTGTCACGTGATATTTTGGGAAAACTAGTTTTCTCAAATTAATCTAGTATATACAAGTTTATTCTAGGAAAGGGGGAATTTGGCGCAAATGGGAAGCCAATTGATAAAAGTCTGATACATTAGTTTCTTAAAATATCACGCCGTTAGCCTGCGAATGTCAAATAACGCTTTGTATGGCAATCGAACCACCTTAAAATATTTTCGGATACTGAAACTGAAGTCATTTACTAAATTAACTACAAAACATTAATGCCCAATTGAAAACAAAGTGAGCACCATGACTCTTTTACCTGCTACTGATCAAATGCTTCTTTTCCTTTTTTTCCTTCTCAGTGCTAGTAGTACTCGGACCTGGCACAGGATTCACGGCAATTTGCTCGCTCTGAAACAGAGAAAATAGTAGATTGTTAACCTAGGGCTGATAGGCACCCATTGCCGACGAGATATTTTGGCGCTCGAACGAAGTGAGAGCGCCAATAGTTCGAGTCTGAAATGGGTGACTTTCACCGGAGTTAAACACTTTACTTTTCATATCGAATACGAGGAAATATAAAAAAAAAACCACATAAGGATAATTTAACAATATGTTTATTCAAAGTATAGGTACAGTCAAGGTCACCAATATGCATATACCCAAAGTTGCAAAAATATGTATACAACAACCTTACTTCCGTAGTAATAAGGTCTGTATACATATTTCTATAACTTTGTGGTGTATACATATTGGTGACCTTGACTTTACAATTACTTGAAATCAATGGAAAAGTAGAGCAATTTGCGAATATAAATGTAGTATTTTTGTCTGGAATATTCACATTATATATCAGTGGCGGCGCGTGAGAATTTTCACTGGACAACCCGGAGCCAAAAAAGGGCTGTTTTTTTTATGTTTTACGAGTTTGGTAATACATAGCAAGACATTTTAGGCAAGCCGGTGGCAATCGGGTTGTATGGACGCTCCGCCACTGTTATATATCAAAAATTAGCGCCACCTGAAAACAAAACAATTTTAGTTAGGACATACTTATTTATAAATTATGTAGGTATTTGTCAAAAACTATTTTTTTTACAATCTCTATAGAAATTTAGTTACATTTACAATATAATATGATTATTTTATTACCTTTGTTGCCAAATAAACACCATCAGGAGCTTCATTTAAGAAGGTTTTTATATCATTTGCATTAAAAATCTTGGACTTTTTGCTTTTAAAGCCGTCCAACTGCCTTTTTAGAAACTATGTCAGCTTACTGTAGGTATTTCTTTAAATTCACGTCATGTTAGTGGTTTTTTTAAGCATTATTGAATATATACTTCACAGCGTTGATAGTTTTAATTTCTTCGATAAATCACTGAAATAAGTTAGCATCACAATTTCCGAGAAAGATTTAACTCTCTTTGCGGACTTCTCTTTGCCATTTTATAAATTCGTTATATATGATTTCATATATCTTTCTTTTGAAATTTGCGGTAAAAGGCCTTCCACGATAGATTGGGCTTCTGTTCTGATCAAATCAGGCATTAAGTCGGTTTCAAAATCACTGAATGAACTCAACAAGACTCAAAAAGGACCATAATGCACGTAAACTTTTTTTACGCGCGTTTTCGGTGAATTAATCGGTGTATTAAATAGCATATTTTTTCTTCTTCTAAAAACGTCGCCCTCGTTTAAAGCCGTAACTACCCCACCGCACCGCGTCCTTCGTGCGCCGCACCCATAAATGAGAGCGAGAAAGAGATATCTCTTTCTCGCTCTCATTTTCATACTATTTGTATTTATTAGTAGTATTTAGTTGAAGGTTGGCTGTATGCGTTTCTGCCTTAGCTCACATGCACAACTTTAAGATAAAAAAAGGTTTGTGGGTGTATTCTATTTGTCACCACCTCATCGAGCCTAGTGAATATTTTTGCTAAAATAAAAGTAATGAATTTACAACATAAACTTATATTATATTTAATAAAACAAATTCCATGAACTATTAAGAATTAAATGATTTACCTACCTTCGTCAGTGGCGGGGTAAGTATTGATATTTTCTCAAAAATGGCCCGCAAAGTGGACATAACTCGCTACAAATTGGAAGGTAAAGTGTATAGTTTAAGGCCAGATCAAAATTAAAAAATAAAAAACATTGCAGGCCGCCTGGAATGTTACATATAAATTCCTTTATTTGTCGAGTACCAAACTTTTTAAAAAGTAGAAACTGGCATATAAAAGACGGCACAGGTCGTATTCAGCCAAATCAAGTCGTATTTTTCTGATTGCAAACGCGACATTTTTGTATGTGTCATAAAAAGATTGCGTTTATCGGTGGAAAAATACACTTGCGATTCTGTTTAAAAAAAATATTATGACGTTTAGTTTAATGTGATTTGTAGTAACGTTTAATTTCAATTTAGTCTTTTTTATTCCTCCATTTTTGAGAAAAGCACTATATTAGCCTCAGCCAGAATGGCAATTGCAAGCTTCGTATTATAATTAAACGGACTCGCAAGCTCGTCCGTTTAAACAAAATACTCAGCCTGCAATTGCCTCCTTCCCGGCCACGGCAATAATGTACTATTATTAGAATAAGTTCCCGCATACTGATTATACTTAAGGCGAGGACCAATTGGAATACACTACTTTTCTTCTCTAGAACAGAAACGTATCACTTTCAGCACACTTTTTAGAACAACAACGACCCACTTTCAGAGCATGAGATATGAAAAAATCTTAGTTGACTGACTCGTCAGCCATCGAATAAACTATGCTCGCCATCACATACCCCATAAGAAGAAGAGCTTGAACATAGTTACCCTGGGAGAAGTGGAGGAGGTAGACGGCCCCGGCTGCGGCTCGAGCTGCTGCTGTTCTAAAATAAGAAGACTGTGAACATAGTTACCCTGGGAGGAGTGGAGGAGGTAGACGGCCCCGGCTGCGGCTCGAGCTGCTGCTGTTCTAAAATAAGAAGAGCTTGAACATTGTTACCCTGGGAGGAGTGGAGGAGGTAGACGGCCCCGGCTGCGGCTCGAGCTGCTGCTGTTCTAAAATAAGAAGAGCTTGAACATTGTTACCCTGGGAGGAGTGGAGGAGGTAGACGGCCCCGGCTGCGGCTCGAGCTGCGGCTGTTCTAAAATAAGGAGAGCTTGAACATTGTTACCCTGGGAGGAGTGGAGGAGGTAGACGGCTCCGACTGCGGCTCGAGCTGCTGCTGTTCTAAAATAAGAAGACCGTGAACATAATTACCCTGGGAGGAGTGGAGGAGGTAGACGGCCCCGGCTGCGGCTCGAGCTGCTGCTGTTCTAAAATAAGAAGACCGTGAACATAATTACCCTGGGAGGAGTGGAGGAGGTAGACGGCCCCGGCTGCGGCTCGAACTGCTGCTGTTCTAAAATAAGAAGACCGTGAACATAATTACCCTGGGAGGAGTGGAGGAGGTAGACGGCCCCGGCTGCGGCTCGAGCTGCTGCTGTTCTAAAATAAGAAGACCGTGAACATAATTACCCTGGGAGGAGTGGAGGAGGTAGACGGCCCCGGCTGCGGCTCGAGCTGCTGCTGTTCTAAAATAAGGAGAGCTTGAACATAGTTACCCTGGGAGGAGTGGAGGAGGTAGACGGCCCCGGCTGCGGCTCGAGCTGCTGCTGTTCTAAAATAAGAAGACCGTGAACATAATTACCCTGGGAGGAGTGGAGGAGGTAGACGGCCCCGGCTGCGGCTCGAGCTGCTGCTGTTCTAAAATAAGGAGAGCTTGAACATTGTTACCCTGGGAGGAGTGGAGGAGGTAGACGGCTCCGGCTGCGGCTCGAGCTGCTGCTGTTCTAAAATAAGAAGACCGTGAACATAATTACCCTGGGAGGAGTGGAGGAGGTAGACGGCCCCGGCTGCGGCTCGAGCTGCTGCTGTTTTAAAATAAGAAAACCGTGAACATAATTACCCTGGGAGGAGTGGAGGAAGTAGACGGTCCCGGCTGCGGCTCGAGCTGCTGCTGTTGCGACTGGCTGTTCACATGGCCCATCTTCGTGAGGGGAGGGTACTTGAACGAGTCCGAGAACGCCATGCCACGCCTTAACGCCGCCCTAAAAAATGTACACGCATATCAGACTTTGCTTAAGAAGCAATGTAATTTTATTCTCAACTAGCTTCTGCCCGCGATCCCGTCCGCGTGGAACTCGTTTATATCGTAGCTCCATACACATTTTCACCCCCCATGTCCCCCCTTAGGGTATGATTTCTGAGATAAAAACTATCCTAAGTCCTTCCCCGTGACTCAAACTATCTAAATCGAATTTCATTTAAATCGGTTCAGCTTCACCTACCTACCTCGTTTGCGCCTTGTAGAGCAAAATCAATTCTGTATACAAAAAGCGCATGAAAAATGTGTATACATACATATTTAACTTAAAAAAGGGTGTGTGAAGAGGCAACAGACAGACATAAAAACAGACATACAGACTGACATACAGGCTGACAGACACACTTTCGCGGTCCCAGCCCGGTCAAAATACAAGGCATCATTTATTTTACACGCTTTCAACCCACATAATATTAGTTGTACAAGTTTAGGCAAAGCGCGCGCAGCATCATATTCGAGTGCTGTCAACGGTTTTGATAATAACCGCCGCAATCACGTAAACCTGATCCGTGAATGGATTATAGCATAAACTCTGTAAGAATGAACTTTTGACAGTTATGAATTGACCCTTATATACCTATATATGAAGCTAAGACCTATCGTTTAACTGGTAAGCCTTAAGTTCATATATATAGGTAAAGGTCAAATCATTAATGTCAAAAGTCCATTCTTACAGAATTCAGACTATAGTATTTAACAATTTACTCGCTAAAAGTAAAACATTGCACCACAAAATTAACTGTACTGATAGTATGACGTGGTATGTATGACTGGGGGATGAGGGCAATCTGTTGGTAAGGCATTCATTGTTATTACACAACACGTTGGTTTTTTAAGAGTTTCGTTCTTTTTGTAATTATTTATCCATTGCTTTGGTTTTAACATTAGCAAGTAAATACAGTAAGTACGAGTATAGTAAGTAGTTTTATGCTTATCGGTAAAACTGTACCTACAGATTTTAAAGGGTTGTTTAAAGTTCCTTCTACATTTGAGTCTAAAAACAAAATTGCTGGGCTTCTATTTTATCCATATTGCATGTTGTTGCTGTCGATTTCTGGTAGGTACCTAGTCGGACTGGGGGGCGGATAGCTCGTGCCCCTGTGGTCCGGGCTCAGGTACCGATGATGGTGCGTGGCCGACAGCCGGTTTCGTTGCAACATCTCCTGATGGGACTGGTAGAGCCTCTCTGATGCTGTTTGTGGAACCGGCCTGCAGGAAATTGACATTTTAGGAATTGTCAAGGCAAAAGCGGCCTAGTTGATACGGAAAGTGATGGTTATTTAGACTCAACTCAATAAAAAAAACATGTCACATATCTTGGACTAGATATAGTTTCCAACACATCACACATAATGATTGCTTTATACATATTTACATACCTATACATAATTATTACGTTTATACATGGGTTTTGTGGCCGTTTCATTTCTATTGACATTAACTGTGAACAAGTGGTGAGAGTGAGAACACGAATGAAACCAAATCGTTGTGTACTGTGTCCGTGTACGTCCAGCCGCAACCGCCTAAACCGCAGTAACTCCCAAAAACTCAGTTTCGAGTTAAGGTGGTTCGATTGCCATACAAAACGTTATTTGACATTCGTAGGCTAACGGCGTGATATTTTAAGAAACTTATGTAGTAAACTTTCATCAATTGGTTTCCCATTTGCGCCAAATTCCCCCTTTCCTAGAATAAACTTGTATAAACTAGATTAATTTGAGAAATTGGTTTGTCACGTGATATTTTGGGAAAACTATTTTTCTCAAATTAATCTAGTTTATACAAGTTTATTCTAGGAAAGGGGGAATTTGGCGCAAATGGGAAGCCAATTGATGAAAGTTTACTACATAAGTTTCTTAAAATATCACGCCGTTAGCCTGCGAATGTCAAATAACGCTTTGTATGGCAATCGAACCACCTTAAATGCAAAAAATATATAGGTATTTTTTTTTTTCAATTATCGAGCAGTTATTAAATACTATTTAATGGATAAATATTACTTAAGTACTAAATACGTATAATATGATGATACCGAAAATAATTACTTCAGAGTATCCTAAAATTAAATATAATTATTTTTCAAAATTCTGGGTTGGATGCAGTCTGCATAAGCACTCTCAAGAACCCGTAATAACACAAAAAATACTAAATAAAACGCAGTCAAAATTCCAGGCCCCGTAGCATGAATGGCCTTATCACGCGATAAGTGACAAGATAGAGCATCCGTCCCTGGCTGACACCGTTTGATAGAACGAGACGTCGCTCTAATCTTGTCACTTATCGCATGATAAGGCCAACCATGCTACGGGGCCTGTACACACACATTTTGCATTCACTTAAAACGATAAGGAGCGAATTACTTATAAAACTACAGCATCTGCGGCCTAGCTACTGCATTTTAACTGGCAATTTGGGTGAATTTTAGTGCTACGAACTTCAGCTACGGCATAAACAATATATTTTTGTAATTAAAACAATGTGTATAAAGGCTTTCATGATGATCGTAGTTCATTTTTGCTATTTAATCGAATTTATATAAATATGTATTGCTATCGCAGTAGGCTAGCATGGTGGTGACGATGCAGAGCAGAGGTAGTAGTAGAGGTAGACTTAGACAGGAGCGGGGCGCGCGGGCGGCGAGGTGGGGTCGATGGTGAGGTCGGGCAGGCTGTGCATGAGCGCCAGCACACCGCTCTGCGGCTGCACGCGCAGCGTGTTGTGCGTGGCCGTGCTGGGACTTCGCAGCGGTAGTAGTAGAGGTAGACTTACACAGGAGCGGGGCGCGCGGGCGGCGAGGAGGGGTCGATGGTGAGGTCGGGCAGGCTGTGCATGAGCGCCAGCACACCGCTCTGCGGCTGCACGCGCAGCGTGTTGTGCGTGGCCGTGCTGGGACTTCGCAGCGGTAGTAGTAGAGGTAGACTTACACAGGAGCGGGGCACGCGGGCGGCGAGGAGGGGTCGATGGTGAGGTCGGGCAGGCTGTGCATGAGCGCCAGCACACCGCTCTGCGGCTGCACGCGCAGCGTGTTGTGCGTGGCCGTGCTGGGACTTCGCAGCGGTAGTAGTAGAGGTAGACTTACACAGGAGCGGGGCGCGCGGGCGGCGAGGAGGGGTCGATGGTGAGGTCGGGCAGGCTGTGCATGAGCGCCAGCACACCGCTCTGCGGCTGCACGCGCAGCGTGTTGTGCGTGGCCGTGCTGGGACTTCGCAGCGGTAGTAGTAGAGGTAGACTTACACAGGAGCGGGGCGCGCGGGCGGCGAGGAGGGGTCGATGGTGAGGTCGGGCAGGCTGTGCATGAGCGCCAGCACACCGCTCTGCGGCTGCACGCGCAGCGTGTTGTGCGTGGCCGTGCTGGGACTTCGCAGCGGTAGTAGTAGAGGTAGACTTACACAGGAGCGGGGCGCGCGGGCGGCGAGGAGGGGTCGATGGTGAGGTCGGGCAGGCTGTGCATGAGCGCCAGCACACCGCTCTGCGGCTGCACGCGCAGCGTGTTGTGCGTGGCCGTGCTGGGACTTCGCAGCGGTAGTAGTAGAGGTAGACTTACACAGGAGCGGGGCGCGCGGGCGGCGAGGAGGGGTCGATGGTGAGGTCGGGCAGGCTGTGCATGAGCGCCAGCACACCGCTCTGCGGCTGCACGCGCAGCGTGTTGTGCGTGGCCGTGCTGGGACTTCGCAGCGGTAGTAGTAGAGGTAGACTTACACAGGAGCGGGGCGCGCGGGCGGCGAGGAGGGGTCGATGGTGAGGTCGGGCAGGCTGTGCATGAGCGCCAGCACACCGCTCTGCGGCTGCACGCGCAGCGTGTTGTGCGTGGCCGTGCTGGGACTTCGCAGCGGTAGTAGTAGAAGTAGACTTACACAGGAGCGGGGCGCGCGGGCGGCGAGGAGGGGTCGATGGTGAGGTCGGGCAGGCTGTGCATGAGCGCCAGCACACCGCTCTGCGGCTGCACGCGCAGCGTGTTGTGCGTGGCCGTGCTGGGACTTCGCAGCGGTAGTAGTAGAGGTAGACTTACACAGGAGCGGGGCGCGCGGGCGGCGAGGAGGGGTCGATGGTGAGGTCGGGCAGGCTGTGCATGAGCGCCAGCATACCGCTCTGCGGCTGCACGCGCAGCGTGTTGTGCGTGGCCGTGCTGGGACTTCGCAGCGGTAGTAGTAGAGGTAGACTTACACAGGAGCGGGGCGCGCGGGCGGCGAGGAGGGGTCGATGGTGAGGTCGGGCAGGCTGTGCATGAGCGCCAGCACACCGCTCTGCAGCTGAACGCGCAGCGTGTTGTGCGTGGCCGTGCTGGGACTTCGCAGCGGTAGTAGTAGAGGTAGACTTACACAGGAGCGGGGCGCGCGGGCGGCGAGGAGGGGTCGATGGTGAGGTCGGGCAGGCTGTGCATGAGCGCCAGCACACCGCTCTGCGGCTGCACGCGCTGCGTGTTGTGCGTGGCCGTGCTGGGACTTTGCAGCGGTAGTAGTAGAGGTAGACTTACACAGGAGCGGGGCGCGCGGGCGGCGAGGAGGGGTCGATGGTGAGGTCGGACAGGCTGTGCATGAGCGCCAGCACACCGCTCTGCGGCTGCACGCGCAGCGTGTTGTGCGTGGCCGTGCTGGGACTTCGCAGCGGTAGTAGTAGAGGTAGACTTACACAGGAGCGGGGCGCGCGGGCGGCGAGGAGGGGTCGATGGTGAGGTCGGGCAGGCTGTGCATGAGCGCCAGCACACCGCTCTGCGGCTGCACGCGCAGCGTGTTGTGCGTGGCCGTGCTGGGACTTCGCAGCGGTAGTAGTAGAGGTAGACTTACACAGGAGCGGGGCGCGCGGGCGGCGAGGAGGGGTCGATGGTGAGGTCGGGCAGGCTGTGCATGAGCGCCAGCACACCGCTCTGCGGCTGCACGCGCAGCGTGTTGTGCGTGGCCGTGCTGGGACTTCGCAGCGGTAGTAGTAGAGGTAGACTTACACAGGAGCGGGGCGCGCGGGCGGCGAGGAGGGGTCGATGGTGAGGTCGGGCAGGCTGTGCATGAGCGCCAGCACACCGCTCTGCGGCTGCACGCGCAGCGTGTTGTGCGTGGCCGTGCTGGGAGTTCGCAGCGGTAGTAGTAGAGGTAGACTTACACAGGAGCGGGGCGCGCGGGCGGCGAGGAGGGGTCGATGGTGAGGTCGGGCAGGCTGTGCATGAGCGCCAGCACACCGCTCTGCAGCTGCACGCGCAGCGTGTTGTGCGTGGCCGTGCTGGGACTTCGCAGCGGTAGTAGTAGAGGTAGACTTACACAGGAGCGGGGCGCGCGGGCGGCGAGGAGGGGTCGATGGTGAGGTTGGACAGGCTGTGCATGAGCGCCAGCACACCGCTCTGCGGCTGCACGCGCAACGTGTTGTGCGTGGCCGTGCTGGGACTTCGCAGCGGTAGTAGTAGAGGTAGACTTACACAGGAGCGGGGCGCGCGGGCGGCGAGGAGGGGTCGATGGTGAGGTCGGGCAGGCTGTGCATGAGCGCCAGCACACCGCTCTGCGGCTGCACGCGCTGCGTGTTGTGCGTGGCCGTGCTGGGACTTTGCAGCGGTAGTAGTAGAGGTAGACTTACACAGGAGCGGGGCGCGCGGGCGGCGAGGAGGGGTCGATGGTGAGGTCGGACAGGCTGTGCATGAGCGCCAGCACACCGCTCTGCGGCTGCACGCGCAGCGTGTTGTGCGTGGCCGTGCTGGGACTTCGCAGCGGTAGTAGTAGAGGTAGACTTACACAGGAGCGGGGCGCGCGGGCGGCGAGGAGGGGTCGATGGTGAGGTCGGGCAGGCTGTGCATGAGCGCCAGCACTCCGCTCTGCGGCTGCACGCGCAACGTGTTGTGCGTGGCCATGCTGGGACTTCGCAGCGGTAGGCGCACAGGGCTCTGCACATAAATCATCATCATTTTTGCCTATCATTGGCTAATGCACACAACTCTTCGAATACGCCACTCGTCCCGCTGCTAATCCCATAAAACAAAGCACATCAACACTCTCAACGCCACGCGGGCCGCCGGACGCCCACAAAAAATCGAATGAATCAGGCCACTGGGAATTTTGAGGTGTTTACCACAGTATTTCTATTGCAGTACGCCATGCACGATTTTGGTGATTTTACTAACAGGCCATATTTTTAGGGGAAAATACTTCACTTTCGGATACCAGCGCCATATTTTAGTATGTTGTTATGCATGTCCCCTGGATTCCAAAACTGCCGGGAGACAATCTCTAAGGAAGTGTCTCCCCTGTAATGACGTCATCAAAAACGCCGCGGCCGTGTTTGAAAAAGTATAAAGTACACCCAAACCATTCAACGTACATACATGTGTGGGTATACCGAATGAACTCTGAATAAATTGTCAATAGTTCATTCATCTTCTTCCACTTATAATAAATCTCTAAATTAAAAAAAAGAATCAGCCAGTTTGAAACTAAGCTTTCTGTGTTACGAATGTTCTCAGCATCCCATGGACGGAAAAATATGAAACCTTTTATATAGGTACATTATTATTCCAGCTGCAACTTAGGATAGTTTTTATCCGACTGCGACAATTAATCATTTAATTTTTCATTTATTATTCTTAAAGTATATCGCCGCCACATCTGTCAGCTAAAAGAAACGTCAAAATCACAGACTAATAAGAAATACTACGGACAAAATGGCGGAATTGCTTTGCCTTTCTTTCGCCTATTAATAATTTTAATCCCGTCTACGATATACCTTGACGAGACACATATGTACCAAAAGCAAATATAAAATTAATCGATTTTGATATGCGAACTTATATGCGCAAATGTCGAATTAAGGCGTAATTTCCACAAATGTAACAACAAATTCGAACAATATAAACTTGGTTTTTTTGAATGGCACGCGCGCGCGCTCTTTGCGTATTCAGCCAAACCACGAAAACCGAAACTCGAAGTTCGTATATCTGCATTCCTGTCATTTGTTAGTGCGATATAGATAGAGATACCCGAATATTTTCGAATTCCGAAGTTCGTGGTTTAAAAGAAAATACGGATGTCGGATAGATCTAAATTAATATTTTATGTGTAAATATGGTTAAAATTATTTGGAAATACTATATTGTTGTTATTGTTTTAGTATATTTGACTAGCTTTAAGTTTAATATTGTACGTCCGAAATGGGCAAGCTGTTGGACTTTATTGTACCCAAAAGAACTAAATGTACACAGTTCTGATAATAAATAATTCTTATTTTATCTTATCTTATCGAAAATAGGGATGTAGACACTAAACAAAATAATCATAATGTTGTATTATCTCGAAAAAAAACAACGCAAGAGGCTATATAGGTAATCACTAAGTTATAAGTGTATAAAGTTTTAAGAGGGGGTTTGTTGCGTCTCTTTTCCGCAAAACGCACCTTTATATGAAACGATTGTTTTTTACTATGACGCTCGAGGATCGTGACGTCACGGACCCTGATCGTTTTCTCACTCTAACAAGCGACATTAAAACGGTTGTAGCATCGTATTTTTTTGAGATATTTGAATGAGTTTTTCGTTTCTTCTTTCTTTTGAAGTGAGTCCACAGCTACACCTCTATTTGGAAGACAAGCGGAAAAAATCCATACTATCCATACTAATAATCCATACTTCCATACTAATATTATAAATGCGAAAGTCTGTCTGTCTGTCTGTCTGTTACCTCTTCACGCCTAAACCGCTGAACCGATTTAGATGAAATTTGGTATACAGATAGTTTGTGCCCCGGGGAAGGACAAAGGGTAGTTTTTATATCTGAGGGGCTGAAATTGGGGGTGGAAATTTGTATGGAGCTACTTAAACCGCTGCACCGATTTAGATAAAATTTGGTATATAAATAGTTTGAGTCCCGGGAAAGGACATGGGATAGTTTTTACCCCAGAAATCATCCCCTAAGGGGGTTAAATTAGGGGTGAAAATTCGGATGGAACCCATTTTAATACAATTTGGTATAGAGATAGCTTGAGTCTTGGGAAAGGACATAGGATAGTTTTGATTCCGGAAATCACTCCCTAAGGGGGTGAAATGGGGGGTGAAAATTTGGATGAATCCCGTTTAGATGAAATTTGGTATAAAGGTCGTTTGAGTCCCGAAAAATGACATCAGATAGTTTTTATCCCGAAAATCATTCCCTAAGGGTATGAAATAGGGGGTGAAAGTTTGGATAAAATCCATGTACCTAGATGAAATTTGGTATAGAGATAATTTGAGACCGTTCGAAGGATAAAGAATAGTTTTTGCCTCGGAAATCATCCCTTAAGATGGTAGAAGTTTGTTTGCATTATATTTTCCAAGTATAAGTTCTACGCGGACGAAGTCGCGGGCAACAGCTAGTACATTATATTTCAATATATACGGTTATTTAAGTATTATTAGCAAAAGTATAAAAAAGTCAAAGAAATATCTAAGGACTTTCAGACTTTGCGGCGAAACTAGAAAAATACACGAAAGTAATGTGCAAAAAATTATTAAGTTATTTTAAGAAAAGAGCAAAATTGGGAAAATAGTGCTCAAAAAACCAACAATGAAAAACGAGTTTTCCCTACCTGATTAATTTTATCAAAATTACTGTTTTCCATGAACCGGGACGAACTTTTAGTATGTTGTTAAACATGTTATGTGCACCGCAAAACTGCAAAGAGACATTCTCTAAAGTGTCTAGTTCATCAGAAATGACATAATCTTCATTGCCGTGGAGGGTTTTTTTTAAAGTGGAAATTACTAGTAAGTAAGTACTTAGTAGGTAAGATCGAAGGATCAAGGGGTAGAGGTCGACCAAGGATAAGCTTTGTACAGCAACTAAAAGCAAAAGCAAATGTCTTGTCTTACCGGGACCTAAAGAAATTAGCCGAGGACCGAGATAACTGGCGCATACTCCACCGACAAGAGCCAAGCTCTTAAATGTTGATGATGATGAAGTACTTAGTTTACTAAGGATAATTGGCTATGATAACGGCGGACTTACGGGCTGCTGATGCGAGGGCACCACCGTCTCCGACTCACTCTCGCTTACCACGTTCACAGTTATCGATGTCACGGCTGTAAGAAAATGGTACAATTACGCATCATTTAATTAATATTGAGCATTTTCGTGTGAATGGCTGCACCTCAGCGTTTTTGAAGCCTTAGTACAAGTGGTTCGTTAAACGGTACCTGCATATCTACGTAGTTACATAAGTGCTTAATGCTGAAATAAAATACATAAAAAAATATGAAAATAGAAATATAAATGTATGTAAATTGTAAAATTCAGTACATCTTTGTAAGTAAAAAAAATTATGCTTAAGTGCGACGTCGACTGTATACTGTACGTATCCAAACATGTTTGTGATATCGTTTAAGGCGCTGTATGCAGCTGCGCATCGAAAAAGTGCCTTTTCCAAACCGATTATTAGTATACTTGTACTATTGCTAGAGATCCAAATTTTTGATATGTATATCTTCAGTTCATTGGCTATGTTCGTACTTCGTAAAATCACGATTGCTTACAAAAACCTCGATAGATTTTGCCTTTCAAAACAGTGCTTTTTTACCACCAAACTCGAAATATCTCAAAAGTTATTTGGAATATTACAATGAAATTTGTTATGATAGGTAGCTTTTTGGTAGATCTATCTACCGGCTTCTTAGAATTTCAATATGTTTGATAATTCAATACATTTGGTCATTTGTCTGAAAAACCGGGTGTCCGCGTCATGCATGCGCGGTGGCGAGTACAATTTAGTACGCCCGTGGCCACTGCCGACGACGGACCTATGAATGTTTGGAACCTGGCACGCAAATACGCCTTTTTGCAGCAATTATTTCGAGTTATCAAGGTAAATAAAAATATATAAAGGAATAGGAAACGCTAATACATGCTGGAGAACACATTCGAAATGATAGAATAACAAATATAAGGTATGCGATATTTACTACATTAAAGCGTTTCTACATCCGCACCTAAAACGTATTAATAGGTAGCTGGAGCATATTGACAAGATGTCAATAAAAATCTTCAGTTATCCTGAATACGTATTTAGAACTGTTAGGTAGTAATTAGTCGGGTGTAAATCGGATTCGGACACGAGCACATGGTTGGGGGGGTAATGGTACCAATTATGGACTGTACGAATAATAGATTTATTTATTCATAAAGAAATATATCAAAAGCATTTAGGGCTATTGCGCCGGATAGCGACTACCTAGACTAAAGTCCTAAACGAGTTGGTGAACTGAAGTATATTTACTTGCTGTTTAGTAGATTCTATTGAAAACGAGTGCGGAAAAAGACTGCCACTCCACCAGCAGCAGGCCATGGCCCTTCCTCATCTTCGTCATAGACATACATGCATACATACGCTACGGCACATCTTTTCGTCCAATATTCCGCAGTGTCTCAAGACGAGAGTCTTTGACCAGTGTGTGTTGCCAGTGATGACATATGGAACGGAAACGTGGTCGCTTACTATAGGCCTCATAAGAAGGCTCAAAGTCACTCAAAGGGCGATGGAGATGGCTATGCTGGGAGTTTCTCTGCGCGATCGCATCAGAAATGAGGCTATCCGCAGCAGAATCACGGTAACCGATATAGCCCTCCGAATCGCTAAACTTAAGTATCAGTGGGCGGGGTACATTGCACGTAGAACCGATGGCCGTTGGGGCGGAAAGGTTCTCGAGTGGCAACCACGTACCGGAAGGCGCGGCGTGGTTAGGCCCCCACAAGGTGGACTAATGACCTGGTAAAGGTCGCGGGAGTCCGCTGGATGCGGGTGGCGCAGGACCGGCTATTGTGGCACTCTTCGGGGGAGGCCTATGTCCAGCAGTGGACGTCTTTCGGCTGATATGATGATACATACGCTCGAAAAATATAAACTTCCTTCTGAGGCAGTCGGGTACAAAGTACTACAGGGTGTTCCCCTATACAGCTGCAAAACTTTGCCAGCTGTTTGTGCACATGATACCCATCACAAAACACTAAAGTATGCCGTTTCACATCTCGAACTTACTCTGCCACCGCTGTTTCTCCAAATAACTACCAAGAAAGCCTCCCCCGCCACGCCCCTTTAAAAATAAGCCCACTAAAGCAAATAAATGTGACGTTATCTAAGTGAACATACCTTTTGTCGGTATAGAGTTATTGATATGACTCACTCACTCACTCACTCATCAACGCACAGCCGAAACTACTAAGACTAGAGAGTTGAAATTTACACCAGAACTACCTTTTACAACGTAGGCAACGCTAAGAAGGATTTTTGGAAATTCCACCCCTAAAGTTTTTATGGGGGAAACTTTATTTTTAGAGCTAGAGACTTAAATTTTTGCATAAAGATTACTTATTAGAATACAAATTAAGTACTTTCAATTCAATTACATTTATTTTGTTAAACATAGGTTACAACTTTTACAAGTATTGTTGGTATACAAAATATAAGACTTCTGTGCATTACCCACAATGTAGGTTTACAAAATATTTCAGCCAGCTAATATATTTATAAAAATTAAAAAAAAAATGTCAATACAGTGATTGGTGTTAAATACTTCAAATACATGTCAAAAACACTCAAAAAATACTATAACTAAAGAATATTATAACTAAGGAATGTCTGGAATGGAATCATGTTATGTCGTAGGGTCGTTTAAGTAATCTTTAATGGTATAATAACACTTTTCAATCAAATATTGATCTATTGATTGAAATGATTGATCCAATAATGTCATGGAAAGATCGCATAGATACATTATACAGTAAGTTAGCAAGAGGGATCTATGTAGTGTTGTGGATAACGCTCATTTTGAGGCTTAAAGACTCGAACCCTAAAGACTGCCGAGGCTTAAAGACTCAAGTGACGAAAAGTCAATATTTTGCATTCATATGCGTAAAATAAACCAACACGGTTCTTAAACAGCATCGAGTCTTTAAGCCTCGGGAGTCTTTAAGGCTCGAGTCTATAAGCCTCGAAGTGAGCGTTATCCACAACACTAGATCTATGCTCTAAGACAGTTAAGACCACTTGTGTCAGAAAGTTGCTTAAAAGAGCTGTATTATGCGTACATATACTCTCAACTTTCATACGGGATAATGCTTTGGGGCAACAGTACGGATTATGAGCGCACCCTAAAGATCCAGAAACGTGCAATTAGAGTACTTCACTATGCAAAGGACAGATACACGTGTCGCGAACATTTAAGAAAACTTAGTATCTTAACATCAGTTTCAACTTATATATTGGAAGTTTTGATGTATGTTAAACGTTATCCAAATGAATTTCAAAGGAGAGGTGAAAATAGTTCGAGATCAATGAGAAATGCGAATAACTTAAAAAGAAGCGGATTGTGTCCGAGATACAACCGTTAATTAAGTTTAAGTGGATACTTATTTGTTGGTTGTCCCCGTAAAATATATATCTGCATTAATTCACTAAAATCTGTATAAGCACAGATAAATCGGTATATATAGCAACATTGACGCTCGTTTGACTCGCGAGGCATTGAAAATGGCGGTCATTTCAGCATAGTTTTCATGCCCGTCACATAAACTAAATAACATTTTGTGATTAACAACTAATAGCAAATAAAGAAGGATTAAAACATGTAACAAACAATTATTTGAAATCAGATTAGGCTTCTCTACAAAAAGTTAATCCGGAAGTTACGTGATACATTTTGAACTGTACCCCTATACAAGAACGCGAGCAAAGAAGTATCCACTTCAAAACAACCTCGCCCAGACTTAGAATAGGCACAAAACTTCCGAAGTTAATAGGACAAATACTTTTTAACCGGCTACCTTCAAACCTTAAAACCATAACGAACGACAACTCTTTTCGCTTCCATGTAAAACAACTATTGCTTGAAAAAACACTGTATAGTTTACAAGAATTTCTTTCAAATGACTAAATAACAAGATCTTAAAAGCTTGACGTTAATATTTGTATTGTATTGTGTTTTCTTTCTCTATTTTATGTAATAGCATTATGCTATGAGTATGAGTATTATTAAACTATTTACAAATAATAACAATTCTGTACACAACTGTACACATCTATTGTATTTTATTGTAACTGACAAGTTATAATTTTAACACATTTTTATCTGTATATTATTTTGTACTATGATTTCAATTGTAAAATTATGATAATAAACAAATCTGAATCTGAATATGAAGTCAATTGTCTTTTAAATTTATTAATATCCAGTGTTTAATGCGGTCTGGAATTTTATTGAAAATGTTTGGTGCCATTCCCAAAATTCCGCCTCTGATTAGCGCTGTGTTGTTGCTACCCTGCAAAGTTTTCAATTTTTGTTTGTATTGTTTACGTGTCGGAAATCTGCGGCCTTCTGAAACGTTACTGAACATGCTTGGATTGGTCTTGACAAAAATACCTACTTCTAGGATATACAGTTCTTCTAGTTTGTATGGAGAGCAAGACATTTTTTAAGTAAGGGATTTGTAACTTCGGTTTTAGACTGTTTACTTAAAGACTAGGTACAGTCAGCGTCATATAGTTAGTAGCAGCCAAAGTAGCCAAATATATCGTAACACATCCTTACACCTATAGTAACAAAGACGTGTTGCGATATATTTGGTTACCTAGGCTGCTACTAACTATCTGATGCTGACTGTACAAAACTAATTTCAATGTTTTTTTTTATTAAACAAACATTTAAATTTCTTAAACAAACATTTAGACGATAACATGTTATACGTGGACGAAGTCGCGGGCAACAGCTAGTTTATATATATATATTTATTTAAGCTTTATTTATTCCATATTGTTTGTGTTAGTACATATTTACTAAATCTAAAAGATTTATGCCATTTTTTCTTTCTTATATGGACCCCATTCGGGTAAAAGCCATATATCGCCAGATATTAGGAGAAAAGAAGGGCACTGGAAGCAACAAACTGGTCAGGGCCGAAAGGCAAAAGAAGGAAAGGTAGACGACGAAGACGTTGGACCAATGACATAACTGAGGTCGCCGGACCTAGCTGGATGCAGTTGGCTAAAGACCGAAAAAAATGGCATGAGATCGAGGAGGCTTTTACCTAAATTTACATTTGCTTTAAAAAATTCAATATAAATCAAACAAAAAAAGACAATTAAAGCTTAATTTATATTTATATAATTACTTCCGGTTGGAAAATTTGTTGGATTCTTGTGTAAAGCATCTTAGAATAACGATTAAAAATGAAATATACAAAAAAACGCTATTATAAATTAATGATTTTCGAAACCGTATTTTGCCTGGAGTATAGAGCCAAGTATAAGCCTAATCTTGTTGGCTTGTTGAGAGTATCAAGGTCCATCGCGGTGTGGCCGCTGGTCGAGGTAGCATGGTAGGCAGCACGCGCCGCGCGAGCGCAGTGACATAACACTTTTAGGTATTTAAGAGACAAATTGAATTTGTTATTTTTATATGATGTTTGGTCAAATTACATTTTTTAATAGACATAGTCATGTACTGAAGAACTTGCTGGTCTTAAAATAACCACCCTGTATAATAAAATGCTCTTCTGACTAACAGTGGTCTAATTATCCAGATTTTGATCAGTCAGTCATACTTATGTAACAAAGGTAATAATTATGGTAATAATACTCCTTGCATTTCATTAAATTGTCAAAAGGGCCTCTACGTGTTGGCTCCGTTGGTACTTTGTAGGTACCTAGCCCCACGCATGCCTCCCAAAGGTCCGGGACATCATTGTCCCGTGAGCGGGAAAGACATACATGGTAATAATATAATTTGCCAGGAGATAAATAGATGAACATAGCTATTTGTTTATTATTTTTGATGGTTTCTTAAGCGGGTGTTAACCGGCGCTATAACTTTACCTATAGAAGTAACCGATTTTATTTCGGTTTAAAAAACCTGTAATATATTAGTACAATCCATAATTGGTGACGTTCACCCTTAGGAAGTGAAGATGTACTATTATTTTATCAGTTCTACGTATTTGGAAAACGGAAGCACCCACATAGGAACTGGGAAAACGATAGGTGGATTGATGATGAAGAAATCTGTACTAACATATCTTTGGAAAGTAAGTGTCCATAATTGATGTCATCATACTACGATGTACTTAAGAACTGTAACTACCTATTATTCCTTATTTTCTTAAAAAAAAATAGATTTAAATAAATAAATAAACAATAAATATTTGGGGACAATCTTACACAAATCAACCAAGATTTGAAAAATAAAACAATTATTCAAGAAGACAAACATTTGATCGTATGATCCGCAAAAACGAGCCGAATACGGATGCCAACAGAATAAGGCCGTTAGCGGGGTGCGCGGGACGCGCGTCTCCCGCTCCGTCTGCCTCACCTCCGCAAATACCTAAATATCGTCTAATAAGAGCGCCTTAAATTAGCGTTTCACTTTATTTCGCCGTTTTACTTATTAGTCCTATACCTAGTCGGTCCTTAAGTTCTGTCACAAATGTTTTGCCGCATAGTAAATGATACCAAGAATGTTTTTATTTAATGCTGTATATGGTTTGATAGCTCATTAAATACTGATAAATTAAAACGATTATTGGATTTAAATGCTTAACGCCATATTACACAAATGCTAGTTTCTTCAGAGATTTTGCACTTTTTTAGCCAATCAAAAACACGGACGTGATTCACTGTATTTTTACCCATGATTCTTAAAACCTTACAAACTTACGTGAGATTTCAGTCAGAACCCCTCCTTCAACTCTCCCTCCTCCATTTGGAAGCATAAGATAAGTAAGTCTGGGTAAAACTAATTTTCATATTCACATTTTACGTAGTGTACTTGTTGCCCACGAGATCAAATTTATGAGTTTTCTTGAAAACGTAAAAAGTACGTAGAGTTCTCGATGGGAGCAATTGGAATTGAAAGCTAACAGAAAATCAAATGCTAGTTGCTAAGCATGGTCTAAAATCGAGGTTTCAGAATGAAATAAAAAAAACCTTGTCGGTCATCTGGAACACGGTTTTTTTTTAATTTGTTGTAAGTGGTATTTTTGTCAGTTGCGGCGTGTTTTGGGTTCACGGTTAACTCAAGTTACTTACAAGGTTGTTTTGTCATATTGCGAAAATTGTTCAAAATGTATTGTATTGCAATTTGATTCGTATAAAATAAGCTTTCTAATTATGTATAATACGAATATGAAAAAGTTTATTGCTGAGTTTTATCTATCAAAAACCTGGTGACAGAACTTAAGCACCGACTAGGTAATATTGCAGTTGGGGATTTCGGTCAAACAAGTAATGTTAATGAATTTGAATATTGATGTTATCCATACCGTCATCCGGGTTTAGAGGCGGTATAACGTGCTCCACGGAACTGCCGGCGCGGTAGTAGTTGGGTTGGCGGCTGGGCCCGGCCTGCGGCTCGTCGTGGGAAGCCGCGCTATAACACATTCTAATATTTAGCAATCCACCATAATATTTAGCAATCCACCTTGCTATTTAGCAATCCACCATGCTATTTTAACACTCAATGCCAAGATCTCTCTGTACAAACCATGATATCAGCGCATCTATGCGCGTAGCGTAGCGCTAATAAATTTCTGGCATTAGCACTAGTACCAGTGAATGTAATTTATTAGCTCATTTAAGCGATTTTCGCTGCAAAACGGTAAAATACTCTACGGGCCGTAGCGCGCAATAGATATGTCGTAGCGTAGTACACGTAGCATTGCTTGGCCTCGAATCGGCTAACTCATTCAACGCGCGTTAATGCTAATCAGTAGCAAGTTGTACCTTTATTTATCATGTAGCGGAAAATTTGACGTTGCCTCTTGAGGTTTATATACAAGCGATTTGAGATGTGAAATTCACAAGTTAATTCCACTCTTTTCTTGCCATAAGATACGGTCAGGTTCATAAACATTTGAGCATTGCGAAACCGCGACGCTACGCTCGCCCGCGACGCTACATTCACCGCGACGCTACGCTCGTAGCGCTACCGCTCGGATCGCCTAGTTAACTTCGATATATCTGTTGCAAGTCGATTTGAAGAGCGTAGCTGGGTAACCTGGTGGAGTACTGGAAGCTGGAGAGGCGGGACTGACGCGAGCTGCCGCTGGTGGAGTTGCGCTGCATGGGGTACCGCAGGCTGTGCAGCGCCGGTGCGCGGCCGCTGGTGCCCGCCGCGCCGGACCCCTCGCCTGCACACACTTCAATGGTCCAAATCTTACGATAATTTTGCATTTTGTGTCTGTTGGGGCTTTAGAGCACACCTACTAGTGGCCGCCCTAAAACACGAACCCCTGCCGCACATTAAGCCATTAGTGGCTGACACTAGTAGCGAGCGCGAGCCACCCCCCCGAAGCATGTGGCTCGGATGCCGCCACTAAACGCCACTCGTTCACCGAGACTATACAAAATGTATGAAACAACTCGTCCGCCGCTTGTGGCGGCACCTAGTGGTTCAATGTGCGGTGGCTCTTAATATTATACCCAAGCCCCAAGCCGCCCAAAAGCCTATTAAAATAATGGAATTTATACCATTCTAAAATTGGAACAGAGTCGCATTTGTTTTGTTTCGTTTGATTTCAACTTTTTCCTTATTATAATAGGGAACATTACGCAAAGCTCTGCGTAGGGGGCGACACTAACACAACCCGTAAACAAACTGCCATGACGTACAATGTCATATTTATTTACCTAACAAACAATAACAAATAATTGATGAAAACGCGTTAAACTACAATCGTTTGATTATCATTCGTGTGTAAAATACCTGTACTGTGATATTGAAATGGCATCCTATAGCTATTCAAAGGTGGATGAGGGTTTTTTTTTGCTTTACGACGTATTGCCGCTTCCCATAGTTTTCGTGTCATCGTTTCCTTAGGAAATGAATGATGCCCTTCATTCTCGCATCCAATTACGCAGCACTGATGCATTTTATTTATGGAAATATTTTCTTCCCTATTTGATCCAGAGCTTTGAAGGACTTGTCAAAGTTGTCAAAAAACTGTTTACTAATTGTGATAGTGCTGCACTCTGGCGGCAGAACATTGCAGTAATGTTCCCTATTGATTAAAATTTATGACCAATTTTTCTTGTATGATGGTCGGTTAGGGGTGCTCTAAACTACATTTGCATAGAAGTTACCAAGTAGTTACCAACCAGCGTTGCACACTGTAATTATCAATAGTTTTCGAATTAGACGTGAAAACTTCTAAAATTCCCCCAAATCTCAGGGACGCCTCATTTCGGAAATCAGGTGATCAAGGTACATATTTCTTTTACTTTGCGATTCATGCGATTAATAAGTAGGTACACAAACGTATTCGGATTCAGTATGCGCTTCTAGTCTCGCAAATACATCGTTATTGCATCGGAAATATCTTTTCATCTCTCCTGTTCTGAAAGTTGACTTTTCATGGGTATATAGCCGGGTGGAAAATAGCGTTTTCTCCCCTAGGGTGGAAAGTAATTTTTGCGTATTGTAAAAATACCATAACATTTAGTAAATTTGTTGTTTGTTTGTTTGTTTCAGTTTTTTTGTAAGTTTGTTTTGTTTTTTGTTCGTTTTTTTTTTTGTTTTCGTTCTGTTTCTTTTTGTTTTGTTTGTTTTTTCACGTGTCGGCATGACCCTCTAGATTAGTTGCGTCGCGGCCTACTCGATTACAATCGAGTAGGCCGTGGCAAGTGGCCAGTGCAAAGAGGTTAGAGGTTGGATATAGTTTTAATTATTTTACTTAGGTATATCTAAAATCGAATAATTAATTTTCCTCACAGTCGAAATGAAAAGTAGAGTGTTTAACTCGGGTGAAATTACCCATTTCACCCTCGAACTATTATAAAAATAAAATATCTCGGGTGTAATGAGTCACTTTCAACCCTTGGTTAACAATCTACTATTCATTCCACGAAAAAATCTATGCAACATTGAATTTTGTACAGCCAACGTCATATGTTCACATCATATGTCCTTATTCCACTGTAATGAGGGGAAACATAGAAATAACTCTTTGACGTCGATAGTACTATAATAGGGGAGTAGAATCAAAATTTATTATTTCTCCAAAAAAAGAAGGATATAAAATATACATAGTGACGAAAATCTCATTAAGGTATCTCAAAAAAATACGAAGCTACAGCTAGTTACAACCGTTTTAATATTGCTTGTTAGAGAGAGACAACGCTCCATGAGCGTCATAGTAAATGACAATCGTTTCATATGAAGGTGCGTTTCGCGGAAAAGGGACAGAGTATACCCCCTCTTAAAACTTTGGACACTCATACTTTGTGATTATTTATTGTCTTGTGTTACTTTTTTCTTCATTTGACTACATTTTTAATCCTTTTTCGAGAAAATACAACATTATTGATTATTTTATTTGGTGTCTACACCCCTATTAGAAAGACAGAATTTCCTAGGTTATAAGGAAGAATGAGCTCGATAATATAGGTACCGTCAAAGGAGTCTGTGTTCATGGAAGCTTGCGAGCAGTCGTAGTCGGTGGAAGCGCCCATGCTCCTGTGCAGCATGGCGGCCACGCGCTCGCGAGCCTCGCGCTCAATGTTCATGTCGTCAGAGTTCTGCTTGCTCTACAATAACACATCATTTTAAACATTTCAACGAGAAGAATACTCTAAACTAAAGTGTCGTGATGGTTACAACACCGACTGTAGGAAGACATCCGAATGTCTCTCAAATTAGACCAGCTTGACAGGACTTGCTTGTGCTGTAGGAGTTGTGGTGTTTGTTGTCAAAGTAATTGCGCTTTATATTACGCTCGCTTCTTTGTCTACAGTGGCCACGAAATGTGGATTTTATTATTGACTAGCTGCCCGCGCGGCTGCACCCGCGTATTATACCTAAAGAACCCAGATGGAGCCGCAAGATAAAAAATATTGCCTACGTTCGTCTTGAAGGTCTATTCTATATTCAGGTAAAAGAATATTTGACTCAGATGAGTCGTTCCGGAGATTATCCCTACGTACAAACTTACAAAGCCCTAAAAACGCTCCTACCTAAGTAGATTATAATGGTTCAAGTAACTTACCCCCTTACTG
The DNA here is from genome assembly GCA_963854355.1 of Epinotia brunnichana. Classification (NCBI taxonomy): domain Eukaryota; kingdom Metazoa; phylum Arthropoda; class Insecta; order Lepidoptera; family Tortricidae; genus Epinotia; species Epinotia brunnichana. Next base: position 30,906,356 of record OY977935.1, on the reverse strand, counting down.
GTACTAGGTCCTGCAGCACCGTAGTCAGAAGAGGAGTCCACGTCTACTTCAGAAAGATCCCGAGATGGATTTCTGGCAAACCACACACCGAGGTCGTATGTGAGTCTAGCCTCTCTTAGCTTTTGCTCCCATATCTATAAAACGCACAGTCCAGTAAGCAGGTACATACATAGGCTTAGGAAAGAATGTTGTTATTATAACGCGAATGGGGATCGATAATTGGTTATTGTTGAGTAAACGGGTGCAAATACGGTATTTGACGACAGTGGATGGTGTGGAAAAATGGATGCTGTTTGACGATAGACGATTGTGACGTCACTATATTGTATTTACGTGCAGGGCGTTTTCACTCAAATATGCGAGTTTTTCCGGAGGAAAAACCAAAAAATCTAATTCTGAGAAAAAAGTAAAACTCGCACATTTGAGTGAAAACGCCCTGCAACCGTCATACCTAATAAGTTCAGGCGGATTGACGTAAGATTTGAACAAGTATGTGAAAATGTGGGACGGCTACCTTGGAGAAAGAGGGAGAAAATTAAAGAACAAAAATAAACAATTAAAATGGGTCAAACTGAAAAAGCACAACAGTAAAAGAGAAAGAAAAAGATAAGAAGAGATTAGGTTACCCTTAAAGTGCCTTGAGGATTAGCGTCCCTGGCCGGCTCAGACAGCGAAAAAGTGTGGTACGAAGAACCAACCTCGTCGACCATGACGATTATCAAGGATGCCAGTTCTCTGGGGTTTCTTGTGCTGTATCTTGGGAAATCGATCATTCTATCCACCATGTACTTTGGCCTATAAGAAGGGCCACATATGTAGCATATCCATATTGCAAAAAACAAAAAAAAAAATAAAACATTAGGGTAAAAAATGTCAGATATTCGCAAATGTTGTGCATATTTCACCTCAACAAGCCACGTTTAGAACTATTACGCATACCTACCCTCTTGCCACCCACCATTGAATAGTTTTCCGTCAGTAAAATTTTAATCAAGCTATTTTGTAAATAGAGCTAGAGATTCTATATTTCGCCTGTACTAAAAAATACACAGAATTTAACAATTGAATTGAGACTTTATCTTTTTCAAAAGGTTTAAGTTTAATTGAAATTGCTTATTTTTCCGACATTGCATGTCGGAAAAATAAGTGTATGGCAACTTGGCAAGTAAGTTATACATAACTATTCAATGCACTTTTCCACTGACAAATTACCTACTAACGGCTGTTTTTGCCCGTACTGTACCAATGCATTCTGCAAACGTATGACGCAGCCGTTGGTATCAATTTATGCGGTCTACTATTAAGCTGAGGATGGAAGGGTGACATTGCCAGCAAAGCGGGCGTTAGATTGAACTGTAGCTCTAGTATAAGTTTTATCGATGCAATACGTTTTCGAATGCGTTTAGTTTCAATTTGTATGGCAACGCGAAAAGCGCCTCTGGTGGTAACTATTAGGAACGTTCGCGTTGCCATTACTGAATACGTCACATAACCACACCTCTTCCGTAAAAACAGTTTCAGTTTCGAGCTCAAGCAAATTTCGCAGAAGTACAAAATCTTGAGCTTGGGTAAACATACCTTATCATTTTGAAAGGCAACGCGCCTTTAGATGTTTTTTTACATATAAGCATCATGTCAGTTAATAAAATCACTCGTACGTCGATCTGTAACATTAATTATTGTAACATTGTAAACATAATATGAGCAATGATTTATTTACATTCCTGAAATAGTTTCATTTACGTCATCGAGTTCGCAAATGCTTGTTTAAAAATTCGCAGTAGCAACTAGCTTTCGCTCGCACTTCACAACATATCAAATGTATTCCCAAGTGCTCGTGTTCGATGGACAGATCTTACGTCGTATGCTCAGTGAAATAATAATTTGGCCTGCGTTGAGCAAGACGGTTTACACTTTTCATCGAACACTGACACTTGATTTTAAAAATTAACCAGGATGCATCCGATCAAACAAAAAAAAGGGAAAAAACGTAGGACTCGCTTGCCTCCTTGACATTGTCTCTGTACCGCAGGTCACCCTGATAGATTATGGTCCTGCTGTGGCTGGGCAAGCAATTCGCCATGGGTGCGCGTAGGTTTATCTGGGAGTACATTCTAAAATATCTTTCCATGTCTTCGTCCCTAAAATCCTAAAAAGAAAAAGAAGGTTTTACAACTAAGAATGCTTGTGTTATGTAACTTGTAACTAATTTATCCATTCAATAGATAATACTATAATTGCAAAAGTTTGTCCGTCTGTCTGTCTGTTACCTCTTCATGCTTAAACCGCTGAACCAATTTAGATGAAATTTGGTATGGAGATAGTTTGAATCCCCTAAGGAGATAAAATGGGGGGTGAAAGTTTGTATGGAGCTACGATATAAACGAGTTCCACGCAGACGGAGTCGCGGGCAGCAGCTAGTTTAACATATATATTTATCTCACTGCTGACTAAAGGCCTCCCTCTTACCCTTCCCCGAGTCCGGGTGCAGTCCCTTGATAACCTATGTTTTAAATAATAACGGTGGATGCTCTATTAGGTCCTGTCTAAACGAATAATGTCGATGGGGTACCCAAGGCTTATAATAATTAAATACAAGACATACCATATCAAAAACGTCAATCGAGTTCGCAAGTTGCTCAAGCTTTTCCAATTCCTCCCTTTGCCTTATCGAACGGTTAATGTCCAGTACGTAATTTTTAGCATTCGTTTCCTGAAAATTTTACACGATTTAATTTGTGTCGAGACAATCAAATAAATTTAGCACAGCTATAGAAGTTGAAGTGCAACTTACCATAATTTTGAGGGAGGTTCTTTCCGGCTCTGCCTCCGTATGCGATATGATGCGACGCAAGAGAATGCCGTACTTAGTCAGGCGCTGCATTGGCTTTACCATCAAATCGGCCAGGAGAAGCCTAGGTGAACATTACAACAGCTAAAGTTATATTTGTCTTCCACATGAGGTATCGTTAGGCAAGTAATGTTAGGGTCAGGGTACGCTAATAATCTAACTTTAATTAATAATTTCTGTTTAGATGCTGATTTTTGAATACGTAAATTCGCACTACGATTACCTGTTGCACGTCCTGTGACCATGGCACCATCCCAAGTACGCCATAAAGTCGGAGTTGTTAGAGAGCGTGCGGAAATAATCCAATACTTTCGACTGATCGTTGACGTATCTCTCATACGGGTGCATTATTTCACGAAAATGACCAAAGCCCCCTGTCAAAAATTCTGTATTATAACTGAAACAAACAAAGGGTAATCTAGAGTACCTAATACGGGGGGGGGGGGGGGGGGGTTACCTAAGTACCCTACCTATAGTACCTATAGTACTATATAAACATCAATTACATTTCGGCTCTTGGTAAATTTCACAAGCCTACATTTAAGTTGACAATATTTCAGATTGAGACCCAGCTTTCCGCAGGGTTTTTCTAATAGTACATTACTGCAGATGCCGGGAAGTAGTTATGGGAGGCCGGATAGTGATACAAAGCCGGCAAGCCCTTTTCACCCAGGCATCTTTCCAGGCATGTAGGTATAGAGCTTTTATCAAACATGCAATGAAATAAATAAATAAAACTCCTAGAAATCAAAATAATTTCCATGGCTGAACGCCGTGATACTGCGACACAAATTGCGGAACTAAAATAAAATAAACATTATTCCCGACCTAGGCCTTCAATTTTGTATGAATATCCTTTACAGTTCTCTCGAATTGTTCCGCCCGAAACGTGATACTTTGAAGCACCGAAAAATGTCGATAATGAAATATCGTCATAACGCATGTAATCACGACATTTCATCGCATGTTATGTTAAGAGAAATAGTACATTACATCAGATGCTGGGAAAACACGGATTTCCGGCCAAGTAGGTATAGAAATACGAGGCCCGGAATCCGTTTTCACGGCCAGGCATGCTTTTCTCAAACATGCAATGAAATAAATAAATAAAAATCCTCAAATCAAACTAATTTTCATGGCTGAATGCCGTGATGCTGTGCCACAAATAGTGGAATGAAAATTAAAAAAGTTACTTTGCAGGCCTAGGCCTGAAACTAATTTTCATAACTGCATGCCGTGATGCTGTGCCACAAATAGTGGAATGAAAATTAAAAAAAAATACTTCCCGGCCTAGGCCTTTACTTTCGTATGAAATTCCTTTACAGTTCTCTCGAGTTGATCCGCCCGAAACGTGATACTTCGAAGCCTGATATAGCCCACGTAATGATGACATTTCATTGCATGTTTGAGAAAAATATATTTTTGAACATGGGGTCGAAGTTTAGAAGATGCTTACGGAGTGCCATTTTCATGTGCATCTTGAAGCATAGGAAAGAAAGCGGATTCCCAGAAGGTAAGACTCGCGTTGAGCACGTCGGGTATGTTGGAGAACAGCCGCGCCGTGTCCACCTCCAGCATCCTGCCGCTGTCCTGCAGCGAGTGTGCTGCTGCCATAAACACCTGCATTTATAAACAACTAGCTGTACCAGCGATTTCGTTTACATGGGAATATGGTGGGAATAAAAGTATTGCTTCTCTTGGACATAACAGGACACTGGCTGTTCTAATTTAACCTAGGGGAGATGTGTGGAAAATGATCCCCTTAAGGGAAAATCTTTACTGTGTTCAAATTTGAAGACAAAAACATAAGATTTTGATGTTTATGAATATTCAATTTTCTTACCTAAGTGACTGCATACTTATTTCTCATGTTTTGTACGTAGTTTATTAATTACGTTACGTTTTCTAAAAGTTTGGTAAAGGATCATTTTATACATATGTATGTATAAAACGATCCCTAGGGTTGGGTTAAAATGATCCCAGGGATCATTTTGTACTTCAGATTTGTAAAAACACAGAAAACTGTCTGCGTGCTGTTTTATAAGGTATTCCTTCTTTAACGGCATTAAGAGCCTTTAGCATTTCTTCCTCAGGCCAATTTTGGCGAGTGGTTTTACGTTTATAAATTCGTGGCATGATCTGTAAAAATAAAAATACTAATGGGGTAAAACGATTCCAGGGATCATTTTACACGCACGAAAAGGGATCATTTCACCTCAAACACCTAATTTGAAAACATCGATCAAAATATAACCTTCAAATTCAACGTGCGTCGGTATAAACATCGTTAAAATATATCTAAACATCATTGTAATCCGACAGTGAAACACAATATCAATAAAACGTAACTTGAAAAAAGTAATGGTATTCAGTAAATAGGCGTACCGTAGATTAGAGACACATTTTTTTATTATTTTTTAATAAAACCACACTGCGTGCTCACACCGCCATGACACTTTGAGAGGCAACTGGCGGGGTCGCGGGGCAGACGTTTATTGTATATTTAGATAGATGGCACTAGCAGTCGCTCGGATAACATTTTACCTCGAGGGATCGTATTATACACATGTCCCCTATTAAGTAATTAAAAGTTAAGTAGCTCTCTGTGGCAATAGATCAAACATAAATATATCTATCTATCTATATTATTATTACGCGAGCCCGATTTTTGTACAGTCAGGGAATGAATAGGTTGACCACCTTAAGATCTGCTTTTGCTTGCTCAGTATAAGTTATCAACTTATCATTATCAGTATCTGCTCTATCGACCGAGTGTATGACACATTCCGTCATAATGAATGTCATTTCACTACATGGCCTACAGCAAGCCCCTAAGGTTAAAATAGGTAGCAGATACGTATACCTTTCCCCTACTTTCGTACGACGTACTAACGCGTCAGAAAGAGATGTATATGCATTTGTTATTCCTTAATTTGGAAGGTTGTCACAAGTTTGTTCCTGCGCTGGGGATGTACAGTGTCGACTGTTTATATCGATAAATTAGTCAACCAAATTATAAATTTAGATTTTAATAATTCACATTCACTGTGTGAAAAAAATATGTTTATGGAGAAGGCAAAAAGAAAAGTAGAGTCTAACTAACCCGGCATTATTAAAAACTAGAAAATCCCGGAATTTTGGAATGTTTGGATTAGTGGATTGAATAGAAATGTCATAACTAATAAAAAGAGAGCAAGCGTCTAGCTAGAGAAAGAGAAGTAAAGGCCGGTGAAGGAGGTGCGGGTGGAGTGTGCCGGATTAATCGACATAGCCGGCTATTGGAGTGACGGACTGATGAGACTCTACTGTAGTAGCAAAAACCAAAGTAGCTTTTGTCAACCTGGATGCGTGGCGTCCTGCAAAACCAAGGTCATTCATATCCCTGTCACAATCTATCTTATAATATCGCACTCATTTGCAGTACGTCATGCAGGACTGCCTGGACGCTACTACTTATGGGAAATGAAAGAATAATTTTATATTAAGACCATTTTTTATTTAGTCAAACTTAATCCGCCTTCAATAAAATAGTTATGGCTAAAACTTCTTATTTTTCTTAAGGCACACGTTTCTATTCAATTTTGTGAAAGATCTGTCTGCTTTCAGTCGCTTCCATTTAAATTTACATTTGGTACAAATAATCTGGTGACGTGTTTGAAATAAAAATGACTGCTTTTCCATGTCAGATTCTCCTTCTTACACGTGTGGTATCCATTCCTTTTAACATATTCGTCCTTTGGAAATCTAAAATCAAAAAGTTGAGTTATTATTATTATGTCGATAAGTTATTGTGCCGAGGTCGATAAAAAAAACTACATCTCTATGGGAAAAACATAACCTCTTCTACTTATCCGAAAAAGTCTTATTTTCATGCACAATCTGGTTTTAATTGAACAGATAATGATATTTACATAAATTACCAATTACTATTATTAATTTTAGGTGAGCTCCTTCCATGAATAAAATCATAATCTATAGAAACTTACCAATACAAGCAAACTGCTCCATGGTTTATTTATGTCCCTCTTGTATGGGATTTACTTTACAGCCTTCAATGGCACAATACATTTTATCACAGGAAACAATCAAGTCTCGCAAACATGAACAATACATTTTTCCAAACATTCTCGGTGGAATAACACCAAAATAAATTATTTTCACACACAGGAGCCGCGATGTTTTGGAAGTAATATGATACGACCAAGTCAAGTTGTAAGGTAATGACACCTTCTACCAAACAATGATGACATATTGCATTTTGCTGGATTAAATTACATCCAATTACATCCATTTGACATTTGCCCGAGTTGATTTTAGTGACAACCTACGAAAATGTGAAACTGAATAGGGATTGTAGTCTCATTCCCTCTTAGGCCAACTATCTTATCTTATCTTATCTAGGTGAGGGCCCTTTCGGATGCACTTCGACCCAGTGGGATCTTTTGTGCATTTGCTCTCTCCTTTATACCTGCTCCCAGGCTTGCTCCATCATTTCCACAAAGCGGATGATGCAGTTCGCCGGGAGCACCTTGAATTCCTTTGGTTGCGGGTAACCGTTACCAAAGTAGTTCATTCTTTGTCTGGCAAGGGCAACTATAGATTTACGCAAGTGAATAAGATAGCTGTTACCAAGCTCTTATTTTAACGTGGTTTCTATGCTTTAGTACAAATTCTTTGGCCTACAGATACGCCCACTGAGAATTGTCCTCTTTGAATTTTGGAAAACGAGTTAAAAAAAGAAATAAAAATGTATACAAGAAATAGCAACGATGACCTTGACAGGACCTATTACTCAAATTTATAGTTTTAATAATTTTAAGCGAAGAGGATTTAATCATTAGATTTATCAAACTTGACACAACGTAATGGCAAGCTAATAAAAAGGTTTCAGTTCAACTATTAATAGTCAAGGAAAAATCGTCTAAGTAAATTTGAACTTTGTTGTCAAACAGTTGAACATAATTTTCAATGCATCACTCTCGTCTGATACACAGTTTAAAAAGGTAACATGTGCTTGCAACGCGTAAATGATTTGATTTGAAAACTGATCAATCTTTTCATTCCGCCACCTGTACATGCCATCAGATCTACAGCTATGGTCCGATTTTGATAAATGGTATGTCATTCGATTCGTCTCATGCTGCAGATTTGCAATAAGGTCTTCGTTTTTTTTTTTTTTTTATCGGAAAGGTACTAAAATTTTAATTTAAAAATACTACTGTGCGCTGACCACGTGACTTTGGCTGCGTGACATCACGTGACGTAACTCCTGTTTTGACTTGAGATGAAAATGTAAAATTATAAACAGGAATTGAACTCAAACTTGCAGTAAGTTCTTCAGCATATGAAATTATAAATGTTGAGTCGGCCATATATGGATACAACACTAAGAAATTAACGAAATTGATACTAAATTATCTTTTCTCAATCTTTATAAAAACTGACAGACGTATTGTGTCAACATTGTTTAACAAGGGGCGTATGAGGAATATTGCAAACGAGAGTCTATCAGGAGCCCGACGCCGTGAGGCGGAGGGCTTTTGATGACTCGAGTTTGCAATATTCTTACGCCCGTGTTATACACAATGTTTTTCATCACATTTGCGAGGAAATAAATAACCACAAAAGACAGAAAAACCTATGTTTTATACAAGCGCATCAATCAAATGTTGACGAAATTGACAACTTCACTTCTAGATCAGTGCGAGTGGAGGGCGGAGCTTCAATATTTCAACCAATCACAGAGCCTGCTTGATTATATTTCCAACCAATCACAGAGCAGAATTCTTGTCGCTAGCGGCCGTCAAGATTTACTTAACCAATCAGATCACACACAAGCTCATTACTTCCCATGGGCCATTATTTCCCGCGGGAACAATTTAGGCCATTGTCTTTCTGTATACAGGCAAGGAATAACATCATTTATGAGCAAGTGTGATGAAAAAAACATTATTGACATGGAGACGTCAGTATTATTTGGCATTGTTTTTTTTTTACTTCAAATAAATTTATATACAAACTTATTTTCCCATATTCGAGATGTTGGGAGAAGAATGTGGTTTAATTAAATAGATGGCTTTTTATTAACCTTACTTAGCACAATGCCGTATGTGCCGATAGGCTCGCCTAATTTCCAGTACCTACCTATAAAGATGTAGAAAACTAAACTCGATTACAAAATTTTCTTTTCTGATGCCGGGGACTCCCATCATTGGCGATTTTGTTGACCTGACTTTACCATTATATACCATCCAAATTATTTCAGGTTCAGATAATTATATTTTGATTACAGGTAGGTTATATAAATTGTAATTTGTCAAACCGATATGTCTTAAATACTGGGAAACGTAAATTAGTATTAAACTATTTAGCGGTATAAATAGTCAAATGCAATTATATCAGGTAAAATATTGTTTTAAACCATTAACAGTCCCCGATTCAATATTCTTTGATCTGTGCCGATACTAACAATAAACAGGCGTAATGTCTGTGAAATTTAAGTTTGTATGTTGGGGGTAATCTCAGAAACTATACCCATCCTATTCTAAAAACCCTTTCTTCATTTTCGGTGGAAGTTTGCATGGTAATGTACATCATATATATTTTTTAGTTTTATCATTCTCTTATTTTAGAAGTTACGGGGGGGGGGGGACACACATTTACCACTTTGGAAGTGTCTTTCGCGCAAACTATTCAGTTTAGAAAAAAATGATATTAGAAACCTCAATATCATTTTTGAAGACCTATCCATAGATACCCCACACGTATGAGTTGGATGAAAAAAATTTTTTTGAGTTTCTGTTCTGAGTATGGGGACCCCCAAAATTTACTGTTTTTTTTCAGCAGCGTATGATACTGTGTGGATAAAAGGCTTGATCTATAAAGCAGGCAAAATTATTCCCTCTGCAAAAATACTCCGTCTCCTGGGCAACATGATGGGACCACGTAAGATAACTGTTCTGCTGGATGACAAAGTTAGCAAATACAGGCTCTTGAAAAACGGACTTCCACAGGGCTCGGTCTTGGCTCCCCTCCTGTTCAATATATACACCAGTGATATGCCCGCTACAGAATGCCGCAAGTTTCTATACGCCGATGACATTGCGCTGACAACCCAGACAAAGAAGTTTGAAGCGAGTGAATCTGTGCTCAAGCAAGACCTCGACATTTTGGACCGGTATTACGTCAAGTGGAGACTCTGCCCGAACCCCTCTAAGACTGGGGTTGCGGCTTTTCACCTTTCTAACAGTCTTGCAAACAGAGAGGTGGATATAACTTTTTGCGGCCAAAAACTGCGCCACAATTCTAAGCCGAAATACCTGGGTGTCATGCTAGACCGGTCACTTACCTATAAGGTACACTTGGAAAACCTGGCCCAAAAAGTGAAAACACGTGTTAACCTCATAAACCGGCTAGCAGGAACATCATGGGGAGCTCGGGCTGACGTCTTGCGCTCTTCCTCCATCGCACTCGTATATTCGCCGGCGGAGTATTGTGCTCCAGCATGGTATAGAAGCGCGCATACGAGTAAGATCGACGTTCAACTGAACCGAGTTATGCGAACTATATCCGGAAGCTTGAAGCCAACTCCCACCAGGCTCCCCATGCTGTCGCATATTGCTCCACCAGATATAAGAAGAACACATGCTGCTGCGCGGGAGTGGACTAAGGCAACAACGCAAACGCTGCCAATTAGAGAGACACTCCATCACCTGCCTCACCCACGTCTACCGTCCCGCAAACCCATATGGTCCGACTGCAAGCTACAGGGCTCGGAGCCCTTCAGTATCCATTTGGAGTGGAGGAAGCAGTGGCAGGAACAGGATGGAGCCCCTAACATAGACCCCACTAGAACTCCAACGGGCTTTAACGAACACCGCAAGACCTGGGTCACTCTGAACCGCATCCGGACGGGCGTTGGGTGCTGCAATCACAACCTACACAAGTGGGGCATATCAACAGCAGCTGACTGTGACTGGCGCGCCACCACAAACCGTCCTACACATTGTTGAGGAATGCCCCAGAAGACTATTCACGGGAGGTATGGATGACCTATTGGCGCTGACCCCTGCAGCAAGGGACTGGCTACTCAACTTAGATATTAAATTGTAATCTTTTAAACTTGTACTCATTGTTAGTATTAATTTCAACTGTATAAAAGCCATACGATATAATATAACTGTTTTTTTCGATTTTTGTGTGCAAATTTAAATGCGGTTTACAGAATACATCTACTTACCAAGTTTCAACAGTATAGCTCTTACAGTTTCGGAAAAAAGTGGCAGTGACATACGGACGGACAGACAGACAGACAGACATGACGAATCTATTAGGGTTCCGTTATTTGCCATTTGGCTACGGAACCCTAAAAACCGCATCAATGTGCGTTGCGTAGTTTTAAAGATCTAAGCATACATAGGGACAGGCAGACAGCGGGAAGCGACGTTGTTTTATACTATGTAGTAATGGAGCTACAGGATTAAGTATGTGCTATATTTTTATACCTTCGCTCCGCCTAGATTCTTTGTATACGCGGCGGAGCCGCGCGGGTTGCTAGTCACTAAATATATTTTTCTACTCGTCGACTTTAATCTTTGAAATAAGATTTCGTACACGATAAGATCACATACTTTTTAATCCTGGAGCTCCACGAGCTCGTCACGGAGCTCGTATGGTTTCATAAGATAACCGCCAGCAGTCATCTTATGAATCCAGGAGCTGTATAAGATAACTGAGAAGATATCAAGGCGCAAAATTACTAAGCTGCTGCGCTTCATTTCAGCAGGGCGATTTTCAATAGATACCAAGTTTGTTTAATAAATTATTATTACCGTTGACTCGTAGAAAAAGTATTGTATACAATAGTTATATCATTAGCTTTTTAAGTCTCGTACCTTAATTAGACCACTCAGCAAGCTTCGTGGCCTAAACGTGGTACTCGACTTAAAAAGCATCCATTATATAACGATTGCATAAACTACTATCGTAATGCACTGCTGGGTACAAACTTTGATACTCGCAATAATTTTAAGGGCAAACTCGATCTATCAGTCATATACCTATACTATACCTAGAGCATCAATATGTGAGTAAGTATATAGTTCTAAGAGCTTCCTTTTTGTCATTCAATGTTGCACAAAACAACCGATACCGGCTAATATTTCATATGTAGGTACTTTTTTGTAGCATTTTTGTTGAAACTAAACGATCAGTGCTCTTTGTTTTAATGGAATTAGTAATGCCAATTTTCCAATAGAAGTCCCTTTCACCATATCTATCTGGTTCAACATTGTGTTAAATATATGAGATAATAACGCAATAAAATCTTGTTCAAAATCAGACTAGGGATTTACGCTGTTGCAAGACAAAGCAAAAGCTTAAAAGTGTGAGTCAGCTATTTATATTTGGTAACTATGCTCTATTCCAAATAGGATTGTATGCAAAATGTAATATGTACTTACAAAATAAAAGCAATCTTTAGTTTTGCTATAACGCTTCCTACATTTCTGCAATCGCTGTTTTCAGCATCCTAAGTACCTATTTAATATGTACACTAATAAAGTTCCAGTTCTGTCTTGAAAATGAAAATTGTCTTTATTGCAAGATTATGGACATACCATTCACAATGGTGAAGGTGTTACAATGTTAACTTAAGCACACATAATCTACTCATAAGAGCATGCAATAGTTTGTTCTTTAGTTGCGATTGTTCTTGGCACCCGTCGCCCATGTAGTCCAGGCAATGAACTGATAACTTGTATGGAAAAAAATGTCAAATTTGGAAATAATTTATAATACCAGATTTTTTCTTTGTATTGGATATATTATCAACTAGCTGTTGCCCGCGACTTCGTCCGCGTAGAACTTATACTTAGAAAATATAATGCAAACAAACTTCTACTTACCATCTTAAGGGATGATTTCCGAGGCAAAAACTATTCTATATCCTTCGAAGGGTCTCAAATTATCTCTATACCAAATTTCATCTAGGTACATGGATTTTATCCAAACTTTCACCCCCTATTTCATACCCTTAGGGAATGATTTTCGGGATAAAAACTATCTAATGTCATTCTTCGGGACTCAAACGACCTTTATACCAAATTTCATCTAAACGGGATTCATCCAAATTTTCACCCCCATTTCACCCCCTTACGGAGTGATTTCCGGAATTAAAACTATCCTATGTCCTTTCCCAGGACTCAAGCTATCTCTTTACCAAATTGTATTAAATGGGTTCCATCCGAATTTTCACCCCTAATTTCACTCCCTTAGGGGATGATTTCTGGGGTAAAAACTATCACATGTCCTTTCCCAGGACTTAACCTATATCTACACCAAATTTCATCAAAATAGATTACATCCAAATCCCCCCCCCCCTTTCACCCCCTTAGGGGATGATTTCCGGGATAATACCTATTATATGTCCTTCCCCGGGACTCAAACTATTTATATACCAAATTTCATCTAAATCGGTGCAGCGGTTTAAGTAGCTCCATACAAATTTCCATCCCCAATTTCAGCCCCTCAGATATAAAAACTACCCTTTATTCTTCCCCGGGGCACAAACTATCTGTATACCAAATTTCATCTAAATCGGTTCAGCGGTTTAGGCGTGAAGAGGTAACAGACAGACAGACACACTCCCGCATTTATAATATTAATATGGAAGTATGGATTATTAGTATGGATAGTATGGGTTCTTTCCGCTTGTCTTCCAAATAGAGGTGTAGCTGTAGACTCACTTCAAAAGAAAGAAGAAACGAAAAACTCATTCAAATATCTCAAAAAATTACGAAGCTACAACCGTTTTAATGTCGCTTGTTAGAGTGAGAAAACGATCAGGGACCGTGACGTCACGATCCTCGAGCGTCATAGTAAAAAACAATCGTTTCATTATAAAGGTGCGTTTTGCGGAAAAGAGACGCAACAAACCCCCTCTTAAAACTTTATACACTTATAACTTAGTGATTACCTATATGTATAGCCTCTTGCGTTGTTTTTTTCGAGATAATACAACATTATGATTATTTTGTTAAGTGTCTACATCCCTATGTTCGATAAGATAAGATAAAATAAGATTTCTTTATTGTCAGAACTGTGTACATTTAGTTGTTTTGGGTAAAATAAAGTCCAACAGCTTGCCCATTTCGGACGTACAATATTAAACTTAAAGCTAGTCAAATATACTAAAACAATAACAACAATAGTATTTCCAAATAATTTTAACCATATTCACACATAAAATATTAATTTAGATCTATCCGACATCCGTATTTTCTTTTAAACCACGAACTTCGGAATTCGAAAATATTCAGGTATCTCTATCTCTATCGCACTAACAAATGACAGGAATGCAGATATACGAACTTCGAGTTTCGGTTTTTCGTGGTTTAGCTGAATTCGCAAAGAGCGCGCGCGCGTGCCATTCAAAAAAACCAAGTTTATATTGTTCGAATTTGTTGTTACATTTGTACAAATTACGCCTTAATTCGACATTTGCGCATATAAGTTCGCATATCAAAATCGATTAATTTTATATTTGCTTTTGGTACCTATGTGTCTCGTCAATGTATATCGTAGACGGGATTAAAATTATTAATAGGCGAAAGAAAGGCAAAGAAATTCCGCCATTTTGTCCGTAGTATTTCTTATTAGTCTGTGATTTTGGGGTGCGTCTCACGAAATATAACAACATAATATATAATTTCATATTAATAACGTTGACAAGATATAATGAACGTTAGCTATAATAACAAAATCAATAAAATTATAAGGAATAACGGTCAGTTGCCATAATATTCATTGTATATAACGTTTTTTTACATAACACTCAAATTTACTAATTTCAGTTGGTATAACATGCAAAACGTATAACGATCATAATACATAATATCTTTTAGTATAAGCATTATTAGATATAAGAGACATAAGATATAAATCAGAGCCCGCGGAATAAGGTTAAGGCAGCTAGAAAAAGGGGGGCTCGGGGGGCGTTGTATTCACCATAAGACGACTCCTCGCCAAATTACCAGTACCGCGACCCTACAGCGCGCGAGCCGAGCGAGCGAAGCGAGCGTGCCGCGGTAGCGGCCGGCGAAGCGCCAGAACCGACTTTATACGAAAACAGGCCATAATATTGATGAAAATGTCAATTTCATATGAAAAAAAAAATTTTTTTCTCAAAAACCATAGATTTCCGCAGATTTTGGATTTAAAAAATACACTATAGACACCCAAGGTTGATTTTAAATTAGGAAGACTACATAACACATAAAAAAATATTTAATTTTAACCAACATAACATGTATATCTTCAATGTTTACTTTTCTTCAAACACAAAATCGCTCTAAGAAATTCACATTCAGTATATTCAGCTTTTCAAGCGATTTCAAGAGTAATTGTATGCGTTTATACTATACGAGCATTATGCTTTTTGATGTTAGATTAATTGTATAATATATGTTTTCAATCTTAGGAGTTATGAACATTATACACTTTAATCGTTATATCAATTGGTATTATATCTTAATAACGTTATACTTTACAAAAGTAGATATTTTGAAATTATATATTTCGTTCATTATATCCAGTGAATGTTATACTCAACAAGCTTATACAAAGTGAGCGTATGTATTATGAATGTTATATGATGTGTTCTTATATCTCGTATTACTTACCCGTGATTTTGACGTTTCTTTTAGCTGACAGATGTGGCGGCGATATACTTTAAGAATAATAAATGAAAAATTATATGAAGTCGTATATTACGGAAAATAAATTAATTGTCGCAGTCGGATAAAAACTATCCTAAGTTGCAGCTGGAATAATAATGTACCTATATAAAATGTTTCATATTTTTCCGTCCATGGGATGCTGACAACATTCGTACCACAGAAAGCTTAGTTTCAAACTGGCTGATTCTTTTTTTAATTTAGAGATTTATTATAAGTGGAGATTAAATAGTTACCTAGCAACAAAATCCAACAAAATTTCAGACATCAAAAAAATGATAACTTAACTAGCTTCAGAAAACTCAGTAAAAATATTAATAAATGGTTTTATCTTTATTTTGGTTCATTTACATTTGCTCTATAATATTCAAGATAAACATTAAAAAAAAACAATACATCCTTTATTTAAATCTGTATAAATACTTCCGGATGGAAAGTTTGTTGGATTCTTGAAAAAAGCATCTTAGAATAATGTTTTAAAATGAAATAAAGAAAAAAACCGCTGGTATAAATTAATGTTTTTCAAAAACGTATTTTGCCTGGAGTAATGTGTCATGCCTGCGGCGCGCGTCTCGGTGGAAGTGCATGTCGCCATCGATCAATTTCCAAACACATACAGCGCAGCTGTGGACCAGGTAGCATGACGTAGCATCAGTCTCTTGTGTAGCTTAATTAATAGCCAAAAGCTTTATAAATTAACGTAACGTAATACTTAACAGCTGCGTGATTGATGACTATTTAGAACCTTATCGCGAATAATTTGTCTACGTCTGGTTCGTAGAGAAACGTGCTTGCAGTGGACGTATCAATAATTAAGACAATAGGCATGATGCGTCATGTTAAAATTGATAACGTAGTGTTGCTAAATGGATAGTGAACCATCAAAGTAATTGTTATAAAGTACAAATTAAAAATATATTGAATTAAAATTATAAAAAGATATGGACCTTGAAAGTTTAGAAAAAATATGTAGTTTTTTACTGTCCAAGAGTCAATTTAAAGCTCGCAATGGAATCCTTACGCTTTTATAGAAACAAAATTGTATGACAACTATGTAGGTACCTAACGCAGTATTTCACGTCCGACACAGCAATTTACTTGATTTTACATACAACGATTAGTACAAATAACAGATGTGACGTCATACCTTTGTGTCAATTAGTATGAAGCGTTTCGCCTGCCACCAGCGAGGTCAATTGTTTCTCAAATTTTTGGGTATTTACCTATGTTCTTTAATAGGGTAGTTGCGTCATGTTAAAATTGACAACCTTGAAAGTTTAGAAAAATATGAATTTTTAGGGTTCCGTACTCAAAGAGCAAAACGGGACCCTATTACTAAGACTCCGCTGTCCGTCCGTCCGTCCGTCCGTCTGTCTGCCACCAGGCTGTATCTCACTGATACCGTGATAGTTCCAGCTGACTTTCACAGATGATGTATTTCTGTTGCCGCTATAACAACAAATACTAAATACAAAATAAAACAAATATTTTTATTGATAATGGTACGGAACCCTTCGTGCGCGAGTCCGACTCGCACTTGGCTGTTTTTTTTTTATTGTCCAAGAGTAAATTTAAAGCTATCAATATCCTTACCATAGAACTATTATATGTATAATCTGTGTCCTTACGCTTTTATAGAAGCAAAATTGTATGACAACTATGGACCTAAACGCAGTATTTCGCGACCGAAACAGCAATTTAGGTACTTGATTTTCCATACAACAATAAGTATGAATTGCAACGTGTGCCGTCATACTTTAACGTCAATTAGTATGAAGCGTTTCGCCTACCGCCAGCGAGATCCGTCTTTAACCCTTCAGCTGTGGTGACCCCTGTGCGGGCTTCACAATTTTTCCTGCAGGTCTGTGGAGACCCCTCATAGGGCCGCAAGAGCTGTTCTTACTTTTTAGAGAAATAACAGCCAAACGTGGATCGATCTAGTTTTAATCCGTTAAAACGTATAGCCAATGAAGCGAGACAGCTAGCAAGCCATAATTTCAATGGACAACGGAGGGAAAATTTAATTTGGTCGTTAGTCTAAAACGGTCACGGCGCGTATGACACGGTCGGTGTTCGCGAGTGAAAATTTGTGGGTTTAGTGCTGAATTTTGGTGCCAGAAAGTGAACACTTGTTGTAAGTAATCTATCGTTCTTCATTAAAAAAAAATTAAGTTCAGCCCATTCTCGGTACTAAACCTGTGACTAACAAAACATACCTACCCAAGGTCATAATTTGCCAACACGTTATTTAGTGCTTTTCTAATAATTTGATATCATTAACAGCTATTAACATTACCGTTATATATCGTAAATTAATAAAAAATTAACGTAAATGTATAAACAATTGCCCGAAAGTAAATAAATCGATAGAAATTGGTAGCGATCATAACAAAGCCCTCAGAGGGCCGGTAACAGTCCGGTAAAAGGCCCTCCGAGGGGTACTCACATCGCACTTCGTGACTACATCGTCGCTGCGCACTCATACTAATCATGGCCTTGATTTGTATCTTGTTTAGATCATGTTTTTATGGGATTTTTGTTTAACTGATGATAAGATTATAATTTAAAGTAAAAGTATATTTAATGGTAATATTTAGAAACCTAATTTATCTGGTTCAAAACATACGGTTGCCGTGATAATTGCAGTCGATTGCAAGTGATCATTTTGAATGAAAGTAGATAAGCCTTTTTTTAATTTATCTCTAAAATAACGTCTAGTGCACCTAAAATAAAAAAAAAGCGGCCCTCAGAGGGGTCCACAGACAGTGGTAGGTGGCCATGTTTTTTCGCCACAGTTGAAGGGTTAACACAGTTTTTTGGGTATTTACTTTCTTTAATTGTAGTTGCTCTCATACAAACATTTGCCTCTCCAAAAACTGGTTCTAATGGCATCGTAAATAAATCTTGGTCATCATCCCTATTACTTTGATCTCAGGCTTACTTATTTGGAGGCTATCCTTGTACCTATAATATTCAATATTTTTGTATGTACTACTAGGAACCACGAATATATCAATTATTAACAAGCATTCAATTACAAAATCGATATTTTTGAAATGTATTCGTTATTTTTATTACGTTATTTGTATATTTGTGAACGAGTATCAGTAACAAATCGTTTTTGATATAATAAAATGGTTGGAAGCGATAACTCAGGCTGTATCTCATCATATGGTTGAGCAGCTGTGGGGTCGGATTTCAAGGGCTAAAGTAATTTCGTCCGGAGATAATGCTTGATATGGCTACCCCTGCTGGTAATATTCGCCTCATCCTTATTATTTGCACATTTGTCTTCAAATCGAATAGAAAATAACGTTAATAACAAATTCATTACCCAAATTATTATCTCCATCTCCACTTATAATAAAACTCTGAATTAAAAAAAGAATCTGCAAGTTTAAAACTAAGCTTTGTTCTGTCACGAATGATCTCAGCAACATTTTTTATAGGTACAGTATTATTCTAGCTGTCACATAGGATAGTTTTTATCCGACTGCGACAATATTTGACCTCATACTATTTTTGATTTATGATTCTTAAAGTTTATCGCCGCCACATCTGTCAGCTATAAGAAACGCTGAAATGGCGGAATTGCTTTGCCTTTCACCTATTAATAATTCAAATCCCGTCTACGATAGACCTTCACGAGACACATGCCAAAAGCTAAAAGATAAAAAAATAATAGTTTCTGATATGATAACTTATATGCGCAAATTTCGTATTAAGGCGTAATTTCAATGAATGTATCAACACATTCGAACAATATAAGTAAACACGGATTTGGTTTTTTTTAATGGCACGTGATCTTTGCACATTTAAGCAAAGTACCTGCAGCGCTACCACGGAAATCGAAACTAGAAGTTCGTATATCTGCATACCTGTCACTCGAGTATTGTTAGTGCGATAGAAATAGAGATACCAGAATATTTTCGAATATCGAAGTTCGTGGTTATAAGAAAATAAAGATAGATCGAAAATAGAGGTGTAGACACTAACTAACATACCTAATCAATAATGTATAAGTATGTGTGTGTATTTCCTCGAAAAAGGATTTGAAATGTAGTCAAACGGAGAAAAAACAATATAATCACTAAGTTATAAGTGTCCACAGTTTTAAGAGTTATGTTTTGTCCCTTTTCCGCAAAACGCACGTTTATATGAGACGATTGTTTTTTTACTATGACGCTCGAGGATCGTGACGTCACGGTCCCCGATCGTTTTCTCACTCTAACACGCGACATTAAAACGGTTGTAGCTACGTAATTTTTTGAGATATTTGAATGGGAGTTTCGTCACTACCTTACGGACAAAAAAATCGACTCAAACATTATTCTGGTTTCAATGTGCAATATCTCTGAAACTAATTTTAGTATTGTAACTGTACTAGTATTTTTAGAGAGCTAATATTTCAGGCTTTCGAAACATATCAAATTCATATCATTTTCATTTCAGTTACTGAAAAACAAGTGATTTTAACAAAGTGGGGGTAAAATGTGGCTAAATTAATAAGTTAATAACCATAAAATTGAAAGAAAATATTTTTTTAATATGGGAAAATGGTTTAATCTTCTTTTATGAACACCTCGTATTGCCACCGCGGACTTTTTTTACACATGCGATGCGGTTCCTTCTTGGTTTTATCAGCTTCCTGATGATCTCCTGTGGACATGCTTCCCAGTCCTTGACAAGAGCTTCCTTCAGGGCCAAAATCATGTCAGGGGCTGGATCTCGGACTCGAACTTTTCTATTCAGCTAATTCCACAAGTGCTCAATGGGGTTCAAATCCGGACTCAGCGGTAGCCACGTAAGGGTGGGGATGCCGACCTCAGCAAGGTATGCTTGTGTAACTCTTGCGGTGTGACAATGGGCGTTATCTTGCATCAATAATACATGCATAGGGGACGACATGGTCTTGCAGGATGTCGGTGATGTATCTGGCAGCGGTCAATCCACCTCCTCACCTCCCACCCGGGACGAAAACCAGCTCGGTCCTCCCCTCCATTGAAATGCCCGCCCACATCATGACGGATCCTCCACCGTACGCAACTGTTTCAGAGAAAAAGCACTGTGCAAACCGCTCTCCAGGTCTTCGGTACACCCGTCTTCTTTTGTCGCAGTGTCTCCATCATACTCTGCACTCATACCTGAAGAGTACGCGGCTTCATTGCTCAAACGTCCAATTTTCGTATCTCGCCACGAAATCCTTGCGAGCGTCCCGATGTACAAGTGAATTTAGGCCCCGTGGCAGGCCTTTTTGGGGTGAGGTTCGCTTCCTTGAGTCTTCGGCAAAATGTCAGAGAGCTCACTGGTTCCACACGGCTCTGCATCAGCTTGTCAACACCGGGCCGGTGGCGATTCCGAAGACTGGTCGTCACGATGATATGGTCCTCTCTCTCGGATGTGCATCTTTGACGGCCAGGTCCCGGTCTCCGAGTAAGGACTCTGTCTCAGCAAACCGACGGGACACTCTGGAGACAGCAGACTAACTTTAATTCAGCTGTTGAGCAACAGAACCCTGCGTAAGTCCTTGGTTCAGCAGTTCGACGACTTGGGCGGTTTCATTTTCGGTGGTGTCCATTTCGTCCAGGTGATTCCAGTGAGTAATTGCGGGAGATGTGCACAGGTCAACTTCTGATAAGAAATAACCGGTTACACCGGTTTTTATGGCCCTGAAAGGGCCGCAACTCGTGGGGTATCATAAAGATTACGCTACCGATTTCATCGGTTGTTACTGTTTTTCATCTCCACTTATAATAAATCTCTAAATTAAAAAAAGAATCAGCCAGTTTGAAACTAAGCTTTGCGCGGTTCGAATGTTCTCAGCATCCCATGAACGGAAAAATATGAAACATTTTATATAGGTACATTATTATTCTAGCTGCAACTTAGGATAGTTTTTATCCGACTGCGACAGTTAATTAATTTTCCGAAATATACGACTTCATTTAATTTTTCATTTATTTTTATTGAAATCAAACGCTGCTCCAACTGTCAGCTATAAGAACCGTCAAATTTTCGTCAAAATGGCGGAATTGCTTTGCCTTTCACTTATTAATAATTTAAATCCCGTCTACGATAGACCTTTACGAGACAAATGCTAAAATATAAACCATAAAAAAATATTCGATTCTGATATGAGAACTTATATGCGCAAATGTCGTTTTATGTCGTAATTTCAATAAATGAAATCAACAAATTTGAACAATATAATTAACACGAATTTGTTTTTTTTGAATGACAATGGCACGCGCTCGGCGCATTCAGCCAAAGTACCTGTCCTCAACCTATACTCAATGTTCATATATTTGCATCCCTGTCACTCGAGTATGGTTAGTGCGATAGAGATAGAGATACCCGAATATTTTCGAATTCCGAAGTTCGTGGTTATAGCTCAGGAATCGAAAATATGGTAAATAATCATAATGTATTTTCTCGAAAAAGAATTTAAAATAAATATAGTCAAATGGAGAAAACAACAAAGCAAGAGGTTATATAGGTAATGATTAAGTTATAAGAGTCCAAAGTTTTAAGAGGGGGTATGTTCTGTCCCTTTTCCGCAAAACTCACCTTCATATGAAACGATTGTTTTTTACTATGACGCTCGAGTATATTGACGTCACAGTCCCTCATCGTTTTCTCACTCTAACAAGCGACATTAAAACGGATGTAGCTTCATAATTTTTTGAGATATTTGAATGGGAGTTTCATTATCTTCTATCTATTTATACATAATAAATGCCTATGTCCTGACTGACGTATTCACTCAATCACTCACTCACTCATCAACGCACAGCCGAAACTACTAATCTTAGAGAGTTGATTTTTGCACAGTATGTTGCTTTTATAACGTGGGCTAGGGATAAAAAGGGATTTTTGAAAATTCTACCCCTAAGGGGGTAAAATGTGGGTGCAAAGTTTGTATGGGAGAACCTTTTTTTTTGAGCTATAGACTTAAACTTTGTAGAAAAATTAGTTATTCGAATACAAATGAAACACTTTCAGCGTTTTGGAAAATTCCACCCCTACGGGGGTAAAATAGGGGTGCAAGGTTTGTATGGGGGAAACATTTTTTTTTTTTAATAGAGACTTAAAACTTTGTAGAAAGATCAGTCATTAGAATACAAATAAAGAACTTTCAGGGTTTTAGAAAATTCTACCCCTAAAGGGGTAAAATAGAGTGCAAAGTTTGTTTGGGAAAAACTACTTTTTTTTAAATAGAGACTTAAAACTTTGTAGAGAAATTATTCATTAGAATACAAATAAAGTACCTAGATTCAGTGTTTTAAAAAAATCTACCCCTAAGGGGGTAAAATAGGGGTGCAAATTTTGTATGGGGGAAACAATATTTTTTTTAAATAGAGACTTAAAACTTTGTAGAAAGATTAGTCATCAGAATACAAATTAAGTACTTTCAGCGTTTTAGAAAATTCTACCCCTAAAAATAGGGGGCTAAAATAGGGGTGCAAAGTTTGTATGTGGGAAACTATTTTTTTTAGCTAGAGTCCTAAAACTTTGTAGGAAGATTATTTAAATACAAAGAAAGTACTTTCAGCGTTTTGGAAAATTTCACCCCGGGGGGGGTAAAATAGGGTGCAAAGTTTGTATGGGAAAAACATATTTTTTTTTAATAGAGACTTAAAATTTTGACGAAAAATTACTTATTAGAACATGAAAAATACTACATTCGGCGTTTTACAAAAATCATTCCCTAAGGGGGTTAAAAAAGGGTGCAAGGTTTGTATGGGGAACACTTTTTCTGAGCTAGACACTTAAAACTTTGTAGAAAGATTACTTATCAAAATACAAAAAAAAAGACTTTCAGCGTTTTGAAAAAATATATCCCTAAGGGGGATAAAAAGGGGTGCAAAGTTTTTATCAGGGAAAGTTTATGTTTTTGAGTTAGAGACTTGAAACTTTGTAGAAAGATTACTTATTAAAATACAAAAAAAGAACACAAATCGTTTTAGAAAATTCCACCCCTAATAGGGTTAAAAAGGAGAGCAAGCTTTGCATGGGCAACACTTTTTTTTGAGTTAGACTTAAAACTTTGCAAAAAGATTACTTATTAGAATACTAAAAAAGAACTTTCAGCGTTTTAGAAAACTCCATCCCTAAGGGGATCCTTAAGATCCTTAAGAAGGGTAGCCAGTGTTGTGTGGGAAAAACTTTTTTTTTTACTAGACTTAAAACTATTCAAAATGTTACTTATTAAAATTAATAATAAAGTACTTTCAGAGTTTTAGAAAATTCCACCCCTAAGGGGGTTAAGAAAGCTTTGTATGGGCAACACTTTTTTTGAGCTAGAGACTTAAAAGTTTACGAAAAAAGTTCTTTCAGCGATTAGAAAAATTCAACCTCTAAGGGGGTTTAAAAGGGGGTTCAAATTTTAAATGGCGAGCAATAAAATTTTAAAGTGTGAGTAAGAGATTTTTAACTTCGGTCTTATTATGTACGTTAAAAGACTACAAAACTGATTTCAGAGTTTTTCCAAATTCATCCCCTAAGAGTGTTAAAATTGGTTCAAAGTTTGAGTATTTCAAGGCATTTTTAAAGTATGAGATTTTTAACTTTGGTTTTAGACTGTTTGTTCACAAACTAGAAAATGAACATCAACTTTTTTTTTAATTATCCCCTAAAAGAGGGTTCAAATTTTGTATTGAGAGAAATCATTTTCTAAGACGATAAAAAGTTCTACGCGGACGAAGTCGCGGGCAACAGCTAGTTGCTTAATAAATGTTTTATAAAACTTCAATTACATTTCTAATGAAATATTTCCCGCTTCCCCAAAATACGACCAAGACTAAAAAAAAAGCGGCCAAGTGCGAGTCGGACTCGCACATGCAGGGTTCCGTAAAATAAATTGCGGTTTACGATTTATGACGTATTAAAAAAAAAACTACTTACTAGATCTCGTTCAAACCAATTTTCGGTGGAAGTTTGCATGGTAAAGAACAACATATATTTTTATAGTATTATCATTCTCTTATTTTAGAAGTTACAGGGGGGGGGGGGCACACATTTTACCACTTTGGAAGTGTCTCTCGCGTAAACTATTCTGTTTAGAAAAAAATGATATTAGAAACCTAAATATCATTTTTGAAGACCTATCCATACGTATGGGATTAATGAAAAAAAAATTTTTGAGTTTCAGTTCTGTTTATGGGGAACCCCTAAAACTCAATGTTTTTTTCGATTTTTGTGTGAAAATCTTAATGCGGTTTACAGAATACATCTACTTACCAAGTTTCAACAGTATAGCTCTTATAGTTTCGGAAAAAAAGTGGCTGTGACATACGGACGGACAGACAGACAGACAGACATGACGAATCTATAAGGGTTCCGTTTCTTGTCATTTGGCTACGGAACCCTAAAAATGTTGCTTGAGTCGATTTTTTTGTCCGTAAGTGTAGGCATATTTTCTTGCCTTATTTCTTTTGAAGTCATAATAAATTATGAGTCTACGTCTACCCCTATTCGGAAGACAAGCGAAAGAGTACTGTACATATTAAAGACTAGCTGTTGCCCGCGACTTCGTCCGCGTAGAACTTTTTATCGTCTTAGAAAATTATTTCTCTCAATACAAAATTTTAACCCTCTTTTAGGGGATAATTAAAAAAAAAGTTGATGTTCATTTTCTAGTTTGTGAACAAACAGTCTAAAACCAAAGTTAAAAATCTCATACTTTAAAAATGCCTTGAAATACTCAAACTTTGAACCAATTTTAACACTCTTAGGGGATGAATTTGGAAAAACTCTGAAATCAGTTTTGTAGTCTTTTAACGTACAGAATAAGACCGAAGTTAAAAATCTCTTACTCACACTTTAAAATTTTATTGCTCGCCATTTAAAATTTGAACCCCCTTTTAAACCCCCTTAGAGGTTGAATTTTTCTAATCGCTGAAAGAACTTTTTTCGTAAACGTTTAAGTCTCTAGCTCAAAAAAAGTGTTGCCCATACAAAGCTTTCTTAACCCCCTTAGGGGTGGAATTTTCTAAAACTCTGAAAGTACTTTATTATTAATTTTAATAAGTAACATTTTGAATAGTTTTAAGTCTAGTAAAAAAAAAAGTTTTTCCCACACAACACTGGCTACCCTTCTTAAGGATCTTAAGGATCCCCTTAGGGATGGAGTTTTCTAAAACGCTGAAAGTTCTTTTTTAGTATTCTAATAAGTAATCTTTTTGCAAAGTTTTAAGTCTAACTCAAAAAAAAGTGTTGCCCATGCAAAGCTCTCCTTTTTAACCCTATTAGGGGTGGAATTTTCTAAAACGATTTGTGTTCTTTTTTTGTATTTTAATAAGTAATCTTTCTACAAAGTTTCAAGTCTCTAACTCAAAAACATAAACTTTCCCTGATAAAAACTTTGCACCCCTTTTTATCCCCCTTAGGGATAGATTTTTTCAAAACGCTGAAAGTCTTTTTTTTTGTATTTTTATAAGTAATCTTTCTACAAAGTTTTAAGTGTCTAGCTCAGAAAAAGTGTTCCCCATACAAACCTTGCACCCTTTTTTAACCCCCTTAGGGAATGATTTTTGTAAAACGCCGAATGTAGTATTTTTCATGTTCTAATAAGTAATTTTTCGTCAAAATTTTAAGTCTCTATTAAAAAAAAATATGTTTTTCCCATACAAACTTTGCACCCTATTTTACCCCCTTAGGGGTAGATTTTTTTAAAACACTGAATCTAGGTACTTTATTTGTATTCTAATGAATAATTTCTCTACAAAGTTTTAAGTCTCTATTTAAAAAAAAAATGTTTCCCCCATACAAACCTTGCACCCCTATTTTACCCCCGTAGGGGTGGTATTTTCCAAAACGCTGAAAGTGTTTCATTTGTATTCTAATAACTAATTTTTCTACAAAGTTGAAGTCCATAGCTCAAAAAAAAAAAGGTTCTCCCATACAAACTTTGCACCCCCATTTTACCCCCTTAGGGGTAGAATTTTCAAAAATCCCTTTTTATCCCTAGCCCACGTTATAAAAGCAACATACTGTGCAAAAATCAACTCTCTAAGATTAGTAGTTTCGGCTGTGCGTTGATGAGTGAGTGAGTGAGTGATTGAGTGAATAAGTCAGTCAGGACATAGGCATTTATTATGTATAAATAGATAGAAGATAATGAAACTCCCATTCAAATATCTCAAAAAATTATGAAGCTACATCCGTTTTAATGTCGCTTGTTAGAGTGAGAAAACGATGAGGGACTGTGACGTCAATATACTCGAGCGTCATAGTAAAAAACAATCGTTTCATATGAAGGTGCTCTTAAAACTTTGGACTCTTATAACTTAATCATTACCTATATAACCTCTTGCTTTGTTTTTTTCTCCATTTGACTATATTTATTTTAAATTCTTTTTCGAGAAAATACATTATGATTATTTACCATATTTTCGATTCCTGAGCTATAACCACGAACTTCGGAATTCGAAAATATTCGGGTATCTCTATCTCTATCGCACTAACCATACTCGAGTGACAGGGATGCAAATATATGAACATTGAGTATCGGTTTTCGTGGTAGCGCCGCAGGTACTTTGGCTGAATGCGCCGAGCGCGTGCCATTGTCATTCAAAAAAACAAATTCGTGTTAATTATATTGTTCAAATTTGTTGATTTCATTTATTGAAATTACGACATAAAACGACATTTGCGCATATAAGTTCTCATATCAGAATCGAATATTTTTTTATGGTTTATATTTTAGCATTTGTCTCGTAAAGGTATATATAAAATATCGTAGACGGGATTTAAATTATTAATAAGTGAAAGGCAAAGCAATTCCGCCATTTTGACGAAAATTTTACGGTTCTTATAGCTGACAGTTGGAGCAGCGTTTGATTTCAATAAAAATAAATGAAAAATTAAATGAAGTCGTATATTTCGGAAAATTAATTAACTGTCGCAGTCGGATAAAAACTATCCTAAGTTGCAGCTAGAATAATAATGTACCTATATAAAATGTTTCATATTTTTCCGTTCATGGGATGCTGAGAACATTCGAACCGCGCCAAGCTTAGTTTCAAACTGGCTGATTCTTTTTTTAATTTAGAGATTTATTATAAGTGGAGATGAGTCATTTATACTACGTGTTCTTGACAATTTCCGTTAAATGCAAGGGGGCGTAGTTTCGATCAAATAAAATGTATATCACCGATGTTTAATTTTATCAGTTTTGCAGATTTAACCGGTGTAAATGGCTCTTAACTGTGACTTCATAACAGCTTTTTAAATTTTGTAAGGTTCCTATACTTACACTTAAAGATGGTTTACAAAGTGAGTTCGTTCGATATTACATATTTTTTATTTAATGTGTTTCAAGACCCTTGTACAATAAGACAATAACCGTTAATGCTAAGTACACTAAATTAATTTTTACAAGAATCGGAAAAAAAAGTCTTAGTTTAGGAAAAAGTCTAAAAGGATTAGTTTGGACCTTTGAGTCAAGGTTGGTGTCGTTATCAGGTAACTAGATGATGCCCAATTCGTTCTCCATACCAGTTTTTTAGAGTTCCGTAGCAAAATATGAAGCAATCCTTAAAATAATAAACTTTTAGTAGTGACACAACACAACGCAAACAAACCCGTATAGTTTTATATTTTAGTATTGAACTTGGTACATAATAACCTCAGTGGAACATATAACCTCCTCCTTTTTTGAAGTCGGTTAAAAATATGTCCAAAGGCCCATTTAATGCAAATTATAAAAACATTAACATAAAAAAAAATGCACATACCTACATGATTTCAGTTCATGCCCCTCTGTGACGATACATGAGTGTCGCAAGCATTTGTTTACAAAAAAGGACAGGCAAATCGAAAACTTGCTTCCAACAGAAGCTGCCCTCAAACAACATACCTTAAGGGCAGTTTTACAGGCTGTTTATATTTGGGCAGTGCCTAAAAAAAACGCAAAATATTCTGTTGTTGGCAGAAAGAAGAAGAAACTTGGGAGCCACTGTGGATCCAAAGTCCTATAGCTGCTCAAGCATGCCTAGAATTAATAAGATGACGGTGCATCTTGCAGTTCCAGGTGAAATTCTTTCAAACGCCAGCTCAAATGTACTGAGCTATGTAATTGTGGAGGTAGTTGTAAATAA
The DNA here is from genome assembly GCA_963854355.1 of Epinotia brunnichana. Classification (NCBI taxonomy): domain Eukaryota; kingdom Metazoa; phylum Arthropoda; class Insecta; order Lepidoptera; family Tortricidae; genus Epinotia; species Epinotia brunnichana. Next base: position 30,877,671 of record OY977935.1, on the reverse strand, counting down.
AATTAATTCACAAACGTTCTATTATTATTTGCCTTTATTTTTAAAAATGTTACCTGACTACGTTTAAAAATTGAAGATGATTAAAAGTGACACTAATATTATAAGGCGAAAATTTGTGAGTGTGAGTGTTTGTTACTTCTTGACGCTCAAGTGGCTTGACCAATTTTGATAAAATTTGGTATGGACTTATGGAGGTAGCTGACACCCTGGATTAACACATAGGCTACTTCTTACACGCAGCTAGTGCTTTATAATTTATTTGACCCATTCGAGGCAAAACAACGCTACATTTGCTACGTCGCGTCGTAGCGCGTCGCAGCATTTTTCCGCTTCGTGGCGGAAATCGCTCGTAAAGGCGTGACTCATAGGTGAGTAATTGACCTTGAACTGGTTAACAAACGTCAGTTCAATCAGTACAGGGTTACTTTGTCTTCGTAGCTGACTTAAAGATACTGCATGCGATGGCAGTGGCTAGAACGAAAATTCTTAAAGAGGACAATAGGCATTTATTAATAGAAAACAAAAAGTCAAATGCGTCAAATCGTGCTCCCTCTTGCCCTTCGCAGACCCTTGAACGGGGCGGAGGAGCACGGTGATCGATCTCCCTGAAGTCGCCGCGTTGGAGCCACCTAGTGCCCTCGATATTTGGAGGATTAACCTTTCAGTGGAATAGGTACTCCCTCGGGTAATCTTGTTCTAACCCAACGAAAGAAATATGAATCCCGAATTATCGGCGCTTTTATGACGAATCACAATATATTTTTCACCTCAGCAGCTCGAACAAGCATATTTTGCTGCGAGAAAACAGTGAGCATAATGCGATTTTGCTCACTCCGTGAGTCAAAGTAGCTTTTTGATTTTGATGTCGAGCACTGACATTTCCTAGTGTGGGGTTTATTGCAAATTCACTATGTATACAGAAAAGTCCTCTGTGTTCACAATTCTTGAACTTTATGAGCTCTGTCCCTTTCATTTCATTACGAAAAAAGGCATAGGTCGATTCATAGTTCGACATTCGAATTTAAAAGTAGAACCCCAAAACAGCGCGAAGCAAGTAACACGTTCGAAAACACACTTAACATACTTATAAGTTTAAATTACCAAAAAATGGATACAAAGGACTATTATAAATTGAAGAAGAAAAACATGAAATATCTCAGAATAAAGTCCATTTGGCTTAAATAGGTAAACATCCATTTTCATACGCTGACCAATTAATGATTCATTTTTAAGAACTTATACCATAGATACAGTATCCGAACGCACCCTGGCGCCCCGCCCCTTTAAAAAAATGCGCGCTGTTAAATTGTTTGAGATTTTATTCGATATATTTATATTATTCTTCATTCTTGCGCTATTGATATTAGTTTTAAATATAAAAACGACTAGGACAAATTAATTATTGATCCAATTACCTAGGAAATATAGTGAAACCAGTGAAGAAGGCAGTTACTATTTAAACAACAATACGACTAGTTTTTGGCGAGCGTAAGCAAGGCGTAAGCGAAACAGACATTAGTGTTGAATATTTCAAAAATATCTCGAAAATATGAGTGAAACGTGCGTATACAAGTGACAGTATTTTAACAATAATACGATTAGTTTTTAGTGTTGTGTTAGTGTCACACGAGACTCGTGTAGATAACTAAAATATGCTTTAGTTTGTTGCGCCTTGTCTCGCGCGGGAATTAAAACAAGCAGTAAAGAACGCCAAAACATGTTTGCTTCCTGAATATTCACAAAAGATTAGGTACGTAAAAGATTATGATTTTTTTTTGTGTAAAAATATGTTTCACTGCTGAGGTGAAGAGTTGTATGTGTTACTCGAGAGCAAAGTATTTGCGTCTCGTGCTTTTGAGTCCCTCGCAGCGCTCAAGATTCTAACTTTGAATCACGAGCGTAAGAATCTTTCGCTTCCTCGGGACTCAAAATCAGCACTCGCAGCAAAAATTAACTTTGCTCTCTTGTTGCACAAATAACTATATTACTATTTCATATCACTTTTTATCGTTGAGGTAATTGTTTAGTTTATCAAAAGTAAAAGATGACGCGCTCCTAGGATTCAATACCAATTTCACGCAGATGATAATGCTGACAATATCCTAATGTGACTACAACAACTGTAACTAGGTAGTTCCATCATCCGTTCCATCAATGTAACCCCATTGAATTTACTTTTGTGAGACGTGTCTCGAAGGAAATTACTATTTAAAGAAAATAGTAACATTTATTTTGTATAATGCGGTTACGCCTGCTACCGATATTTATAAAGTTCAAATTAAAGGAAAAATTGAAAAAATTAGGCTCCGAGCCGGATACGAACTGGCGACCACAGGCTTACATGGCCCGTCTTACGCCTTAGGGAGGCGTTGTAAGAAGGAACTGATTGAAAGATTGAGGGGCTGGTTGGTTAGTAGCGACGGGCCATGTAAGCCTGTGGTCGCCGGTCACTGTATGTTGTCTGTAACAAAGTATATGTAAAAAAGGAATATTATTGGTATTAAATAGCACTACATGTAAATGAGTAACAATAATTGCTTCCCTGCTTGTTTTGGTTTCTGCTTATCCTAATTTACCATCTGCATTACAATGGCATACACAAAATAAGTTACGCGGACATTTACTTTACCTACCTGCTTCCCTCTTGAAGAATAACAAGTGAAAGAAAGATAGGGACATGCACTCATATTAAAAAGGGGTTCACATAAAAAGTCGGGGTTTCTTAGAACCTTTTTTATTAGTCATATGGTTCACGAGATATGGCTCGTTAACGTCAACAACATGACCCCTTTAATTTCTAAAGGGAGATAACATAGGGTCATTTCGCCGGTTACGCGACCACCTTCGGTTGGCGACCACTTGAAGAACATGGTTTTTTCAATTGAAGATAACATCAATTCTACAGAGCCTATTGAAACAGTCAGTCGTATGCCTTATTGTTCGTAGTTATGGAATAGGAATTTACAAAAAAAACGAGAAAATATGCTTTCAGTTCACCAAGTCAGCTAAGTGGTCGCTAACAGGCACATGAAATTAGGTGGTCGCCAACCGGCGAAATGACCCTAGTGAGCGTTTTACGAAGAAATTAGTTTCCGACCAAAAATAAACTTGAGACGAGCGGTTATTGCTGACTATTGATCGTTTTATATAGTTACTGTGGAATCCTTTGGGTACTACTATATTGTATTACTTACACAAAAGTTAATTTAGTTATGTTATGCACCTATATTATCTGCTAAAATTTTACCACAATCGCGTGACTGTACGCAACCATCTATACATATAATAAAGCTGAAGAGGGTCGAAAGTCTGTACATGGAAGATATTCGAAAAAAAATTGGCTAGGGATACTTAAAATCGATAACAGAACACGTTCCAACAGTTTTTAGAATTTTTGTCTGTTTGTCTGTTTATCTGTTTATCTGTTTATCTGTTTGTCTGTTTATGTGACCGCGCATCACGTGAAAACGGCTGAACCGATTTAAATGAAATTTGGTATAGAGATAGTTTGAGTCCTGGGGAAGGACTTAGGGTAGTTTTTATCCTGGAAATCAACCCTAAGGGGATGAAATGGGGGGTGGAAATTTGTATGGAGCTACTTAAAACGTTGCACCGATTTGGATGAAATTTGGTATATAATTAGTTTGAGTCCCAGGGAAGGTCAAAGGATAGTTTTTATCCCGAAAATCTTCCCTTTAGGGGGTAAAATGGAGGGGTGAAAATTTCGATGAAATCCATTTTGATAAAATTTGGTTTAGAGGTAGTTTAAGTTCTTGGGAAGGACATTGAATAAGTTTTATTCTGGAAATCTTCTCCTAAGGGGGTGAAATGGGGGGTGAAATTTTGAATGGACTCCGTTTAGACCAAATTTGGTATAGATATAGTGTGAGTCCCGGATAATGACAATGGATAGTTTGAATCCCGAAAATCATCCCCCAAGGGGATGCAATAGGGATGAAAATGTAGATAAATCCTATTTAGTTAAAATTTGGTATAGAGATAGAAGGAGTCCCAGGGAAGGACAATGCATAGTTTTTTATCCTGAAAAATTATCTCCTGAGGGGGTGAAATGAGGGGTGAAACTTTGGATAGAACCGATTTAGATGAAATTTGGTATGGAGATAGTTAAAGAGTCCTGGGGGAAGGACTGAACATAATTTTTAGTCCAGAAATCATCTCCTAGGGGGGTGAAATGGGGTATGAAAATTTAGATGGAACCAATTTACGGTATAGCGAGTTGTAGTCTTGGGGAAGGACATAGGATAGTTTACTCCCGAAAATCATCCCCTAAGGGGGTGTAATTGGGGGTGAAAATTTGTTTGTGACCCATTTTGATGAAATTTGGTTGAACGATAGTTTGAGTCCCGGAGTATGACAACGGATAGTTTTAATCCCGAAAATCATCCCCTCAGGGATGAAATAGGGGGTGAAAATTTGGATAAAACCAATTTAGATGAAATTTAATTTAGAAGGACAATGCATAGTTTTAATCCCGAAAAATCATTTCCTGAGGTGGTGAAATGAGGGTTGAAGATTTCGATAGAACCCATTTAAATGAAATTTGGTATAGAGAGAGGTCTCAGTCCAAGGAAAGAACATAGAATAATTTTTATTCCGGAACACATGAAAGGAGGAAATAAGGGGAACACATAAGGGGGTGAGAAATGGTGGATGAAAATTTGGATTGAAACCATTTACGGTATAGAGATAGTTAAGGAAGAACGTAGGATGGTTTTATCCCGAAAATCATCCCCTAAGGGGGTGTAATTGGGGGTGGAAATTTGTTTATGACACATTTTGATAAAATTTGGTTGAAAGATAGTTTGAGTCCTGGAAAAGGACATACGATAGTTTATATTCCGGAAATCATCCCCTAAGGGGGTGAAATGGGGGTGAAAATTTGGATGTAGCCCATTTTGATGAAATTTGGTATAGAGATAGTTTGAGTCCTGGAGCATTCTCCAAGGAGGTGAAAAGGGGGTGTAAAATTGGATGGAACCCATTTACGGTATAGCGGTAGTTGGGAGTCCTGGGGAATAGGAACATTACATAGGTAAATATATGTATGTGACGTTCCAAGGGTAAAGGTACCTTATGGCGGTAGTTTCGAAGATGTTTTCTAAAACGGGGTAAAAAAGACGTTTTAATATGGCTATTTTGAAAACTATTAGATGTAACATTTTGTTGACGTATCTTTATTTTTAATATAAAATATTTAAATTATTACAAGTCAGTTAATTTAGTCCTACGGTTTAGTAGAAAAGGTCCTTACGGCCGTGTGATATGAAAATATGCAAAATAATACTGAAAAAAGCCTACATGCATCTATTATGGTGAGGCGGGTCATAGACACCAAGTTTGCGGCGGAGTCTATTTTGTAAAAAAAGGCGTTCGGAGTAAGCTAATCTATAAAATCATGCAACTCAGCCATAATGACCCTTTCCTTAATACAATCCATACTAATATTACAAATGCGAAAGTAACTCTGTCTGTCTGTTACCTTTTCATGCTTAAACCGCTGAACCGATTGATATGAAATTTGGTGTAGAGATACTTTGAATTCCGCGGGGCCTTCCCAAAGAATCCTTACTAAATATAGTTTTTATCTGGAAATTAATCACCTAAGGGGGTGAAAAGGGGGGAGAAAGTTACGATATAAACGAGTTCCGCGCGGACGAAGTCGCGGGCAAAAGCTAGTGGTATATAATAACAACAACTTACGTGTATTAAGTGGCACTAACATGACGTACAAATTTTACCTTATGGATAATTTCGCTCTGGAAAAATGTATATCATAAAAATGATGACGTATTGGTTACCTGTACTAGGAAAATGAGATGTCGAACGTAGTCGGCCTCGGTGCTGATCAGCTCGCGTATGACCGCCTGTCTCGCCTCTTCGTTGGGACTTAATTCTGAAAAAGCAATAGCAGAATAAGCCGAGATAATTAATGGAAGTAAGTACGAGGACCGGTGCAGTATAGCCTAATGGGTATTATTTAACTATTGACCCGGCCTACGTAGCTGAATGTTCTAGGCTCGAACCCCGGTAAGGCCCAATATTTGTGTGATGAGCAATTAATATTTGTTTCCGAGTCTTGGGTATTCAAACGGGGCAGTGAGGGGTAATCCAAAACTATAAGAGCTACGGAAATTTGTACTTAGGAGTCATGAGACCGATTTTGCATTCAAAGATATTCAAAAAAGCCTCATTTACGGCCGGGAATCGAACCCAGTCAAATCTGTCCAAAAATCAGAGTCCGTTTTTTGCGTAAAGTAATAGTGCTGGATGTAAGGGACAATTTGTTGCTAAGGAACCATGTATGTACAATCACAGGAAAATACCGATTTCATAGTTTTATGTACGAAAATTGATCTCCCCATACTAAGCTGCTTAGTAAGTATATGCGACGTCTGAAACTGGACGAAATTGGTATATTCGTATTTTTTTTATTTATTTTCATTATTCACACCTAGCTTTTCAAAACTGTAATAAAATATCATTCCCATACCCATAGGTAGGTACTTACCCATAGTAGGTACTGTTTGTAAGGGGAGATCCATTTCCGTACATTAAACTATGACATTCAGCATTTTCCTGTGATTGGTACGATTGTGATACAGGGTTCCTTAGCAACATCAGTTCATTACATTCAGCACTATGTATTAACGCTAAAAAACGCTGAACTCTGATTTTTAGACAGGTTTTACCGGGTTCCATTCCCGTCCGTGTATATGAGGCATTTTTGAAAATCTTCGAATGCAGTTTTTATTCGTGACTCCTAAGAGCAAAATTCCGTATCTCTTATAGTTACGCATTTTCCCTCACTGCTCCGTTTAAATAATACAGCCTGTATATAATCCAACAATTTATCTTTTTCATTCCAATGATATACTCGTATCAATGACAAATTGTTTTAATTATTAAGTAATATGTAAGAAACAATCTTTTATAAATGTACCCATATGTAAAAGGTACATTTAAAAAGTAGAAAATATCTTAAAGAAACATTTAAAAACCTGTCTCATTTTAAGAGGTTTTTGTAAAATAAAGTAGAAAAATCCTAGCCACTTCTATTGGTAGTTCTAAGAACGGATTATGTTATGACTTTAGCCACAACGCGAACTCGCTCGTCTCTAGCCACCGCTAGTTTCCCGTTTCCTTCTGAGTAGGAAGGTTAGCAGTTCCGAACTAACTAGAGCCTAAGTTTATTCTTGCTGCGCACAAACAATGCTATATCAAACGATAGATTATATACAACATAATAAAATGCGAAAAAAGTTACACCTATACACCTATGATTTCCTAGTAAAATTAAGATAAGAATGGCTTTTATGTATCTACAGCAAAAGTGACCACCACACGAGTATACTTAAATCTTAAAACTTTTATAAACCTAAATGGTGTTTGTTTTGTCTTAATTCGTCAATCGCTACTGATGTCATTCATATTCATTCATCTTAATTTCGAATGGAGTATTGAGGAACGAATAAATTTCCATTTATGTAATCATTTCCATCCGCTATCAGAGGATTCGAGATAGAAGAGATTTATGAATTGAAATGTTTATCTTTCATAAACGATTCATTCTTCCAATTAATTTCAATTGGTATCTGAAGATCAGCTTTTGTTGTTTTCTTACAAAAATAAACTGTTTTGCATTGATAGCACGGTCCAGATCGACCCTGAGAGATATCTGTTGTTATTTGAAAATATTGCACTAGTGTCGAGGTACCTATGTCAATCTAAATAAATATATGTTTATGTCGCAATCGTAGTTTTCACGCGTGATAAAGGCACTTTAGGTTAGTTTGGTAATACCTAAGTAGGTAGTTAAGTGCAGTGTAATGTCAAGACAAAAACGTCGTCTAACAATAACTTGTTATTTCATATTCACTGTACAACTATCAGTATGCAATAGAGTACAGATTGTGCAAAGATACCAAATACAATCGGTTTTGGGTGAATATGAATATATGATAGTTAGAGCTGACTCTAGTTTGTCTCTGAATTGAAAAAAAAACTATGACAGCTGCCAGAAAACAACGCCGCCATGCCGGTCTTAATATGCGGCTTCTGAATGCATCATGGAGGCTTATGATATATGGATAGATAAAGCAGTGTATGTAACTGTAGGTACATAATTAGGCATTAAAACACTCGTGTGATGTTATTATGAAACTCGCCTTCGGCTCGTTTCATAAACCCACACTCGTATTTTATGCCCTTCATTATGTACAGTCACATAAACTAATAGTATGTAACTGTACATAATTAGGCATTAAACACTCGTGTGATGATATTATGAAACTCGCCTTCGGCTCGTTGCATAATCACACACTCTCGTGTTTCATGTCACTCATTATGTACAGGCACATATGGATAGATAAACTACTATAAATCCCGTCTACGATAGACACATGCCAAAAGCTAAAGCATAAAAAAATAATCGATTCTGATATGAGAACTTACGAGTATATGCGCAAATTTCGTATTAAGGCGTAACTTTCAATAAATGTATCAACTAATTCGAACAATATAAGTAACACGAATTTGTTTGTTTTGAATGGCACGTGCACTTTGCACATTCAGGCAAAGTACCTACGGCGCTACCACGAAAATCGAAGTTCGTATATCTGCATCCCTGTCACTCGAGTATTGTTAGTGCGATAGAAATAGAGATACCAGAATATTTTCGAATTTCGAAGTTCGTGGCTCAGGAACGGGATTAAAATAAGTATTTTCATAAATTTTCACATAGATCGAAAATAGGGGTGTAGACACTAAATAAAATTATCAATATTGTATGTTGTGTGTGTGTATTTTCTCGAAAAAGGATATAAAATGTAGTCAAACAGAGAAAAAAAAGCAATGCAAGAGGTTATACAGGGTGGGCCCTGTAACAGGAGCAAATATTCAAAAGGACGCTTCCTTAGAGCATTTGCAGTAACCCCTTGTGACTCATTATGACTCATTCACTTTCAAAATTTTGGGTTTCGGAGAAATTTTGATATAAAGTTATGACTTTTAAGTAATGCATCTTGGCACCACGAGATCATAGCACGGCAGTCAATGTATTGTAGGCAGTCATGTAATGAGTCAAAATAATTTTAGCATTTTTGTTTTTAAAAGATATTTTTGTGATTGTTCAATATTTATTTCATGTTTTTTTGTTTTAAATTAAAAAGTTAATCTTAGCACTCCAGAAGAGTAAAAAACTACAAGTTAAATTATTTTAGAGATTTATTCTCTTTTTTACTTTTTTAGGGTTCCGTACTCAAAGAGTAAAACGGGACCCTATTACTAAGACTTCGCTGTCCGTCCGTCCGTCCGTCCGTCCGTCCGTCTGTCTGTCACCAGGCTGTATCTTACTGATGCCGAGATAGTTTCAGTTGAAATTTTCACAGATGATGTATTTCTGTTGCCGCTATAACAACAAATACTAAAAATAGAATAAAATAAATATTTTTATTGATAATGGAACGGAATCATTCGTGCGCGAGTCCGACTCGCACTCCGCCGGTTTTTTTTCACGTAAAACCAGTTGGAAATAATTTTTCACAAGCTTAATAATCTACAGTTTAATTTTTTGCTAAGTATAAAGTTCTGTCCCTTTTCCACAAAACACACTTTCATATGAAACGATTGTCTTTTACTATGACGCTCGAGGTCCCCGATCGTTTTCTCACTCTAACAAGCGACATTAAAACGGTTGTAGCTTCGTAATTTTTTGAGATCTTGAATGGGAGTTTCGTCATTAGGCATATTTTCTTGCCTTCTTTCTTGTGAAGTCATAATAAATTTTGAGTCTAAACCCCTATTTGGAAAACAAGCAAAAGGCCAGGAAAGAGTAATGTATATATTAAAAACGAGTTATTTATTTACAGGAGTGAAGGAATACAGGAAAAAGAACTGTACAAAAAGTTTAATACTTAATTATATTTATGGGAACATATGTGACGTAAAGGTACTCTATGGCGGTGTAGTCCGTTTTCTATTGGCAATGCTTGTATGGAGAGGTATACAGTACGGGAATTGTACACGGTAGCCAGTTTGAACTCCGTGCCCGGTGAGAGGAGGGGGGATCAATGTACAGAACTCCTGGCGCTCAGAAAAAAAAATCTGGCGGATTAGTTTGGATCTTTGAGTCAAGTTTGGTGTCGTTAGGGTAACTAGATGATGCCAAAGTCATTCTCCATACCAGTTTTTAGGGTTCCATAGCAAAATATGACGCAATCCTTAAAATAATAAAGTTTTAGTAGTGACACAACAGCTAAAAGAGTGCGTAAACTCATTTATATTTTCAAGCGTTTGAGACACGTTGCAGGTACAGACACCCTAAAAATAGTTTATATTTCTCACTTTGCCAATCGATCCTGTCTTATTGCATTTTGGCGTGGGGTGGATCAGGCACCTCTACGCTTATAAATCTCGAACGTGCTCAGCGGTCAGTGCTCAAAGTTATGTTGCAAAAACCCGTTCTGTTTTCTACTGCCCAACTCTATAAAGATGCCGAGGTTCTGAGTTTCAGGAAACTGTTCTTGCTCAAATCTGTCCTCAGAGCCCACTCCCGGGTTGGTTCTGTCCCTATCCCAGTTGAGGTTCACATGCTACGACAATGTAAAATAAAATAAATATTGCACGTGTACCTAGGTACTTGATTTTAGATCATGCCCATTTACAAAAAAGGACGGGCAAATCGAAAATTTGCCTCAGATAGATGCTGGTCAAACAATAAGTATACCTTAAGGGCAGTTTTACAGGCTGTTTATATTTGGGGGCAGTGCCTAAAAAGATGCAAAATATTCCTATGTTGTTGGCAGAAAGAAGAAGAAGCTTGGGTGCCACTGTCGACCCAAAGTTCTATGGCTGCTCAAGCATGCCTAAGAATTAATAAGAAGTCAGTGCGTGAAATCTTGCAGTTCCAGGTGCAATTGTTACAAACGCCAGCTCAAATGTACTGAGTTATGTAATTCTGGAGGTAGTTGTAATAGTACATTGTTTAATATTGGGCGTATGAGGAATATTGCAAACGAGAGTCTATCAGGAGCCCGACGCCGGAGGCGGAGGGCTTTTGATGACTCGAGTTTGCAATATTCTTACGCCCGTGTTATACACAATGTTTTTCATCACATTTGCGAGGAAATAAATAACCAAAAAAGACAGAAAACCTATGTTTTATACAAGCGCATCAATCAAATGTTGACGAGATTGACAACTTACTACTGTAACTGTAACGCTACTGCGTAGCTTCAATATTTCAACCAATCACAGAGCCTGCTTGATTATATTTCCAACCAATCACAGAGCAGAATTCTTGTCGCTAGCGGCCGTCAAGATTTGCTTAATCAATCAGATCACACACAAGCTCATTACTTCCCATGGGCCATTGTTTCCCGCGGGAACAATTTAGGCCATTGTATTTCTGTATACAGGCAAGGAATAACACCATTTATGAGCAAGTGTGATGAAAATACAATTAATTCACAAACGCTCTATTATTATTTGTCTTTATTTTTATAGTACATTACTTACCTAGGGCGGTTAAACAAAGAATGTCTCAGATCGCAGGTATTTGACGCCCGAGCCGAAGGCAAGGGCGATAAATATGCACTCTGAGGCTTTCTTTATTACCGCCCGTGGTGAGTACAAAATTTTACGTCTCTATCTGGCCAGGAAGTGGGGTTTTCCGCAATGTGCGTGTTTGTTACTTCTTCACGCTCAATTTTGATTCAATTTGGTATGGAGGTAGCTGACACCCTGGATTAACACATATGCTACTTCTGAACCGCGGGTAACACCGCGGGCACAGCTAGTAGGTACTACATAAATCCGGCGCAATACTCGTAAGTATCCATTTAGGATGTTATCATTTTCGTAAATGACGAGACAATAATGTTACGTATTTTTTGTTTACAAAACCAGAGGATAATTATGCGCTCTCTGTGGTGGGTTTTCGTCCGAGGAGGATAATAAATAAGGGAAAGCTTGTGTAGGCGGCTCGGCGCGGCGGCGGCCAGCTGAGCCTCGCTCGCCGCGCGCCCAACCTGCTACCTGTCTACTTACAATTCATCGCTACCAGTTAATGTACTCAGTGCGGATTGGACTCTTTACATAAATATTTAAACCCTCAATATCGAACTACAACGCTTGAGGTCTGCCGGGTGTTTTTTCCAGGTATCGAAGGTGTGAATCGACGTTTTCATTACATTATGTAATAGTACATTGTGATACAAGTGAGCTATGTTCATCATTACATCAGAGGCGGAATGTGAGCGTGATAATAGAGCCGAGGATGTAATTATCAAAGCTCACGCGTATCATACGACGTTTTTCAACACATTTGCGAGGAAAAAATCCTTTTCATAAAATGGAAATGTTACAGGCTCCTAAGTTGTTTCCTTTAGTTATTGATGACAACAGGTTTTTACTCACATACATTTGTACATCTCCAAGAATGTACAGTGGCGTCAATTATATTTATCACTTTTCTATTCACCACGAGTCAACATTTTCAATAATAACCAAACACGCATCATCAATGTTTACAAATATATGTGAAATTACTTATAATGGCGCGCAACCATTTTTTTTTCGTGAAGTTCACGCAGTGCGCCCGTAGTGAGGCTTAGATGAAATCTCTAAACAGCCAATACAAAATAAAATAAATATTTTCGTATTCAATATAAATTCATATAAAATGTTATCAAAAGTAAATAGTTTTACTAAATCAAAAGTTTCTATAATATTTCCAAGAAGAAATAATCAATTAATTCACAAGAAGGATTTAATTTGTTTAGTCGAGTAAGAATCCATTTGCCGAGAATTAAAAACAAACCTGTATAACCCGGTCAATTTAAGAATGCGCCGAGTCCATACATGTGAGCTTGCTGCAACGTGCCAACGTGTCTTAATCGGGATATAAACATAACTACACGAGTGTCGTAATGTTATAAAACACGCGTGTTTAATACCCAGGATTATGAGCCTAAAAGCGGCACAATAAGAGGCACGTTACGAGCAAATGTGTTGAAAAATCAATTTTTTACCTGAGCAGCTCGAACAAGCATAATATTTTGCTGCGTAAAACAGTGAGCAAAATGCCATAATGTTCACTTCGTGAGACAAAGTAGCTTTTAAATTGTTAATGGCGAGCACTGTCATAGTGTGTGCACCTGTGTGAGTGTGACTGACTGCATGTTTTCATAGTGTGGGGTCTATTGCAAATTCAAAATATTTGAACTTCATTAGCTGAGTCCCTTTCGTTTCGCTACGAAATAAATTTAGTTTTGCAGAAAAAAACATGCATTCTAATCACGTTGATTAATAAGTACGAGGGGTGTTCAATAAGTAGTGAGAATCGGCGTGATTACGTCTCATTATGATAATTTCTGATTGTTGGTCATACTCTGTCACTAAAGTAAACTACAGTAGACGGCAAACTTCGTGCGCAAATGACCTTGCCTGCGCAAAGGCGAATTGTACGTGCAAGCTGCCCCCCCACTTCCCCACATTTGCGCACGAAGATTGCCGTCTACTGTAACTGTTTTAAATTATGCATGATTTATATTTGCGAATGATGTGTTCACCTGTAATTGGGGTGCATGTAAACCCAAATAAAAGCAAATATTTAAATTAAGATTTGTTAACATGTACTCTGTTGGTGTCCCGTACAACTAAATAAATAAAATAAAGTAAATAAAAACCGGCCAAGTGCGAGTTGGACTCGCGCACGAAGGGTTCCGTACCATTATCTATAAAAACGGCAAAAAAATCACGTTTGTTGTATGAGAGCCCCCCTTAAAAAATATTTTATTTTGGTTTTAGTATTTGTTGTTATAGCGGCATTACATAATCTGTGAAAATTTCAACTCTCTAGCTATCACGGTTCTTGAGATACAGCCTGGTGACAGAAAAATCACGTTTTTTGTATGGGAGCCCCGCTTAAAAAATATTTTTCATATCTCATGCTCTGAAAGTGGGTCGTTGTTGATCTAAAAAAAGTAGTGTATTCCAATTGGTCCTCGCCTTAGGTATAAGCAGTATGCGGGAACTTATTCTAATAAATATCAATACTTACCCCGCCACTGACGAAGGTAGGTATAATTTAATTCTTACTAGTTCATGGAATTTATTTTATTAAAAATAATTAAGTTTATGTTGTAAATTCATTACTTTTATTTTAGCTAAAATATTCACTAGGCTCTATGAGGTGCTGACAAATAGAATACACCACAAACCTTTTTTTATCTTAAAGTTGTGCGTGTGAGCTAAGGCAAAAACGCATACAGCCAACCTTCAACTAAATACTTCTAATAAATACAAATAGTATGAAAATGAGACCGAAAAAAAGATATCTCTCTCTCGCTCTCATTTATGGGTGCCGCACGAAGTACCTACGGTGGGGTAGTCTGTTAGGGCTTTAAACGAAGGCGACGTTTTTAGAAGAAGAAAAAATATGCTATTTAAGACACCGATTAATTCACCGAAAACGCGCGTAAAAAATGTTTACGTGCATTATGGTACAGTCGCCATCACATACATCGGAGCAAACAAGCACGTCACAAACATCGGAACACACCTCTATTTTCAAGGCATTAGGGTGCATGTGCCGATATTTTTGAACACCTATAGTGTACCTATGTATGTGATGGCGACTGTACCTACTCGAAAAAAGTTAAAGGGCGGGGAAGCCAAACTAGTGCGAACTTTTTTATTGTAAGGCGAATTTTAAAACTATCAACGGTGTGGAGTATACATATATTTAATGCTTAAAACCACTTTAAGCACCAAATATGACGTGAATTTAAAGAAATACAGTAAGCTGACATAGTTTCTAAAAAGGCAGTTGGATGGCTTTAAAAGCAACAACAAGTCCTAGATTTTTACTGCAAATGAGATAAAAACCTTCCTAAATGAAGATCCTGATGGTGTTTATTTAGCAAAGAAGGTAATAAAATAATCATATTATATTGTAAATGTAACTAAATTTCTATATAAATCGTAAAAAAATAGTTTTTGACAAATACCTACGTAATTTACAAATAAGTATGTCCTAACTAAAATTGTTTTGTTTTCAGATGGCGCTCATTTTTGGTATATAATGTGAATATTCCAGACAAAAATACTACATTTACATTCGAAAATTGCTCGACTTTTCCATTGATTTCAAGTAATTGTAACTATACTTTGAATAAACATATTGTTAAATTTTCCTATACTTTGAATAAACATAATACTGTTAAAACATCACAGTTTTTTTAACTTTCCTCGCATTCGATATGAAAAGTAGAGTGTTTAACTCGGGTGAAGGACCCATTTCTGACGAACTATTGGCGCTCTCACTTCGTTCGAGCGCCAAAATATCTCGTCAGAGATGGATGCCTTTCAGCCCTTGGTTAACAATCTACTATTATTATTTTTTTACAGCGAAGTCTCAGTAATAGGGTCCCGTTTTACTCTTTGAGTACGGAACCCTAAAAAAGGATAGTATTCATTTGTTTTTCTTAATAGCTATTCAAAGATGATGGTATAGAACAAATTCTGACGTCACTTAAATGCGAGGATATTTTGTTACATGTTTAGCGGCTAGCGGGTCGGCTTTGACAAAATTCTGGTGGGGTAATCAAAAAAATGTGTTTTAAAATTAGAAGTTTAAGTATCTATTTTCTTGCCACAAAATTAAATAAAAAAACCGGCCAAGTGCGAGTCAGACTCGCGCACGAAGGGTTCCGTACCATTATTCATAAAAAACTATATAATTCTGTGTTTTTAGTATTTGTTGTTATAGCGGCAACAGAAATACATCATCTGTGAAAATTTCAGCTGGAACTATCACGGTATCAGTGATATACAGCCTGGTGACAGAGAGACGTACGGACAGACAGCGGAGTCTTAGTAATAGGGTCCCGTTTTACTCTTTGAGTACGGAACCCTAAAAATGATAGGATACCAATAACTTTGGTTTTTTACACCCATTCTCAGAAATTATTGAACAAACTAACCTAACCTAATTGTAAAATTTAAATTCTTGACAGGTAAAGCTTTTTATTTAGTCAATGAATACTTAAACTATAATTAGCGAAATATAATTTATAATTAAGACTATCTACCTATATATAAGTATGTAATGCATGCTGCTTGCAAATTTGTATGCCTAAATGGCCAAACATAGTGATACGCATATAACCATTGTACCATCTTTGTTACCTATGCTTTACAAATAAAATTCACTTTACTTTACTTTACGAACCTTCTGTTCTTCCTATCTGCCGCCTCTGCGCTAGAAAGCGAGGCCACGGGAACGCCCTGGGCACACTTCCGCAACCTCGCCAGCGGCTGTCCGCACTGCGGACTCAACTCCGGGGAAGTCTTTTCCCCCTACCTCAGCAAAGGGGCGCACCGAGAGACGGCACGCCCGCCACTCAGGGACCTTCGTGTAGGCGACAGACGTCCCCGTGCCCGTCGCCCACAGTTACCCTTATGGGGGAAACCCCACGCGTTTGCGGCGCATCGGTTGGGAGGCCGGATCGTCCTCCCTCACACGCTCCGCTACTTCCTTCTGCGTCATCACGTCCTCGCAGAAGGAAGCCGCCGCCTTCCACGACCTGTCGCTCCCCACCATGGCTTCTACCACGGCGGGCAGGGAAAGATCATGCCCCACCACAGCCAAGAGTGTAGCCCGCTGCTCTGCCCGAGCTGGGCACACCGCCAGCGTGTGCTGCGCCGTATCTTCGGCGTCGCGGCACTCATGGCATTCCGCTGTCGGTTCCCGTCTCGCCCCCCCCCCCCCCCCCCCCCCCTTCCTTCCGACCCATCTTTCCAGGACGGGCCGGATTGCTCCGATGGTCCAGTGGCCGAACCTAACCTAATTTAACCGAACCCCCTAGTAATAATTTAAATTGTTAGAACTAGAACTACTAGGGCCTAGTAGTTCTAGTTCTAACAATTTAAATTATTGTGAACGTATATACTCGTACCTACCACAGATGCAGCATGCTATGCATACTAACCTACATTATTTCTAGTAGTTGGATTCAGTATACATACTGACTAATTAATGGCTTACTTTTAATCGGAATCCATTTTACAAACAGCTAATAAAAAAAAGTTTTTTTTATGAAATATTGATGTTCAATCAATTATTTAGCTGGTCTACAATTTATAAGGCAGACTAATATTGGTTACATCATCATCGTCTTAGCGTTATTCCCGGTTGTGCCCCTAAAGGAGCCCGGGGTCCGCTTTGACACCTAATCCCAAGATTTGGCATTAGGCACTAGTTTCACGAAAGCGACTGCCATCAATCTCTTCATCATCAATTTCTTACGAATGTAGTACTTTATTTCCCAAGATAGCGGCCGTTCTACAAGGTCCTGACCCGGGGACTTTTGGGAGACGAAAAC
The DNA here is from genome assembly GCA_963854355.1 of Epinotia brunnichana. Lineage (NCBI taxonomy): Eukaryota > Metazoa > Arthropoda > Insecta > Lepidoptera > Tortricidae > Epinotia > Epinotia brunnichana. The sequence continues at coordinate 30,860,266 of OY977935.1, read as the reverse complement.
AGGGCTTCCAACGAACATTCTTACCCAACAAGCTCCCCGATATTTCGAGGTTTAACAATATCGACTTGTATTACCAATCAATACAGTTTTCGTGTAATAATCTTGACATTTTCAGCCCCTCCTGCAGTGTTTTTCTGAAAGGATTTCACGTTCGGCGACGACGTCTATATCGCTGGGCAGCTAATCGGGCTAATAAAATCAATCTGTCATTCGGATTATTGGAACAGTGTCACCAACTCAAATAGAGCAGGGCAAGCTTCCCAAGCAAGGTATTTGCCATGGCGCCGGTGGCGCTAACCTACGGCCTCCGCTGTGGTGATATATTGCGGGTAATTTGGGAGTAGGAAGTTCGTTCCAACTTAGCTAAGTGCCGTTCGCGCGTTAAAGGAGAAATTATTGGTATGCCGAGATTAATACTTGTGAATTACTTCTTATATCTATTTTATTATTTAAATATGGATTCTTCTTATATCTATTTTATTATTAAAACTTGTAATTAGGTAAATAATTTATCCTACTATAGAAGAAACTGGCTGGAAGGTACCCACCCCGCCTGGTAGGAGGGGTGTCGTGTCGTGCCACAGCACGCACCAGCAGGTCGATCACGTAACGCACTGTACGAAAGTTAGGTAGATCTAAACGTCAAATTTTATATGGAAAAATGACAGTTGGATTTTCCTAACGCACGTTCGTCGGAACGTTATGTGATTACCCCTCTGGCCATAAATACGGCCTATATAATACGTACGGCGTATAACGTACTAGTATAGGTACGTTAGGTATCTAACCTCTGTCTGTTTTAACATAAATCACCAAAGCGGTTACAACGATGTGTGTAGGAAAAATATGAGGATAATTGGGTGGCATTACGGCAGTAACCATTGATTAGGTTTGAAATTGAATATTTTTGCTCTTGATGGGTATTTCCGTAATGGGAAAAATATCCATTAGGTAACGGGCGGTTTCACCGTAGCAACATACACGATTTTAAAATGCCTGTGGAATTGGGGTCAGATTTATTTCTAACTAGCTGTTGCCCGCGACTTCGTCCGCGTATTACCATGTCTGAATGAAATTAAAAAAAAAACATTGAAATTAGTTTTGTACCTAGTCTTTTAGTAAACACTTAAACGGTCTAAAACCGAAGTTACAAATCTCTTACTTCCAAAAATTCGAAACCCTTTTTCTTAGCCGATGACTTAAAAAAAATGCTGAAATAAGTTTTGTAGTAGCTTAGCAAACAGTCTAAAACCGAAGTTACAAATCCCTTACTTTAAAAATGTCTTGCTCCCCATACAAACTTTGAACATCTTTATAATCCCCTTTAGGGGATGAATTTCAAAAAACGCTAAAATAAGTTTTATAGTCTAAACAGGCTAACATCGAAGTTACAAATCTCATACTTCAAAATTGTCTTGCTCTTCATACAAACTTTGAACGCTTTTCAGGGAAAAATTAAAAATATAACACTAAGTTTTTTTTATTGTAATAGGCATGTATTTTTTCCACAACCTATTAAGTCTCTAGCTAAAAAAAGTGTTTCCTATACGAACTTTGCACCCCTTTATAAACCCCTTAAGGGGTGAAATTCTCCAAAACTCTGGCAGTACTTTTTTTAATAAGTAGGCAAGTACTAAATCTTTCTACAGAGTTTTAAGTTTCTACCTTAGTAAAAAGTTTCCCCCATGCAAACAATATTGCACCTCTTTATCCCCCTCTTAGCGGGTGGAATTTTCCAAACCAATGAAAGTAATTTACCCATACATGGTGTCCCAGAAATTGACGTCAAGCCGTAAACGGATGATAGACCAAAGTCATATCATAAAAATACATTCATTAATTGGTCAATCGTCGTAAATTTTCAATTTTTAAAGTGACCATAATTTTAAAAGAACATGAGTTGGTTTTTTTTTGTATTTTTCTGACAACTGTTATGACTCAGTCTATCATCCGTTTTCGGCTTGACGTCGATTTCTGGGACACCTTGTATATTTGTATTCTAATAAATACTCTTTCTACACAATTACAAGTCTCTAGCGCAAAACAAAAGTTTCCTTCATACAAATTTTCACCCATTTTGATAACCCTTAGGGGTGGAATTTTCAAAAACGCTGAAAATTCTTTATTTGCAAGTATTGTAATAAGTAATCTTTCAACAAAGGTCGCTCGCTAAAAAAATATATTTACAAACGTTGCACCCCCTTATACACCCCTAACTGGTGGAATTTTCTAAAACGCTTAAAGTATTTTATTTTATTATGTAATCTGTCTAAAAAGTTTTGAGATTCTAGCTCAAAAAATCCCTTTTACCAACTTTGCACCCCTTTTTCGTACCCTTTGGGGCAGAATTTTCCAAAACGCTGAAAGTACTTTAGGTATTTGAATTCTAATAAGTAATATTTCTACAAAGTATTAAGTCTCTTGCTAAAGTGATAAAGTTTGCCCATACAAAATTTGCACCCTTTGTGAACCACCTTTGGGGCAGAATTTTCCTAAACGTTAAGAGAACTTTATTTGTATTCTAATAAGTAATCTTTATACAAAATTGTAAGTCTCTAGCTCAAAAAATAAAGTTTCTCCTATACAAACTTTGCACCCCTATCTAACCCCTTTAGGGGTAGAATTTCCAAAAATCCCTGGTGTAAATTTCAATTCTCTAGCCCCAATAGTTTCGGCTGTGCGACTGTGCGTTGATGAGTGAGTGTGTGAGTGAGTCAGTCATAATATGTATAGATAGATAGAAGATCTCCGCACGACGCAACTCCCATTCAAATATCTCAAAAAATTATAAAGCTACAACCGTTTTATTGTCGTTTGTTAGAGTGAGAAAACGATCGGGGCCTGTGACGTCAAGATCCTCGAGCGTCATAGTAAAAAACAATCGTTTCATATGAAGGTGCGTTTTGCGGAAAAGGGACAGAACATACCCCATCTTAAAACTTTGGACTCTTATAACTTAGTCATTACCTATATAACCTCTTGCGTTGCTTTTTTCGCCATTTGACTATATTTATTTTAAATTCTCTTTCGAGAAAATACATTATGATTATTGACCATATTTTCGATTCCTGAGCTATTCGGGTATCTCTATCTCTATCGCACTAATCATACTCGAGTGACAGGGATGCATATATACGAACAATGAGTATCGGTTTTCGCGGTAGTTTACAGCAGGTACTTTGGCAGAATGCGCAGAGCGCGTGCCATTGCCATTCAAAAAAAACAAATTCGTGTTAATGATATTGTTCAAATTTGTTGATATATTTTTTTGAAATTACGCCATAATACGACATTTGCGCATATAAGTTCTCATATCAGAATCGAATATTTTTTTTATGGTATATATTTAAGCATTTGTCTCGTAAAGGTCTGTTGTAGACGGGATTTAAATTATTAATAAGTGAAAGGCAAAGCCATTCCGCCATTTTTGACGTTTCTTATAGCTGACAGTTGCAGCAGCGTTTGATCTCAATAAAAATAAATGAAAAATTAATGAAGTCGTATATTTCGGAAAATTAATAAATTGTCGCTGTCGGATAAAAACTATCCTAAGTTGCAGCTAGAATAATAATATACCTATATAAAATGTTTCATATTTTTCCGTTCATGGGATGCTTAGAACATTCGTAACACACAAAGCTTAGTTTCAAACTGGCTGATTCTTTTTTTAATTTAGAGATTTTTTATAAGTGGAGATGATCGTATAGTTTTCGATTAGCGAACAATCACAAAATTCTATAGCACGCATTTTGCATTCTGGCGAGAGTGGCCAGAGTCCCACGGAATCCGAGGTGCCGGCAGCACTAGAACAACGAAGCTACATTGTTCTCGAACCCTCACCTCTGATCAATAAATTACGTGAACAAAGAAAAATCGTATAGGTACCCACCATCAAAAATCTAAGGTGTAAAGAAAATTTAAGGATAATATGAACGTTTAGTCTCCTCCACCCAGATGATGTTTTGTTGAACTTAATTTTAGGAGATTTTTGCTTAAACTTAACACTTTGTAACACTCTTAACCACTTAAGCCACGTAAAAAAAATGATTTTAAACACGGTTTTAGAAACAGAATTACTGATATCTATTTATAATTGTACCCGCTTAATCAAATTTGAAAGACTAAAAGTGGCCAGGCCAGTGCAATATGATAGCAGTCAAGACAATTAACTTTCATGGTAGGTAATTAGTGATTCTATTACAGCTTGACATTTATTTATACCGTCCGGTTCGACGCGGCACCCGCCGACCTCTTCGCGAACTTAATGAACTGTTCTAGGTACATCTTGACGGATTTTAATCTCTCATTTATTATATTCTAGCCTGATTAACTTTTTAACTCCGTATTGAATATTTGGACTCTCCCCGCACCAAATGGTTTATCGGTTTAATTCCAAAAAGTAGGTAACTATTACTTGATTGGTCATCGTTTCGTTTGTCCGAGTTAGGAGAGGTTGAGTGGTTTTGATTGGATTTAGTTTTGAAATGAAATGGATTTTGTGAAACCTAAAACTGTTAGGAAGATGGAATTGGCTAGGTTACTAGGTATTATGTTGCACAAACAGGCCTCTTAGTTGCTGGTGTTGGCTTCATTATACGGCGATTTTGTGATTAAGAAATTTCCTTTTGCTGCGTTGGTCCTTGCGAATCAAAGATTGATTTAAGATTGGGAGCCATCAATTCATTTTGGAGGGCAAGCGGGGGGGCTTAATATGTGACGGATTGTTATTATTAATACCAAAAAACCGAACCAAACCTCTATTGAACACGGAAGAAATGCGTTGTCACTTAACTACAGGAAATAAACATGCAAAGTCAAAAGCATAATAGTATATTTTATTGGAATCTGATAACTTTGAATATCAATTAGGTATATTTTGATTACATATTTCGTGGTTCTAAATACCACGGAGTCGCTATTGTATTTATTAATAATATTTATTTAAATGTAAGTCATGCTAGGTATGTAATCTATAGGAAGGTAATAGCGATTTTAGTATTATAACGATGTCCAGTAATTAAAGAGTAAGACCCTTTGGTGTGATTTAAGACTTTATTGAAAACAGCGGCCCGGCACATCGTATGCAGAACAAATAAGGGAGAAATCGTTCGAAATCATAATTATGTGCGGTATCATTATTATTACGTTATATACCTACAAATAATGCAAAGACTCCGATCCAAAGTCACATAAGTTGAGCTTGGAATTAATATCTATATACCATTGATTCGTTCTCATTTTGTAAACGTGATAAACTAAAAGAAAAGTTTCTCTTATGTATTGTTTTGTTTTGTGTGACATAACATGTTTTTTCCATGTACGGTCAAAGAATTTAATTTCCTACCCACTTTGGACTTTGTCAAAGTGACGTAATCAATCAAAACGTAAGAGACTTCTTATGATTTTATTTACAGTGTCACTTTGAAATAGTCCTAAATGGGTAGGAAATTAAATTCTTTGACTGTACCTAATATACAACGCACGTTATTTCCGTGTATAGGTTTTTTTAAAGTAAAAAAAAAGTCGTGTGTTAATCTATACATATAATAAAGCTGAAGAGGGTCGAAAGTCTGTACATGGAAGATATTCGAAAAACAGGCTAGGGATTCTTAGAATCGATAACACAACACGTTCCAACAGTTTTTAGAATTATTGTCTGTTTGTCTGTTTGTCTGTTTGTCTGTTTATCTGTTTATCTGTTTATCTGTTTATCTGTTTGTCTGTTTATGTGACCGCGCATCACGTGAAAACGGCTAAACCGATTTAGATTAAATTCGGTATAAAGATAGTTTAAGTTCTGGGAAAGGATATAGGGTAGTTTTTATCCCAGAAATCAACCCCTAAGGGGGTGAAATGGGGGGTGAAATTTTGGATGGAATCCGTTTAGATCAAATTTGGTATAGATATAGTTTGAATCCCGGAGAATGACAATGGATAGTTTGAATCCCGAAAATCATCCCCCAAGGGGATGAAATAGGGATGAAAATGTGGATAAATCCCATTTTGTTAAAATTTGGCATAGAGATAGAAGGAGTCTATAGGAAGGACAATGTATAGTTTTTATCCTGAAAAATCATCTCCTGAGGGGGTGAAATGAGGGGTGAAAATTTGGATAGAACCCATTTACGGTATAGCGAGTTGGAGTCTTGGGGAAGCACATAAGATAGTTTTATCGCGAAAATCATCCCCTAAGGGCTAAGGGGGTGAATATTTGTTTGTGACCCATTTTGATGAAATTTAGAGATAGTTTTAAATTCCGTAAATCATCCCCTAATGTCGTGAAATTGGGGTGACAATTTAGATGTAACTCATTTAGATGAAATTTGGTATTGTGATAGTTTGAGTCCCGGGGTATGAAAACGGATAGTTTTAATCCCGAAAATCAAAGCGATGAAATAGGGGGTGAAAATTTGGATAAAACCCATTTAGATGAAATTTGGTAAAGAGATAGAAGGAGTCCCAGGGAAGACAATGCATAGTTTTTATCCCGAAAAAACATTTCCTGAGGTGGTGAAATGAGGGTTGAAGATTTGGATAGAACCCATTTAGTTGAAACTTGGTATAGAGAGAGGTAGAGTCCTAGGAAAGGACAAAGAATAATTTTTATTCCAGAATACAGGAAATCATCCCCTAAAGGGGTGAGAAATGGTGGATGAAAATTTGGATTGAACCCATTTACGGTATAGCGATGAAAGTTTAGATATGTGTGACCCATTTAGATGAAATTTGGTTTACAGATAGTTTGAGTTCGGGAAAAGGTTATGGGATAGTTTTTATCCCGGAAATCATCTCTTAAGGGGGTGAAATGGGGCATGAATATTTGTATGGAGCTACTATACAACCCATTTAGATAAAATTTTGTATAGAGGTAGTTAGTAGGCGCGGCGTTGGTAGCCTGGACTGATGACCTGGTAAAGGTTGCGTGAGTCCGCTGGATGCGGGTGGCGCAGGATTGGTCACTTTGGAACTCTTTGGGGGTGGCCTATGTCCAGCAGTGGACGTCTTTCGGCTGATATGATGATGATGATAATGATGATAAAAATAATTTGAGTCTCGGGGAAGGACATAGGATAGTTTTTATATCGGAAATCTACCCCTAAAAGGGAAATGGAGGGTGAAAGTTTGTATCGAGCTACGATATAAACGAGTTCTACGCGGACGAAGTCGCGGGCAAAAGCTAGTTTTAGATATCCTTACAACTTTTTTATTTAATTTATAACTTATAAGACAAAAACATAATATTTATTTGGACAGCCCTATAGTTGCACGATGTAAAAAGTACCAGTATAAATAATTGATTTTCATCTCTCCTGTTCTGAAAGTTGACTTTTCATAGGCATAATTATAGCCGGGTGGAAAATTGCGTTTTCTTCCCTAGGGTGGAAAGTAATTTAATTGTTACGGTCAGCCACGGAGTCGAGGATTATTGAGTTACCTCATATTACTAAAATAAAAACTTGACATATAGCTATACATTAAGCGACGGGTTCATTATGTATGACGATGTTGATAAAATCATTTTACAGTTGGTATTTTTTTTCCTAATTACATAAAATCAACATTTAAAATTATTTCTGTAAATTTCGGCTGCCCGCCATAATGCCATGACACTTTTTTTTTCACGTTTCGGCATGGCCCTCTAGATAAGTTGCGTCGCGGCCTACTCGATTATAATCTAGTAGGCCGTGGTAAGTGACCAGTGCAAAGAGGTTGGAGGTTGGATATAGTTTTAATTATTTTATTTAGGTATATATAATATCGAATAATGTATTTATTTCATATTAAACATATACTTCTGTACATTTATTTATAGAATTATACAAATACAAAAAATAACATTAAAACTATTAGATCAGATACATTTTTAAACTTTTCTAAAGTTGGCAGTATGTGTATTTTAACTAATTACTCTTAATATGCCTGTTTTATAAAATATACGTGTAGTATTTTACTTTCCTCACAGTCGAAATGAAAAGTAGAGTGTTTAACTCGGGTGAAATTACCCATTCCATCCTCGAACTATTGGCGTTCTCACTTCGTCGAACGAGCGCCAGAAATATCTCGGGTGTAATGGGTCACTTTCAACCCTTGGTTAACAATCTACTATTGAGTAATGTGCATGTAAAAAGAATTACTTGCAACTGAATCAACATCACAATAAAAGCAAAGCCTTGCGTTCGACCACAATCTCAGGTGACGGGAAGCTACGATGTGGTCTAAATTTTCCTTTTACAAGCTTTATATTAACTGACCTGTTCGTATGTAGGATAGTTTATAAGTACGTAAGTTTTCCGTCAAAAATTTCAATTTATTTTTCAGCCGCTTGCCGTTATCTGATCGAGCTGAAATTTTGGGTATTAGTAAAGTCTGGATGACAATTCAATATTATGGTACCATCGAGCTGATCTGATGATGGAGACAGAAGGTGGCCATGGGAATTCAGTATTTGACCGACGAAACCCCTTTGAGTTTGGGCTCGTTAGAACCGTCTCAATGAGTAGTTGGTATACATTAAAGTACAGTCAGTAATAAAAGCTTGAACCAAAAATTAATTTTTTACAGATTCTTTTTTAAAATGGTGTAAATATTATTCCATAAATGAATTTGTCATCTTTCGTTTATTCGAAACCGACACCAAGTTTAATGCAATAGCCTAAATACAAGCTGACCCCCCCTTTAATATTACAAAAAAATTAAATAAAAATTAAAAAATCACAATAATATCTTTTAAAACAAAAATGCAAAAATGACTCATTACATGATGTTACCTCACAATCTGCATTGACTGCCGTAATATGATCTCGTGGTGCCAAGATACATTACTTGGAGGTCATAACTTTAGATCAAAATATCTCCGAAACCAAAAATTTTGAATGATACACCTACACAATAATACAGTCGATATTGTTCAACCTCGTGCTAGAAGCAAAGTTGTGATTTCAGATTTGGTCTCCGCTCACGCCCGCCATATTGTTTTTTTTTAAAACTCGATATGCGCCAACACATTGTCAGCATTAAGAGAAATCTAACACCACCTCATTTTTTTAGAATTCATCAAGCTTACTTAACTTAACGAGAAATTGAATCCATTAAGTACCATTTTTTTGGGTTTACCAGTAGTCGGGTAAAATGTTATTATTAATGTAGTTCATATCCTATTTTGTAAATCAAAGTGGATTTGAAATTCTCCCGAGCTCCAAATTCGGAGAATCTTCCCTGGAAGGACATTGAGGGAAAATCTCACATGTGGATGCATATTTCTCCACGAATACACGTTTTCTCGTCAAGGTTGTGTACTACAGGCTTGTGCAGAATTTATTCAGCTTTAATGTTGCGTAGACAATGTTTTCATAGAGTAGGTACGTAGTTTTCGAACAAAACCTGAATTTCTTACGAATGGAGTACATTTCCCAAGATAGCGGCCGTTCTACAAGGTCCCGACCCGGGGACTTTTGGGAGACGAAAACAGGGCTTCCAACGGACATTCGTACCAAATTTCATCAAACTCCCCGAAATTTCGAGGTTGAACAATATCGACTGTACAGGGGTTACTGAAGCGTCCTTTTGAATATTTGCTCCTGTTACAGGGCCCATGCCGTATAATTATATAAAATAAGACTTCCTGACTGATTGAAATCATCAACGCACAACCGAAACTCGAGACTAGAAACTTGAAATTTACACTAGAACTACTTTTACGTAGGTAACGGATAAGAACGGATTTTTGGAAATTCCTTCCCTAAAGGGGTTTAATATGGGTGCAAAGGTTGCATGGGGAATTTTTTTTATTGAGCTAGAGACTTAAAAGTTGTACCTTGTTTTACCGATAAATGTTCCATGGAATACATCGAAAAGCATTTTCAGAAGCAGTAAATTTTTCAGGATTGTTATTTATAAAACAAACGTAACCTTAATTAGCCGAAACAATGCATTCGGTGAAACGTTTATCGGTGCAATAAGGGGACACAAGTCTTTAAACTTTGTAAACATATTTACTTATTAAAATACAAATAAAGTACTTTCAGCGTTTTGGAATATTCTGCCCCTAAGAGGGAGTGGGTGAACATTTGGTATCGCGGAAACTCTTTTTTTGAGCTAGAGACTTAAAACTTTGTAGAAAGATTCCTTATTAGAATACAAATAAAGTACTTTCAGCGTTTAGGAAAATTCCGCCCCAAAGGGGGTTAAAAGGGGTTCAAAAAAAGGGGGTTCGAAGTTTGTATAGAGAGCAAGCTATTTGTTTAGGCATTAAAACACTCGTGTGACCCTATTATGAAACTTGCTGACGCTGGTTTCATAAACCCACACTCTTGTTTAATGTCCTTCATTAAGTACAGTCACATAAACTACTATTTAAATTCTATACCTACATAGTTCGTATTGTTATGAATAAATTAAAATACCTTTTACAATTAGATATAAGTAGGTAGGCTGACCTTCATTTTTACAAGATTTAATTTAATTTGCACTGTTTGTATGTAAGTTGTCCTTCAAGATTTGCAAACATTTTTCAGCTCCTATATCTGTCACAGTTTAAAAAATTCCTTCTCAGACGAATGAATCCACGCACCCTCTCATTTCACTTTAACTCTCGTTAAAATACTTGTGAGTATCCACTATCCGCGTTAGTTTGGGAACATTCCTGGGATGATTCCTGGCGATAAGCGAATGTTGCCAATGTCGTAAATTTTATTATTATTGTCTGTTAATACGACAGTTAAACCGACGCACCCGCGACTAGACCGCAGCTTTACGACTTAGTCAACTAAGGAAACCTTCAAGACTGGTAAAAATACTTGACAAACTTAGCATCTTTATTAAAAATATTTCGCGTTTTTACAATGTATTATACAGGGTGGAAAGTTAAAACGGGGCAGTAAGGGCAGCTACTAGATCCCTTGCCGCTACGCAAAAATGGCAGTAGGATTTCATTCCTAACTTTTTAAGCGATGACAATCTACATTCACAGATTTTTGAAAAAAAGTACAGTCAGAGAGAAAATCATCAATTTTGACGTTTTTTTTAATGCCATTTAATCCCATTCCTATTAAGGATCAAAATACTCTTTGGGGCCGACTAAGGTTTGACTACTAGAACGCCCAGAAATAAAAAAAAACTTTTTCCATACAGTTAGTATGGGAATCCCAAAGTGAAAGTAGTCCTTTAGTTAGACGATCATCAAATTGTATGGAGACGGACATAACTTCATTTAGATTAGAAATGAGAGAATTCATTCCTTTGTTAAAAAAAAAACTAACGTATTTAACGTACTTATTCATAAACGTTACTATGTGGACAGTACTCACGAGCGGACAGTACTCACGAGCGGACAGTACTAACGAGCGGACAGTACTCACGAGTGGACAGTACTCACGAGCGGACAGTACTCACGAGCGGACAAGTGCTGTACAACCCTTACCTTGCAATATATCAAGGGGTGTTTGTTATTCGCTACGTGTTAATGCGGCTCACCCCGCCGGTCACCCGTTACGAAACTAGACCTCTACCTTCGCTTAATTGCTACGCATCGCGGTGTCAAGGTATAATTTTATTGTGGGTGAGCGTTGAGGTGAACTTAAAACAAATTACAGAATAGGGGGGCTGGAGTCCATGTCTGGGGACAAGCCTTGGTGCCTCTCCAAAATCTTCCGATTCCTTCTTCTTGGCGCTGGAGAATGGAAAACAGTGAATGGACTCCTGTTTGGTCAGATTTATCAGATGTCGCAAGTGTGTGCCTGGAACTCACTCATTGCAGGTGCAAGAAAGGTTGCAAAAATCATAGCAACTGCATTAAAAGAAAATTGAAGTGCACAGAAGTATGTATTTGTGCCGGAAACTGCGGACATTAAATTGTTTTATAAAATTATTGAGAATGTATTTTATTTGGCATCACAAAATTTAACAAAGTAAGCATTTAAGCAGATACTCGTAGTCGTACTCGACCATTTTGTGTAAGATAAATGCCGCCTAGCGCGAGTCCAGCTAGCCGCGCTGCGGTCATTTAATATTTTTTTCACTATGTTTTTGCATTAGGACATCATAAAAAGTATATAATTTTAGAATTCGCATGAATTGCGCTTTATTATCGTATTTTTTTGTTTGATAGTTTTTGTCACTATACAAAAGTTATTAGCTCCCAAAGCAAAAATCTGCTACCAACATTTTCACCTTTTTACCTTTTTCTTGTATAATTACTATGAAACTCAAAAAACCCAATATCAGCAGTGAATTCTACATCTTTAATTTATACGAAAATGATACCAAACTTGCCCTAGTAGCTACCAGGACGAGACTAGATTTTTTTGAAAGACGATTGTTGGCGGCCAGTTTCGGACCCCCCTCTTCCCGACTAGCCTCACGTTTCTTATTGCCTCCCGGACTAGAAATGCTTAGAATTACTCAAGGAACATATAAATGATGAAGCACATAGCTTAATGAAAAAAAATTGGGTTTATGTATGGGAGCGATGCATAACTTCCTCCATTATTAGTAAATTTTAAATCTAAAACTAAATTTCTGAATACGGATGTTAGTATTCTTTTTACAAACTTTTTACAGAATAAAGCTGGCCGTCATTGAATAAAACCAGTTTTTTTTAACAAAGGAATGAATTCTCTCATTTCTAATCTAAATGAAGTTATCTCCGTCTCCATACAATTTGATGGTCGTCTAACTAAAGGACTACTTGCACTTCGGGATTCCCATACGAACTGTATGGAAAAAGATTTTTTTTATTTCTGGGCGTTCTAGTAGTCAAACCTTAGTCGGTCCCGAAGAGTATTTTGATCCTTAATAGGAATGGGATCGAATGGCATGAAAAAAATATTTCGTCAAAATTGATGATTTTCTCGCTGACTGTACTTTTTTTCAAAAATCTGTGAATGTAGATTGTCATCACGTAAAAAGTAAGGAATGCAATCCTTATGCCAATTTTGCGTGGCGGCAAGGGATCTAGTAGCTGCCCTTACTGCCCCGCGTTTTAACTTTTCATCCTGTATAATTAGGTAGTGGTAGGACAAGTTAAATTCCGATTAATCTTAATGGTTTCATCCGAAAATCGGTGTTTAATATTATGTTATCCAGTAAGTTTCTTCGTTGGCCTGCTGTATTATTATTAATTACTAAGCAGATATTCGCTAAGCGGTGGGTGCAGGGTCAGCAAGCTTTAAATAAACGGTTGTGCAGCCGTTGCATTTATTTGTTAAACATATCTAAATGAGACGGTGGCGTCACCTTTCTTCCAATAAACATTTCAACAAAATCTTGAAGTAAGTATTGCCATCATAATGTAAAAGTTACAACACTGGGTGTACACTATTAAATAAGTTTCATCGCTATCGATGGAAGACATTTCGTATTAAGTGTCCATTCATTGGCGGCCTTCTATGTTTTGTTAGAGTTCCCCTTCGCGTCCGTGTTCGATTATAATTTGGGTAGGCGGAAGGCCTTGGTGTGCGGGGTCTATTTAACACGCGAGCAGGAAATGCTCTGTTCGAGCCGTTAGGGTAATCATTGTACGTGCACCCTGAGAACTTTACGGTTTCGCTCTATGAAAACACAACAATATATCGATATCAGCCATATTTTTACACCCAAAAATAGGTTGGGTAATTTGACTAAATATTCATCAATAATCCACCTAGATTTAATACCGATACGGTATAATAGTACATTACTTACCTAGGGCGGTTAAACAAAGAATGTCTCAGATTGCAGGTATTTGACGCCCGAGCCGAAGGCAAGGGCGATAAATATGCGCTCTGAGGCTTTCTTTATTACCGCCCGTGGTGAGTACAAAATTTTACGTCTCTATCTGGCCAGGAAGTGGGGTTTTCCGCACGCATAGCGTGCGGTAATTCCTACTTTATGGTCAGGTATGACGTAAAATAATAAAAAGTAATCTTCATAAATTCCGTAAAAATCAGGCGAAAATTGTATAAACTTTCTTTACTTTATAATTGACTACGTCTATATACGTTCTTTGGGATACGCGCATAATCCACTTATTTTTGTTAATGAATAAACCTTTTTATAGGCCAGATGAAATTCAATATTATCTCAAGGTTCTAAATATTTAATTAAAATGCCGTTATTTCCTGATGCATAATTTTTGGATTCAGGTAGTAAGTCTCCAAATTTGTGTACTCAAACATGTTTTCGTTATACAAATACTGATAGCATTTTTGCTTGCGGGTTAATTTTTTTTCCTAACTTCGGGTCCATAGGATTATTCATTTCAATAGTAAAAGTTACATATAATTAGCCTGATATTAAATTATTTCCAAAAATACCGTAATTTTCTCAGGGTAGTGTTAAAGGCAAAGTAGGTGTATTAACCCTAAACTCTGTTAGGAAGGCATTACAACTTACAATTTTTACATGAAAACTAAGGTCTATTTGCGTAGGCACAGTTCTGATTCGCTAAAACCTCACCATAATGTAGGGTAAACCCAAAGCCGTAACAGTGTGTGGTAGCGTCAAAGGTCAGCCTATAATTCGTATCGCCTTTGTAGTTGACAAATCCCTTTGGAGATGCGGTTAATAGCATAGATCTCTACAGTTATAGTGCATTCAATATTAGTTGGCGTGATTCCACTTGAGACCGTCATTAGCAATAACAATAGGCTTAAGTCGCGGCAAGTGCATTTTTTGTAAACACTTGCTAAACACGTGCGGCCGGCGGCGGTGCTTCAAACGATCTTGATACTTTTCCTATGTTACCTTTCCGTCTAACAATTCTTGCAATCACTGTAAGGAAATTTTATAAGGATAAATGTCACTGGCACTGACCTATTTCAACATTGGCTGCATGTGACTCAGGTATGTAATCATCAGTGTTGTTATTGGTTGTTATGTTAACCCATTCGAGGTAGAGAGGAGCCGTAGCGCGTAAACTAAACTGAATTTAATTTTTATTCGTACATTTTATTAAGTTTACGATAATAGGTACGAATTTTGCGTAACTTTTTGAAATTTTAGTAGTTTTCTTTCACATTGTAGTGGGGGTCGGTCTTAGAGAATACAGAGTGTATTATTCAAACGGGGCAGTGAGGGAAAATCTAAAACGAACGGAAATTTGCTCTTAGGAGTCAGGAGACCGATTTTAGAAGAAATAAAAACTGCATTCAAATATTTTCAAAAAAGCCTCGTACACGGCCGGGAATCGAACCCGGGCGAATCTGTCTAAAAATCAGAGTTCGTTTTGTTGCGTAAATTAATAGTGCTGGATGTAAGGAACTAGCTGTATCTACAATCACAGGAAAATGCTGAAATTCATAGTGTATTAATGTACGCAAATGGATCTCCCCATACTAAGCCGCATAGTAAATACCTATGGGGAGATGTGACGTCTGAAACTAGACTAAATTGGTAAATTCGAAGAATATTTTCAAAACTGTAATAAAATATCATTCCCATACTTAGTAGGTACCTACTGTTTGTACGGGGAGATCCATTTCCGTACATTTAACTGTGAAGTTCGGCATTTTCCTGTGATTGTAGATACAGGGTTCCTTTGCAAAATTGTTCCTTACATCCAGCACTATTAATTTACGCAAAAAAACGAACTCTGATTTTTAGACAGATTCGACCGGGTTCGATTCCCGATGTATGAGGCTTTTTTGAAATTTTTTGAATGTAGTTTTTATTTTTTATAAAATCGGTCTCATGACTCGTAAAGCAAATTTCCGTATCTCTTATAGTTTCGGATTTTCCCTCACTGCCCCGTTTGAATAATACACCAAACTTCGATAGCGCAATTCAAAACATTCTAAATTCAAAACTCATAGTCGATATCCCTCTCTCGCTTCATCAGTTTCTAGCTCGCTCTCTCTCGCTCTCTCCATCTGTGTCAATATGCCTCTCTCGCTCGCAGCACCATAACATCCTAATCATAGGGCGAAGCTATAGCAGTGGCTGAATAAGAGCTTATTGGGGTTTATTGTTATAAAATTTAATGAATTAATGCCAATTTCAAGCACAGGGGCGTTTACCTGAATGTCTAGCCATCGACATAATTTATGTTGAACCGCGTATTGCCTACTGGAGCCGCGGCTAGACGCAGGTCCGCCGTTCCCGCGGGCCCACAGAGGACACACAGGTTACTTGCTCATATTTATATAATAATGCCTACTAGGTACGGCTCTTTTTAACCGACTTCAAAAAAAAGGAGGAGGTTCTCAATTCGGTAGTACGTAAATATATATATATAATATATACAGGGTGGAAAGTTAAAACGGGGCAGTAAGGGCGGCTACTAGCCCTTACCTACTGAGCAGATGAGCTTGCAAGAGGGGGCTCTACAAATCACTTTGTAGGTCCGGAACCATTTGTGGGACTCTCGCAGGGGACCATAATATCGGCATTTAAAGCCTACGCCAAAACCAAACACCAACACGAGTGGAGGAATGAGGCATTAATATTGAGTACATTAATATTGTTTTAGTTTTAGTGTACATATTTTTTAATTTATATTGTATCTAACTTTACGTTTATGTCAATAAAAATTTGAAATATAAGTACCTAAGTAGTTTCTGAAATGGGCCCCTGATCGTGATAAATACTGTAATAGGTACTTATGCGTACGCTACGAGCGTGTGCCCGCTCGAATTGTCCGGTGGAAGGCGTTATAACGGTTGTAATAGGCGTTATAATATATATATAATGTTTCTGATATAGGGTGAACAACATCCATGCCATGAGAGATGTCATGCATGCGAGGTGTCATTTACATATGTGAATACTATTGAATACACATCGTCGCACATTTCTGGTGTATATTCAGCCATACGCTTGCTTGAGATTTTTTGAAGTAGGTATATTTACTGTTTATCGAAGAATAAAATGTTGCATTTTTAAAAGCAATACCTACTGGCCGCTAATATCAGGCAATTTCCAAAAACAAGTAAAAGCATCGCTGCCGTGACTGCATGTTCATCGAATAACTATTACTAAAGGCTCCGGGTAGTCCAGCGGGCAGCGGAGCCACGAGAGGCAGTTCGTATGAATGCCCGCTCGTCGCCCCACTGCCCGCTGGCGTCCTGACTGCAGCCTTTCTGCAAAGTTATTCAGAAAAACGACCCTGCATTGGGCTGAAACGGGGACTTAAGAAACGCGGGCTTTGTTTACATATAGCTGTTGATGTATGCAGCGATTTATGCTACGCGCTGACGGGGGATTTTTAGTGAATAGCTAGCTATCAGGCGCGGACGGGCGTGGATACAGAAACGTGTTCAGGCAACGAGGTCGCGGGCCCGCCATCAATCGTGCTTCAGCCACCATCGGTCTACCTCGCCCCAGATCTATCGATACCTTCTTACAGCGGCACTTAATTACTGCTTCTAAGAATAGCGCTTCGATTGGCCATTTGCAGCTGATGTAAGTACGAAAGATACTTGCAATCAATAATATACCTAGATGTTGTACACTTTGTACAGTCATGAGCAGAAGTCGTACGCAAATGAATAGGTAGGTACGCCAGAAATGATCTACACAATAATGATTATCTTGACAGGCTTAATCTTGATACTATACAGCAGTGGCAGCACGTGAAAGTTTTCGATGGGTAATCTGGTACTAAAATAGTACATTGTTGTAGAGGCTACAAAGTAAGTCGTACTTTCAAGATATGCCATCCTTCTTTGGGGTAATTCAAGCCATGCAAAACGAGTGCTAATATCGCAAAAACAATGCATCAGAGCTATTTACAACTTGGATATTCTCACATCCTGCAAACCGTTATTTAGAGAATTAAAAATATTAACTGTGCCTAGTATGTATATATATGAAATTTGTATATTTGTTAAACTTCATCCAGAATTTTTCAATAAAAAAAGTGACGTATGCAAATCTAATACGAGGTACCCAAATCGTCTTGCTATTCCGCCTATAAAGACTCAATTGTACGGCAAGAACGCATTTTGTATGGCGATTGGAATCTATAATAGGTTACATGATGACATTAAAGAATTACCATTTAACATATTCAAATCAAGACTGAGAATTTTTTTAATACAGGAATCGTTTTATACTGTAAATGAGTACTTTGACTATTATAAAAACTTGAATTTGTATTAAGACTTAACTAATTTAATTTGAATTTTAATTGACATTATATTTATTGTGTAAATCCATTATGATTAATTTCTATTTCGTTAGGTATATTCAAATTTTTGCATGCCAGTTGCTGGTGAATTGTGTGTTTCTCTGTGATATATGTATACCATCTTCTGTACCACGTTTTACGCAAAATAAATTACTTTACTTTACTTTACTTTACTTTCTCGTCCATCTATTGCACTTTCGGCCGAGGCTTAACACATAGTGCTTTTCACGTCTACTGCGAGGAAATTGCAAATAATCATAATTTTAAATCAAAATTAAGTTCCTAATTGAAGATCATAATACTAATCAAAAAACAAAAGAAGCGCGGCACCGCTCGCCGGCGCGGCGGCGCCGCTCCTCCCGCTCGACGCCCTGTGATTGGTCGAAGAGCTGTTCAAACTCAAACTGAACAACCACTATTACAATGACCAACCACTCAAAAATAATCGACCAATAGCAGAGTACAAAGTAAAAAAGCGGCCAAGTGCGAGTCGGACTCGCACATGAAGGGTTCCGTGAAATAAATTGCGGTTTACGATTTATGACGTATTAAAAAAAACTACTTACTAGATCTCGTTCAAACCAATTTTCGGTGGAAGTTTGCATGGTAATGTACATCATATATTTTTTTTAGTTTTATCATTCTCTTATTTTAGAAGTTACAGGGGGACACACACACACATTTTACCACTTTGGAAGTGTCTCTCGCGCAAACTATTCAGTTTAGAAAAAAATGATATTTAAAACCTCAACATCATTTTTGAAGACCTATCCATAGATACCCCACACGTATGGGTTTGATGAATTTTTTTTTTTGAGTTTCAGTTCTGAGTATGGGGACCCCTAAAACTTAATGTTTTTTTTTAATTTTTGTGTGAAAATCTTAATGCGGTTCACAGAATACATCTACTTACCAAGTTTCAACAGTATAGCTCTTATAGTTTCGGAAAAAAGTGGCTGTGACATACGGACGGACAGACATACAGACAGACGGACGGATATGACGAATCTATAAGGGTTCCGTTTTTTGCCATTTGGCTACGGAACCCTAAAAAGGCCGCTAAACACTACATTTTACTTTGCAAATCTACATTGTTTGACTGTTTTTGAATTGTACTAGTAAGAACTACTTTCTACTCTCATTTCAATCCATGTTTGGCCATATTTCCGAGCAGTGGCGTGAAAAAGTTATGAATGAGTTTAGAGTAGGTATCTATAGGCTTGCCTGAAAGGAAATTTTGGGCAAGCCGGTGGAAATCGGCTTGTATGGGTGCCCCGCTGCTGCTATACAGTAGTGTGTTAATTTACACACACATCCACTTGTCATATCTAAGTTTTGAAATGTTTGAATAAAGGTCCAAGATTCAAAATAGGTATAACCTACGCATTAATTTTAGACCGTAGATATAGCAGCAGATTGCACCATCGTACATGTAACTTCAGCTTATCGTGTTTGTAGAATCAAAATACATTCTGCCGAAGCTTGAATTACAAATATGTACCTACCTACTAAATACATACCTACCCGATACCCGACTCATAAGCGATATAATATAACTAAAAATATATGCGAATAGCGGCTCACTCTTGACGGTGAAGATAAATAAGTAATTGGATTCACGGCAAGATTGAGCACAGAGCACGATAAACTCAACTGAAAAAGTCATTTAAATTAACGGTTTTTTCAATTGGTCTGGACTGCTCCTGGGATGTCACGTCACGTCCATTCCGAGATAGCACAATTAATTGGCATACGCCTATTATCAAATATAGAAGAACATGAATTTAAATTATGGCGATTCATATGAAATCCAGCTAAAAGTAAATTTTGTACAACAAAGCCAGCCAGCCAATAAAACATGACAAAAATGTAAATACATATACTACTTGACACTGGCCCAATACTTGACACTTTCAATGTTTAACTAGAGATGCCAAACACTGAATAGATACTACATTTGATACATATTCTCAGAAGTGCAGTTTATTTACAAAAACCCCTTACCAGTTTATTTACCGAGTAATCAAGTTTATTATTAGAACCCCGCTTGATCTTCAAAATAACCTAAATGATAATTTTATTAACATATAAAAAAACCGGCCAAGTGCGAGTTGGACTCGCGCACGAAGGGTTCCGTACCATTATCTATAAAAACGGCAAAACAAAAAAAAAAACGTTTGTTGTATGGGAGCCCCCTTAAAAAAAAATATTTTGATTTTAGTATTTGTTCTTATAGCGGCAGCAGAAATACATAATCTGTGAAAATTTCAACTCTCTAGCTATCACGGTTCTTGACATACAGCCTGGTGACAGACAGAGGGACGGACGGACAGCGAAGTCTTAGTAATAGGGTCCCGTTTTACTCTTTGAGTACGGAATTTTTTCTTGATTCTTTGTCGATGAACTTGAACCCCTCCACCGAATACATGAAGTACTCACGGCTCCAGTCGTAAATTATATTCTCTTCGGTCGTAAACGCTGTCGATGTTGGTTTGCTCCTCGGCCCACAGCAGGTAGCGGTAGGGCGGCTGGTCGTTGTCGATGAACTTTAACCCCTCCAACGAATACATGAAGTACTCACGGCTCCAGTCGTAAACGCTGTCGATGTTGGTTTGCTCCTCGGCCCACAGCAGGTAGCGGTAGGGCGGCTGGTCGTTGTCGATGAACTCGAACCCCTCCAACGTTGGTACGCCGTTTCTTGTGAATTCAGCCAGGTGGTTCGCCAACTCGTAGTTGGCCTAAAATTATAATATATATTATTACACTTAAATGTACAGTCAACTACACAAAAAAAACATTATTACAATGCGGTCAAAGTCAAAGTTATTCTTCAATTTAGGCATATATACATATAATAAACTACCACCGGTCCGGAAAGAAAACCTCTGCCACGGGGAAAGAACCGGCGTAAAAAACTCGGCAAAGTATATTTTTTATAACATATAAAACTCTCGCGTTTTGTACACATTTTTAAATAATGTCATGTGTATCGCGTTAGACTCGACATTATTTTAAATATATATTTTTAAACAATATACATAATCATTTCGGTATCACAGTATTATAAAATTACATTTCTACAGTGAAAGCATATTTATTATTTTTTGCGATACATTATTTTTGTAATCGGCTATATGTTTGGTGGTATATTCTCCCTTAAGGATAGGTTTGAGTTTTGCTACTCAAGCTATGCTAAGCTAGCTGTTTCGATTCAACTCACATATAGTTACCCATCAATAGCTTAGTAGGTGACTGATCCGTTTAAAGACGTAGCTTAGCCTAGCTTAGGCAAAAGCAACCTTAGGCAAAATTTATACATTATAGTGGCAGCTAACATTAATAGTAAAGAAACATGCATGCAAATAGGCAAGCAGGATTTTTCAGGTCAGATAAAGCACTCTTTTGCCGTAGGTATTTGAGAATACAAGGAGAATACCGCTAAGAGCATATGTAGGTACTGTGGGATTCTGAGGATAGCTAATAGCTATCCTGGATATTTGACGACCGCTTTAGCCTAGTTGGTAGTGACCCTGCCTACGAAGCAAGAGGTCCTGGGTTCGAATCCCGGTAAGGGCATTTATTTGTGTGATGAGCACGAATATTTGTTCCTGAGTCATGGATGTTTTCTATGTATTTAAGTATTTATTTCTCTATATAAGTATGTATATCGTCGTCTAGTACCCATAGTACAAGCTTTGCTTAGTTTGGGACTAGGTTGATTTGTGTAAGATTGTCCAAATATATAAATATACCCGTACGTTCCTTGTAGATATGCTACGAGTATGTTATGCTAGCGCGGTGCTTCTTTACATCAGAAGTTTTTTCAATATTAGGTAGAGCCTAATTTTAATAAGTACAAGTAGAAGTTGCCGTTGTTAAGATACACAGGTATACTCGTACCTACTCGTAGGTTGTATGTAGGTAGACGCGTTGTCATTGCGGTGCCGAGTTGACATGTGAACCTCAAAAGTGTGTCCTTGAAAATGTTCAGATTTTTTGTGCCTACAATATGTATAGAATGGTTACCTATTGCAATCTATAAATTTCATTTCCCAACTGTATCGTTTGTCCGAACGGTTCAGGCAAAAAACCCTTTTGCTCAGAAACCGCGATATTTACAGGATTATTATAAAGCAAGCCTATATAACCTAATGGGTAAGTTATGGTTAGGTATTTAAAAAAAAGATAAATATTCGGGTCTTCGAAAACCTGGCCTTTGCCGAAATAAAAAATTCGGGCAAACAACACAGCTGGGAAATGAAGTTCAGTGATTGCGATTGGATACCGTATAGAAAGAATACATAGTAGGTAAACATAGTCTTTTTTGAAAATTAAATAATGTCAGACAAAAAATTATAATTAATGTGCACATTAAAATTAATTACAACGAGTCTACTTATGTAGTATTGAAGAGCCTCTCGTGGCGAGGCCCGGGGCGCGGAACGATGATTGAAGACACGCCATAACTTTTGTGGTCGGTGTGAATAACGCCAATAAAATGTAACCAGGTCAAACAATCTTTCATTGATCACTCTTTATCGCATAACTAATTGGCCGAAAAACACAAAAACTAAAAATCCCAATTACTAACTAAGTACAGTCGCCATCACATACATAGGTACACAATAGGTGTTCAAAAATATCGGCACATGCACCCTAATGCCTTGAAAATAGAGGTGTGTTCCGATGTTTGTGACGTGCTTGTTTGCTCCGATGTATGTGATGGCGACTGTACGTGAATGTTTGTGCGGATGTTTGGTTTTATTCATTAATCGCGAGGTGCGCTTTAGGGCTGATACGCCTAAAACTTTTAACTCTCACCCTGTGCATTACAGGGTTCAAAAACGTAATACATTCGGTAAAAACCAATTTGTATGCTCCTATGTGTAAACGCCGCAATTAAGATACCTACTTATTAATTTACCTATGTATGTACTTAGTAGAAGAGTTGTTTATTATAGTGCTAACTGCTGGCATCGCATCTGGTTCCGTTTATTTACTCAGGAGATATATGTAATAACTAGCTGTTGCCCGCGACTTCGTCCGCGTAGAACTTGTTATCGTCTTAGAAAAAATATTGCAAACAAACTTCTACCATCTTAAGGGATTATTTCCGAGTGCCGAGATAAAAACTATCCGATATAAGCCTCTCAAATAATTTCTACCCCAAATTTCATTAAAATCCGTTAAGGAATTAAGCGTAAAAGTTAACAGAGTTTGCTAGTTTAAATTGCTATTAAATCTAAATTAAAATGTCTGTTTTCACAATGATAAATATTTTAAGTATCATCAACAGACGTTTCTGCTTAAATAGATTTTTTTTCGTAATGTATAAAGGAAAATCTAGTTTTTTGATGCTACGCTACAATACTTTGCCTAAATCCGTTCAGTAGTTTTACTCACCGGCCCGGACCGGTCCGGGCTACCTGTATAGTTTTGGAAGCAAAATTATCTTATGCCAAAAGACGTAGATCTTTCCATCTCCAACCCCAGTCCCCATTTAACGGCGTTAGAGAATAAATTATTTAGATTAGCCAAAATAAACTTCCTAACTTACAAAATGAGCCGCAGTATTAATCTAACATTATTCTTTTCGGTTCTGTGGGAATCGCAGTTCTAACCTAACCTACATTTCTGGTAGCTGTTCGGTTCAGTAAGGGTCGCAGTTCTAAACTTCTAACTTAACCTAACCTACTTTTTTGCAAGCAGTTGGATTATGTGTGTTTACTAATTAATGGCTTACCAAATAGTATATGACCGAAGAATTCCCTTACTTCAAAAATTACTTGTTCCCCATACATACTTCCATACCCCGTTTAACCTACTTAAGAAATTAATTTTTAAAAAACGCTGTAATTTGTTTTCTAGTTTTTAAGTAATTAATGGCTTACCAAATAGTATAATTATGACCGAAGAATTCCCTTACTTCAAGAATTAGTTGTTCCCTGTACGAGTACATATTTCCATACCCCGTTTAACCTACTTAAGGAATTAATTAAAAAAAAACGCTGTAATTTGTTTTGTAGTTTTTGACTGAAGTTACAGAATCCTTACTTTAAAATTGTCTTGTTCCCCGTAAAACATTTTAACTCATTTTAACCCCCTTATGGAATCAATTTAAAAAACGCGGAATTTAGTTTTCTAGTCTTCAAACAAACAGTCTAAAACCGAAGTTCCAAATCTCTAAATTTAATAATGTCTTGCTCTCGATACAAACGTTGAACCCCCTTTTAATTCCCTTGAGGGTTGAATTTCAATTAAACAAACAGTCTAGACGCTGCGGTATGCTCCTGCCAACCGGTATCCGAAACAACGTCCATTAGGTATCTGGGAGTTCTTCTTGACAAAAATCTTTGTTGGCATCAGCATATTATATCTAATCTTGCAGGAAAAATCCGAAATATAATATACATTTTTAAAAATCTGAGACACGTTTGCGATAGAAAACTACTTATAACCATTTACTATGCACTTTGCCAATCAGTGACTATGTATTGTATTACTGCCTGGGGAGGCGCATCAAAGACTTCTTTGCTTATACTCGAGAGAGCTTAGCGAGCAGTGCTTAAGGTTTTAACCTTTAATAAATTTACATATCCAACAACTGCACTCTACGATGTCTCGTAGAGTGCAGTTGTTGGATATGTAAATTAAGTATTAACTGTAAGGCAACGTTTTATCAAACATTTATTAACAAAGCAACATAAAACATATAAGTATGTTTATCTTCGTCTAGTACCCATAGTAGGTACAAGCTTTGCTTAGTTTGGGACTAGGTCGATTTGTGTAAGAATGTCCGCAAATATTTATTTATTTTACTCTGAAAGTACTTTTATTTGTAATAAGTAATCTTTCTAATAGTTTTAAGTCTAGTTAAAAAAAAAGTGTTTCCCACACAACACTGGCTCTCCTTCTTAACCCCCTTAGGGATGGTTTTTTCCAAAACGTGGAAAGGACTTTTTTTGTATTTTTATAAGTAATCTTTCTACAAAGTTTCAAGTGTCTAGCTCAGAAAAAGTGTTCCCCATACAAACCTTGCACCCCTTTTTAACCCCCTTAGGGAATGATTTTTGTAAAACGCTGAATGTAGTTTATTTCATGTTTTAAAAGGTAATCTTTCTACAAAGTTTTAAGTTTCAATTTCAAAAAAAGTAGTTTTTTCCATACAAACTTTGCACCCTATTTTACCTCTTAGGGGTGAAATTTTCCAAAACGCTTAAAGTACTTTCTTTGTATTTTAATGACTAATCTTTCCACAAAGTTTTAGGTCTCTAGCACAAAAAAAAAGTTTTCCACATACAAACTTTGCACCCCTATTTTACCCCCTTAGGGGTAGAATTTTCTTAAACGCTGAAAGCACTATATTTGTATTCTAATGACTAAAATTCTACAAAGTTTTAAGGCTCTATTTAAAAAAAAAATTGTTTCCCCCATACAAACTTTGCACCCCTATTTTACCCCCTTAGGGGTGGAATTTTCCAAAACTTTCTTGTATTGTAATAAGGGGTCCATACACAAGGTTTCAAGTCTTTCACTCAAAATTTTACTCCATCGCCATACAAACTTTCAACCCCCTTTTTACCCCCTTGAGGGTATTATTTTCAAAAATCGCTTCTTAGTGGGTACTTCCGATATATATCCTACCTATTGTGGAAAAATCAGCTTTCTAGGTTCAATGGTTTGGGCTGGGCGTTGATTTAAGTGAGTCAGTCAGCCAGTCAGTCAGTCAGGACTTTGCCTTTTATCTCCACTTATAATAAATCTCTAAATTAAAAAAAAAATCAGCCAGTTTGAAACTAAGCTTTCTGTGGTTCGAATGTTCTCAGCATCCCATGGACGGAAAAATATGAAACATTTTATATAGGTACATTATTATTCCAGCTGCAACTTAGGATAGTTTTTATCCGACTGCGACAATTAATTTATTTTCCGTAATATACGACTTCATTTAATTTTTCATTTATTATTCTTAAATTATATCGCCGCCACATCTATCAGCTAAAAGAAACGTCAAAATCACAGACTAATAAGAAATACTACGGACAAAATGGCTGAATTTCTTTGCCTTTCTTTCGCCTATTAATAATTTTAATCCCGTCTACGATATACATTGACGAGACACATAGGTACCAAAAGCACATATAAAATTAATCGATTTTGATATGCGAACTTATATGCGCAAATGTCGAATTAAGGCGTAGTTTGTACAAATGTAACAACAAATTCGAACAATATAAACTTGATTTTTTTGAATGGCACGCGCGCGCGCTCTTTGCGTATTCAGCCAAACCACGAAAAACCGAAACTCGAAGTTGTATATCTGCATTCCTGTCATTTGTTAGTGCGATAGAGATAGAGATACCCGAATATTTTCGAATTCCGAAGTTCGTGGTTTAAAAGAAAATACGGATGTCGGATAGATCTAAATTAATATTTTATGTGTGAATATGGTTAAAATTATTTGGAAATACTATTGTTGTTATTGTTTTAGTATATTTGACTAGCTTTAAGTTTAATATTGTACGTCCGAAATGGGCAAGCTGTTGGACTTTATTTTACCCAAAACAACTAAATGTACACAGTTCTGACAAAATCAAAATCAAAATCAAAATCAATTATTTATTCTGCAAATAGGCCACAAGGGCACTTTTACATGTCAAATGGTGTTCTACAATATAATATTAATAATCTTACACAATAATCATTTTAAAATTGCAGATTTTAACTAATTAGTACCTAACAATACAGACAATAAAGAAATCTTATTTTATCTTATCTTATCGAAAATAGGGATGTAGACACTAAACAAAATAATCATAATGTTGTATTATCTCGAAAAAAAACAACGCAAGAGGCTATACTCGTATAGGTAATCACTAAGTTATAAGTGTATAAAGTTTTAAGAGGGGGTTTGTTGCGTCTCTTTTCCGCAAAACGCACCTTTATAATGAAACGATTGTTTTTTACTATGACGCTCGAGGATCGTGACGTCACGGTCCCTGATCGTTTTCTCACTCTAACAAGCGACATTAAAACGGTTGTAGCTTCGTAATTTTTTGAGATATTTGAATGAGTTTTTCGTTTCTTCTTTCTTTTGAAGTGAGTTTACAGCTACACCTCTATTTGGAAGACAAACGGAAAGAACCCATACTATCCATATTAATATTATAAATGCGAAAGTGTGTCTGTCTGTCTGTCTGTTACCTCTTCACGCCTAAACCGCTGAACCGATTTAGATGAAATTTGGTATACAGATAGTTTGAGCCCCGGGGAAGGATAAAGGGTAGTTTTTATATCTGAGGGGCTGAAATTGGGGGTGGAAATTTGTATGGAGCTACTTAAACCGCTGCACCGATTTAGATGAAATTTGGTATATAAATAGTTTGAGTCCCGGGGAAGGACATATAATAGGTTTTATCCCGGAAATCATCCCCTAAGGGGGTAAAAAGGGGGGTGGGGGAATTTGGATGTAATCTATTTTGATGAAATTTGGTGTAGATATAGGTTAAGTACTGGGAAAGGACATGGGATAGTTTTTACCCCAGAAATCATCCCCTAAGGGGGTGAAATTAGGGGTAAAAATTCGGATGGAACCCATTTTAATACAATTTGGTAAAGAGATAGCTTGAGTCCAGGGAAAGGACATAGGATAGTTTTAATTCCGGAAATCACTCCCTAAGGGGGTGAAATGGGGGTGAAAATTTGGATGAATCCCGTTTAGATGAAATTTTGTATAAAGGTCGTTTGAGTCCCGAAGAATGACATTAGATAGTTTTTATCCCGAAAATCATTCCCTAAGGGTATGAAATAGGGGGTGAAAGTTTGGATAAAATCCATGTACCTAGATGAAATTTGGTATAGAGATAATTTGAGACCCTTCGAAGGATATAGAATAGTTTTTGCCTCGGAAATCATCCCTTAAGATGGTAAGTAGAAGTTTGTTTGCATTATATTTTCTAAGTATAAGTTCTAAGCGGACGAAGTCGCGGGCAACAGCTAGTATATATATATATAGATAGAAGATATATACTAGCTGTTAACATGTTATCGTCTTAATGTTTGTTAAAGGAATTAAGAAAAAAAAAACAATAAAATTAATTTTCTACCTAGTCTTTTAGAAAACAATCTAAAACCGAAGTTACAAATCTCTTACTTTCAAAATCTCTTGCTCTCTATACAAACTAAGAACCCTCTCTGAACCCTCATAGTAAACAGTCTGAAACCGTAGTTACAAATTTCTTACTTTTAAAATGTCTTGCTCTCTATACAAAGTTCGAACCCCCTTTTAACCTTCTTAGGCGATTAAAAGTTTAATAGTATTTTAGCAACGAGTCTAAAGCCGATGTTACAAATCTCTTACTTTAAAAATATCTTGCTCTCCATACAAACTTTGAACACCCTTTAGAGGATATATTTCAAAAAATGCTAAAATAAGTTTTGTAGTCTAAACAGGCTAAGATCGACGTAACAAATATCATACTTTAAAATTTTCTTGCTCTCCATACAAACTTTGAACGCTTTTCAGGGAAAAATTAGAAATAAAACACTCGGTTTTTTTATTGTAATAGGTAAGTATTTTTTCTACAAACTATCTAGTCTCTAGCTAAAAAAAAGTGTTTCCCATACGAACCTTGCACCCCTTTTTAACCCCTTAAGAGGTGAAATTTTCCAAAACACTGGCAGTAGGTATTTTTTTTGTATTTTAATAAGTAGGTACTTAATCTTTCTGCAGAGTTTTAAGTTTCTACCTAAATAAAAGTTTTCCTATACATACATTGCACCTCTTTATCCCCCTCTTAGCGGGTGGAAATTTTCAAACCACTGAAAGTAATTTACCTATATATTTGTATTCTAATCAATAATCTTTCTACACAATTTCAAGTCTCTAGCTCAAAAAAAAAAGTTTCCTCCATACAAATTTTCACCTGTTTTAATCACCCTTAGGGGTGAAATTTTCCAAAACGCTGGAAGTTCTTTATTTGTATTGTAATAAGTAATCTTTCAACAAAGGTTTGTCCCTTGCTAAAAAAATATATTTACAAACGTTGCATCCCTAAGCCCCTTATACATCCCTAAGGGGTGGAATTTTCAAAAAAACGCTGAAAGTATTTTATTTTATTTTATCATGTTATCTTTTTAAAAAGGTTTGAGATTCTAGCTCAAAAAAATCCCCTTTACGAACATTGTACCCCTTTTTCATACCCTTAGGGGTGGAATTTTCCAAAACGCTGTTTTTTTATTTGTTTTGTAATAAGTAATCTTTCTACAAACTTTTAAGCTTCTATCTCAAAAAGAAGTTTCGCTCATACAAACTTTTCAACCCTTTTTAACCCCCTAAGAGGCTGAATTTTCCAAAACGCTAACAGTACTTTATTTGTATTCTAATAAGTAAGCTTTCTACAACGTATTGAGTCTCTTGCTAAAATAATAAAGTTTCCCCCATACCAAATGTGCACCCCTTGTGGGTAGAATTTCCCAAAATCCCTTCTTATCCGTTGCCTACGTTGTAAAAGGTAGTTCTGGTGTAAATTTTAACTCTCTAGCCCTAGTAGTTTCAGCTGTGCGTTGAATGTTGATGAGTGAGTGGGTGAGTCAGTCAGGGCATTTATATGGTAGGTATAGATAGATAGACGATGACGAATATCCCATTTAAATATCTCAAAACCGTTTTAATGTCGCTTGTGAGAAAACGATCGGGGACTGTGACGTCAAGATCCTCGAGTGTCATAGTAAAAAACAATCGTTTCATATGAAGGTGCGTTTTGTGGAAAAGGGACAGAACATAAAACTTTCGAACTTAGTGATTACCTATACATATAACCTCTTGCGTTGATTTTTTTTCTATTATCCTTTTTTCGAGAAAATACAATATGATTACTTTATTTAGTGTCTATCTACAGCCGGGTCCGCTGCACCAATGTTTTCCATGTTTTTAAACATCTAACATGTTTTCCGTCAGGTTCGGCAAACAAATAGGGTTTTGTTTTGATTGGCAAAAAATGTCTGACGTTTAAAAACCACGAAAACATGGCGCAGCGGACGCGGCTTACGGGGTGTAGTTTCGATTCCTGAGCTATAACCACGAACTTCGGAATTCGAAAATATTCGGGTATCTCTATCTCTATCGCACTAACAATACTCGAGTGACAGGGATGCAGTTATACGAATTTCGAGTTTCGGTTTTCGTGGTAGCGCCGCAGGCACTTTGGCAGAATGCGCAAAGAGCGCGTGCCATTGCCATTCAAAAATAACAAATTCGTGTTAATTATATTGTTCAAATTTGTTTATACATTTATTGAAATTACGCCATAATGCGACATTTGCGCATATAAGTTCTCATATCACAATCTAATATTTTTTTATGGTACTTTTGGCATGTGTATCATAAAGGTATATCGTAGACTGGATTTAAATTATTAATAAGTGAAAGACAAAGCAATTCCGCCATTTTGACGAAAATTTGACGTTTCTTATAGCTGACAGTTGGAGCAACGTTTGATTTCAATAAAAATAAATGAAAAATTAAATGAAGTCGTATATTTCGGAAAATTAATTAACTGTCGCAGTCGGATAAAAACTATCCTAAGTTGCAGCTAGCATAATAATGTACCTATATAAAATGTTTCATATTTTTCCGTTCATGGGATGCTGAGAACATTCGTACCACACAAAGCTTAGTTTCAAACTGGCTGATTCTTTTGTTAATTTAGAGATTTATTATAAGTGGAGATATAGATGTTTTTATTACAGGGTTTATAGATCAGACAAGGAGTTTATACCTACTGATGGAAAATCAATTATCAATAGACTATCCATTTATGTACGTTGAAGTAAGTCGAATAATTGCTGTTGTTTTCATGCAACATTGAGTTTACATTGTACAATTGTACATATTTAGAAATCTGTTGGTAAATATTTTGGGTTAAGCTTTTATCCTGCTAATTAAAGTCATTCACGGTTGCCTCTTTATTCCCATTGTATTTTAAGGGTCCTTTGAACCCGACGACAGCCCCTTTCCTCTGTGCCTTTCGTTTCGACCAAAACAGTAACAACTTTTTACTCTTCTCCATTGTTGCTTCTTATATAGCGTGTGATATTGATATTACATATTTTGCACTTTACGAACCTTCGCAACCTTTAAAAAAAACGGACAAGTGCGAGTCGGGTTCCGTACAAAATTACAAA
Organism: Epinotia brunnichana; assembly: GCA_963854355.1. Lineage (NCBI taxonomy): Eukaryota > Metazoa > Arthropoda > Insecta > Lepidoptera > Tortricidae > Epinotia > Epinotia brunnichana. The sequence goes on along the minus strand of OY977935.1, from coordinate 30,828,978 downwards.
TGTATAGTTTTCAGATTTTTCCCTGTATTTGTGGTTTAAGACGATTATTTACTTGCCAATCTCATAGTTCTAGCTAGCTAGGTCAACGGAAAGTAGGTACCCTATCAATTTTGTTTCCCTTGAGAGTGTCGAAATATAAGTTTTTTGCAGGATAAACGGCCATATTGACGGTTGACGACCGATTTAGCCTAGTTGGTAGTGACCCTGCCTACGAAGCAAGAGGTCCTGGGTTCGAATCCCGGTAAGGGCATTTATTTGTGTGATGAGCACGAATATTTGTTTCTGAGTCATGGATGTTTTCTATGTATTTAAGTATTTATTTCTCTATACGAGTATAAGTATCTATATCGTCGTCTAGTACCCATAGTACAAGCTTTGCTTAGTTTGGGACTAGGTTGATTTGTGTAAGATTGTCCGCAAATATTTATTTATTTATTTATATCTTTTTTTTGCGTTAACTCAGAAGTTTACTTTTTTCACAACTTCAAGGGACTGTAGACTTGTATATAATAGCTCCACGCGTTCCCGAGATAAAGGTTCTTGACAGACAGTCAGTTTAACCTCGACGATTGATTACATACCTACTTTAAATAAATACTATATTTTTTATGATTTAATATCAAATGTATAGTTTCAGATTTTCCCCCGTACTTGTAGTACAAGAGGATATTACTTGCCAAATTCCAAAGTTATAGGTCAACGGAAAGTACCCTATAAACTTTGATTCCCTTGAGAGTGTCGACATATACTTACGTGTTTTGCGATATAAACGGCCGTATATTTTTTAAGTTAACTTTGAAGTTTGATTTCTCACACTTTCAAGGGACTGTAGACCTTTGTATATGGTTTTAATTTTAACTGGAAAGCTCCACGCGTTCCCTAGATTAAGAGCATTGACATACAGACAGTTTAACCTCGATGATTGATTAAATAAAGACTATATTTTTATGATTTAATTACAAATGTATAGTTTTCTGATTTTTCCCTGTTCTTGTAGAATAAAAAAATATTACTTGCCAAATTTCATAGTTATAGGTCAATGGGAAGTACCCTATACATTTTGATTCCCTTGAGAGTGTCGAAATATACGTTTTTTGCGGCTTATTTTCTTATAATGGTTTTAATTTCAACTCGATAGCTACACAAGTTTCCGAGGTCTTGACAGACAGACAGACAGACGTACATCAAAGTGATCCATAAGGGTTCCGTTTTTTTTCCTTTTGAGGTACGGAACCCTAAAAAAGAAAATGATACCAGTAGAAATTCAAGGCAATTCTTGAAGTGAAGTAAATATCGCGTTGGCTGGAGGATGTCCATATCCATACCTAATATCACTTAATTGGTTTTAGTGGTTTGAGCGTTAAAAGGACAGATAAACACAATCATTATTCATTACCAATATACAGGTTGTATTATTCAAACGGGGCAGTGAAGGAAAATCCGAAACTACAAGAGATACGGAAATGTGCTCATTTTAGGAAAAATAAAAACTGCATTCATAGCTTTTCAAAAAACCCTTCATACACACCCGGGAATCGAATCAGGTGAAATCTGTCTAAAAATCCGAGTTCTTTTTTAAGAGTGCTGATGCTGGATGTAATGTAAGGAACAATTATCGCTATGAAACCCTGTATCTGCAATCACAGGCAAATTATGCCTTATTTCATAGTTTTAGTTACAGATAGGGATCTTCCCATGTACAGCCGCGGAATTAAAAGGTTGACAACCTTAAGGTCTGTTTTTGCTTGCTCAGTATAAGTTATCAGTACCTGCTTTATGCATGATTATGACACATTCCGTCATAATGAATTTATTTTCTTTTTTTCACTATAGATTCGTCCCCTATGAGAATTGCATGACCTCTTTGCATTTTGAAAAGGTGAGTTAAAATTAAAAAAAAACGAATAGATACAAGAAATAGCAATGATGACATTGACAGGAACTGTTATTCACATTTTATAGTTTTAATCATTATAAGAGGAGAGGATTTAATCATTAGATTTATCAAACTTGACACTACCTAATGGTAAGATCAAACGAATAAAACGGTTCTAGTTCAACTAACAAGTCAAGGAACATTCGTCTAAGTAAATTTGGACTTTGTTGTCACATTACTGCAGAGACCAGTAAGTAAGCCATCCTGGACGAGTATGATTTAGCCGGCCGAGCCGAAGGCGAGGTCCGGCTATAGTACGAGGCCAGGATGGCACACTTATGGTCGAAGCATGTATGGTGCTTTTCTCAAAAATAAATACATTTTGTGACCAACTTGTAAGTAGTTTGATGTTCAGCTTTCCACTTCATGAATTTTTCAAAATTGTGCAATTATCTCTCCTTGGACATACGTAGGTAGTTGAAAGTAAATTATTTATCACCAATTTCGCCTCGGCTTTTAAATAGAAATCTGTTCTCATGCAATCTGATTCATCAGTACTCATTTTTAACAATTTTATTTCAATGAAGTCAATCCCGCCAAAATACCAGTGCAACTTTTTTTTTATTGCTCTATGGTGTTTAAGATGCTGATATTATGCCACAACCCCAATAGAATAAATACATACATTTCGTATTAGTTTTATGTTTATTGTAAATATTTTATTTTATTCTTCTTTTTCTACAGTAAGTATCGAATTCCTAATTCCTACTTAGTATCAAAATATTTAGTAAAAAACACGATTGAACTGAATCTTCCGCCATTTTACATCGTGCAATACAAGTGCAATTCGGACCCGTCAACCTCTATGGTACCTCCTTTTTATTAAAGGCCCTTAACTGCCAACAACCTTCTTAGCTTATCTTTGATAAAAAATATGGTTGCATATTTAAATACTAGCTGTTGCCCGCGACTTCGTCCGCGTAGAACTTTTTATCGTCTTAGAAAATGATTTCTCTCAATACAAAATTTGAACCCTCTTTTAGGGGATAATTAAAAAAAACGTTGATGTTCATTTTCTAGTTTGTGAACAAACAGTCTAAAACCAAAGTTAAAAATCTCATACTTTAAAAATGCCTTGAAATACTCAAACTTTGAACCAATTTTAACACTCTTAGGGGATGAATTTGGAAAAACTCTGAAATCAGTTTTGTAGTCTTTTAACGTACAGAATAAGACCGAAGTTAAAAATCTCTTAACACTTTAAAATTTTATTGCTCGCCATTTAAAATTTGAACCCCCTTTTAAACCCCCTTAGAGGTTGAATTTTTCTAATCGCTGAAAGAACTTTTTTCGTAAACTTTTAAGTCTCTAGCTCAAAAAAAGTGTTGCCCATACAAAGCTTTCTTAACCCCCTTAGGGGTGGAATTTTCTAAAACTCTGAAAGTACTTTATTATTAATTTTAATAAGTAACATTTCGAATAGTTTTAAGTCTAGCAAAAAAAAAAGTTTTTCCCACACAACACTGGCTACCCTTCTTAAGGATCTTAAGGATCCCCTTAGGGATGGAGTTTTCTAAAACGCTGAAAGTTCTTTTTTAGTATTCTAATAAGTAATCTTTTTGCAAAGTTTTAAGTCTAACTCAAAAAAATAGTGTTGCCCATGCAAAGCTTGCTCTCCTTTTTAACCCTATTAAGGGTGGAATTTTCTAAAACGATTTGTGTTCTTTTTTTGTATTTTAATAAGTAATCTTTCTACAAAGTTTCAAGTCTCTAACTCAAAAACATAAACTTTCCCTGATAAAAACTTTGCACCCCTTTTTATCCCCCTTAGGGATAGATTTTTCAAAACGCTGAAAGTCTTTTTTTTGTATTTTTATAAGTAATCTTTCTACAAAATTTTAAGTGTCTAGCTCAGAAAAAGTGTTCCCCATACAAACCTTGCACCCTTTTTTAACCCCCTTAGGGAATGATTTTTGTAAAACGCCGAATGTAGTATTTTTTATGTTCTAATAAGTAATTTTTCGACAAAATTTTAAGTCTCTATTAAAAAAAAATATGTTTTTCCCATACAAACTTTGCACCCTATTTTACCCCCTTAGGGGTGAAATTTTCCAAAACGCTGAAAGTACTTTCTTTGTATTTAAATAATCTTTCTACAAAGTTTTAGGACTCTAGCTAAAAAAAATAGTTTCCCACATACAAACTTTGCACCCCTATTTTAGCCCCCTATTTTTAGGGGTAGAATTTTCTAAAACGCTGAAAGTACTTAATTTGTATTCTGATGACTAATCTTTCTACAAAGTGTTAAGTCTCTATTTAAAAAAAATATTGTTTCCCCCATACAAAATTTGCACCTTTATTTTACCCCCTTAGGGGTAGATTTTTTTAAAACACTGAATCTAGGTACTTTATTTGTATTCTAATAAATAATTTCTCTACAAAGTTTTAAGTCTCTATTTAAAAAAAAAGTAGTTTTTCCCATACAAACTTTGCACTCTATTTTACCCCTTTAGGGGTAGAATTTTCTAAAACCCTGAAAGTTCTTTATTTGTATTCTAATGACTGATCTTTCTACAAAGTTTTAAGTCTCTATTTAAAAAAAAAAAATGTTTTCCCCATACAAACCTTGCACCCCTATTTTACCCCCGTAGGGGTGGAATTTTCCAAAACGCTGAAAGTGTTTCATTTGTATTCTAATAACAATTTTTTCTACAAAGTTTAAGTCTATAGCTCAAAAAAAAAAGATTCTCCCATACAAACTTTGCACCCCTATTTTACCCCCTTAGGGGTAGAATTTTCAAAAATCCCTTTTTATCCCTAGCCCACGTTATAAAAGCAACATACTGTGCAAAAATCAACTCTCTAAGATTAGTAGTTTCGGCTGTGCGTTGATGAGTGAGTGAGTGAGTGAGTGAGTGAATAAGTCAGTCAGGACATAGGCATTTATTATGTATAAATAGATAGAAGATAATGAAACTCCCATTCAAATATCTCAAAAAATTATGAAGCTACATCCGTTTTAATGTCGCTTGTTAGAGTGAGAAAACGATGAGGGACTGTGACGTCAATATACTCGAGCGTCATAGTAAAAAACAGTCGTTTCATATGAAGGTGCGTTTTGCGGAAAAGGGACAGAACATACCCCCTCTTAAAACTTTGGACTCTTATAATTATAACTTAATCATTACCTATATAACCTCTTGCTTTGTTTTTTTCTCCATTTGACTATATTTGTTTTAAATTCTTTATCGAGAAAATATATTATGATTATTTACCATATTTTCGATTCCTGAGCTATAACCACGAACTTCGGAATAGGGAACATTACGCAAAGCTCTGCGTAGGGGGCGACACTAACACAACCCGTAAACAAACCGGTGCCGGTTAATGTACGGCCCAATAATTGGCATCCTCTATATCTATGTCTCTTTTTAACTTATACAAAAAGAGAGAGATAACGATAGATGGACGTGTATTATCGGGCCATACATTAACCGGCACCAACAAACCGCCATGACGTACAATGTCATATTTATTTACCTAACAAACAATAACGAATAATTGATGAAAACGCGTTAAACTACAATCGTTTTATTATCATTCGTGTGTAAAATACCTGTACTGTGATATTAAAATGGCATCCTATAGCCATTTAAAGGTGGATGAGGGCTTTTTTTTGCTTTACGACGTATTGCCGCTTCCCATAGTTTTCATATCATCGTTTCCTTCGGAAATGAATGATGCCCTTCATTCTTGCATCCAATTACGCGGCACTGATGCATTTTATTCATTGAAATATTTTCTTCACTATTTGATCCAGAGCTTTGAAGGACTTGTCAAAGTTGTCAAAAAAACTGTTTACTAATTGTGTTAGTGCTGCACTCTGGCGGCAGAACATTGCAGTAATGTTCCCTATTCGAAAATATTCGGGTATCTCTATCTCTATCGCACTAACCATACTCGAGTGACAGGGATGCAAATATATGAACATTGAGTATCGGTTTTCGTAGTAGCGCCGCAGGTACTTTGGCTGAATGCGCCGAGCGCGTGCCATTGTCATTCAAAAAAAACAAATTCGTGTTAATTATATTGTTCAAATTTGTTGATTTCATTTATTGAAATTACGACATAAAACGACATTTGCGCATATAAGTTCTCATATCAGAATCGAATATTTTTTTATGGTTTATATTTTAGCATTTGTCTCGTAAAGGTCTATCGTAGACGGGATTTAAATTATTAATAAGTGAAAGCCAAAGCAATTCCGCCATTTTGACGAAAATTTGACGGTTCTTATAGCTGACAGTTGGAGCAGCGTTTGATTTCAATAAAAATAAATGAAAAATTAAATGAAGTCGTATATTTCGGAAAATTAATTAACTGTCGCAGTCGGATAAAAAGTATCCTAAGTTGCAGCTAGAATAATAATGTACCTATATAAAATGTTTCATATTTTTCCGTTCATGGGATGCTGAGAACATTCGAACCGCGCAAAGCTTAGTTTCAAACTGGCTGATTCTTTTTTTAATTTAGAGATTTATTATAAGTGGAGATAATGATATGTTATGGGATTTCATACTTACTTACTGGACACTTTTGCGTTTTCCTGGACACTTCTAGAAATGATCCAGGATGAGTCACTTTCGGATACTATCTTCACAGATGTTATGGGAACATTTCATACTATTTTTGAGAACACATAATTTTCAATACAACTCTCTCGTCTGTTACACAGTTTAAAAAGGTAACATGTGCTTGCAACGCGTAAATGAATTTATTTGAAAACTGGTCAACCTTTTCATTCCGCGACTGTACCTTACTAAGCCATGCCAGTTAGTATGGGGAGAAGTGACGCCTGAAACTAGACAAAATATATATGTAGTTATGTTATTTATTTTCATTCCTTGCACCAATCTTTTAAAAACTGCAAAAAATATAATTCCCATACTCATCCATATGGGTACCCGGTATATAGGTACTGTTTGTACAGGGAGATCCATTACCGTACATAAAACTATGAAATACAGCATTTTCCTGTGATCGTAGATACAGGGTTCCCTAGCAAACATTGTGCCTTACATCCTGCCCTATTACTTTACGTTACGTAAAAAAACTAACAAATTTGACCGGATACTAATATTTTTGAAAATCTTTGAACTCAGATTATAATTTTTCTAATATCTGTCTCGTGACTCCTAACAGCAAATTTCCTTATTGCCCCTTTTGAATAATACATCCTGCCTGAATAGTTATAATCTTATAATTTTAGTCGGTTTTCAACTTTGTGTGTAGTTCCGTTGTGCAGTAGTGCAATTTGGTTCAAGGTTTGGATCATTTACCTACTTAAACGATTTGTAACTGCAATTTGTATATCAAATGTTGCTTACCTATCTATGGCTAGTAATGGATGTCAATTTAATAAAAAAAAAAAAAAAAGTAGGAGCCCCTGCTTACGTAAGGTAGAGTACAAAATCGTCGAAGACATCCATTCAAAAAAAGGGTTGAATAGGGTTCCACGGGTCTCTTTAGCGATGTACAGGTATACTGCGTAGAACATATCGAAAGCATCCGACCTCTTTGACATACCGGATTTAGAAGCGACTAATTTGTATCCGTATTTGGGTACTTGTATGTGTATCCCTGATAGTGCGGACCTCGTACGTTCACTCTCGGTTACCTAATTCTGTGTGGCGTTGCCATCACGCTGTAGTTATATTGGTTATGTACAAGATAGCGACGGAAGTCTCAGCCACAGCTAGGAATCCATACTAATATTATAAATGCGAAAGTGTCTGTCTGTCTGTTACCTCTTCACATTTAAACAGCTGAACCGATTGAGATGAAGTTTGGTGTGGAGGTAGTATGAATCCCGGGAAAGGACATAGGATAGTTTTTATTCCGGACATCATGCCCTGAGTGGGTGAAATTCGGGTGAAACTTTGCTTATTGAAAGGCCAGTAGATATGCAAAATGTTGGATTTTGAAATGATAAAAGGCTTTTAAATAAGCCGACGAAAAATCAGAACAATATACTTATATTTTATTCTTGAGTATACCATTACTAATTTGAACGTTTAAATATGTTGTAAGGCCCTTAATACTTAATAAGTATATGCATATATATGTATGTATTTATATATATATATATATATATATAATAAAAACCTAATATAATAATAATAAGCTAAAAAAAACTTGAAAAGAGGCTGTTTTTGACTTAAAGTTTGCCACTGCATCAAAAATATTTTCCCGATTCTTAATTACAAATAAAAATCGGTTAATCATTTATTTATCTAAAAACTGAACGTAGTGCCTGCGAGCTACCAACAGATTTCCATGAGCAAGTTTCTCCCGGGCGATAACTTGTAAGATGCTTCAGAAAGTTGTATCATGTAGCATCTCGTGTCCGCCAGCTAGGGGACTGTTAGTGGATTGACGAGCTAGAACCCTTCAAAAGATGTCGATTTTTTTTTTATTTCGTCATGGTTGATAACATTACCAAATAATGGCTATACCAATAACTTGAAGAAAAAAACCATCCGCTGCCTCTTAAGTGGGGTTGTTGATGACGCCTGTTGGAAATCTAACGACGCACTAAAATCGTCAAATATGCTTTTCGAAAAAAAAAATAACTACGTGCTTGGGAGGGTCTAGCTGTTAAATTAAAACTTTCCAACGGTGCCCGAGCTAACGAACACGGGGCTTCACGATAGAACTTTCTGAAGCATCTTACAAGTTATTGCCCAGAAAAATAATACAGATGAAAATTTTACCTGGCCTGGGGACTATAGCTTGTTCTGAAATAAACATTCGTATAGTCAATTTTTTACCACAGCATATATTGAGGTAACATTACCTAAGTAAACGAGAAACCATTTTTGTGGGCTACAGTCGCGCTAAGCACATTCTACAATCTACATAAAGGTTTAATTTTTGTGTTATTGATTATATAAACAGTATTCTGGTAAAAAGTCTCAGTTGGCATAGGCTCAATGTTTGAGCTCTGAAAGTGATACCTAATCGTATCAAAAATTTAATTCATAAATACTTTGTACCTAGACCTTCTACCATGACATTTCATTAAATTTCATGGTGAAGAATACTAATTTAACATATTTATCCTAGCACTATCCTAACAAACAACGCCTATTGTGCATGAAATACCCTATTACCTACCTACCTACATATTTATTAGTTCTAACGATGAACGTACTTAGGTTTTAGATGAAATGAATTCATGGCATATTTCATTGTTTGGGTACCGCGCCATTCTAAATAATTATAATGATAGATACTAAGAATTTGCTTATTACAACAATCCCGTGTTTTATCGGGATAGAATAGCGCCACCCCCTTTCATTTCGTGGGTGTCCTAAAAGACGACTATGGGAACAGGGTTGAAGTGTAGGTATCGCGGATAATTGACTAGCAAACTATCACTGCAATATCACATTGTCTCCATTACACCTTCAATTACTAGAAGTGGCGCTGAACATTAAATTTAATGTGTTATGAACAGCTATCTAGTAAAACACGGAACAAACTTTTAAAATAAACGCATTGGCGATGGCTATTTGCATTTTACTCGTCTCTACTAAAATGTAGAAATGCGCGACGGCATCGGCACTCACAGAATGTTAGAACATTTGTCTCTCATTACATTCACGCTAGGTTGAATCTCCTAGCCTTTGATCCGCTTGGTTCTATTAAGTCTAACGTCATTGTCGGCTCACGATTATTTCCGCAGATATTTTCCAGCTAGCGTTCGCGGTTTGTCCATATACCTACGTAAAATCTGAAATGACACACATTGAGCCACGAGTGCCCGGAGTGTGGACGTCACCTCTTCAATAGTTAACCTTCTCATGAAATGGCCTTTCTATTTGGCATTTCCCACGTCATGTCGTAGGTTCATTAGGTACATAAATACGGCTATCTATCTATTTTGCCTCACAAAGCTGTTTATTGAACTTGTGACCGGCGTCACCGAAACCTCGGACCACGGTGTACGAGGTTTCTTCTTCTAAGGCCGCGTTTACATACAGCTGTATGGATTTCAATAGGATCTGGGATGGATCTCGCGAAATGACTCCTTTGCATAAACGTGGCCTCGGGATGGTTGTTTCAAGCAATTCGTCATCGTAAGTTGGGTACGTCCGTTGCAATGAAAGGTGCAAACACAGTCGACTATGAATGCAGCTCCGCGAAGTTTCGAAATTATTGTCTATTGAGAACACGACATGTACGAGGATACTGTGTGTCCGGGTTTCTACTTCGACGTTTTTACAAGCTTTTATTTAGCTCACGATGATGATATCGCATGACGATGCAATATTATGATGACATGGATGTGATCTGATGCTGAAGCTTGAAGGTGGCCATAGGAACTCCGCAATAAAACGACACAACCCCATCGAGATTGGGCTCGTTAGAATCGTCTCAACGAGTAGTTGATGATGGTATGCATAAAAGTACAATCAGCAATAAATGCTTGTACCAAAACGTTGTAACGAAACTTATTATATGGTAAAACTGTCACCATCAATCCTATTGTAATCGCATAGTGCGCGTCCCCGGATTCGCAGCATGATTAAGTTAACGAGAACCACTGTATGGAGAAAATATCAGTTCATATAAATCTTTAGAAGTTCCTTCCAAGTGAAATCAAGTCGATAAATCCAGTGACTGCACCTATCCTGCCTTTCTTTTATGCCATGATAACAGCCGCCCCAACCCTATTTTCCCTCCGCTACTCCTATAACAAACATCAAACAACTATGCGCTATCGTTTGCCACACTTTATATTTGTCACTCTACCAAATATTGTTTCTAACCGTGAAAATATCTAGGTACCTACAACTTGTATAGATAGATTTCGATGTTGAATAATAATATCCGAATAGAGACCCTGTTCGGTTATTTGTGGCTAATATACCTATATGTTATATCCGATATGCTAATAGGCTTGTGTCCTACATTTTTTACGGTGCCATTTGAACCAGTTTATGGAGAGGAACAAATGTATGTATAGGAGCAACTACAACCCAAAAAATTTAGACACAGACGGATCTCGCTGGCGGCAGGCGAAACGCTTCATACTAATTGACATTAAATTGTGACGTCATAGTTTAATATTTGTACTAACTGTTGTAAAAAAAACAAGTATTTCAATTGCTGTTTCGGTCGCGAAATACTGCGTTTAGGTCCATAGTTGGCATACAATTTTGTTTCTATAAAAGCGTAAGGATTCTTTTCCTATCCTAAAATTTACTCATGGACAGTAAAAAAATGCATAGTTTTCTAAATCTTTTTATTATGATTTTATTTATAATGCTACAAATACACGGTTTAACTCACGTATTAAATTTCACTACGGGCGACATATATAACATACGAGTATATGCGGGCGTATATTTGTAGCATTATTTCAACATGTCTCACGAAAGTTCAATTTCGATTTTATTTATATTTTGTAATTTATACAATATACTTTTTGCATCTTTACAAATCATTTGATGGTTTACTACTATTTTAGCAACACTAGGTACGTCATCAATTTTAACATGTGGAAACTACCCTATTAGACTCGGATTTACCTTTTGTCTTTGTAAACAAATGAACCTGGGCCCTTGTATGCCCGATTTTGAATTTTGGATTTACCAGGAAATGAGAGTTGTGACAGCGTAATGTCGTCATATTTGCCTGACCTTTTGCTTGTGGGCAGGTGAAATCTAATCTTCTTTCTTCAATTAAACACAGTTTGAGTCGATATCATCATATTTTTTTGCAAATTAATCTACAAGCAAATTTTACAACCAAAAGTACCAAAACGTTTAACCAGCCTAGAACATATATATATCAAGCTCCACATAAAAAAGTAGGTATTATACCTACCTAAACTAACCTATTGCCACTAGCAAATGACGTTCTTAAGTTCAATATTGACTAAACCTATACAACTATACAATTTAAGACGAAAACTACATCTATACAATTTTCAGTGTCATGCGTATGATACAATACTTACAATGAATAAAGTTCCCTTATAACAAGTGGGCGAAATTTGATAAGGAAATGCACGGAGACCAGACCACACCGCGGGCAACATCGAAATACAATAAGCCAGACGTTCAATTCATATATATATAATCCAGACTCAAACAAAGCTCCAATATAAATACCTACAGTAAATATTGTTTCATACAGAGATGCCCTATATATAATAAGCAGGAAGAGCTATTGGTGGTAAATGATAGGAAAAAAACTCAGTTGTTATCAGCGTCACCAACATGGTGGTCTACTGAACTGAGTACGATGACATTATGTAAGTAGGTATGTAAGGTAAAATTTTAAATTTATTAATTTTGATCAAATAATTTATCGAAAATGTCCAATGCAATGATGGACGAAATTACTACAATAGCTCTAAATATATATTATAACCTGATTATAACGTACAGCTTGGTGGTTAAAAAGGAATGTTCCAAAACAGTTAAATTAAAGCTTTGATAATAAACTTTTCGAAATCTACCAAAACAGAGCACGGTGTTAAACACTAGGAGAGGAGAGGCTCTATGATACTACATATTAGGTTGTGCTTGTGCGTGATCAAGCCTTAAGAGCTATGCGGGTAGGGTTGCCATACGTCCGGATTTGTCCGGACATGTCAGGATTTTTGACCCTTTGTCCGGATTGCGGCCGGACTTGGCAAGTGTCCGGACTTTTAGGAATGAATCAACGCGAAACATACGAGGCGACTAAACTACGCGAGCAGCTGCGATGCGATACGCGCTTCGCGCGGTCGCAGCGGTGCTACCACGATCTTCGAATCTCGAACTTCGTTTATTTCCGTTTCGGTCGCTCGAGTACCATAAACCATAAGTGCGATAGAGACGGAGATATACGAAGTTCGAGATTCGAAGTTCGTGGTAGCGCCGCAGTACACCGCAGAGCGCAGCGCGCCGCCGGTGCGTCGTTCAAGCTACGCCAAATCTCTGTTACAAGAAATGTCAGGATTTTTAGGGTGATGTCCGGATTTTTGTCAGGACATTTAATTCTTCTATATGGCAACCCTATATGCGGGCTAGCGCGCCGCCCATACAAAAACTTGAATTGCGAGCCATAGTAGTCCCCTATTTCCTCCGCCAAATCAAAATACATGCAAATCATTATTGTAACGATTACCTAAGAGTTCTTCTATGTCAATGTTCTGATTTACTTGTAGAAACACTAACTTTACCATCGCCTACAGATACAAATGTAAAAATTGTTTAAAAAGCGAAACATATTTAGAGACAGACTTTTCGATCTTCAATCTTATAAAAATTAAATAATTTAACCAGTCCCCTATTTTCTTTGTCAAATTTAGACCTATGTAAATACATAGGTCTAAATTTGACAAAGAAAATTGGGTACTACGGCCGCTCGAAATGCAAGTTTTTGTATGAGCCGCGCGCTAGCCCGTATTTCCCCTTGAGTGAGCCGAAGGAAGCACACGACAACGCAGAGGATACGGGGCACTAGGCACGGCATGCAAGACTTACGGGGTCCCCCCGGCCTCCCGTGGGGGAGTGCGAGCCCGACATGCCAGAGCCCGGCCGGCTGGGCCCGCCGCCACCGCCACCGCCACCGCCGCCGCTACTGCCAGCACCGCCGGACCCGCCACCGGCGCCGCTACCTCGGCTGCTCGACATATTGTTACTGCACCCTCACATTACCACCTTTTTTATTAATAGTAGTTTATGTGAATGTACATAATGAAGGGCACCAAACACGAGTGTGAGTTTATGAAACGAGCCGGAGGCGAGTTTCATAATAACATCACACGAGTGTTTTAATGCCTAATTATGAACAGTTACATACACTACTTTATCTACCCACATATCATAAGCCTCCACGATGCATTTAGGAACCGCATATTATAACCGGCATCGCGGCGTTGTTTTCTGGCAGCTGTCATAGTTTTTATTTTAATTCAGAGACAAACTAAAGTCGGCCCCAACTACCATATCGTTCGATATCTTACTTACGAGCGACATTTGTCAAATTTGTATGCAAATTGACAGTTCATTTCGAACTAAACGTCATCTCGACGGATATTAGAATAGACGTCAAAACAAATTTCTTTGTTTTTCAGAAATGTTCGAAATTTGAATGAAATAATAATATTAGTGCGTGTTGTTAGGAGTTTCCGTCGAACAAATACTTTACTTTTGGATACCGGCTCCATATTTTAGTATGTTGTTAGGCATGTCCCCTGGATTCCAAAACTGACGGGAAGCAATCTCTAAGGAGTTTGTCTCCCCTGTAATGACGTCATCAAAAACGCCACGGCCGCGCTTGGAAAAGTTTAAATTATACCCAAACCATGCAACGTACATACACATGTGGGGTACCAAATGAAAGCTGAATAAATTGTCAATAGTTAATCCTACATTTTAATTAAATATATATGCTAGTTTAAATACTATTAGCAAAAGTATAAAAAAATCAAAGAAAAATCTAAGGACTTTCAGATTTTGCGGCAAAACTAGAAAAGATACACGAATGTAATGTATAACACAAATGATATCTAGTATTTCTGCTTAACATTTTTGTTTTTTATTTTAAGACAAGAGCAAAATTGAGAAAATTGTGCTCAAAAAACCAACAACGCAAAGCGAGTTTTCCCTACTAGATTAATTTTATTGAAATTACTATTTTCCAGAAACCCGCACGAACTTTTAGTATACTGTTAGACATGATATGTGCACCGCACTGTAGAGAGACAGTCTCTAAAGTGTCTAGTTCATCAGTAATACTTAACATTAATCTTCATTGCGGCGGAGGCTTTTGAAAAGTGGGAATTGTACCTGAAACATGTAATACATATAAACGTATGTTGTATCATGTAAAAACTAAACAAATATGCTATAATTCTTGCCAACATTGTTATTCCATATATCCATAAATTTAAGAGGTATTTGCAAAATTGTAGAGAAGAAAAGTGACAAGCCTGCTAACATTCGATTTTCGGGAATTTAAATTGCTCTGAAAAGTATCATTATATCGAATTAAAATGTTAGAACGAGATATAGCATATTTTATTAGCTTTCATAAAATATCACATTTGCATTCAGGTAGTACATAAGTTAGGTTTAATTTGGACTTTTCAATAAGCGGAAGCTGGGGGCTTTTCACTTTTCTTGTCTACTATTTTGCATTTACCTCTTAAATTTAAGGATATATGGAACCCTAATGTTGCCAAGAATTATAGCATATTTGTTTAGCTTTTACATGATATAACACATGTGTATATATATTACATGGTTCAGGTAAAATACTCACTTTAAAAAAAAGTCTCCGTTTCAATGAAGATTATGTCATTACATTACTAATGCGCTAGACACTTTAGAGACTGTCTCTTTACAGTTTTGCGGTGCACACAACATGTCTAACAATATACTTAAAGTTCGTGCTGGTTTCTGGAAAATAGTAATTTCGATGAAATCTTATCTTGTAGGAAAACTCGCTTTGCGTTGTTGGTTGTTTGAGCACAATTAACCCAATTCTGCTCTTGCCTTAAAATAAAAAAAACTAAAATGCAAAGCTGAAATACTAGATATCATTTGTGTCATACATTATATACTACTCAGAAGAAAATAGGGGCCACTAAGTATTTAGATTGCTACGTGAAAAATATAGTAAACAGTAATGTATATTTATTAAAATAACATGTAACAAGGCTTTTGTTTTAACTTATGCTAATAACCATTTAATTGTGTAGTCAATTGTTTCACTTATTTCAATTAACATGAAATTAGTCCATTGTCAACAGCAAAAACTAAACAGAAACTCTTTGCAAAACAAAACAAAAACTGACACAAGCTGTTTTTTTTAATGGTTTAGTAACGGGTGTGTCCTCCTCTCCTGTTTTCACACTCCTGGAGCCTTGAATGCATACTCTCGATTAAATTTCTGATGTTTTCATCAGGTATCTCTTCCCACGCACGTTTCAGAGCATCCATAAGCTGTTGCTGGTTGTGAACCTCTTGCTCATGCTCCCTTACCCTTCGTTTTAATTGGTCCCACATATGCTCTATTGGATTTAAATCCGGACTATACGCTGGCCATGGTAGGACACGAATATGGGAGTCATCCAGTACAGTCTGAGTGGCCCGAGCTGTGTGTGGGCGGGCATTGTCATGCATTAACCAGAACCCTGGCCCCACTCTCTGTGAGAATGGGATCACATGAGGCCTGATGACTTCATCGATGTACCGTTGTGCAGTTACTGTGCCTTGATTTAAGAAAACCAGCTCAGTTTTGCCTTGTAAGCTAATCCCAGCCCAAACCATCACACTAGGACCTCCAAAGCGGTCAATTTCCTTGATGCAGACATCGGAAAATCTCTCACCCTGTCGTCTCCATACTCTAATCCGCCGATCATCACTACAAAGCTTCACTTTACACTCATCTGTGAAGAGCACCATACCCCATTGATTCATGCTCCAATCTGAATGTTCGCGGCAAAAACTTAAACGATTTCCACGTTGAACCCTAGATAAAGGAATTCGTACTACTCGGCGTCTGGACCTTTGCTGGTCTTCATGCAGTCGATTACGTATCGTTTGGTCACTAAAACGAGTCCCCGTTGTCAACCGTAGGCGATTTTGTAACTTACGTGCCATCACAGAGGGCTCTCGATGGGCACTCAATCGGATGTAGCGATCCTCTTGTGCCGTAGTCGCTCGCACCCTACACGATCCAGGCCTTCTTGCAACACTGCCAGTCTCTTGGAACCGATCCCACACATTTTGGATGGCTCGGCGAGAGAAACCCAACGAAAAAGCTACAGACCGCTGTGAATGACCTTCAGCAATCAATGAAACGGCTCTGGTGGCAGTAATGGTATCCATATGCCTTCGTCACATGGTCTGTGGCCTTCGTTGACGTGGCATTATTAACAAAAGATGTTAAAAGAAGCAAAAGATGGACAGAAATAGTTTTTTAACAGAATAAAATTGTGATTCCATCTGAAAGGAATTTGACCTGAAACTCGTTTTTTTTATTTGCTTCAATTTCTGGCCAGCTGTAAGACTTAAACACCAGCATTAAAGAGGTTGGATACTGAAGGAGGCCGGATATCATTAATTAGTCACTTATTAATTAGTTTACATCTAAAAATTTACTCAAAAACAGAAATATGTAAGTGGCCCTTATTTTCTTTTGAGTAGTATACATTCGTGTATCTATTCTAGTTTTGCCGCAAAGTCTGAAAGTCCTTAGATTATTCCTTGATTTTTTTACACTTTTGCTAATAGTACTTAAACTAGAGTATACATTAAAATATAATATATAAATGAACTATTACAAATTTATTCAGCTTTCATTTGGTACCCCACATGTGTATGTACGTTGTATGGCTTGGGTGTAATTTACACTTTTCCAAGTGCGGCCGCGGCGTTTTTGATGACGTCATTTCAGGGGAATTCGACTCCTTAGATACTGTCTCCCGGCAGTTTTGGAATCCAGGAGACATGCCTAACAACATACTAAAATATGGCGCCGGTATCCGAAAGTGAAGTACTTTCCCGTAACAACATGCACTAATATCGAAATCGATGTTATTATTTAGCAATAATAATATTTTCACAGATAAGAAATTTGTTCTAACAAAACAGCCTATTTTTATGGTGGTTATAATGTGCGGTTTTTGAATGCATCATCCAGGGTTTATGATTTTTGGATAGATAAAGTTTTCGCAACTCACTTTTTTGTTATTTATTAATATGACATCACTTTTATTATTACACTGTCCCGTGGGTATAGACCTGTGCAAAAGATAAATTTTATTTAAACATATTTTCATAGAGCTACGTATGATGAAAAAATCATAAATAAAAATCATTAATGCTATTAGTAATGACGAGAGACATCATCCTGTTCTTGACTGGTTTTATTGTTTTGACCATATACATCCCCGACAATATTAGTAATGTACCTGTTTTTGTGTTTTGACGCTTAGATACTGTATGCATATCTAATATCATTAGAATAATAATTATTAATTGTATCTGGACGCTCAAAGCCCTTAACCATCTATGATATAAAATGATCTCACAAACTTATTGTTAATTCTGATAGAGATCTTGTATCTAATGTAAATGAAATGTATAATTTTTTGTAATATTGTTTTCATTTAGTGACATTTGTTAACCTGCAACTTCCTAAATAGCTAATGTTGTAAGATTTATGTTTCTTTTTATTATTGTAAATTATTGATTGACATGCATAAGTGCCCTTGTGGCCTATTTGCAGAATAAATGATTGATATTGTTGTTTTTTGCTTGAGGCAACCTGACTTTTCGAGATACTTTTTTGGTACTGTGTATGTTAATTATAATTTGGATTTGAGTGGCATATTTTCTTCACGTGGATGTCTCGTACCTCGAACGCGAGGTATTGGGAAACGGAACAGCACGATTAATTGTTAGGAGTATCGCTGAGTGCCTACTGAAATTTATCGGGACACGAGATTAAGGCCATGACGCATCCCACATATATTTCTTTACTAACGTTACACTACATGATATGAACTCGTTACGGTGCGTCTTAATGGGCTATATCGTTTATTTCAGTGATGAACTAGATTATTAGACAGCGTTTAGACTTTTTTCTAGCTGACTGTGAGCTTTTCCATTCCAATTCTTAGTTTTTAAATGCGTTAGTTAAGTGATTTTATATGTAGTCCCTGAGCGACCGAGCTCCACTCGGATGAAAATGGAAAAAATACGGAGAAAACGAATTTTCCCGGACATGAGACCTATCTAAATCAATTTCTCGCCTCCTTAACCACCTACATTCCAAATTTCATCGAAATCGTTAGAGCCGTTTCCGAGAACGTGATTGCAAATATATATATATACTTACATACATACATATATATATACAAATATTGCTCGTTTAATAGTATAGGATATAGCAGTGTTTTTCAACCTTTTTCATGGCGCGACCCCCCTAGAGTAAGAACCCAAGCAGGTTGAAAAACACTGGGATATAGGATAGAAAACTCCCGTGAGAATCAGACATATTAATAGTTATTTGTTATGCAAGGCTGCAAAGTTGTTGTTTGGCGCAAGGGCCTGTATTGAAAGCAGAGCTAGCGAAGGGTTGTAAGATTGAACCATGAGCGAAGCGAATGGTTCAAAAGTACAATCCTGAGCATAGCGAGGCTTTCAAGGCACGAGACGCCAAATAACTTTGCTGCCGAGCGAAACACACAACTTTTCACCTCACCACCGCGAGGAAAATTATAAATGTAATGAAAGTAATTTGGACCTTATAGGTACTCATTTTCAATAAACGTTTGTTTACATCTCATCAAAATCAAAACATTCTATAATTATTAAATGTAACATAAACATCTTCGCATCTTGTAATAGACTCCACGCTTAGATACATTAAAAAAGTCAAAGTATTTTTGGGTAGGTACTAGGTACGGATAAACTAAGGCATACGCATATTTTACTTTTTCCGCTAACTCAGCAGGCATTAAAATTCATTTTATGCATATCTTCTGCGCTAAAATCTATAAATAACTTCCATTATTGTGATATTACTGTGGCTTTAGAACAAAACAAAACAATGAAGTGTAGGTACACGAGTTTTTTCTTTAATTAACTTTTTAAACAGTGCGTTCAAAATTTGCACGAAGCGTAACATTTTGAAATGTAAAACTACATTTTAAAATTAGTTATTTGTATTGTATTTTTATAAGTCAGTCTAATTATTAATATTTCATATGTACTTAATTAAGAAAGACTAAGTAAATATTATTAAATTATTTTATGAAAATAATAATAATGAATTATTAGCATTTCACCATAAGTTTCTGAACGCAGGATAATGAGCTCTCATTTTTATAGAAAAAAGTTGGATCTCGCGATAGAGCGTCACGTTCGAAATTCAAAAACTCTATCCACGCTAGCGGATATAATGGACTTTTGCACGCAGATTTTGAGCGACAAAGCAAGCCTTTTCGAACCGGTGAGGTGAAAAATATATTATTATTCGGTTCGAAACATGTCGAGCGATATTCGACCTAAAATACGTGAGTGACACGAATAAGTATATTCGGGCAATTTCACTAAAATGTGCGATTTTTACTTTTATTGTAAGACTAGCTTTTGCCCGCGACTTCGTCCGCGCGGAACTCGTTTATATCGTAACTTTCTCCCCCCTTTTCACCCCCTTAGGTGATGTTCTAGATAAAACTATCTTTAGTAAGGACTCTTTGGGAAGGCCCGGAATTCAAAGTATTTCTATACCAAATTTCATCTCAATCGGTTCAACGGTTTAAGCATGAAAAGGTAACAGACAGACAGAGTTACTTTCGCATTTGTAATATTAGTATGGATTGTATGAAGGAAAGGGTATAGATGCATGTAGGCTTTTTTCAGTATTATTTTGCATATTTTCATATCACACGGCCGTAAGGACCTTTTCTACTAAACCGTAGGATTAAATTAACTGACTTGTAATTTAAACATTTTATATTAAAAAGAAAAATACTTCAACAAAATGTTACATCTAATAGTTTTCAAAATAGCCATAACAAAATGTCTTTTTTACCCCGTTTTAGAAAAGATCTTCAAAACTAAGGCTGCCATAAGGTACCTTTACCCTTGAAACGTCACATACATATATTTACTTATGTAATGTTCATATTCCCCAGGACTCCCCATTACCGCTATACCGTAAATGGGTTCAATCCAAATTTTCACCCCCTATTTCACCTCCTTAGAGGATGCTTTTCGGGATAAAAACTATCCTTTGTCATTCTCCAGGACTCAAACTATATCTATACCGAATTTCATCTAAATGGGCTACATCCAAATTTTCACCCCCATTTCACCTCCTTAGGGGATGATTTCTGGAATAGAAACTATTATATGTCCTTTTCCAGGACTCAAAATATCTTTCAACCAAATTTTATCAAAGTGTGTCACAAACAAATTTCCACCCCCAATTACACCCGCTTAGGGGATGATTTTCGGGATAAAAACTATCCTATGCCCTTCCTTAACTATCGTTATACCGTAAGTGGGTTCAATCCAAATGTTCATCCACCATTTCTCACCCCCTTAGGGGATGATTTCCTCCTTTTATGTGTTCCGGAATAAAAAATATTCTATGTTCTTTCCTAGGACTCTACCTCTCTCTATACCAAATTTCATCTCAATGGGTTCTATTCAAATCTTCAACCCTCATTTCACCACCTCAGGAAATGATTTTTCGGGATAAAAACTATGCATTGTCCTTCCCTAGGACTCCTTCTATCTATTTACCAAATTTCATCTAAATGGGTTTTATCCAAATTTTCACCCCCTATTTTATCCCTGAGGGGATGACTTTCGGGATTAAAACAATCCGTTGTCATACTCCGGGACTCAAACTATCTTTATACCAAATTTCATCAAAATGGGTCACAACCAAATTTTCACCCCCAATTACACCCCCTTATGGGATGATTTTCAGGACTAAACTATCCCATGTCTTTCCCTAAGACTCCAACTGGCTATACCGTAAATGGGTTCCATCCAAATTTTCATACCCCATTTCACCCCCTTAGGAGATGATTTCTGGACTAAAAATTATTTTAAGGTGGTTCGATTGCCATACAAAGCGTTATTTGACATTCGCAGGCTAACGGCGTGATATTTTAAGAAACTAATGTATCAGACTTTTATCAATTGGCTTCCCATTTGCGCTAAATTCCCCCTTTCCTAGAATAAACTTGTATAAACTAGATTAATTTGAGAAAACTAGTTTTCCCAAAATATCACGTGACAAACCAATTTCTCAAATTAATCTAGTTTATACAAGTTTATTCTAGGAAAGGGGGAATTTGGCGCAAATGGGAAGCCAATTTATGAATGTTTGTTACATAAGTTTCTAAAAATATCACGCCGTTGGCCTGCGAATGTCAAATAACGTTTTGTATGGCAATCGAACCACCTTAAGTCCTTCCCCAGGACTCTGAACTATCTCCATACCAAATTTCATCTAAATCGGTTCTATCCAAATTTTCACCCCTCATTTCTCCCCCTCAGGAGATGATTTAGGATAAAAACTATGCATTGTCCTTCCCTGGGACTCCTTTTATCTCTATACCAAATTTTAACTAAATGGGATTTATCCACATTTACATCCCTATTTCATCCCCTTGGGGGATGATTTTCGGGATTCAAACTATCCATTGTCATTCTCCGGGACTCAAACTATATCTATACCAAATTTGATCTAAACGGAGTCCATCCAAAATTTCACCCCCCATTTCACCCCCTCAGGGAAAGATTTCCGGAATAAAAACTATCCAATGTCCTTCCCCAGAACTTAAACTACCTCTAAACCAAATTTCATCAAAATGGGTTACATCCAATTTTTCACTCCCCCCATTTTACCCCCTAAAGGGAAGATTTTCGGGATGAAACCTATCCTTTAACCTTCTCCGGGACTCAAACTAATCATATACCAAATTTCATCTAAATCGGTGCAGCGGTTTAAGTAGCTCTATACAAATTTCCACCCCCCATTTCATCCCCTTAGGGGTTGATTTCCAGGATAAAAACTACCCTACGTCCTTCCCTAAGACTCAAACTATCTTTATATCAAATTTCATTTTAATCGGTTCAGCCGTTTTCACGTGATGCGCGGTCACATAAACAGACAAACAGATAAACAGACAAACAGACAAAAATTCTAAAAACTGTTGGAACGTGTTCTGTTATCGATTCTAAGTATCCCTAGCCAATTTTTTTTCGAATATCTTCCATGTATAGACTTTCGATCCTCTTCAGCTTTATTATATGTATAGATAGATAAATAGATAGAAGATAATGAAACTCCCATTCAAATATCTCAAAAAATTATGAAGCTACATCCGTTTTAATGTCGCTTGTTAGAGTGAGAAAACGATTTGGGACTGTGACGTCAGTATACTCGAGCGTCATAGTAAAAAACAATCGTTTCATATGAAGGTGCGTTTTGCGGAAAAGGGACAGAACATACCCCCTCTTAAAACTTTGGACTCTTATAACTTAATCATTACCTATATAACCTCTTGCTTTGTTTTTTTTCTCCATTTGACTATATTTATTTTAAATTATTTTTCGAGAAAATACATTATGATTATTTACCATATTTTCGATTCCTGAGCTATAACCACGAACTTCGGAATTCGAAAATATTCGGGTATCTCTATCTCTATCGCACTAACCATACTCGAGTGACAGGGATGCAAATATATGAACATTGAGTATCGGTTTTCGTGGTAGCGCCGCAGGTACTTTGGCTGAATGCGCCGAGCGCGTGCCATTGTCATTCAAAAAAAAACAAATTCGTGTTAATTATATTGTTCAAATTTGTTGATTTCATTTATTGAAATTACGACATAAAACGACATTTGCGCATATAAGTTCTCATATCAGAATCGAATATTTTTTTATGGTTTATATTTTAGCATTTGTCTCGTAAAGGTCTATCGTAGACGGGATTTAAATTATTAATAAGTGAAAGGCAAAGCAATTCCGCCATTTTGACGAAAATTTGACGGTTCTTATAGCTGACAGTTGGAGCAGCGTTTGATTTCAATAAAAATAAATGAAAAATTAAATGAAGTCGTATATTTCGGAAAATTATTTAACTGTCGCAGTCGGATAAAAACTATCCTAAGTTGCAGCTAGAATAATAATGTACCTATATAAAATGTTTCATATTTTTCCGTTCATGGGATGCTGAGAACATTCGAACCGCGCAAAGCTTAGTTTCAAACTGGCTGATTCTTTTTTTAATTTAGAGATTTATTATAAGTGGAGATTAATATAAACTGACGGTGTTCATAATATGACGGTGTACAGTCTCAGTACTGTACATTTTTCTGTTTACGTTGCGACCTACTTTTAGGCCACGCTACAATATAATATTATAAAGTAAATTAGATCAGTGCAAACACAACTCGCATACGAAGAACATCAACTGAAGGAACGGCTAATTAATCTTACTATTTATACCTTACAAGTAATAAATAAGTTTTATAACTACAACTTAACTTCTCCGTTCTCTCAACGCACTCCAACTCTACTATCTAAGTGTATGGGCTAACTGGCTCATACATTAATGGTCCTTCGAACCTAAACAGGTATTTAGTGTTTTTGTTACTTTATTGCGATAGCGAATCGGTTTACTGGCCTCCCACAAGCGGGTCTCACCAGTGAATTGAGAAAGCGCATATATCGTACGTAGAGTGCAGGGGCACTATTTACCTGTCAGTGAACTACTGTGAACAAACAAGATAACTGCAACGGCTCATCGCTCTCCGGACTCTGAAGACTAAAGACCGAAGCAGTGAAGCAACACAACCAGCAGAGCTGTACAACCATCGTCGGATAACTATTGAGAAGACTTCCAGAGTTACCACGGTACATATGTAACTTCAACTTATAACTTCAACTTACAACTTATATCGAAATCAACGTAAAACTAACTTCAAACTCAACTCAACTTCAACTTTAACTTTGACAAAATCAACTCAACATGTCTGTCAAGCTTCAACAACAGCAAACCTGCTTTGAAAAAATCAAAACTTTATGTGTTAACTACAAGAAAGACTCCGCAACAAGAAAAACTCATGACTACTTGAACCAGCGGCTAACAAATCTCGACGCCCTATGGGGTGATTTCGAAAACCAACATGCGGTCCTTGAAGAGGAAATCAAGGACAAAAATATCCCCTACTTCCTGGAAGGCATATACGGCAAAACTAAGGCCATGTATGAAAACAACAAGTCAGATATGCTTAAACTAATGCATAACCTAACTGAAGTGAAGATTCCAGTCAAATTTGACCTTACGGGACTACTGGACGACGAAGCGAACGCTGACGTCATTGTGCTACTATGTAAACAAGAATGTAACTTCAAGGCAATTGATCGTGCGATGTCAAAAATCGACACGGTATCTAGCAATGAAAAATGGGAACTAGAAGATAATCTTAACATCTTGAAATCAAAATGGTCAGACATCGACAAACTACACTGGGAAATAGATGGCGTACTTAAAGGATCTCACGAAACTTACTACGACACCTTCGTGGACATCGAAAACAAGTACGACCGTATGCGGAAAGAACTTAACTGCAAGATATGGTCAACTGCTCACCACCAGCAATCTGCGCCTAGGATTGAGATTCCCGAATTTACAGGAAACTATAACCAATGGATTTCCTTTAAGGATCTTTTCATAGAAACCGTCCATAACAACCCAACAATCAACAAAGCGCAAAAAATGCAGCATCTCAAGACTAAGCTTCGAGGCGAGGCGGAGAGATTGGTCCAGCATCTAACTATCAACGCCGAAAATTACAACTCATGCTGGAATATTCTGAACCAAAGGTACGACAATCGACGCCTGCAATTTACTTCTTTCATGAACACTATGCTGAATTTACCTACTATTCAGCAATCTGACGCCTACAACCTAAAGAGAATGCATGACGTCATAACTGAATGTCTAAGCGGACTAAGAAATATCGGCTTAGATACATCAACTTGGGATCCGATTATTGTACATTTAATGACGATGAAACTGGACGCCACTACGCATACCGACTATGTAAGAGACCTTCAAGATCATAGAGAGGTCCCGGCACTACACGACTTTCTCATCTTTCTCGAGAGAAAATTCATGGCTTACGAAACCATGAAACGCTCAAAACAAGAAGTCACCATCCAACAAAAACCAGCATTCGTGAAAACTTTCAACAAGGAAGCTTCTTACCCAGTCAAGAAAACTAACTACAACTTCTACAAAAATAACTCAAAAACATATCATATTACGGGATATGGTCAATGTCCGTTTTGCAACGAAGCACACGTGTTGATGCAATGTCAGAAGTTCATCAACCTAGATATACCGCAGCGGAATGACACTGTTGCGAAACTACAAGTGTGCAAAAATTGCTTGTTCAGTCACGGCGACAAACAATGCAACTCTAATAAAACCTGCAAGGAATGTAACTTAAGACACCACTCATTATTGCACAACGTTATGAAGAAGCATATAACTAACTCTTATAATAGAAAAAATAACTACGAGCCCAATCCATCTACTTCAACTCAACAAGCGTCGAACCATCACCTGGCTACAAAGGATATGGAAGTCCTACTAACTACGGTTCAACTTCAAATTCAATCTCATGATGGAACATTCATCAAACTTCGTGCTCTTTTGGACCAGGGTTCGCAAGTGAACTTACTGTCTGAGAATGCAGCACAACTACTGAAACTACCCAGGAAGAAACTAAATGCAACTGTATCTGGAATTGGAGACTTGTCCGGCAACTGCAAAGGAAAAATAGAACTTAACTGCAAGTCATTATACTCCAATTACTCGTTTAAAGCTGAAGCGTTGATTCTCAACAAAATAACGAACAATCTACCTAACTCTACCTTCAAGAAAGGAAACTGGCCGCATTTAGAAAACTTGAAACTAGCCGACATCGATTATAACGTGTCGCGCCCTGTAGACCTACTGCTTGGTGCGGACGTTTACGCCGACATTATTATGGATGGTGTACTGAAGATCGATCAACAAGCTCCTATTGCCCAACAAACTCATTTGGGATGGATACTTTGTGGAAAACTACAAACTTTTAACTGTCATGTAACATTAATTAACATGAATGAACTTACAAAGTTTTGGGAAAACGAAGACATCGCTCAAAACAACGAGGAAATCTCCCAAGACGATTACTGCGAAGACTACTACCAAAAAACTGTTCAGCGAGGTTCCGATGGAAAATACACCGTGAAAATGCCCATGCACGCTAACTTCGAAGAAAAACTGGGTAATTCTAAATCAATTGCCATCTCTCAGTTTCTACAACTAGAAAGAAAACTACAGAAACAAACTAAGCTTGCTGAAATGTATAAAGAGTTCATAAAAGAGTATTCCGACCTGCAGCATATGAAGCCTGCAACTTCCACTTCAGCTAAAGACTGTTTTCTCCCGCATTTTGGAGTCCTAAGGGAAAATGCCACAACCACTCGGTTAAGGGTTGTTTTCAACCCATCCCAAAAGACGAGCGCCGGGTACAGCTTAAACAGCTTACAAGAAAAGGGTCCTAACCTACAGAAAGACATTCAATCACTACTATTGAAGTGGAGAGCCTACAAATATTCCTTCACGGCGGATGTCCAAATGATGTACCGATGCATCTGGATTTCTGAAGAACAACATCACTTACAAAAAATAATATGGAGAAACTCGCCCTCTGAAAACCTTCAGGAGTACTCTCTATGTACGTTAACTTACGGATACAAGTGTGCCCCGTGGCTAGCAATGAGAACTCTCAAGCAGCTAGCCATTGACGACGGATATAAACATCCCGCTGCTGCCGAAATACTGAAAAACGAATTTTACGTCGATGACCTCATTAGCGGTCACAACTCTATGGAAGAAGCAAAGCAACTACAAAAATCATTAATCGAGTTACTCCGAGGCGGCGGCATGAACCTACGAAAATGGTCAGCAAATCACCCGGCTTTACTCGAGCAACTAACTGAAGATCAAATTTCGACAAACATATTCGACTTCAAACACGAAGACTCCACGAGAACTTTAGGACTTGGCTGGAATCCTAATTTGGACACTTTTGTAGTCAATTGGAACTTACCCGAAGAAACTAGATACCCATTAACTAAACGGGTTCTCTTATCAGAAATATCACGCCTTTACGACCCCTTAGGCTGGTATAGTGCTGTAACGGTGACAGCTAAACTAATCTTTCAAAAGGTGTGGACCAACCCTCATCTAACTTGGGACGCAGCTTTACCTGTCGACATACAAGAACAATGGCTGAAGCTAAAAAACGAACTACCTCTATTAAAAAAGGTCAAACTCAACCGATGGATTGGCGGGAAAACAAAGCAGATCGAACTTTTAGGCTACTGTGACGCAAGCGAAAAAGCCTTTTCCTGCGTCATTCACTCTCGCACCAACGACGAAAACGGAAAGCCAAGAACGACATTATTAGCTGCTAAAACTAGGGTTGCCCCTATATCTCAAAAAACTACTCTGCCGAAACTGGAACTTTGTGGATCCCTTTTACTATCACAACTCATGAAGAAGGTGATGGAAGCGTACAAAGTCTACGACATAACTATACAAGCATTTTGCGACTCCCAAGTAGTCCTAGCTTGGCTACAAGGAGACGTGTCACGTTGGGAAAAGTACGTGGCTAACCGAGTGACGAAAATTAAACAAATAATACCAGCTGAGAAATGGCAGTACATCAAATCTGAGCAGAACCCTGCTGACTGTGCTTCAAGAGGAATGTACCCGAGCAAGCTGATTAACTTTGACCTCTGGTGGCACGGACCGTCACTTGACGAAAATGACCAGAAAGAAGAACTTTCAAACTTAAATTGTCATTTTACAACTAACATCGGAACTGTGAAAAAAGGAGAGACAACCCTAGCTACAAAACAAGATAATAACTTTATCAATGACCTACTTCAAAATAACAGCTCGCTAACACGATTAATAAGAATCACCGCGTGGATTATGCGATTCACAGCAACATTACGTCGCAAACAGAAACCTGATACCACCTATTTAACTACAAATGAATTAATCGCCGCTAATTACGAAATAATTCGATGCGCACAAAGAATGTCATTTCCGGATGAATGTAAACTTCTATTAAAAAACGAAACACAAAACGACGTACAAACGCCACAAACCAACGAGAAGAAACCTGCACGATACATGCTCAGGAATAAAAACAACAAACAATGTTTTCTAACACTGTTTACAACCTTCATAACCATGTGCGCAATCATAACAAGTTCACGGTCAGCTGTCGTGCCGACGTCAGCTCAAATTACGAACCTGGAACCCGAGCGACCTATATACTACGATACTATAGGCAAAGTACAAGTTATTCATAACGAATGGATATTACTGATGTACTACAACTTAACTAACTATTGGGAAGGAATTGGACGCATCGAGACTTACCTGCAAGGAGTGGACGACTGGTGCCAGAAAACAGACCCGAGGTACTGCAAAACTACCCTTACCCAGCTTTACCATGAAATGGATGTCTTACAACACTACAACACTATGCTACTAACCCCGCAGAAGCATCTAACGAACAGAAAGAAACGCGGACTCGTAGATGGGGTGGGATACGTAGCTAACAGGTTATTCGGGATTCTGGATCAACAATTCGCCGAAAAATATACAAGCGACATAGAAGCCGTGCGTACCAACGAAAACTACTTACTTGAACTCATAAAAAACCAAACGTCCATTGTCGAGATGGAGAACAAGGTTTTGAAGAAACACGAAGCCAACATTCAGGGACAGTTTGAGGTCATAGAAAACTTCATGAATCAAACAGATATAAACTTTGCCAGAGTTGAGTCGGCAGTGGAAATAGCAATGGCCACAAGTTATTTTAACTCCGCCGCTTTGTCAGCCTATCTACTTATGAATAACTTGAAGAACATGCAAGAAATGCTGTTCAACACTTTAACTGATGTCTACAAAGGTCATATCGACGTACACCTTGTAACACCCGTAAATCTGTTGGAACAGATGAATGTCATCGCGGGAAAACTACCCAGAACTTTGTCACTGCCCGTCGATAACATACGAGAAGACATCAAGGACTTATACAAACTATTATATGTCAAAGCGCGAGTCACTGGCAAATATTTTTTATTCGAGCTGCATATACCACTCATTTCGGACGAAGATTTTACGTTACATCGTGCCATCCCATTACCTGTCAAAACGGCTCAAGACCACGTCATAGTTCAGACTAGCGCAAGATACATAGCAGTGAACTTTCAGAAAAATACCTACATTTCGTTTAAAGAAGATGACCTTCAACAATGTGTCCAACTAAAACTCGACAACTTTATATGCAACAAAAACCTGCCAGTATTCAACTTACATAACGATAACATCCCATGCGAGGCAAAACTAATAGGTCATCGCACCACAACTCCATGTGACGTAACACATACGTCATGTAAAGACGCCTGGATCGAGTTGCATTCACCGAACACTTGGCTCGTAATTTGTTGCGATACCTGCACATTACGGGTTATATGTGATGAAGAAGTGACGTCACACACAATGACGTCTTCTGGAATAATAACTTTAGAACAAGGCTGCATGCTGCAATCGAAATACCTGACTATTCACTCGCTTAAACAATATAACAGCAAGGTGAAATTGGACAACGTCATCAACGTGCCTTCACTAACTTCGTCGATCAACCGAATCGCAAATTTAACCTACCACAACATACCCCATCAGTATCTTTCCGAACACAATAATCAAGATATCGAAGAAATTGACAAGAGACTACTCAACCAACGGAGCAAGGAACAAAACTTCCCGACCGTTCTCACAACTCACGATATCCATCAATATATTATTTGCTACTTTCTACTTGCTGCAGCCACCATTACTGCCATTCTTTGGGGAGTGGGAAGACGCTATCCCGATTTTTGTAAGCTGAAGAAAAAGAAACAATGCTCACTGCAATCAGTGAAGCCACACTACGAGGATATTGAACTTCAACCTATACCAGAAGAGAGAAGCCTGCCAAGACCTACAGCGAGGTCAGCGAGCAGCCCGGGACAGCATCCGAGCCGTCATCGAGCCGCCAACGACAACGTCACTTTTAACTTACATTGACTTGAATTTTGTTAAGTAATTTTTGTAATGGCTTTTCCTTCTATTGACAATTATCTTTTTTCTTTTCCCTTCTTTTGGGGTTGCCAGTATGTACAGTCTCAGTACTGTACATTTTTCTGTTTACGTTGCGACCTACTTTTAGGCCACGCTACAATATAATATTATAAAGTAAATTAGATCAGTGCAAACACAACTCGCATACGAAGAACATCAACTGAAGGAACGGCTAATTAATCTTACTATTTATACCTTACAAGTAATAAATAAGTTTTATAACTACAACTTAACTTCTCCGTTCTCTCAACGCACTCCAACTCTACTATCTAAGTGTATGGGCTAACTGGCTCATACAGACGGTAACATATATACTTTGTGCTTCTCAAATGACTATATCTTTCTTTTCCATATTATGATGATGGCATATTATTATTATTATCTCCTTTATTTAAATTTCATCTTAAGCTAGGTTTTTACAATAATTATATAAAAAGTAAAATATAAAACAAAACATACAAAACATAAAATCATTATAAAAACCTAACCTAGGGTGCCACTGGCAGCGAGGCGGGGCCTAAGCTACCGGTGGTCAGGGCGACAGAGACAGGAACCTCCTGACTATCCGCGCAGTATCCAGAAGTACCGCCTTCTGTATGTGACGGCGGATCTCTTAAGGTGACGGTCGAGACTCTTCGCTATTAAACCATTCGCCGAAACGACTATCGGGACGATGATCGTCGAATCAACATCCCACATGGCGGTTACCTCGTGAGCCAGGTCTAGGTACTTACTGGCTTTGTCCTTCTCGGCCTTCACGAGGTTCTCGTCATGGGGGATGGTGATGTCGACGAGCACTGCCTGTCGTTTCGATCGATCTGTCAGCACGATATCAGGCCTATTGGCAAGAATAGTCCTGTCCGTGATGACAGATCGATCCCAATAGAGCGTGGCACGACCATCGTTGCGCGGTCACGTTGATGGCGGGTTCAAGGGCCCGAAACAGAGGAAGCATCCGGACACGGTACGCGGACAAGTTGGTTCCCCCCTCTGTAGCCCCAAAGTACGCTCGCATGCAGTTCACATTAATGTCATGAGTCCATCGCATGCGGCGCACTATACCACCGGCAGCGGGAGCCGTAGGCGGGGCGGGGTGCCCCGTAGGCCGTAGGCGGTGGTCGTCCTCGTCGCGCAGGTGGTCGCGGCGGCGGGGACGGCGGCCCGCGCTCGTCGCTCGACTCGCTGGTGTCGGGCGCTGTGGCGAATTCATCGCCGGACGACGATTATTATTATTATTTATATGAGTTGGAATGCCTACTAAGTTTACGAAAAAAGTTAAATATTATTATTTGAGCCTTAAGTTACCCGTAGCGTAAATAACGGTTGACTTTTTTAAATGTAGACATGGAGACTATTGGTGATCGCAGTATTTTCCACAGTAACTCTAAGGATGCTGCTGCCCATCCACCGGTGGTCTTGGTCGTAGTTTTAGGACATACCTACCTGAGTCCTATGTAAGTAATAGAGGACAGTAAGATAATGGCGGATAAGTAAGTTCGTGGACCGACCAGTAGGTGAGGACCATGCAGACTATACGAGTCCATCTAACTTTGTTGCCCTAATCCTATTCATAGAAGGCCTGATCATTCAGTATTTACAATTTTGAAGCCTCTATCAGACCATCTTTCGAAACAATTCCGAGATCTGGGGTGTAAAAAATACCAGGTACGATAGGCTTATGAAGAACTTTTAACTTAAGTGAAAAGAAGCGTTTTGTTTATTCACTGGAGCACTTAATTTAGGAACCGTTCCTACCTAGATCGAAAGAATAGCATCAATATACGATTCTAAATACTACCGTACCTAAATAAGTAGGTACTACTTGATAAAAATTGCCTCCAATAATTTTAGAATCGGTGAAAATCATAAATACATCTAAGTTTATTATTGCCGTATTTTCCTTAAATTGGCGTGAAACAACTTAACTTGTCTACAGGAAAATGGCCCATTGCCGCCATAAACGTGGAACGTAATATTTCTAAATTGAATCGTTTGATTTCCTGGTGGGTTGAAGCAAGATTACTTTAACGATTGTGTGAACGCATTCTTAGATTTTTTTTGAGATGCCGTTATTGTTTGGGGACTTTACAGACCATACAGAACTCAATGTCGGTCAAATTGTTACAATCTTTCCACTATCAATGATTTATTTTTGTTGAGAATTTTCACGTCTTAAAGTATAAAGTTATTTAAAAGAGCTTTGGACCGAAATGCGAAAGGTTGAAAATACAAAATTGCAAAGGTATTTGAAACTGTAAGTGAAGCCTTAAACATTCTGGTTGAGTAGATCCTACCACAAAGCCAGAATTGTAAAATTAAATAGTAAGCGAGCTTGCCTCGCCAAATACGAGTAGACCTATTTAACCGTCGGCGCTTCTCGCGGGGCAGCGGCCAAGGGGTCGATTTCAGATATACTTTACGCATGCAATAAGTATGCTTTTTATAAGCATAGGGATTGATTTACTTTGAATCTAAGCTCACACAAGGCTAGTTTGTTGACTATCAAATGTGTGTGGGCACTAGTGAGAACATCTGCAATAAACGAGTCCAAATACCCTGAGAACTTTACGGTTTCGCTCTATGAAAACACAACAATATATCGATATCAGCCATATTTTTACACCAAAAAATAGGTTGGGTAATTTGACTAAATATTCATTAATAATCCACCTAAATTTAATACCGATACGGTAAAAAATAATGAAAAGTAATCTTTATAAATTCCGTAAAAATCAGGCGAAAACGGTATAAACTTTCTTTACTTTATAATTGACTACGTCTATACTCGTATCTACGTTCTTTGGGATACGCGCATAATCCACTTATTTTTGTTAATGAATAAATCTTTCTATAGGCCAGGTGAAATTCAATATTATCTCAAGGTCGTAAATATTTAATTAAAATGCCGTTATTTCCTGATGCATATATTTTTGGATTCAGGTAGTAAGTCTCCAAATTTATGTACTTAAACATGTTTTCATTATAAAAATACTGATAGCATTTTTGCTTGCGGGTTAATTTTTTTTCCTAACTTCCGGTCCATAGAATTATTCATTTCAATAGTAAAAGTTGTCTAAAATAACATATAAAAGTCGTATACAAATAATTAGCCTGATATTGAATTATTTCCAAAAAAACCGTAATTTTCTCAGGGTAAAAAGCGTCAGTGTCCGCGCCCGCAACGAAGGAGCAGGTCGTTCCATACAAACGCATGATGCCTCACTTAAGTGGACTCGAGTTTTATTTAGCTAATCGTCCTTTATATTGGTTTATTGTAATGTTCTTTGTGACTTAAAAATGATAGTTATCTCGTTATTTGCTTGCAATTAAAAATGTAAAATTACCACGGAAATAGGTCCATTTTTTGTGGTAGCTCCTAATTCCGAGGGATGCCTCGGTAATAGGTAGGCTTTATCTTTAATTATACCTACCAATTATATTCATTCTTATAAATTTTCAACTATCTAGATAGCAGCTAAAGAGCTATTTTCGTGGTATGAAAAGTATTCTAGATTTCTTAATTTTGACACCAATCAATGTTGAATACTAAAAAGGTGGTTTTCATAGAAACTCATTTATAAATTAAGATAAACTTGAGATAGTGTTTATTGAGGTGCACATCTTTCGATTTTGATGATATTACTATTAGGTATATTACTTTAATGATTTATTAATGAAATAACATTGATTTTTTTTTATCCATCGTCAATAGATTTTAAAATATATTGAATCGAACTATTTCCGGATGATTGAGAAAAGTAATACTTGGTAATAGTATATCCCATAAAAAACATTCCATGTAAAAATAGGCCAAATCTCAAAACTCTTTCACAGTAAAAAGTGGTGAAATATTTCGTAGAGCCAAGTCAGGCATTCTTATTAATTTTTATTTGCTTGCTAAATAAAATTCTGCAACTTGGGAATCACACAACTTTACTGCATTTACTAATTTTTGCATAGGTACCCATGTAAGTGTGATTGCCAAGTCACAAAATTTTATTTAGCAAGTAAATAAAGATTAATAAGAATGCCTGACTTGGCTCTACGAAATAATATATCTCACCACTTTTTACTGTGAAAGAGTTTCGAGACTTGGCCTATTTTTTACATGTAATGTTTTTTATGGGATCTCATTTCATTTTGTAGACTTTGTATGGGAATGTTATTTTACCAACCGCAAATAACGTATATATAGTTTTGCAGGAAGGAACTGCAAAAGTAACTTTGTAATCGCATGTATTTGTATAGGATTACAAACTTACTTATGTTTTTTATGAGTTATTAGGCTAAAAACTACTTATATTTGAAATTTGGAGCTTGTGGGTCTGCTAGAAGTACCTTAGAATTAGCGTGATCATTATCAGTATATAAGTGAGTATCAGTGGCGGCGCGTGAAAATGTTCGACGGGCAACCCGGAGCAACAAAAGTTATGAAAGAGTTTAGAGTCTATAACTACAGGCTTGCCTAAAGAGGAATGTTAGGCAAGCCGGTGGAAATCGGCTTGTATGGGCGCTCCGCCACTGGTGAGTATGTCAGTGACAAAACTAACAAACTTTGACGGACAATAGTTCTTAAACTAAAAGTTCAAATGGAATTTTATTGATATTACCTATATGTTAGCCACATTATGCCCTGCATGTTCCTGAAAATTCAGGGTTCTAGCTTTAGCCAGCACAAAATTACAGGATGTTGAAAATAGCCTGTAATTTTCTTCTGGCTTCGAGAAAAGGATGGTACGGCCGTGCCACTTTGTTTTGCTCGACTTGGCGGAGGCACTACCGTGCCCCCAGATATATCGTCCCTTGGCTGCGAAAACAGCTTAACTGCATAACATGTAGTTTCGAGAAAAACGCATTTAAAGATTTGCATGTCAATATTTCTATGAAGGGCCAATAACAGCTTAAGCATTTTCGTGTTTTTATATGAACAGTTTATCGTTTATTAAGACTTTTTGACTAAATTTACTTTTTGTTTAGGATATGAGGATACATTTTAGGGTTTACCGTAAAAAGTGCTGCAGCTAAGCGGTTTTTCCTGAAGACACTTTTTTTTGTATCTCCTAAGATATAATATAATCTCATAAGATAATAGCCTTAGATCGGAATTTTTGATTTATAATACTTTTTGATGTAAATTTATAGCCTATTGACCTGAATAAAGTCTTCAGACGATTTCAGATTCTTAAGTATTTGAGTTTAATTAAAAATCACGATGCAGTTTGTAGGTTTTGCTTGGAAGAATTTTGAAATTTAGGAATTAAAAGCACTTATAATTAGAAAATACGTGTACAATGTTTTGGCACGTGAGGTTTTATCTCTAATTTATAATTTTGCGTGGTTTAATTACATTATCTTTTGTAATAGTAACCTACATCAAACCTCTTACCTGATTTTTGTCAAATTTGTAACATAAGAAACTGGTACTTCGTTACTATACTGCTGACCGGGGCCTGAGTTTATTGCAAACAATGTAAAATGCCGTCTCCATTCCTTAAGCGAACGAAGCGCTATGCTTCAGCTTGGGTCGAAAATCGATTGTAGTTCATCGAACAGGTTCTTTAATTATAAAAAAAAATTTTTTTGAGTTACTTTTCAAAATTAAATAATAACTTTTTTTTAAAAGACATGCCTGCTAGTTGTACAGCTCAACATTATGCGTGAGCGAGAGCGACAACGTTGTTAATTATGCTTTTTATATTTGCACAGTAAAAGCAGACTTTATAACATAGGACAATTCAGACTACTTATAAGTATACTACCAAATGCAGGCAATTGAATTATTTTTGGTGAGAATTGAGTACTTCAAATTATATATATATATATTCCAGTGCGGGAATCAAGCCCCTGTCTTTCAGCGAGTATAGAACGTAATATAATTTCGTCCAGTCATTTCAGGGTTACAAGTTCAGCAAAGTGGTTACCCTTTTCTTGTGTCTAGTCCAGTTTTACCAAATTACCTCACGGGAGGCAAGTTCAGCAAAGCGGCTCCTCTTTTCTCAGGTCTAGTCCTTTTCATCAAACTACCATACAAGTTTAGCAAAAAGCTTGTATTCATGTAAAAACACGAAAATACATAAGTAATTATTGGCCCTTCACCTTCATTTGCATTTTACTCAATACTAGGTTTCATGCAATTAGGCGGTTTTTGCTGCAATAGGAGTATGCATATGCATATTTGCACAATAGTACCATTATGCATGCAAGGAGCATCAAAGCTCACTTAGGCGGTTTTGGTTGAATGAATAATGTGTGATTTCGAGAGTGAAACGTAACAAACAAAACGGCTTATATTACACTTAGTTTGTATAAGCTTTTAAACAATTTTAACTATTGATTATTTTTGTTGTCTGGCAAAACATATTATGTGGTGGTTAGAATATTATGTCAGATTATAAAACACACATTTTTGTGTTATCGCTAGCTGCAAAAATCTAGTATATCCGGTTAGCACAATTTTACTGTTATTAAATTGCAAATTTTGTTCAATCTAGCTTTTATAGCAGAAACATTAATAGGCTTTGGCTTGTAGATTATCTTAAAAATCATTGTTATCTAACCTTATCTTAAAACTAAAGGGAATCAGGAATGGAGCCACACAATAGATCTGGGAAAGCATAATCTAACAGTTATAATATCTCAGTTTTGTCCAAAACGGAGCTTAAGCGGTTTTCGCAATCAAAGGACGATATATATGAACCCATTATCGACCTATTGGGTATTTAGTAGCTCGGAGTTAACGTCTTATAAATAACACCTATTTCCGAGTGATATAATAATTTGACAACTAATAAATTAATTGTAATTTCATAATTTATTTCAATAATGATAATGCATTTCTATTATTATAATTTTTTGACGTATAATAATAATAGATAAAGTATATCTATTATTATTAATTAATAAATTACTATTAGTATGAGTTATAGAACTTTTTTAATAAAAACGATTGAATGTGGACTCTTTTTTTTTGCATGAGACGTTTATGTAATATACATGCCATATGATTAAATAAATAATAAAAACTGCATCCGGCTGTCTTTAGTAGGTAGGTAGGTTTAGTTTACGTTTTTGAAAATTATTTATTGTCAAATATAAGAGATCGTATTGTAGGGGTTTTATTTCGTTTTCCTACAATAATAGTAGGTAGATTGTATGACAAGGGTCTAAAAACTTCAACTCTCATGCACACAACTTACGTCATCGCAATAAAATGATTCAAGCAGTTCCCGCCAAACTAACAATGTTCAGTAAAGGCCCTTGCGCAATGTCTATTGGAATCTACAATAAAATCCCGCAGCTTATAAGAAACGAAGTTACATATAACACTTTTGTTAATAAACTTAAAACTTACCTCCTAACTGAATGCCCATACTCGCTGCAGGAGTTCATGGGCCATTAAATTTTAACAATTTAATAGATGGTGCAAATGCAATCAAGTAGGTATGTTGTTATCTAATGTGCAGATTTTATATAAATATAACATGTTGATTTTTTAAAATATATGTATTGTTAGGTTAGTTTAGTATTTAAACATGTTGCTACACCCTAGTAGGGTCCATGTCTGTACTGATTAATTTTAAGAACATCCTGTAAATACCATGGTTGCAGCAAATAAATGAATATGAATATGAAAAATAAGCCATATCATCATGAGATGGGTATTTCGCCGAACGAAGTGAGGGGATATTGTTTGAGTGGTAATAATATGGCTTTTAGACCACTCTACTTTTCACTTTGACTGCGAGAAAATAGTAAAAACAAAGATTATTAATCCACAATCAATAATTAATTCCACGGCGAAAAGATTGTCCAATTTTGCGGGAAAATTTTTTTTTAACTGCTTTGACGCAGATACGAAATATTCACACCTAGAATAAACGCCTCTGACCGTTTATAGGCGTGTCCAAACGGCATGATTGTCAGTTAAGGAATAAAACACGCCTGATGTTTGAAATAAATTCTGTTTCCTGATTGGACGATCAGTGGATAGATGCATTAATCATCCTCCTTGCATTGTGAATAATATATGAAATCAAACTGGAATCAGCAAGATATGTGTCGAATCCACCCCACCGGGGATGATGGACGCGCAGTCAGTGGATAAATAGATGCATTAATCATCCTCCTTGCATTGTGAACATTATATGAAATCAAATTGGAATCAGTAAGATATGTGTCGAATCCACCCCGCCGGGGATGCTGGACGCGCAATCAGTGGATAGTAGCATTAATCATCCTTCTTGCATTGTGAATAATATATGATATCAAATTGGAATCAGCAAAATATGTGTCGAATCCACCCCGCCGAGGATGATGGACGCGCAAACAGTGGATATAGATGCATTAATCATCCTCCTTGCATTGTAAATTCAAATTGGAATCAGCAAGATATGTGTCGAATCCACCCCGTCGGGGATGACGGACGCGCAGTCAGTGGATAGATGCATTGATTATCCTCCTTGCATTGTGAATTCAAGTGACCGGTTCGGTTCAGGGACCCTAAATAAATATTATGTAGGCTCATTTCAAATAATGTACGAAAACGATTAAAACAGAAATCAAAAACCAGGTAAGGCAAAAAAGGCGTAGTTATATTGGAAAAAATTCTGTTAGCATATCTGCGAATTACAGCAAAAATGTATCATATCAGAGTTTTTTTTAACATTTTATTTGTTAAGCCGCTGGGCACTTATTTTAAAATGGAATATAGGTAATGTAAAATATTCAAGCTACCTATATGCTTCCGGATTCGTTGTTACCAAAATCCTCTTTAAAATATGAAATAAGGGAACTCCTAAGTATATATTAAGCACGCATTTGGTATTTCGGAAAGCAATTCGTGGGGAACGTCATTAATCCAGATTTTGATAGATATTTATTTATTTATTTAATTTCTGGGTGAAATGTTACTATTATAGTAAAGTGTACCGAAGATGATGTCCTCCAATTATTATTAATGGTTAAAAATATGATACTTCTTTGTTTTCTTATTTGCTGACGACACTTAAATTATCTTTTAAGTATACAGGCAGGACGCCGGAAACTTTGATGTCATTAATCACACGCTATCCAACTAGGCATTAACTTCTGAATGACAAATAATCAAGTGTATCAAACCTAAGGAGATTGACAAGGTTTGGACCAAATGCCGCCCAGAATTAAAAATACCTGTAATTAGTAGTAGTACTAATTGTACAAAATAAACATAGTAGACAGTTAACAACAAGATAAATTATGTATAAAGGCGAACTTATCCCCCTTTGAGGGATTTCTTGCAGTTAACCTTTTAGTTCCTTGGGTTAATTTTATGGATTTTCTAAGTGCTCTGTGTGTCTTTTTCAGCTGATAATGTATCGATCCCAGGTTATGTCTACTGTAATCAGAAGACAAACATCAACTCTTGACCTCCACATCAGCATACGGTAACATTTTAATAGATGGACAACTGAGGTCTTGGGTTAAAAATCTGCTGCACATGTTTCATGGATTGGAAAACAATTGGCTGTTGTGCACAAGTTATGTGCTTAGTTTGGTTTTTGGGGTGGGCTAATAGGCACCAAGAGGAGGTTAGGCAGCCTGGTCTGTTCCTTAATGTAATTATTGCAGATGACGATTCTGACGATTAGTACCTTATTATTTAATCGTATGGCATACATTATTTGGCCTTTGAGTTTGTCACTTTTTAGTACCACCCAGGGGACACGTGCAGGGTTGTGGTAGGTAGCTCATACGGACGCAAGTGACAGTTGTCCCCCCTTTGTCAAGTGAGTGGGGGTTAGTACCTAATGTAGATACTAGGTGATTTTGGAGTCATGCTCCAGGAATAAGCAAAAGTGATGAAGATGCTCATACTGAATAATTTTACCCATAGGACCAACCACCAAATTGCGAATTAATGAGAGCTAATTAAGAGTTAAGTAAAGTTGTGAGTTCATTGAGAGTTATGTAAGAATTCAGAATAGATTGGTGTCATGGAATGATATAGAAATACCTACACGTGTCCGGCACGAGAGTCTTCATGTTGTAGGTACCGTTCACCAGGGGGTTGACAAGTTTCGGTACCTTGGTTGCACCATAACCGACAGTAACACCAGGGAGTAGGAGATTAATATACGCATCCAAAACACCCTGCGATGCAGTGCAGCCCTCAAACTCAAGTTTTAGTGTCCAGGCTTCTTAGCAGACACACAATGCCGCGGGTATTTAAAACAGTCGTAAGACCCATCCATGTACGGCTGTGAGTCCTGGACTATATGTTGAGATCGAGGAGTTAGTGGCCGAGACAAACATCATCGGTGAAACAAAATCCCACAGACTTCGCTGGTTCGGTCATCTACTGCGAATGGGAGAGGATCGGGCAGTCAAGAGAGCGTACTTGGGCCGACCGACTGGTCGCCAGGGCGGCCCAGGTATCGCTGAGGCGATAGCGTGCAGGCGGATCTGCGTCATCTTCAAAATAAAAGCTGGCAGGAAGTGGCGCAGGATCGGGATAAATGGCGTGCTCTCGTTTCGGAGGTTCTCGTTTTATATTCTTCCCAAAAATATAAATGCCATAATGGTACAAATCGTTAAAAAAAACAACTCCTTTGCGGCGGTAAGGTGGCCACTTGGAACCGTTGTAGTACGGGAAGTAGTGGCACCCAATGTATGGGAGGTGCAAATTTTGGTATCGGATGAATTCACTTGGCACAGATGTCATATACAAAAAGCTAACCTAATTTAGCCCGGTAGCCATCCGCCACCCCCTGGAGGGTAGGCAGGGGGGGCATTCAAAGTTACACGCCGCCGCGCTTCAGTAAAAAAATCATATAAGCTTCTATTTACGTAACACCTCGAGTGTGGTGTCATAACCTGATAAATCGGGCATGAGAAACTCATTTTTGAGATATTCAATGTATAGTTTCATAGAAAAAAAGGAAAATATTGACGAACATATCAAAAGCAGTTTGCAAAAATCTAAGGACTTTCCGACTTTGCGGCAAAACTAGAAAATATACATGAAAGTAATGTACAACACAAATGATATCCTAGCATTTTAGCTTAACATTTCAGTTTTTTATTTTTAGACAGGAGTGAAATTGGAAAAATTGTGCTCTAAAAATCAACAACGCAAAGCGAGTTTTCCCTACAAGATTAATTTTATCGAAATAACCATTTTGCAGAAACCAGCACAAACTTTTAGTATGTTGTTAAACATGTTATGTGCACCGCAAAACAGCAGAGAGACAGTCTCTAAAGTGTCTAGGTCATCAGAAATGAAATAATCTTCATTGCCCTGGAGGCTTTATGAAAAGTGGGTACCTATATTACCTGAACCATGTTATATATATACATGTGTGTTATATCATGTTAAAGCTAAACAAATATGCTAATTTAATTCTTGCCAACATTGTGATTCCATATATACATAAATTTAAGAGTCATTTGCATAATTGTAGAGAAGAAATGTGAAAAGCCTGCTAACATTCGATTTTCTGGAATTGAAATTGCTCTGAGACGTATCAATATATTGGATTACAATGTTAGAACGAGTTATAGCATATTTTATTAGCTTTCATATGATATCACATTGCATTCAGAAAATACATAGTTTGGGTTAAATTTAGACATTTTAAACAGAGGGAGCAGGGGGGCTTTTCACTTTTCTTCTCTACTATTTTGCAAATACCTCTTAAATTTATGGATATATGGAATCTAAATGTTGGCAAGAATTAAAGCATATTTTTTTAGCTTTTACATGATATAACACGCGTTTTTATATATTACATGGTTCCGGTGAAATTCCCACTTTTCAAAAAGCCTCCGCGGCAATGAATATTATGTCTTTACTGATGAACTAGACACTTTAGATACTGTCTCTCGGCAGTTTTGCGGTGCACATAACATGTTTAACAACACACTAAAAGTTCGTGCTGGTTTCTGGAAAATTGTAATTTCGATAAAATTAATCTTGTAGGGCTCGCTCGCTACTCGCTTTGCGTTGTTGGTTTTTTGAGCACAATTTTTCCAATTTTGCTCTTATCTAAAAATAAAAAAATTGAAATGTTAAGCTAAAATGCTAGATATCATTTGTGTCGTACATTACTTTCGTGTATCTTTTCTAGTTTTGTCGCAAAGTCAGAAAGTCCTTAGAGTTTTGTAAACTGATTGTGATATATGCATCAATATTTTTCTTTTTTTCTATCAAACTATACATTTAATGTCTCAAAAATTAATTCCTTATACCTGATTTATCAGAAAATGATACCACACTTGAGGTGTTACGTAAATAGAAGCTGATATGATTTTTTTTCTGAAGTGCGGCGGCGTGTAACTTTGAATGCCTACCCTCCAGGGGGTGGCGGATGGCTACCGGGCTAAATTAGCTTAGCTTTACGTATATTATGTACATCTGTGCCAAGTGAATTCATCCGATACCAAAATTTGTAACTTATGCCACTACTTCCCGTACTATTGGAAAATTATGGCATGGTGATTTTCGTGAATGGCTACTCAACGTTGATTATTAAGCTGTGAAAAAATTAAAAATAAATAAAAATAAAAATAGCCTTTATTGCTGAGGTTTACAATTTTTAAGAAAACTTTTACTACATTACTTATTATTTCTTTCTTTTCTTCTGTATTTCCGTTAACAACCTCAACTTGTCTTCTGGCATAGGCCTCCTCCAAAGCTCTAAGTGTTTTAACGTTAAATGTTGCAACATACATGTTATTTCCAATTTGTTTTTGTTGTTGTTTTTTTGATGTTTGTTTTTGTTGTTGTTGTTTTTTTTGATTTGTATGCTTCGGAAGGTGATGGTCGCTAACCCCACGGAGACCGGCCGGATTGGGTTGTTGTTTTGTTTTGTTACTGTTTTCTTATTGCTTACTTGTTTCCAGTTGTCGATGGTTCTATCCTATTCTTTATTATCTGAAGACGGTAAGGAAGTAGCTGAGTTCGTAAGTGAGTTCGAGCTGTTCCTCATCATATCAAAAGCATTAGTCCTGCTGGTCTTACAAGGGTTCCAAGGTAATTTTTTTGTTAGGTTACTTTGTTCCGGGGATGTAGATTGCATTCTTTTCCTGTTTTCCTGTGTTCCTTGGGCATTTGTCACTAATTTATCATATTTTAAAGCAATATTGGACAAAAGGAAGGAACTTCAAGGACAGTTAGTTGAAGAAATAAGAAAAGGAAACCATGCATATTAGTGAAAAAATAGCCTGGTACAAATGGTCGAATTGGTTGTTTTTTAATTAATGTGTTTTCATCGGTATGGCGGGCTATAAGCCACACCGGAGAAGTATGGCATAACGCTACCGCCTACCTCTTTTTTCATCAATTTTTGTGTAACAAATCGTATGACTTTCGTAATTAATCCGACACGTTCGATTAACGCCCACGCGTTTGGGCCGCCGGTACCAACGCTATTACCATCATTTTCCTTTTCTTCAATATGTAATTAGACCCCTGAAGGGTCGCCATACTTGGTACAAATGTTATATATCTAATAAAATCGTA
The DNA here is from genome assembly GCA_963854355.1 of Epinotia brunnichana. NCBI lineage: Eukaryota > Metazoa > Arthropoda > Insecta > Lepidoptera > Tortricidae > Epinotia > Epinotia brunnichana. The sequence continues at coordinate 30,784,795 of OY977935.1, read as the reverse complement.
TGAGCCGTTTTAGAAAAATAAATATAGGTACAAATATTGCTCGTTAAATACCAATATACCGTTTATAGGTTAATATATGTAGCAGACCCTTCACAAGATGGGAAGACGACATCGTTGGAACTGCTGGTTCCTCCTGGACACGAATAGCCCAGGATAGAGAGAGGTGGAACCTTTTGGAGGAGGCCTATACCCGCTTAGGGGTTCATTCAGAATTTAGTTCTTAGATCTTAATCATAAATATTAATGTTACTAAAAATGAAATAAAGGCTTTTTTATTTTATTTTATTTTTATTTATATGTAGCAGTGAAAATGATGTCTAAAGTTTTGACGGTAAATGTGTCATGTTTAGCGCTGAATGGGATGCTAAACCCTCGGAACCCGCACGCTTATTAAAATGGTATATTTCATCCATACAATACCTACATAAATCTAAGTATATTATTAAAAACTAAGAGTTGTTCTTGTGACGTAGCAACAAACATATCCATAGGCAAGGCGAATTTATGTTCCTACCTAGGTACATACTTATCAAGAATAGTAGAATAACTAGTTGAGCCATTTTATTAGAAAAACTGTTTTAAAAGTATGTACGGCATAGGGAAAATAAGTTTATGTTCTGAGTAGGTGAAACTAAAGTCTCAAAATTATGACAAAACATCTTAAATCTATGTACATTTTATAAAATGGCTTAGTAGGTATGCTAAATTGCCTCAGAATAGCCAAGTCGGTGGCCATCGAATTCTATGGACGCACCACCACTGTGCTAGTGACATTAAATTATACGTTGATCTATTGTGTTTACTGAACAGTGACTGACTCCAAACTGTAGGTAATTCACAACTCGTAGACGTGCAATACGCAACGTAAGTTTACAGACAGTGTAAAATTAAGTGTTGAGTTAACGAAACACCTTGCCCTAAATCAATATCAAGGCAGATTTTATCGCGAACACCGCTGGGTACTAAAGTTCATTCCGTGACGAGCCGGCAAACGCCAAACTTACCCAATAACGAGCCGAGCCGCGGCCACGACCTTCTGCCCGCCTTCGCCACGGGACTCAAACTTGACTTCATGCCAGATTCACCCCAAACAATTTCAAACAAAACAACTTATTTCATTTACATACATACCTCGCAACTATGTAAATCCAATGAGAAAACGTAAATGAAACAAATTAAACTTAAAACATCGTCAATTGTTTGTTACTGTGAAGTAACTGTTGATGAAGTCACTGAACTTATTTCGGAGATATGTTTCATAGAGATGTTCAAAAAGTTTCCAAGTGCAAGTTTATTCAGAGGAAACTTTTGTTAAAACTTTTGATCGGGCAATACTAGTTTTAGGAAATGTTTAAAGTATCTCGCGGAAGACTGCGTTCTATTCTAAAGAGGGTTGCGTTCGACTCGTTTTTTTGTGGCTTTAAATAATTCGGTATGTTTAGTCGCGAAGGTCGAGAGGAGTCGTTGACGAGGCAGAGCGGGCGACTCGACCCCACTGGCGGCGGGCGCCCTCATGGACCTTATATATATAACACCTTCCATGCGCAAAACACCTGCGCATTGTGCCGTATTTTACATCTACCTGCACGTCATTTGCATCGTAACAGTTTTCTGATAGCAGAATGGAAAATCTTCGTTTTTAACTTCTAACTTCCAATGAAATTTACTATTTACATAGCGCTATGAGAACCTAGACATTTGCATACTCTGTGTCAAGTGTGTAAGGTATATTTTTAAGTACCTATTAATTTGTCCAACCAAAACTTTACAAGATAAGTGGAAACAGTTTCGTCGTTTAATTTCAGATTGAGTCCCTCTTCCAATTTGGCAAAAGCGTGCTTTAGAAAGTTTAGAAACAGGTTGTGCTTTCGATCTTATTTTTCAAATTTATTTAGTTAATGATAAATAAGATGAAAGACACTCTACTCGTACAATATTGCAGAGAAATTACTCAGCCTGAGATTGAAAGCCAAAGGTAGCTGACATGTTAACAACAATGCAACTATTTAACTCCATCAAGTTCACTGTCGTCAAAACGTTCTAGTTCAGAGGATGGCTGCGCAACAAAGTACAGTGAACAAATAAATAATGTTCAAAGGAAATCTTCTTCGCCTAACTTAATGAGAAAAAAATAGAACGCGTAGTAAATTTCAAGCATTAGAAAAATACGGAAAACCTAGCGATAAAAAATAAAGCTGAATACGGTATTTTTCATTGCCTGTTTAAAGTGACTGTTTGATTAGGTACCATTTAGGGTTCCGGACCAAAAAGGTAAAAACGGAATCCTTATGGTGCGACTCCGTCCGTCTGTCTGTCTGAATGTCGCAAGTTAAATATCTCAGGAACTACTAATGTTATCAATTTGAAAGAGTTGTACACAAAGCTAATAAAGTGTATGGAAAATGAAAAATTTAAAGATATATTTTTAATTTCTATAAAAATTTACTTTTCAAAACAAATTTTTAACCGACTTCAAATCATTAGCCAAATTGCTTCAAGTTTGCCTATAAAATTTGAAGAGTTCCCTCGATTTCTCCAAGATCCCATCATCAGAAAAGGATTTTGGTGACAACGGGACCAATCGGTTCATAAATTACCGAGTTATCGAGTAACAAACACACATTAAAAAAAAAACATACGGACGAATTGAGAACTTCCTCCCTTTTTGAAGTCGGTTAAAATTAAAAGTCACGTATATATTATTCTCCCCCCCACCCTTATCTCCGAAATTAATATTTATAATTAATATTACCGGAACAGTATAACAATACCTCTATCTAGGTACTCTATATTTACGTTTGTAATTTATAGTAATGTAGCACCACTCACCAGTCGTATACAGGCACACGTCACAAGCTTACGCAGTTACACGCTAGATGTCGCTGCATGTAAGATAGATCACGATAACGCTATAAGTTCGAAGTAGAAACTATAAGAAGGAAAGTGTGCATCCTTCAGCACTTTTAGGAGGGGGAGCGTGGGACTCTCGGAGACTAACCCTCAACTATCGACCTGTGGTTGTTCGTGTTTCGGATGATCACTCCTGCGTCTGTGCGTGAGTCGGCATACTGGTAACTGGACTCGGACAGTATTGCTGTGGTCTTGCTAAGATTTTTCTTAATAAAAATGGCGAAAGTTTGTACGGAACCCTCGGTGCGCGAGATAGACTTGACCGATGTTTTTTATTTATAGGTACTTCCGCGCAACGCCCTCTGTGTGTGCAGCCCCAGCGGCTACGCCGTAGCTGCTTTCCGCTACTTAGCGGGAAAATCACGGGATCGAGTGCGAGCGTAGCGCATATCCATTCCTGGCAGTGAATGTGGTAGTATAGCCCTTTCAGTAAGCGTGATGCGTAAGCACTATTTGGGCATTTTTTTTTCATAGTGTACGTACAGTCACCGACATAAATATATGATGGAACAAAGGCCGCAAAAATATCTGATGACATCTCTATTCCTAGAGCCGTAAGAGCGTGTCAGATATTTTTGCAGCCTTCTATTCATCATATATTGATGCCGGTGACTGTACCATTTTATTTGAATAGGCGTCATTCCATTACTTAAGAGGGCTACTTTACCATACAAATAGTAACGGAATGGACGTAACAGAACGAATACTTCGCAGATTAAAACACGTGTTTATTATACTGTTTTTAACAATTGTAATAGTATTTTACTGAAATCATGGTTAATGATAATGACAGATTAAGATAATTGAGTCGCATTAGCAGAAAAATTATAGGAACCTTTGTAATCTCGTCACGGAACCAGGACACTAGTTTTTGGGTCCACCACTCGACGCATCGTTCGCGCGCGATTTCTAGCCACTACTGACAGTTTGTAAACAAAACGAATGATGTTACCTAACGGTATGTGATGCTAGATGAAAATTAACACCTAATTTGGTAATAAAAATACCTCGTTCCCACAAAATCATCGGAATGTCCACTTTTCCAAAATCACTGGACAAGATTAATTTTAGTTTATTATGTAAAAAATACTTTAGCGAGATAAATATAAAGTTGATTTAAGAGGGCGCTCGTTTTTTCGTCAGGAATAAGCGAGAATGACGGATTTTTGACGTTGTAATTCTAAGAAACGGAATGCTTTTTCAAGTTTCTGATGACTTATTTGCATAGGAAAACTCCTAATATTGGTCCCAGCGGCCTCTCATTTAAGAAGAACTGAATAGTTTAACCGAAAATACCCGATTACCGACAGTAGTTTTCTGAAGAGAGCGCAGAGTCATAAGTTTGAGCCCCTAATACTACATGATGTTATATGAGAACCTACTTGTTTTTTTCTATTTTCACTAGCGTAATATGTTGCCATTGCGCCTAGCGGCCTCGAATTTTCCTTATTCTGCACGTATATATATGTAAACTGTTCTCAATTACACCATATTTGTCAACAAAATCGTACTGAAAACTCAAGGATTTTCTCATTATTGTTGAATTATTTGTGTGTTGAATCTTACATAACATTAAAGTTCATGCTTGTACCAACAAGATCCAGTCCAAAAAGTATATTTTTTGTCAAAATTTCTATTTTTAAATAATTATTCAAAACTAGTATAAATTTACCGTCGCGCGGGAATATATCTCAGTACCGGCTGAATAGCCATCCGAGACAGACGTGTACTCTGTTTATTTGTGGCTATTCACGAAGCTAACCGGCCACTCTTCAGATAAAATAATATTATTTTGATCTCCGACTAGGCATAGTTGTTACCAACCTCGGGGTCAAACTATACTGGGGATACATTCGTGAGGCTAATCGAGACAAGTTATGAATTGCATAGCTGCCAGATATAACGTAGTGTAGCGAAAATGCTCAAACCCACAGGATATGTAACATTTAAAATTGATCCTTCTACCTACAACAAAAGTCATACATTTCAATGGTGATGTATTGTGGGTTGGATCCTTTTGTCTAAACTACGCGTTCTATTGTCAATTATTATTGTACGAGTGATCGTGGTACTTGATAGATTTAATTTATTTACTTGTTACTATCAGTCCACCTTGTGGAGGGTCCGCTGCAGTTTCCGGTACGTGGTCGCCTCTCGAGAACCTCCCGCCCCAACGGCCATCATGATTAGTTAGTATGTATGTATGTATGTTAGTTTGGGCGAAATCTTCAAATTAGGTACAATTGCGTATCTTCGGCGACAATGCCATAATATCATAGAGCTGGTCTGATGATGGAGTCGGAAGGTGGCCATAGCAACTCCTAAACTCAACAAGATAAAGCCATCGAATTTGGGCTTATTTGTTTGGCTTATTCCAGGATCTGATGATGGAAGGTGGTCATGGGAACTCCTAAACTCAACTAGATAGACCTATCTTGTTTGGGTTTGTGTGATTTATCTGTACAAGTACCCACGAACCAGCGACATAATATGCAGGGTTATTGAAAATAACAAGATGAATAAAAAACTTTTTAAAAAACAACCAAATGGTGTCTGTTAAGTACAGCACGACCCTTCCTTGCATTTAGTTATTATTTTCGTTTATCTCCACTTATAATAAATCTCTAAATTAAAAAAAGAATCAGCCAGTTTGAAACTAAGCTTTGCGCGGTTCGAATGTTCTCAGCATCCCATGAACGGAAAAATATGAAACATTTTATATAGGTACATTATAATTCTAGCTGCAACTTAGGATAGTTTTTATCCGACTGCGACAGTTAATAGATTTTCCGAAATATACGACTTCATTTAATTTTTCATTTATTTTTATTGAAATCAAACGCTGCTCCAACTGTCAGCTATAAGAACCGTCAAATTTTCGTCAAAATGGCGGAATTGCTTTGCCTTTCACTTATTAATAATTTAAATCCCGTCTACGATAGACCTTTACGAGACAAATGCTAAAATATAAACCATAAAAAAATATTCGATTCTGATATGAGAACTTATATGCGCAAATGTCGTTTTATGTCGTAATTTCAATAAATGAAATCAACAAATTTGAACAATATAATTAGGTAACACGAATTTGTTTTTTTTGAATGACAATGGCACGCGCTCGGCGCATTCAGCCAAAGTACCTGCGGCGCTACCACGAAAACCGATACTCAATGTTCATATATTTGCATCCCTGTCACTCGAGTATGGTTAGTGCGATAGAGATAGAGATACCCGAATATTTTCGAATTCCGAAGTTCGTGGTTATAGCTCAGGAATCGAAAATATGGTAAATAATCATAATGTATTTTCTCGAAAAAGAATTTAAAATAAATATAGTCAAATGGAGAAAAAAACAAAGAGAGGTTATATAGGTAATGATTAAGTTATAAGAGTCCAAAGTTTTAAGAGGGGGTATGTTCTGTCCCTTTTCCGCAAAACGCACCTTCATATGAAACGATTGTTTTTTACTATGACGCTCGAGTATATTGACGTCACAGTCCCTCATCGTTTTCTCACTCTAACAAGCGACATTAAAACGGATGTAGCTTCATAATTTTTTGAGATATTTGAATGGGAGTTTCATTATCTTCTATCTATTTATACATAATAAATGCCTATGTCCTGACTGACTTATTCACTCAATCACTCACTCACTCACTCATCAACGCACAGCCGAAACTACTAATCTTAGAGAGTTGATTTTTGCACAGTATGTTGCTTTTATAACGTGGGCTAGGGATAAAAAGGGATTTTTGAAAATTCTACCCCTAAGGGGGTAAAATGGGGGTGCAAAGTTTGTATGGGAGAACCTTTTTTTTTTGAGCTATAGACTTAAACTTTGTAGAAAAATTAGTTATTAGAATACAAATGAAACACTTTCAGCGTTTTGGAAAATTCCACCCCTACGGGGGTAAAATAGGGGTGCAAGGTTTGTATGGGGGAAACATTTTTTTTAAATTAGAGACTTAAAACTTTGTAGAAAGATCAGTCATTAGAATACAAATAAAGAACTTTCAGGGTTTTAGAAAATTCTACCCCTAAAGGGGTAAAATAGAGTGCAATATTTGTATGGGAAAAACTACTTTTTTTTAAATAGAGACTTAAAACTTTGTAGAGAAATTATTCATTAGAATACAAATAAAGTACCTAGATTCAGTGTTTTAAAAAAATCTACCCCTAAGGGGGTAAAATAGGGGTGCAAATTTTGTATGGGGGAAACAATATTTTTTTTAAATAGAGACTTAAAACTTTGTAGAAAGATTAGTCATCAGAATACAAATTAAGTACTTTCAGCGTTTTAGAAAATTCTACCCCTAAAAATAGGGGGCTAAAATAGGGGTGCAAAGTTTGTATGTGGGAAACTATTTTTTTTAGCTAGAGTCCTAAAACTTTGTAGAAAGATTATTTAAATACAAAGAAAGTACTTTCAGCGTTTTGGAAAATTTCACCCCTAAGGGGGTAAAATAGGGCGCAAAGTTTGTATGGGAAAAACATTTTTTTTTTAATAGAGACTTAAAATTTTGTCGAAAAATTACTTATTAGAACATGAAAAATACTACATTCGGCGTTTTACAAAAATCATTCCCTAAGGGGGTTAAAAAAGGGTGCAAGGTTTGTATGGGGAACACTTTTTCTGAGCTAGACACTTAAAACTTTGTAGAAAGATTACTTATAAAAATACAAAAAAAAAGACTTTCAGCGTTTTGAAAAAATCTATCCCTAAGGGGGATAAAAAGGGGTGCAAAGTTTTTATCAGGGAAAGTTTATGTTTTTGAGTTAGAGACTTAAAACTTTGTAGAAAGATTACTTATTAAAATACAAAAAAAGAACACAAATCGTTTTAGAAAATTCCACCCCTAATAGGGTTAAAAAGGAGAGCAAGCTTGGGTGGGCAACACTTTTTTTTGAATTAGACTTAAAACTTTGCAAAAAGATTACTTATTAGAATACTAAAAAAGAACTTTCAGCGTTTTAGAAAACTCCATCCCTAAGGGGATCCTTAAGATACTTAAGAAGGGTAGCCAGTGTTGTGTGGGAAAATTTTTTTTTTTTGCTAGACTTAAAACTATTCAAAATGTTACTTATTAAAATTAATAATAAAGTACTATCAGAGTTTTAGAAAATTCCACCCCTAAGGGGATTAAGAAAGCTTTGTATGGGCAACACTTTTTTTGAGCTAGAGACTTAAAAGTTTACGAAAAAAGTTCTTTCAGCGATTAGAAAAATTCAACCTCTAAGGGGGTTTAAAAGGGGGTTCAAATTTAAAATGGCGAGCAATAAAATTTTAAAGTGTGAGTAAGAGATTTTTAACTTCGGTCTTATTCTGTACGTTAAAAGACTACAAAACTGATTTCAGAGTTTTTCCAAATTCATCCCCTAAGAGTGTTAAAATTGGTTCAAAGTTTGAGTATTTCAAGGCATTTTTAAAGTATGAGATTTTTAACTTTGGTTTTAGACTGTTTGTTCACAAACTAGAAAATGAACATCAACTTTTTTTTTAATTATCCCCTAAAAGAGGGTTCAAATTTTGTATTGAGAGAAATCATTTTCTAAGACGTTAAAAAGTTCTACGCGGACGAAGTCGCGGGCAACAGCTAGTATATAATAATAACACACACCGGGGGTTTACACTGGAAAGGAAGATTTTTACGTGGTTTTATTACATTTCCGAGTATCACTCTTTATTTCGAAATAAATGTTAAAAAACCGGCCAAGTGCGAGTCGGACTCGTGCACGAAAGGTTCCGTACCATTATCTATATCTAAAAACGGCAAAAAATCACGTTTGTTGTATAGGAGACCCTGTAGCCTAGTTAGTAACTTGGTAGTGACTCTGCCTACGAAGCTGGAGGTCCCGGGTTCGAATCCCGATAAGGGCATTTATTTGTGTGATGAGTACAAATATTTGTTCCTGAGTCATGGATGTTTTCTATGTATTTAAGTATTTATTTATCTTTACGAGTATAAGTATCTATATCATCGTCGTCTAGTACCCATAGTACAAGCTTTGCTTAGTTTTAGGCAAGGTCGATTTGTGTAAGATTGTAAAAGAATAAGAAAAAAATAAAAACTAAAATAAAAATATGTATTCTGTTTTTTAGTATTTTTTTATAGCGGCAACAGGAATACATCACCTGTGAAAATTTCAAATCTCTATCTATCACAGTTCATAAGATACAGCCTGGTGACAGACGGACAGACAGACAGACAACCTCCAGATACGTCTACTACAATTGTACCAGCTAAAATTAAATATAAATATAGGAATAATTACGAGAATCTATTTAATCATTGTAAGGTGTTAAACGTATTCGACAAGGTGGAACTAGCTATTATAACACAGTACAATAACAATTTAACGAACTTAAAGAAAAAAATAAGACCCAGCAATCTTCGTTACTTACCTAATCAACCTACCTTTGAGGTGAAAAATAGCAATAACGGATATGGGCAGAGGGTATGGAGTTGTATCCTACCTGCAATATTAAATAGATTTTCGGATGAGCTGATACGTAATATTGATGGTAAAACGTGTAGTTAAGGTGGTTCGATTGCCATACAAAACGTTATTTGACATTCGTAGGCTAACGGCGTGATATTTTAAGAAACTTATGTAACAAACTTTCATAAATTGGCTTCCCATTTCCGCTAAATTCCCCCTTTCCTAGAATAAACTTGTATAAACTAGATTAATTTGAGAAATTGGTTTGTCACGTGATATTTTGGGAAAACTAATTTTCTCAAATTAATCTAGTTTATACAAGTTTAATCTAGGAAAGGGGGAATTTGGCGCAAATGGGAAGCCAATCGATGAAAGTTTGTTACATAAGTTTCTTAAAATATCACGCCGTTAGCCTGCGAATGTCAAATAACGCTTTGTATGGCAATCGAACCACCTTAAACACGTTCAATAATCAAAGGACATATGTTAAAAGTAGGCCTCAAACAATAAATTTACTTATCCTATTGTATAAAATAACAAGAATAACATAATATTTAATTAAGACTAACTAGTTATAAGGCAGGCTCCTTAACTCAAAAAATCTTTTAAATTTAAGATTAGTAGTTAAGATTGTAATAACCCTTAAGTAATTTTTTATTGAAATAAACAGTTAAAATTTTTTTTTTTTTAGACAGACAGACATTCAGACAGACGGACATACAGACAGACAGACGGACACGGTCCCGTTTTACTCTTTGAGTGCGGAATCCTAAAAAGTGACATAGGTTTTAGGCTCAGAACATAAAAAAAGGGAGAAATGCTGTACTGCTTAATTTCAACCAAAACCGATGTCCCCAGTTTTCTCCCACCGCAGCGCACAGGCCCACACACACATTGAACCGTGTAAAAACAAAGGCTCGGGCGTTGCCAGTTAGTCTACGGCAACATGCACACAAGGGCTGTGATTGGCTTAAACGCACTACACTAGTGGGGCGACAAACGTTAAAATTATGTTTTATCGACATTGATATTAAAATTAATATTATGTTAATATATTGATGGCTAACAACTTCAACAACATGGTAAGTTTATGTGATGGTATTTAAACTTCTAGCTACATGTTTAAATAACACGGGTTGTTAACTTACCATAAATCGCAAAAGTAAAAAATACTGACGAATACCTACAGAGTAACATAAAGGGCTTTTTATAAGTTCGTGTTCACATACCTTTAAAAGTCTGGTCACATCGATATTTTTGACCTGTACCAGGCCGATCCGACTCGCATTTTGGCGCGGAATAATATATCCATTACTCATATTACGAGATTTAAGGCTAAGGGCGAGTATCCACCAAAGACGTGCGAAGATGTGTTACCATACATTTGACACCTAGGTTTCAAGCAAGCGAGGTGTCAAATATTCGAAAAGTGTGCGGCTCTTATTAAGTGGTTGGAAACATTTTTCTTGAAAATATTACGAACACATTAACTCTTCTCCGTACATGAAACTAGTTAGGACCTCTGCCAGTAGCATCTATCCATTTTTTTAGTACCTACTCGGATTCTTTGGAAAACTGTAATAAGAAACCGAGATTTCTTCTTCAATTATCACATTTCAAATGAAAGTAAAAAATACTCATTTAATAGTACATTATGATACAAGTGTGCTAAGTTGGTCATTACACTCGAGTCGGTTTTTAAGCCTGAGCCGAAGGCGAAGGCTTAATGGAGACGAGAAGTGTAATGACCAATGCTCACGTGTTTCATACGACGTTTTTCAACACATTTGCGAGGAAAAAATAAATAAAATAAAAAATGAAAATGTTAAAAGATATGTAATGAAAAGGCACTAGTGCGATAATGTAATGTAAAAGTCACGGCATGGGTAATATTCTGCATTATTTTGCTAATATTTAAAAAGATATGTAATGAAAAGGCACTAGTGCGATAATGTAATGTAAAAGGCACGGCATGGGTAATATTCTGCATTATCAGTGTAAATACGCTGTAATAAGACCTACTTTACGAGCAGGTGTGTTGAAAAATAAATTATTGGTAATAATATCACATTTTAAGTTGTTCTGGGGCCATTTGCAACTAAATTATATACTTGTATGTACAATTTTAATATGTCTATTTACCGTTCATACTGCAACTTAGTGAAAATCTTGTAAGTAGGTACCGTAAACATTTTATGCCTTTTAATCTTATAAGTATGTTATTAGTTACCTTTAAGATAGGCACCTAACCAAAGCAAGTAATTAAATAAAATAAAACAGCGAAAGTAGTCGAAATAAAATAACTAGTATGATATCGTACTTCTATTTTATCGATTACGCGAAAATTGTAACTGCACTTTGGCACCGCTCTAGTTTGCGACGCCAAGCAGCGGCCGTACCACTAAAAAGTTCAAGCATCGTCCATATCCATAGTGGTTTAATACATTGCGCCGTGGTTTACTGTATTGAACGTTCAATGTACAACACATAGAACAAAAATATGCTTTTTCGTTCGATATGTTAGTTTGATCCCGAGAAATGCGTTGCGTTTATTTGTTAAAAAAATTGTTTTTACTGACTTAAGTGAAAATACTAATACTACCTACATGAATGTGGTGCGTGACTCCACCATTCATGTAGGTTTTAGTTTCATTCCTATTTTTGCATGTAACCACGCTACAATTCGGCATTTGAGTAAACGTGGGGGAACATTTCAGATTCACGGCAAATTGCGACTAACATGCGGTGGGCAGTGACATGCCCATTCTGCCATGTCGCACCGACACGCGCCAAGCCCCCGTTTCATATCTATTCCTTTTTATGATCTGAGGTTTTAGGCTTTTGAATAAAGTCACGCATTAATTAATTGTATTCTAGATAAAAGCTGTGTTGTATAATTTATAATTTTCAGTTCCTTTGGTAAGAAACGGACATAGCAATTTCATGAAGGGCATTATACATTTTTTTCTGTCCATAACAAAAAAAATTTTCTTCAAGAAATGAATACGTAAGTACCCAGTAATTTCCTAGTGGTGGGTCTACTGGTATAATTTCATTACACAATTATATATAAACTAGCTGTTGCCCGCGACTTCGTCTGCGTATAAATGTTTGTTGAAGAAATGAATTAAAAAAAAAACATTGAAATAAATTTTCTACCTAGACTTTTAGAAAACAATCTAAAACCGAAGTTACAAATCTCTTACTTTCAAAATCTCTTGCTCTCTATACAAACTAAGAACCCTCTCTGAACCCTCATAGTAAACAGTCTGAAACCGTAGTTACAAATTTCTTACTTTAAAAATGTCTTGCTCTCTATACAAAGTTCGAACCCCCTTTTAACCTTCTTAGGCGATGAATTAAAAAAACGCTGAAATAAGTTTTGTTGTCTAAACAGGCTAAGATCGCAGTTACAAATATCATACTGTAAAAATTTCTTGCTCTCCATACAAACTTTGAACGCTTTTCAGGGAAAAATTAAAAATAAAACACTCGGTTTTTTTATTGTAATAGGTAAGTATTTTTTCTACAAACTATTTATCTAGTCTCTAGCTAAAAAAAAGTGTTTCCCATACGAACCTTGCACCCCTTTTTAACCCCTTAAGGGGTGAAATTTTCCAAAACGCTGGCAGTAGGTATTTTTTTGTATTTTAATAAGTAGGTACCTACTTAATCTTTCTACAGAGTTTTAAGTTTCTACCTAAAAAAAAATTTCCTACACAAACATTGCACCTCTTTATCCCCCTCTTAGCGGGTGGAAATTTTCAAACCACTGAAAGTAATTTACCTATATATTTGTATTCTAATAAATAATCTTTCTACACAATTTCAAGTATCTAGCTCAAAAAAAAGTTTCCTCCATACAAATTTTCACCTGTTTTAATCACCCTTAGGGGTGGAATTTTCCAAAACGCTGAAAGTTCTTTATTTGTATTGTAATAAGTAATCTTTCAGCAAAGGTTTGTCGCTTGCGATCTTTTTAAAAAGGTATGAGATTCTAGCTCAAAAAATCCCCTTTACCAACATTGTACCCCTTTTTCATACCCTTAGGGGTGGAATTTTCCAAAACGCTGTTTTGTTTTATTTGTATTGTAATAAGTAATCTTTCTACAAGCTTTTAAGCTTCTATCTCAAAAAGAAGTTACGCTCATACAAACTTTGCAACCCTTTTTAACCCCCTAAGAGGCTGAATTTTCCAAAACACTGGCAGTTCTTTATTTGTATTCTAATAAGTAAGCTTTCTACAACGTATTGAGTCTCTTGCTAAAATAATAAAGTTTCTCCCATACAAAATTTGCACCCCTTGTTTACCCCCTTAGGGGCAGAATTTTCCTAAACGTTGAAAGTATTTTATTCGTATTCTAATAAGTAATATTTATACAAAATTTTAAGTTTCTAGCTATAAAAAATAAAGTTTCCCCCATACAAACTTTGCACCCCTATTTGACCCCTTTAGGGGTAGAATTTTCAAAAATCTCTTCTTATCCGTTGCCTACGTTGTAAAAGGTAGTTCTGGTGTAAATATCTACTCTCTAGCCCCAGTAGTTTCGGTTGTGCGTTGATGAGTGTGTGGGTGAGTCAGTCAGGGCATTTATATGTAGGTATAGATAGATAGAAGATGACGAAAATCCCATTCAAATATCTCAAAACCGTTTTAATGTCGCTTGTTAGAGTAAGAAAACGATCGGGGACTGTAACGTCAAGATCCTCGAGCGTCATAGTAAAAAACAATCGTTTCATTTGATGGTGCGTTTTGTGAAAAAGAGACAGAACATAAAACTTTGGAACTTAGTGATTACCTATACATATACCTAACCTCTTGCGTTGATTTTTTCTCTATTATCCTTTTTTCGAGAAAATACATTATGATTATTTTATTTAGTGTCTACCTACAGCCGGGCCCGCTGCACCAATGTTTTCCATGTTTTTAAACATCTAACATGTTTTCAGTCAGGTTCGGCAAACAAAAGGGTTTTGTTTTGATTGGCAAAACATGTTTGACGTTTAAAAACAAGTAAACATGGCGCAGCGGACGCGGCTTACGGGGTGTAGTTTCGATTCCTGAGCTATAACCACGAACTTCGGAATTCGAAAATATTCGGGTATCTCTATCTCTATCGCACTAACAATACTCGAGTGACAGGGATGCAGTTATACGAATTTCGACTTTCGGTTTTCGTGGTAGCGCCGTAGGCACTTTGGCAGAATGCGCAAAGAACGCGTGCCATTGCCTTTCAAAAAAAACAAATTCGTGTTAATTATATTGTTCAAATTTGTTAATACATTTTTTGAAATTACGCCATAATGCGACATTTGCGCGTATAAGTTCTCATATCACAATCGAATATTTTTTTATGGTTTAACTTTTGGCAAGTGTATCGTAAAGGTCTATCGTAGACTGGATTTAAATTATTAATAAGTGAAAGGCAAAGCAATTCCGCCATTTTGACGAAAATTTGACGTTTTGCTGACAGTTGGAGCAACGTTTGATTTCAATAAAAATAAATGAAAAATTAAATGAAGTCGTATATTTCGGAAAATTAATTAATTGTCGCAGTCGAATAAAAACAAATGTCATATCGTCAAATTGTGACTGAATCAAATTTGCCTGATTCGGAACGCAACCTGAGTGGTTGAGCGAATTATTCCACTTGCATCAGTTTTCATTTACGTCGGAACATGATTGTTTTTTTTTGTTATTCAGGTATTTTATTCCATTTATTTCGGCATCCAGTAGTGTCGACCTCCTATTTCTGGGCGCTTTGACCTTCGGGCAACTGAAGATACCTAACTAACCTAACCTACCTATTCTTTGTGTACAGTCGCCATCACATACATCGGGGCAAACAAGCACGTCACAAACATCGGAACACACCTCTATTGTCAAGGCATTAGGGTGCATGTGCCGATATTTTTGAACACCTATAGTGTACCTATGTATGTGATGGCGACTGTACGTTCCGTAGCAAGCCGCTTTGATCTCAGTTCACAATTTGACGATTCGACATTGATAGTTTATAAACTAACGAAAAATAATGCGTTAAATTGTGAACGGTTGTGACAGTTCACAATTTTTCGTCAGTTTATAATATCGCGAGTTAGATTATAAACTGACAGTGTTTACAATCTAACGGTGATATATATACAAGCTCCCATAACAGACATGATTTTTTGCCGTTTTTATAGATGGTGGTACGGAACCCTTCGTGCGCGAGTCCGACTCGCACTTGGCCGGTTTATTATTACAAGTTTTCTATTAACTTGCAATGTACCTCGTCTCGTCGTTATGTAAGTACCTAACTAACGGCCGTATTCATAAATGTTTTTTTTTTCGTTTATCTATCCAATATACTTATAAACTATTTACAAATTATTCGAACAGCGAACGAAAACCGCGTGCGGTTTATCTGTCGCCATTGAAGCTCGTTTACAATCGTAGTTAAAAGGAGGGTAGTTTTACTATATGGTTATTACATAATTTGTGCACCGCTCGGGCGCGCATCGGTGGTAGGCAAGTACATATTTTTTGTAATAATTTTTATTTTGTGAGAATTATGAATCAGTTTCTAGAAAACATCATTTGGCCATTCTATACTTATAATACCCCTCTTTTTCCGTCGGGAATATAAAATAACTGAAACACTTTTTTCACGAATTAAAAAAAAAAAAAAATTGATTTAATTCAGGCAAAAACACGTAAACATTAAGAATAATAATTGACAAATTTATGATTAGGAAATAATAAAAATAATAAAGCTACATAAATAATTAATATTACATACTTATTTGCGACACTGGGCAAAGATCATCACTTTATTTGGCCAGTGTTTTGTCATCGGGCAGTCCAGGCGCTCAGCAAACATACTCATATATTTTAACGCCATTTTAGTTAAAATATTATTTTAACTAAAATGGCGTTAAAATTCGTTTTATAAGTTTGACGTGTCTGTGTGTCTGTCTGTATGTGTGTGTGTCTGTCAGTGGCATTGTAGCTCCTAAACGAATGGACCGATTTGAATGCGGGTGTTTTTATCCGAAAGCTGACGTGATCGAAATGGTTCTTAGCTACGTTTCAACATAATCGGTTCAGCCGTTTTTGAGATATTGAACATTTCCAAGTTGTAGTTATTGAGTACATCTATTATTTGTTTTTGTATGAACTAATACTAGAGCTCAATATGTATTTTTGATTAAAATGATCATTGTAATTGTGAACGTTGGTTCGGCAGCGGCCTGTCACAAACAGTCGGCTAGGTGAGGGGGCGCCTTTCGCTGAATACAATGATTCGGTACCTTATACGAGAGCTTGTTATTAAGGGCAATGCAATCAAATTGATTGTTACAGATGCCGTACAATACCATTTGTCTCTAACAACATGCACCTGGAACGTAATTCTATTAGTTTATACTTATTACCGTGGGCCTAGATTGATTTGTGTAAAATTGTCCCGTAATATTTATTTATTATTATTATTTGTATGTTTTTTCCATATCTCGGGACCATGGGGTCCCGGACTTTTGGAAGAAGACTTTTGAAGCGTGGGGCCGAAGCCAACAGCACAGAGGCCCTTTAAAACAAAAATAATCTAAAGCGAGGGATACACATGGCGGGTACCATTTCCGACCGCACAACATGATACAACCGGTTATGGTCCCCGCCAGGTGCAAAGACTATTGCAGTGCAGCACTGTGACTGCGATGGAAACTAAGGTCATGGGTTATTGGGTTGAATGGTGGACTGGAACATGGGTTATGGGAGGAGACTAGCAGACGGGGTGCTAGGTCGGGTAACCTCCTCGAGTGTCTGGATTCTACCGATTCCTCTTGATTCGGTTGATCCGCAGGAATGGGTAGTGTCTTGGCCGGTGCGCCCTGGAGACAACGGCAAGTGATAATTTAGTGAACCCTAAGTTATCGCTTGCTGGTGTTACCAATAACCCGACACGGGGGGGTCGGGGGGTTCCGCCCAGGGAATCGCAAGATTCCCCAGGTGCGGCTTGAGGGAGAGGCCATTGCCGTTTGCCTCTATAATAAATAACGGACCCGGAACCCTGACAAATCCTCTGCTATCAGAGGATTCATGTTAGGCGCGGGGGCTGCGACTGCCAGGCCGGGGCCGAGTTGTGGCTGCGAGGGAGAAAACCTCTATAAAAAGTTACAAGGGGACCTGAGAGG
Source organism: Epinotia brunnichana (assembly GCA_963854355.1). Classification (NCBI taxonomy): domain Eukaryota; kingdom Metazoa; phylum Arthropoda; class Insecta; order Lepidoptera; family Tortricidae; genus Epinotia; species Epinotia brunnichana. The sequence goes on along the minus strand of OY977935.1, from coordinate 30,767,269 downwards.
GTGAATCCGAGGTCTATCACCCTCTCCCGGCGTAGAGGTCCTTTGGTCGGGTCGGGAAGCGTGTGGTGTCGCCCTGCACGCTTACGACTGGAGGGGGGGCTTTTGCCTCAGTAGTGAGGGCAGCTGCGGCTGTTGCCGAGGGGCGTCGTGGTGAAATGTTCGCGATCCCATGACGCCCCTACTACACGGCAGAGAGGGCATACCTTGGTGGTTTTAGACGGTAGTCCGGGGGGTTCCCGGGAGCCCGTCATACCCATCCTAGTACCTCGGCTAGGTGGGATGCGTAAAGGCATTTCCCCAAGTAAAAAAAAAAATAAAAAAAAAAATAAAAAAAAAAAAGGAGACTAGCGGACACCTGCCGTGACAATCAGTCTCAAAATTGTAAAAAAGCAGGCGGTGACTCGCCAACTCGCTAAGTGGGCCGCACAAAACAGTCGCACGCACAGTGCGACAATGGAGCAACACGTCTGAGCGGCTGTGAGGTTGTCGAGAGGTGAGTCTGCGGTGCGCCAGATCCCGGTAATCCGTTCAAGGGCCGCCGGCGTTATGACATTTTACACTTCCAACCTGGAGCATAGGTTCCGTTCTTGCGACTCCACTCAGGCCGGCCGGTTAAGGCAAGCACAGAGGCGAGGGCCAGATCACTCAGGCCCTCTGGAGGTTAGGGGTCCGCGGTGTCGCCACTCACCGTCAGCTCGCCACAAGCTGCCCCCGCGGGCTTATTATTATTATTATTATGTAATAATTGCTGGTATGGTAACCTGTTACGATAGCATCTGAAGTTCATGGTATTTAAAATCTTCTTTTGTACATTTTCAAGGATGTCAGAGTATTTCTTGTAATAGGGATTCCAAACTGCAACTGCGTGTTCTAGTTGGGGACGAATTAGGTAAAGATTTGTATAATTGTAAGTAAGTAGGTACTTGGTCGTCGTAATTCTAAATACTACTTAAATTATGTTTTATCAAGGAAAAATGTTTGTCCAGTATTCCAAATGTAAGTTTTTATGCTCAATAGAAATAGCAATACCCTAAATTGTTTTAATCGAATTGGGGCAATTTTGACCAATACAATTATATCTAAAAAATATGTGGAATCTCGATATAGTCGAAATTATTAGAGATCTGACTGTGATGCTGACGATTTCTCGAATTACCTACCAATTTCGGCTCGAGATTGCATCCCCTAAACGTGAGTTTAGCTGAAACTAACAACATGGTGATTTGACCCTGTTCAAATGCATAAAAAAGCGATGGACAGAGTACTGCGCGAAGGCCAAAGTTACCCTCCAAAATTAAAGTAACGCGCGTTTCTCGTCCTACCCTTTTCTATATTATAAATAATGAATTAGAACATTATTATAAGCTACTATGATTGCATTGATGTAGAGAGTACTAAATACCAACACGATGTTTTAAAAAAAAAGTATTTCTATTTTTGTGTAGGGGAGACTGGGGTCAATAGGAACGCGGGTCATTTGAAACAAGCTTAATAATTCCTAAACTATTAGTGGTATCGGCGGTAATCTATAAGTATAGATCTTAAAGTTGATTTTATACTATCTTATTCGTACCCAGAGGCTTCCGATTTTTTTCTACATAATTTAATATTTACAAAGAAGTTGCCGGGGCAGTTGAAACAAATAAATTGGGTATATTCACATTTTGCTATATTGATTCACGAATTTAATTTCACCCAGTATATTTATACTCTTACTAGTCTAGTTAGACCGATATTGCATTTATAAAAGCGGTAAATTACAAACATTTTACGAGTCAAATATACAGGCTGTATGGAAGATCGTCTGCCAAAAGACGTAGGTAGGTCAGGGTCAATTGCACCACATTTTGGGCCAATTAACACTCGTCCTGCCCACTTTGTTTTTTTATTATGGTGTTATGCATTCAGCCCATGTAACTGGCTAGACCTACTAACCGAATAAAACTAAAATTTTAGACAGAAACCATTTTTTTCCGGATAGTTGTTAGTGATAAGATATGTATACCATACCACATATCTTATCACTAACAACTAACCGTTAGAATAGTCGTGAACTGAAGATTTTTTTATTCTTCTGAGGAGTTTCAACTTTTTTTTTATGGAGACATAAAGTTGAGTTTCATGATTTTTATTTTCTGTCATTCACACTTTGTTTGCTCATAACTTTTTTAAATATTTCCTATCAAAATCAAAATTAGATTTGTATAGGTTACGCACACCTATTTACATTAGAGATTAAAAAAATACAAATATTTTTATACAGTAACATGGAAAACTTTTGGCAAATGCCGAGATAAAATAACAATAAAATAATAAAAATACACCGTGGGACAAGTGGTAATTGGCCCAAAATATGTTGCAAGGGACGTTACCTACCCACCCGAGTCTTTTGGAAGACGGTCTGCCATTCACCCTGTATATTTTCTGTTTCGATTAATTTAAACTAGTAAAATAATACCTAAATTTTCGAAGAAAAGAACAACACTTACCTAGGTTCTTTATCGTTAACAATGTATTTTAACTATTACGGTAAGATACGTTTCTATCAAACATTTTCGATTTTAGTACAAGATTTTGTTGGCGACTGTGCTTTTTTGCACAGTCATCAACTAATCGTTGAGAGGTTCCAATTAGCCCAAACATGGCGTATTTATCTTGTGTAGTTTGGGAGTTGATATGGCCACCTACTGTCTCCACCATTAGATCAGCTCGGCGATGCCAAAATATTGCATGGCCCCGAACTCACTTGAGTAGGTATAATAAAATCAGCACAATCGGATCGGATTTGGCTGAAAATTCAGTTGCATGATAAATATGTCCAGCACATTAGTAATACAACTAACGAACGAATTAACGAGGCACGTTAATAATATTACCTAAGCTTGTATCTATCGGTCAAACTTAAGGATCTAATGCCCCTCTTGGATGTAGGGGTGACGTGTTTGAATAGGTATTTGATATGTTTGTGTTAGACAATTTAAATATTTAATGTCTATTCCAACACGTCACCACTACATACAAGAAGGGCTTCACTGAAGTTTTTACCTATACATACTGCGACAGCGTGAACACGTCACGTTATTCTAATAACAATAGGATAGGTTACTTTTAGTAAGCTTAGAAATGGAGGTAGGTACACTCTTACTAAAAGCAGTCTATTGTTTTCCACAGGAATAACAAGCGAGTTTGTACTACAAACTTTGTACGTTAAGGGGCTTCATCCAAGCGCTAATTGACTAGTTTTGATGAGTTTTGAGTTGATATTCCTCCGTCATAACAATAGATATAAATATTTATGGCACAAACGTTAATCGGTTCTTCAATCCTTTATCTACTTTTGGACGAGAGTTTTTAGAAAAAAATGTATTCATATTTTTTTATGATTTATTCAAAGATGGTACAAAAAAGCACTGTTTTCGATATTAGTATGTTGTTTATGCACTTTTATATATGAAATTTACATGTAACTATTCCTTATTGACGTCTCTACTAGCCCACGAGAGATTTAAATATTTAACTCATTTTCACAAAAGTTACGTCCAAAAAACTGGTTTTTTGGCCTAAAACTGCTAAAGTTTGGTGCCATTTATATGTCGAAAACGATGAGTTTTGAAGTAAATATGGGACACTATTTCGGTAAACCTCGTTGTGGCTCGGTAAGCCACAAAAAACGCGAAAAAACGGACAGTAACAGATCGAAGGTCATTGGGAGCTGTAAGCCCCTTAATATACATTATAAATATTCAGTATTTTCCAGAGCGTCAAGGGTATGTAAGGTCATGGTAATTGAAACTTGAGATTTTATGACACGTACATTATGTCACACGAGACGCCCTATTGTTTTCATATACCAAAACTGTCAGTAAAAAAACTGACAGTTCATATAAACAACAGACATTTGATGTGAAATTACGGTTAAAGGGGGAGACCGGGCAGTGCGCAGCGTGGGTGCAGCGATCATAATATTGCCTAATGGACTTTAGAGCATGTATATTGTAGGACACGGGGCGCCTAAACGCAGTCTATCATTTAATTAGGTACACAAAATATTACTACAAAAATTGTCAAGAAGATATGGGTTCAGGGATACAAACAAGCCTATATTATTTAATCCCACCAAAAACAGAAATGTGAAAATGGGAGCCAAGTTCAATAGGTACTAAGAATATCTGTGGTTGTCAACTTCGCCGACAAAGGAATTGAGATCAAAATAGGTGCCAAGTTCAGTAGATAATCCTAAAATAAAATGTATTCTTAAGAACGTGCAATTACTTCTTTTTACAAGCTTTATATTAACTTGCACTGTTCGTATGTATGTACGAGTAAGTATGTAAGTTGTCCGTCAAAATTTGCAATCCATTTTTCAGTCATTTCCCGTTATCCAATTGAGCTGAAAGTTTGCAAGCATATATAATAATAATATAATATTGCATTGTCATGCGATATCGCATGACAATGCAATATTATGATGACTTGGAGCTGATCTGATGCTGGAGCTGGAAGGTGGCCATAGGAACTCCGCAATAAAACGACCAACCCCATCGAGTTTGGGCTCGTTAGAATCGTCTCAATGGGTACTTGATGATGGTATGCAGAAAAGTACAGTCGGCAGTAAAAGCTTGTACCAAAAATTACATTTTTGACAGAAACTTTTTTAGGATATCATTTAGGATATTTACACAAAGCAGATACTTAGTTTAAATTGATGCTCAAGATTTGACTTGGCTAGTTTTTACATACAAGATATTTGATATTTGGCTAATCAACTTATCATCTTAACGTAAGTAACTGTTTATTTATATCCCTTCAGCTGTGGTTACCCCTCTGCGGGCTTCACATTTTTCCTGCAGGTCTGTGGAGACCCCTCAGCGGGCCGCAACAGCTGTTCTTACTTTCTGAGAGAAATAACAGCTAATCGTGTATCTATCTCGTTTTAATCCGTTGAAACGTACAGCCAATGAAGCAAGACAGCTAGCAATCTATAATTTCAATGGCCAATGGAGGAAAAAAATAATTTGGTCGTTAGTCTAAAACTGCCACTGGCGCGTTTGACACGGTCGATGTTCGCGAGTGAACATTTGTGGGTTTAGTGCTGAGTTTTAGTGCCAGAAAGGAAACAATTCTGAACATGTAATAAGTAATCTAACGTACTTCATTAAAAAAATAAAGTTCGTGCTGGTTTCTGGAAAATAGTAATTTCGATATAATTAATCTTGTAGGGAACACACGCTTTGCGTTGTTGGTTTTTTGAGCACAATTTTGCTCTTGTCTTAAAATAAAAAACTAAAATGTAAAGCTGAAATACTAGATATCATTTGTGTTGTACATTTTATCAGTTTGGTAATATATAGCAGTTAAACATGGTGCTCGAACGGCTTGTTCAAATGGCATGTTTAAAAAATAAAATAGGCGGCAAATTACACAATTGTTTAATTGATTACCTTGTATTTATTTTAATTTTAATATTTCCTCACATCGTTTGAGAAAATCACTATACAATCATCGACCAGAACAGGGATTGCTGGACTCGTTGTATCTACACCAAACTAGTCCAGCAATCGCTTACATCACGGCCTCTGCAGTAATGTACCATCTATTGAATGCCTTACCTGTTATTTAAATGGCTGTTTCAATTCCAAATACTTCCGAGAGATAATCCACTCACAATTGTTATTTTCCCTGGGGCCTCGATAATATGATGAATCTAACTTGATTAAAAACTGGGGCATGCAGTTTAATTATTTAAAATGTCACCAACGCACCGGTGTCAGCTGACTGTAACGATATTATTATTCAGCTTGTAATAAATAAATAAAATGATGAAATTGTAAAGATATTTATATATATCAATATCATATTCAACTTAAAATGTATTTAAACAAAATATTTATTAAAAACATTAGGTAGGTATGGATGTATGGATACATGTTAGCTATAAGATTATATTGCCGTGCCCTAACAGGGATCATGTATTGGATGCTGCCTAATGTATTGATAACACCTTTGTTAACAACATGATGCAATAAATAAATGAAATAAATAAATATTTGAGAAAAATCTTACGACGATATATTTAATAGATATAAATACATAGTCTAAGACTCATTAACAAAAATCCATGCTAATCACACACATATTTGCCCTTACCGGGATTCAAACCTTCAGCTTCGTAGACAGGGTCACTCACTACCCACTAGGCTGAAACCACAGATGTATGAATATAAGGAGATCGGCCGATTTGTATAGAGTACGCCTGTCGCAAGTTCATTAACCCACACAACGCCCAAGTAATTGACAAGACAAAGCACGCACACATCTAAAACACACACACTTGTATACCTACGCGCTAACAGCTGCGACACGGCCGCCGCCGGCTTGTTCTCTCTTTAGTATTCTATGACCTGAAGCTAAAACGGTGGTCAAACACACGCAGCATTTACTTGGCTTATTTAATTAAAATAATTTTATTTAAAGACTGACTTTTAACTTATAAAACGTTGAAAAAAGTTTATACAGAGGACGCTTATCTCGGGCAATAATCGAATCGTATTCTTAATGCTCACGGACTGTAGATTGATTATATATATTTTTTTTATACCACGTCGGTGGCAAACAAGCTTACTGTCCTGATGGTAAGTGGTTACCGTAGCCTATGGACGTTAACAACTCCAGGGGTGTTACATGCGCGTTGCCGACCCTTTAAGAATTTATACATTCCCTTGGGAAAACCTCGGCAGGGAGCACATTTCACAACCGGAGCGTCCGAGGGAGGAAATTTCTCTGAAACCGTACGGTACCTACGCGACCATTAATGCCCTGCCGATGACGAGTGGTGCGGTGGTGAAAAGCAGCCTTAGGCATCATGTCGAACATTTCTTCAGAGCTATTAACATTACCGTTATTTATTGTAAATTAATTTAAAATTAACGTAAATGGATTAACAATGGCCTGAAAGTAAATAAATCGATCGAATTTGATAACGATCATAACAAAGCCCTCAAAGGGCCGGTAACAGTCCGGTAACAGGTGACAGAGGGGTGCCCTGCCCACATCGCACCTCGTTACGTCATCGTCGCTGCGTACTCATACTAATCGTTGCCTTGCAGCCTTTATTTGTATCGTGTTTAGATCGTGTTTTTATGGGATTTTTCTTTAACTGATGATACGATTATAATTTAAACTAGAAGTATATTTAATGGAAATATTCAGAAGCTTACTTAATCTGGTTCATAACATATGGTTGCTGTGATAATTGCAGTCGTTTGCAAGTGGTAATTTTGAATGAAAGTAGATAAGCGAGTCACTTGTGACAGTTGTGAAGTCACGTCAGTTTATTTTATTGTATTGTGTTGACATTAATAAATATTCTATATCAAAAAAACATTAATCTACGGTTATGAACCGAGGAGGTAACGTTTATATAGAAAAATGACCAGTGGTATTTCCTCTTAAAATTTAAATTCACCTCTTTCCTAGCCTCTGGCAAGAAAGCTGCATAAGTTTCATTTTTATTAAATTTTTCTTTAAACTGCATATTTCATGTTAAACTGGGTCAGAATTGTATGGCGTCTATCACATGTCGAATCAGCGCCGATACACGTGATGAAACACAATAGGTTTGGAAGTCTGTGGTCATATGGTAACTAAAGAGGCTATGTAACACGCAAGCTCTGCAACTGCTCATCGAATTAAAAAAATGATTTCACCTGTGGGATTGCCAAAGGCTATATTTATCCCGTGCCTCCCTCCGCCTGCGTTCTTTTTCAATACGCTTGCGCGAGCAGCTAGTAATTTTATAATATACTTACCTACTTATTTAATATTAGTACATTATGATACAAGTGAGGTATGTTGATCATTACATCAGAGGCGGAATTGTCACGCGAACCGCAGGTGAGCGTGATAATAGAGCCGAGGATGTAATTATCAAAGCTCACGCGTGTCATACGACGTTTTTCAACACATTTGCGAGGAAAAAATCCTTTTCATAAAATGAACATGTTACAGGCTCCTAAGTTGTTTCCTTTAGTTATTGATGACAACAGGTTTTTACTCACATATTTGTACATCTCCAAGAATGTACAGTGGTGTCAATTCTATTTATCACTTTTCTATTCACTACGAGTCAACATTTTTAACAATAACCAAACACGCATCATCAATGTTTACAAATATTTGTGAAATTACCTATAATGGCGCGCAACTATTTTTTTTCGTGAAGTTCGCGCAGTGCGCCCGCAGCGAGGCTTAGATGGAATCTCTAAACAGCCAATACAAAATAAAATAAATATTTTCTTATTCAATATAAATTCATGTAAAATGTTATCAAAAGTAAATAGTTTTACTAAATGAAACGTTTCTATATCATATCCAACAAGAAATAATCAATTAATCCACAAGAAGGATTTCATTTGTTTAGTCGAGTAAGAATCCATTTGCCGAGAATTAAAAACAAACCTGTATAACCCGGTCAATTTAAGAATGCGCCGAGTCCATACATACACCTTGCTGCAAGGTGCCAACGTGTCTTAATCGGGATATAAACATAACTACACGAGTGTCGTAATGTTATTAAACACGCGTGTTTAATACCCAGGATTATGAGCCCAAAAGCGGCACAATAAGAGGCACGTTACGAGCAAATGTGTTGAAAACAATTTAATAAGACGTAGGCATGCATTTACAGTATGTGGTTAAATGCATACCTAAGTCTTGTACTTGCACAGTAGGGGTGATTTCGCATGTTTGTAGTAACAGTGTAGTTTAAAGACCGAAGAGTAGCAAATTATCATAACAAAGTGGAAATTCAGACTATGAGCATAACAATTTATGGAAGAAAACTCGACTTCGATATAGGTAGTACTCCGCCATACCAGATACATGCACATTTCCCCACTTTCGACTTCACCCCATAAACTACTTTACGGGAACGTATGCATTGGTTATAGGTACCTACTAGAGAACTTACAAAAGATACTCAAATCGGAATAAGCTACGTTCAGATTTTAGTTAGGTACCTAAACTAAATGAATAACTTATATTTTTTTGAAAGTTCCGCGAGAATATCACTTTTAGTTTTACAACAGTAGTTTTTTTTATTAGGTACACAATCTTTAGTGTCTCGCTAGAAATGCAACCGTTTAGATTGTTAATGAAATATTGAAGAATAACCATTTCTTTTACACTGACTTGTTTAAGACTTTTAGCGCTTCAAAAACCAACTTTTGCATAAGTATCCACTCGTCTTAAGGTGACGCCTTTAAATAAAGGTAACTGAGTAGCCTAGCTTACCTAAGCGCAGCAGCAGCTTACTTATATAAATCTACGCCGAACAATTTATTTTTCTTTTGCTGACCTTTTCGACGAGAAGCTTTATAAGCTTATACGCTGGCGGGATGTACAATAGAAAAACACTTACCTCTGAATGCTCCGGTATTAAAGGTTTCCTTCTCAAGCTGGAGTCGTATCTCGGTGGCGGCGCTGGGTCCTCGCCAGACACGGCGCGCTGGTAGGAGAGCCGCCGGCCCTTGGAATCTAGCCTCGGCTCATGCAGCGAGTTCTCAGGGATACTCAAGAAGTCCTGGTAAGAGTGGGCCGCGTATATCTCCCTGTTCCTCTCGTCTTGAGTCAACCGCCGTAGGTAGTTGGTCAAACCTTCACTAGCTACCCATGTTACTCTGAAAATAGCAGCCTAGTCAGAAATATGCAACAGTAGGTAAGGTACTTCCTAATAAATATAAGGGGACACTCTTACACAAATCGAACTAGCCCCATAGTAAACACAATAACACTTGTTTTATTATGGGTACTAGATGAGCAATTAAATAAATTACTTATTTAATGAAAGAAATATTACTTGCTCATTCATCACACAAGGATTTGCCCTTTCGCACCCAGGACCGCCAGCTACGTAGGCAAGGTTACCAAATCGCACTAGGCTTACCGATCGTCACTAATAAGAGGAACGTAGGTATATCTTTTACATTCAGACATTACTTGTTCGATAGATAAGTTGCAAACCGGCAGGCTTCACGCCATTGTACCGAATTTAATAACAATAACAAGCGCCTTATAAAAGAATCTTAAAGGAGTATTTCAATTCAATGTGACAATATACAAATTCAGAGACAGAATCGATAATTTAGATCTTGGTAGGTCAGGCACATAATGAATGATTATTTAAAAGTCAAAGGGATAGTCATCGAATCTAATATAGATTAGACATTATGGGCTTGTGACCTTAAATTTGTTTACGATGCCATTCGAACCAGTTTTTGTAGATGAACAAATGTTTGTATTGAAGTAACTACATTTAAAGGGCATTAATACCCAAAAAATCGAGTTAAAGACGGGCCTCGCTGACAGCAGCCGAAACGCTTCATACTGATTGGCTTTAAAGTATGACGTCACACCGTGCAATTTGTACTAACCGTTGCATGGAAAATGAAGTTAATTGCTGTTTTGGTCGCGAAATATTGCGTTTAGGTCCATAGTTGTCATACAAATTTGTTTCTATAAAAGCGTAAGAATTCTATTGATATTTTTAAATTTACTCTTAGACAATAAATAAAAAAAACTTTCAAGGTTTATATCTTTTTATGATTTAAATTATATTTAGTAATGTATTCTTTATAACAATCATTTGATGGTTTACTATCCATTTAGCAACACGACTTTATCAATTTTAACACCACGCAACAAGCCTATTGTAATCACTAATCAGCGTAGGGTGGGCTATGCTCACATCACACGTCAGCGCTATCCGCTCGGTTATATGCCAACTGCAATTAGTTAGATGAAATTAGAGACGCACTAGGAATCATAACTTGAGCTTTGGTCTCGTAACAACTATATAAGCAAATATACAAACGTATTACTAGTGTATCATAGCGGTCAAACACAATAAGTGGCTGTCAAATTTTGAACCAGTCCTTAGTTCACATTATAAAATTGTTATCGAGCTCGTACGAAGTTGAGGGATGTATGTCAAACATGAAAATAGCGGTCCAGCACGCGGATAGTAGAAGTAGCAGCCGCTGTCAGCATCGAGGGATCCCCGTAAGCGGTCTCGACACGGGTTTCACTAAACTGGTATACATATTTATAAACGTGGTAGTCGTACCTGTTAGACCGAGATGTCTTCAGACGCCGCTGCCCACACGCAGAGTCTAGTCCCGAGCTCATAGAAATTGCTCGAGAATTCAAGAGGGAATCCTGGTTATACGCTCCATTACTGCCTGAAAATAAGGTTTTCATTAGTGATTGGCAACACGTGTATAACAAAGAGAAAGTTTTGGGTTTGGGGTACCTATTTAAGAAAGTTAAAATAATTCATTTATGCGGTATTGTTAAGTGCAGCATCGTCTTCGCGTAACGAAGTACAAACAGTATAATTTCGTTTGGTTACAGCGCAAGGGCTGATCTTCCTTCTCGCCACCAGTTAGCACTCTAGGGTTAGGGCACAAATGACTCCGTGGAAGAGGGTGCTCTAATTCGGTTTGTAAGATGTTTTTGACAAAAGAGCTATACCTACCTACTCAAATAAATACACCACCATCTTCGTTTGTTTCACTAAATATGCGCCTTGAACTGACATGCTGTTCGGATGTAACATGAACTCTTGCTACTGTATTGCTACAACCAAGTATCATAATACCCTATTACATATTTTGACTTAATCTGAAATTGTCTTCGTTTCATAATGAAAAAAATCCCAAAAACCCTTATTTTCAAAACAATAAAATTTCATAACGACGGAACGTTCACTCAGATCTGATATCTAAAATGACTGATTAAATGACTCATTAGTAATAAGATGTATTCCTTCAAATATCGAATTATTATTAAGACTAAAGGTGAAAATGACTTACTTTTATAATTACCAAAATACAAACTACTATTGGTTGAATGTTCTAAAGATCATAAGTTTCTGTCTAATATTTAAATTTTGGTACAAGCTTTTATAATTGCGGACTGTACTTTTCTGTATACTGCCATCAACTACTAATTGATACGATTCTAACGAGCCCAAACTCAACGGGGTTACGTGTGTTAAGTACTGAATTACCATGGCCACCTTCTGTCGAGCTCGATGGTACCATAATATTGAATTGTCATCCAAACTATATCTTAACCCAAATTTTCAGCTCAATCGGTTGAAGATATCTGCTTCAAAATTGAGTCGCCAGATTCCACCCGAACAAACATAGTTACATACCTACCACACCACATACTCACATAGTTAGGTACCTACATACATTGCAAGTTAATAGAAAGCTTGTAAAAATGACATTGGTTACAAACAAAAACTAAACACAATAATTACTTTAAAAACAAAGTTTAAACCGACTTCAATTCAGTACTTCGCCAAGCCACATAGGTACATGAACATTTCCAAATTTCTTTTCCAATTTACCACATGCACTGCTTTCAGAGAGCAAATGCGTTGATTATTACAGAAAAAACCCAAGTCGCTATCTGTGGGCTGATAATATTTGAGGAGTTCCGTCGATTCCTAAAGGATCTGAGAATTACCACTTCATGAGTTGCTACTTCAACGGAATCATGTCAGAATCTTTGACGAACTTTACACCTTTGAGGAGTTCCATAAGTCATCTGTGGTCTTCAGTATCAGTTCCACTTCACCAAAATTGCGATTTCCGAAGGTAAACACACGAATTATAATAGAAAATACCGAAATCACTACATGCGTGCCTATAAAATTTGAGGGTTGCCCTCAATTTCCCTGGGATCCCATCATCAGATCCTGATTTAGTGACAATTATAATATGTGGATAGATAAAGTAGTGTATGTAACTGTACATAATTAGGCATTAGAACACTCGTGTGATGCCTTTCATTATGTAATTGTTAGGAATTGTTAACACATGTTACAGTGGGACAACCTCGGAAGTATATTCTTTCCAATAAAAAAAGAATTTTGGAAATCGGTCCACTATTGACGGAGAAATCGGCGAACATACATAAAAAAAAACATACATACAGTGGAACATTTATAACCTCCTCCTTTTTTGAAGTCGGTTAAAAATACTTTTCCGACTCGCACACCGAGTTTTCTGTGCTGCATCACAATATAGCATGCACAAATATACCACACAACATAATATTTGTGTTATTGGACTAAAGCTCGGGCGCTTGGTGTTGGTTGATGTGGTATTAAATAAAAAAATCTTGTAATTTAATCGATGATGTGTTTAAGGGGACGTAGGTTCGTGGTCTTCTCTCCCTCTCACTGAGCATAAGCGTGAGCGAGATGGAAGTGCGTGTTTGGAAGCGCGGATATCATGTTTTTTAAATTTATTTCTTTGTGCGTTTTAATAAATAAAAAAGTAATAGCTGATTTCCTTCAAACATGACATTGCCGATTTTAAGAACCAATTGTTATAATATGTTTAGCTGTTGTCCATAATTTAGAATTTTTTTAAGTGTATTTTAGACCTATGTTCATGATTTTTTTCTATCGAGCGAAAGTCAAAAACTCAGGATTCGAATAGCTGATTTCCCTAGAGAAAGGCCTCAAGATTGCTAATTAAATTTAGGGCAGCCGTATTACAATCCAAACAAGAGCTACGATTTTTTAAAAATCCGTTTTTGGAGCTCACGTCGCCTTAAGCAATTGAGAAACAGGAATTTCAAAATTTGCATAACTGTTTTATGGTGAATTTTAGCTATTTTGAGAATTCAATATTTTAAAATTATGACAAATTGGTTAAAAGATTATTTGACTTTTAGACATTTTGGGACAAAGTAGAAATGAAATCCAGTCAAACCAAAATGATATCAGTTTGAAACACAGTCATATCAGGAGTTTGGCGTTTTAAGAAGAAGGTGTAAGTTCAAGTTTTAGGCATTTTGACACAAATATGTTTTGGGATTATGATGTATAAACAGGGTATTATGATAAGTAAGTACTTAATTACTTGGTTGTGGCGAAACGGTAAGGCACTCGTAGGTGTAATAATCCCTGAAAACAATCTGATTTACATCAATGACAAAATCCAGGATAGTACCTACAACAGTTGAACGTATTTGTACTCGATGCCAATTACTGTGCTGCGGGCTGGTATTATCCAAAACTCAACACGCTATTATTCGCAACTCAACGGTATTATCCACAACTCAACGGTATTATTCGCAACTCAACTTTGATGTTATCTGACCCCCGCTTACCTAACGCATTCATTGGGGAAAAGTGGTAAGACGATCAGTTTTTAAGTACTGAAGTGATCCAGAATCACCCGCGGGGTCGAGTAAGGAGTCTCGCGAGTGGACGATACGTATGGATACGTATATCAAAGTGCCCCCTTTAGTGTCTCAAAGTGCCCCCAGTCTTCCATACTGAAAAAATGGTGTATGAATGTGTGTATAATGAAACACAAAATAAATTAAAAAACTAGTCAAGTGCGAGTCTGACTCGCGCACCGAGGGTTCCGTACAAACTTTCATACACCATACCCGTCACGTCGCAGGACCCCCCCCCCCTCGCCCCATTCATTCTTGAACAATCTTAACAGCTCATATAGTAGAAGTTATCGTTGTACAGCGCAATCTGCATTTTGGTACTAATAACTTGCAACCTAGTATGTTTGTTTATCAGCGATATTTTTTTATCACGCGCACCAATTTGCATTATTATATTTTTATTTGAAAGAAGTTAAACGAAGGTAACGATAATCTCATAGGAATTTGAAGACATTAAATGTTATACAAAAGGAATTAAATTACAAACTCAGTTAAGAAATGATTTTTGATAAGTGAAAAGAAATATGCTAGATATCGTTTTATTTTTCCTGTATTAGTTATGCTAGGTACCTACTCTTAATCATATGTAATTATTTTGAATATCAAAATTTTACCACTGTAGAAAAAAATTAACGGTTTAAAAAAGTGCAACTTAAGCCCCTTCATTTGATACCCCACTTGATCTATTAACTAGACTTTAAATTTTATCCCCCCTCATATTCTTCATTTCCACAGAAAATATAAATGTATATTTAAAATTTTCATTTTCCATACACCTTCTTAACAGTTGTTCTAAATTTCAAATTGATAGCTCAAGTAGTTCCTGAGATATTTAACGTTATGACAGACGGACAGACGGACAGAGTCGCACCGCACCATAAGGGTTCCTTTTTTATCTTTTTGGTACGGAACCCTAATTACAGTCATCAAATTCCAGTGCAGTGCAGAATCTAATCGCTGTTCGATTTATAACATCGTCATTCACCTCTAGTACTCGTACACCCTTGATCTCGAG
Source organism: Epinotia brunnichana (assembly GCA_963854355.1). Taxonomy (NCBI): domain Eukaryota; kingdom Metazoa; phylum Arthropoda; class Insecta; order Lepidoptera; family Tortricidae; genus Epinotia; species Epinotia brunnichana. The sequence goes on along the minus strand of OY977935.1, from coordinate 30,751,992 downwards.
TTTCGTAACAACTAACAGCGCATGATGGAGATTAGACATACTGATTTTCAGAAAATACTAGACCCAATCGGCGTATGGGCTGGTTCACTTTTATACCGATCGAACATAAACAGTGTTTAATTTGTTTAACCGTGGCAGTGTAAAACTACCAGTGAGCCATGCAAGATAGGTATACTGACTATGAGGACTGCCCTGGCAGTGCAGCTCGCTGGGCTGGCTGGAGGAGAGCGCGGGCTGACTGCCTGCGCCGGCGCTGCCATGCTCGGACGCGCCCAGCGTTGAGCTCGACGCGATGCTCGCGCCGCTGCCGCGCACCTCCTGGGTCGAACATTCATTTGTACAAGGGAACGGGACAAAGTGACAAGGCTCCTGTTAAGACGACTGTTTGACGACCTCTGTAGCCTAGTTGGTAGTGACCCTGCCTACGTAGCAGGAGGTCCCGGTAAGGGCATTTATTTGTGTGATGAGCATGAATATTTGTTCCCGAGTCATGTTGTTTTCTATGTATTTAAGTATTTTTTTTATCTATATAAGTATCTTTATCGTCGTCTATGGGTATAGTACAAGCTTTGCTTAGTTTGGGACTAGGTCGATTTGTGTAAGATTGTCCCCAAATATTTATTACTAGCTGTTGCCCGTGACTTCGTCCGCGTAGAACTTGTTATCGTCTTAGAAAATGATTTCTCTCAATACAAACTTTTAGGGGATAAATTAAAAAAAAACGTTGTCGTTCATTTTCTAGTTTGTGAACAAACAGTCTAAAACCGAAGTTAAAAATCTCATATTTTACAAATGTCTTGAAATACGCAAACTTTAAACCCCCTTTTAACACTCTTAGGGGATGAATTTGGAAAAAATCTAAAAATAGTTTTGTAGACGTTCAGAATAACCAGACCAAAGTTACAAATCTCTTACTCATACTTTAAAATTTTCTTGCTATCCATATACAATTTGAACCCCCCTTTAACCCCCTTCGGGGTTGAATTTTTCAAATCGCTGAAAGAACTTTCTCCGTATTGTAATAAGTAATCTTACAGTAACTTTTAAATCTAGTTCAAAAAAAGTGTTGCCCATAGAAAGCTTGCCCCCTTAGGGGTGGAATTTTATTAAACTCTGAAAGTACTTTTTTCGTATTTTGATAAGTAATCTTTCTAAAAGTTTTAAGTCTTTAGTTCAAAAAAAAGTGTTTCCTACACAAAACTGGCTCCCCTTGTTAACCCCCTTAGGGGTGGAGTTATCAAAACACTGAAAGTTCTTTTTTAGTATTCTAATAGGTAATCTTATTGCAAATTTTCAAGTCTTTAGCTCCAAAAAAGTGTTGCCCATGCAAAGCTTGCTCCATTTTTTAACCCCCTTAGTGGTGGAATTTTCTTAAACGCTTTATGTTCTGTTTTTATTTTAATATGTAAACTTTTTATAAAGTTTCAAGTCTCTAACTCAAAAACATAAGCTTTCCCTCATACAAACTTTGCACCCCTTTTTACCCCCCTTTCAAAACGCTGAAAGTATTTCATTTGTATTCTAATAAATAATCCTTCTACAAAGTTTTAGGTCTCTAGCTTAAAAATAAAGTTTCCCACATACAAACTTTGCACCCCTATTTTACCCCCTTAGGGGTGGGATTCTCCAAAACGCTGAAATTATTTTATTTGTATTCTAATGACTAATTTTTTTTCAAAGTGTTAAGTCTCTATTAAAAAAAAATGTTTCCCCCATACAAACTTTGCACCCCTATTTTACCCCCTTAGGGGCGGAATTTTTCAAAACGCTGAAATCACTCCATTTTTTTTATTTTGATAACTAATCTTTCTACAAAGTTGTAGCTCAAAAAAAAGGTTCAACCAAACAAACTTTGCACCCCTATTTTACCCCCTACGGGGTAGAATTTTCAAAAATCCCTTCTTATTCCTAGTCCACGTTATAAAAGCAAAAATCTACTCTCTATGATTAGTAGTTTCGGCTGTGAGCTGATGAGTGAGGGAGTGAGTGAGTGAGTGAGTGAATAGTCAGTCAGGACATAGGCATTTATATATATAGATTACTTATTATTATTTATTATTAATTATAGGTAAAAAACAGTTTAGAATTTGCAAAACAAGCAAAACAAATGCCTATTCGAACAATCCACAACTACACGCGAGTCGAGGGAACACACGTCTCACAGTGTGTTATGATGAGACCCCAAAATTTGACATCCATCGATCCACAGTGAACGGCGTCTATGATTAGAAATGCAAGACAAAAATTCCCGAGTGTCAATTATGTTTAGTTTAAGAGAAAATAATTTTTAAAATAACCTTAATTTATTGGACGAAAAATCAGAAAAAAAAATATACTTTCAAAAATATTATAGATACAGAAGTTTCTTTAATATTATTTGATAGGGCTACAAAAACGCATTCACGTGAATGTTTTTGTAATTGTGTAGTACTTCAGAAAGTTGATTTATTGATATTTTTCTAAATTTGCTATTTTATTTTTTTCTTAGAAATGCTGCCGTATAAGTTTCTGATTTTTATATTTATTCAAAGCCCTTACTATACACTACTGCCACAAAAATAATCACTCACTTATCTCATGGAATACTGAAAATATCTTTAATTAAAATTTTTGCTCAGGGTTGTCACTTTCGCCGAAAACAAAAGCCGACAAATTGTAAGAATTCCAAATTTTTATTTAACTCGGATTACCTATTCTATAACGTTACTACAGTTACCACACACAAAAAAAGTATCACAAAAAAGTCGAATCATCAAAGTTTGCAAAACCGATCACTTACGAATTACGTACGACATGAATATCAAATGTTTATAAGTTAAATTGTTGGGTTCTTCTTGTCTTACCGACTCATTTCATAGAACGTATCACTTCACCGAATTTAATTTCATGGAAAGCTGATTTCTGCTGAGACCTTATTGTTTTCTGGTGATTCTAAGCATTATGTAGGTTAGGTTAGACTTCTGACTACTAAAAAAAATAACTCCTGCACGTCGAAATGCCTGTAGACGAAATGAAAATTCGGCGAAGTAAAACATTCTATGAAATTAATGTCGGTAAGTAATTCAAGGGTAAATCAAAGTTGTTACTAACACTATCATGGGCTATGCATGATCATTACGCAGACGCTATAAGTTGTGCTATTGGGATAAACTCTGTAACGGCCCCATGGGGCCTCACCCCCGTTCCTCAAGATCACATGTGTTTGCGCAGGGTTTCAGCAAGAGCCTAACGAGGGTGGACCGCTTCCTGCACAACAGGTGTTACTTCATTGGAAATTTATATTTCACTACCTCAATTTCGTCCTCGTCGTCTTCAAGATATGAATATTTTGTTAGATTACTGTAACGGCATGCAGGTTTAAGTAAACATAAGAACTGAAAAGGGAATAAAAAAAAATAACTAAATAATTTTGTGACAGCCCTTGATGGCCGAAATTTTTTAATATTAAATAATTTCCGTATTCCATGAGATAAGTGAGTGATTTTTTTGTGGGAGTAGTGTATAGTAAGGGCTTTGAATTAATATAAAAACCAGACACTTATACGGCAGCATACCGAAGAAAAAAAAAATAGCAAATTCACACTCGGGAATTTTTGTCTTGCATTTCTAATCAAAGAAGCCGTTCGCTGGTGTGTCGATCACAGTGTACAGTGTGTTTCGCGGTGCCAAAAAGCTCCGTGAATCCTTCGCCTAAAGCGGATTAATAATAATGCTACATAAATTTGAAATCCTTGAAACACATTACCATTTCCATTAATTTCTACTTGCTTTCTACTATCACGTTCTACCGTCAAGAGAGCATGTTTAAAAAGCTGTCCATTTTGTTGAAGAATCACTGGGCACGTTTTAGTCACGATCTTTTAACCCTGTGCAACTGAGGTGTATTAATTGGTTTGAACATTTTACTGACCTGGAGTCTATCAGATTGCATTTTTACTGGCGTACCTATATTTTTTCCCTATCAGTAGTAATTACTGTGATATGAAATGCTCATTCCATTCAGGCTTCACAAAAAAAATTAATAAGACAGGGAGTTGAGTCAAAATAATATGAAAAACAACATCGTCTTCAAGGAATCAAAATTTGAGATAGGTATTTTAAAGTAAGGTTAAAATAACATCATAGTGTGATTCGAAAAACATAAGTTATTTACCTAATTAGAATCTTAAAATTGGTAATTTATTCAGAAGGTAAACGCAGGTATTAACGACCCCCTTAAGGCAATTTTCAAATCGACCTTACTTTTTAAGTATACTGGTCGCCACCACATGTACAGTCAACCAATTTGATTTCTGGGCCACTTCGTACCTTGTCACAATGACAATGATATGAGATCTCTAGGGGCTTTCATATTGACTTTCACTGTGACAAGGTACGAAATGGCCCAGAAATCAAATTGGTTGACCGTACTTTTTAGGGTTCCGTACTCAAAGAGTAAAACGGGACCCTATTACTAAGACTTCGCTGTCCGTCCGTCCGTCCGTCCCTCCGTCCGTCCGTCCGTCCACCCGTCCGTCTGTCTGTCACCAGGCTGTATCTCAAGAACCGTGATAGTTAGAGAGTTGAAATTTTCACAGATTATGTATTTCTGTTGCCGCTATAACAACAAATACTAAAAACAACATAAAATATATTTTTAAGTGGGGCTCTCATAAAACAAACGTGATTTTTTTGCCGTTTTTATAGATAATGGTACGGAACCATTCGTGCGCGAGTCCAACTTGCACTTGGCCGGTTTTTTAATTTATAGTTTAATCAGTTCAAATGGTATTTATTCAATAAAATGTGGTAAAAATATAAGTTGAAACTTAAATGAATATATTTGATAATACACGATATAGTATAGGGATCACAAATTCGTATAGGTAAATGTCTTAAGCAGAAAAGTCACGTACTTAAGGGGACGTAGGTTCGTGGTCTTCTCTCCCTCTCACTGAGCATAAGCGTGAGCGAGATGGAAGTGCGTGTTTGGAAGCGCGGATATCATGTTTTTTTAATTTTATTTCTTTGTGCGTTTTAATAAATAACAAAGTAAATAGCTGATTTCCCTCAAACATGACATTGCCGATTTTAAGAACTAATTGTAATATGTTTAGCTGTTGTGCATAATTTGTTAGAATTTTTTTAAGTGTATTTTAGACCTATGTTCGTGATTTTTTTCTATCGAGCGAAAGTCAAAAACTCAGGATTCGAATAGCTGATTTCCCTCGAGAAAGGCCTCAAGATTGCTAATTAAATTTAGGGCAGCCGTATTATAATCCAAACAAAAGCTACGATTTTTTTTAAATCCGTTTTCGGAGCTCACGTCGCCTTAATTGGAGAAAGCAGACCTAGTAAGTATGGCGCGACCTGCGTCGTCGTTATCTGTTTTGCGCACTGCTACACACACTAAAGTAAAAATATACAATGTTCAAGAAACAAGCGCCTGTATATCTTTCCCTACGTATAGCTAGAATAGTTCTGGAAACGTAAAAAAACGGATTACGATAATAGGTCGGTAATACCTTCCGATTTTCGAAAGGTCGTTATTACCTGCGTTTACCTTATTATAAAAAAAATATAAGCAACATTTACAATCGCGACGTTAGGCAAAAATCAATCCTGTATTTGACATAAATCTTCAAAAATAATTGGCTTTCCACTCATATTTGCTTTGAATTTGTGCCATGTTAAACAATAGTGATAGACCACTCACTATGACTTTATTTGACTACAGTACCTAAAAGTACATTACGGCAGAGACCAGTAAGTAAAGCCATACTGGCCGAGTAAATATGAATATAAATATGGCTATAATACGAGGCCAGGATGGCTATTAGCTACGGTCGAATCAAGTATAGTGCTTTTCTCAAAAATTAAACAAGAATATAAGATAAATAGTAGATTGTACAACAAGTGCATAAAACGCACCATTTTACTCGAGACGTTTATCCATCCGAGCGAGCTTGCGAGCGAGGATAGATATAAAGTCGAGTGTAAAATGGGTTTTATGGACGAGTTGTACACTCTACTTTTCACTTCGATTGCGAGGAAATGAAACAGCAACACGTAAATATGAAGTTTTATTGTGTACTTTGGCTGTTGGTATCTTTGCCTTGGTCTTAGAATACGAACGAAACGAAATAAAATAAAGAGGTTGTTGTATGAAGTTAAAGATGTTCGTGTGGCTGTTGCAGCGATTGCCTTGGTCTTCGACGAAGATTTTACTTTATGCTCTAGAGCATAAAAAGCGACTTTATGTCGCCTACGCACGACATAAAGACGAACTTTTAGAGCATGAGAAGTGAAAAATATATTTTTCACCTCACCGGCTCGAAAAGGCTTGCTTTGTCGCTCAAAATCTGCGTGCAAAAGTCCATTATAATAAATAAATAGCAATTTATTTCAGACATTCATCCATAGGTATTACACATAGGTGGGTATATACATAAAAGCAAAAAAGTATATCCGCTAGCGTGGAAAGAGTTTTTGAATTTCGAACGTGACGCTCTCGCGAGATCCATTTTTTTTTCTATAGGGATAAGAGCTCATTATCCTGCGTTCAGAAACATATGGTGTAAAGCTAATAATTCATTATTTTTATATTCTTAAAATAATTTAATAATACTTAGTCTTTCTTAATTAAGTACATATAAAATATTTATAATTAGACTGCCTTATAAAAATACAATACAAACAACTAATTTTAAAATGTAGTTTTACATTTCAAAATTTTACGCTTCGTGCAAATTTGGAACGCACCGTTTAAAAAGTTAATTTAAGAAAAAACTCGTGTACCTACATTTCATTGTTTTATTTTTTTCTAAAGCCCCGACGGTAATATCAAAATAATGGAAGTTATTTATAGATTTTAGCGCAGAAGATATACATAAAATGAATTTTAATGCCTGCTGAGTTAGCAAAAAATGTAAAATATGCGTATTTGAGCCTTAGTTTACCCGTGAGTACCAGTACCTACGCAAAAATACTTTGACTTTTTTAATGTAAGCGTGGAATCTATTTCAAGATGCGAAAATGTTTATGTTACATTTAATAATTATAAAATGCTTTGATTTTGATGTAATGTAAACAAACGTTTATTGAAAATGAGTACCTATAAGGTCCAAATTACTTTAATTACATTTATAATTTTCCTCGCGGTGGTAAGGTGAAAAGTTGTGTGTTTCGCTCGCCAGCAAAGTTGTTTGGCGTCTCGTGCCTTGAAAGCCTCGCTATGCTCAGGATTGTACTTTTGAACCATCGCTTCGCTCATGGTTCAATCTAACAATCCTTCGCTAGCTCTGCTTTCAATACAAGCACTTGCGCCAAACAACAACTTTGCAGCCTTGCATAACAAATAACTATTCCCCTCACTGCCTCGGAAAGCCGTCTTTTATCCTTTAAAACCAGTGAGCAAAATCGCATTTTATCCACTAGTGGGCAAAGTAATTTGACCTTGGAGCGTATCTCATGTACAGTAGACGGCAAACTTCGTGCGCAAATGACCTTGCCTGCGTAAAAGCGAATTGTACGTGCGAGCTGCCCCCCCCACTTCGTCCCGCATGTTCAAGTTGTTTGCCGGGAACTGTATCTCATGAACCGTGATAGTTAGACAATTGAAATTTTCACAGATGATGTATTTCTGTTGCCGCTATAACAACAAATACTAAAAACTAGAACAAAATAAAAAATATATATATTAAATAAGGCAATTCACATAAGGATAATATTGCACATTGCACGTAGAACCGATGGCCGTTGGGGCGGAAAGGTTCTCGAGTGGCGACCACGTACCCCACAAGGTGGACTGATGACCTGGTAAAGGTCGTGGGAGTCCGCTGGATGCGGGTGGCGCAGGACCGCTCATTGTGGCACTCTCTGGGGAAGGCCTATGTCCAGCAATGCACGTCTTACGGCTGATATGATGATGATGATGATGATGAGGGTATCAGTGATCAAAGTAAACCCTCAGAAGTGATCAACGACACCCCATGCTACAATTATCTAATAAAGCAAATGGCCGTCAAGCTTGTGATTTGCAACAGTATTTGATGTTATAGCCAGATACATGCCTGATTTAGTGAACTAGATAAAATTAATGTATTTACTATACTGAAAGTTTTACCTTAGAAGTTATACAAGCTATTAAAAGTCCGTAAAATGAGTATCATCGATCGGCGGGCCCGATCCCACGACTGGTAAAGACACACTGAAAGTGACGTTCAATGCTTCCAATCGTAAAAAAAAAACCAAACGATGCGGTCAGAAATCGTATAAATTAGAGTTTAAACATGAAGAAAAGTTTTGATCAATGTAAACCCAGGAATTAAAGTAACCCCAATTCACGGTACCTATAAATAGCATGTGCCGATTCTAATAATAAACAGGTGTAATGTCTGTAAAATGTAAGTTTGTATGTTGGGGGTAATCTCAGAAACTATACCCATCCTATTCTAAAATCCCTTTGTTCAGTAGGTAGGTTATATGTATGTATGTATGTATGTAAGCACTTTATTGTACACCAAACAGGTTAAAACATAAACATGATACTTATGTAAGATTAAAGTTGGTACAAAGGCGAACTTATCCCTATAAGGGATCTCGGGGGGAATATAAGGGATATGTAGAATGGCCCTACAGGATTAAGTATGTGCTATATTTTATTTATATCTTCGCTCCGCCTAGATTCTTTGTATACGCGGCGGAGCCGCGCGGGTAGCTATTATTCACAAAAGGCCGTTTACTTTCTATTTTTCTTACTTTTCTTAGTGTTGTATCCATATGTGGCCGACTCAACATTTATAATTTTTCATGCTGAAGAACTTAGTACAGGTTTGAGTTTATTTCTTGTATATAATTTTACATTGTCATCTCGAGTCAAACAGAAGTTACGCCACGTGACGTCACGCAGCCAAAGTCACGTGGTCAACGCACAGTAGTTTCTTTAAATTTATATTTTAGTAACTTACCGATAAAAAAATAAAAAACGAAGACCTTATTGCAAATCTGCAGCATGAGACGAATCCAGTGACATACCATTTATCAAAATCGGACCATAACTGTAGATCTGATGGCATGTACAAAAATCGGGCTCGCGTAATAATAATATAGATAGATATATTAATATTTAATTATAGGACTAAGTCTAAGGCCTGAGTGGACGCTCGGAGCGGAGCGTTCGGCGGGGCGTGCAGTGGGGCGGGCGAGCGTGCATTCAATTTGTGCAGCGTCTACTCAGGACACCAGTATGAGCCTCATTTGTTTAACATGCACGCCGCACGCCCCGCTCCGCCGCACGCCCGACTCGAGCGTCCACTCAGGCCTTACACTAAGTATTACATTTCCAGACGTTTTGCTACTAACTCGTACTGTGTTCAGGTCAATTCACTAATTTTACTTTCAGCTAATTACGTATGCTAATCATACGGACTATTTATATTTCCAGACGTTTGGCTACTTGCTCATTCTAATTGTGAGCCGTCCAGCTAAATTGACTCCCTGCTGACTTAGTATCCTACTTTCATGTCTTCCAGATAGATTGACTCTCTGCTGACTTTGTATTTTACTTTTATGTCATCTAGCTGAAATGGTCCTTTGGCGATAAGGTAAATTTGATAGTAACTTGAACTTGTGTGGCTTATATAAAAGACCTTGTGCTTCGTGCTTTGTATAGTAATAGTAATAAATCTTTATTGTTCAAAAACATAAGTTTGTTACAACTGGAGCCTTGGAATGTCCTTCTTTCTAATGCTAAATACAAAAAGCGGCCAAGTGCGAGTCGGACTCGCACATGAAGGGTTCCGTTAAATAAATTGCAGTTTACGATTTATGACGTATTAAAAAAAAACTACTTACCAGATCTCGTTCAAACCAATTTTCGGTGGAAGTTTGCATGGTAATGTACATCATATATTTTTTTGAGTTTTATCATTCTCTTATTTTAGAAGTTACAGGGGGGGGGACACACATTTTACCACTTTGGAAGTGTCTCTCGCGCAAACTATTCAGTTTAGAAAAAAATGATCTTAGAAACCTTAATATAATTTTTGAAGACCTATCTAATGATACCCCACACGTATGGGTTTGATGAAAAAAAAAATTGAGTTTCAGTTTTGTGTATGGGGGGACCCCTAAAACTTAATGTTTTTTTTCGATTTTTGTGTAAAAATCTTAATGCGGTTCACAAAATATATCTACATACCAAGTTTCAACAGTATAGTTTTTATGGTTTCGGAAAAAAATGGCTGTGACATACGGACGGACAGACAGACGGACATGACGAATCTATAAGGGTTCCGTTTTTTGCCATTTGGCTACGGAACCCTAAAAACGCACTATAGGAATATCTACCTAAATTATATCACAATGATTTCTAAAACACTTACCTGTTGACTACGTGAAGTTATATCGTAGCCGTCTCCTTCCACGGCTACTTGTTCGTTCAAAGATTGTAGGGAAACTGACATGGAACCCCTGCGGGATATAGTTTGAGCCTTGCTTGATAGCGTCTGTCTCTTAAATATCTCTGTTGTATTTTTTAAGAAACTGTCCATTTTTTTCTTGAAAAATGATGATTTTCTCTCGAGTGGAGATTTGCCTATTGAATGTAGATCCATTTCAGACTGAGACAATTTTTCTCGCGGAGTTAACATAGTATTGTCCAGAGATAGTTTCCGCTCCCGCATTTTTACAACCATTGGACATTCGCTGTTTATTTTAATTTGAGGTGTTTCAATTAAAGGGGCGGATTCCTCAATTTTTAAGTTTTCTTGGTAAGCTTCGGAGTCAGTTACTCCCTCTTTCACTGGTTTACTACCTGTCATTTCAGTAATATCAGCATATGCAGATTCTAAGTTTTCCTTATGCTGTGTAAGTTGCAGTTCCACAGCATTGACAATTTCATCTTGCAAGTCTATGTCAGATTGTTCGCTACCTTGTAGTAAATTATTGACTAGGTCAGAGTTCTTTGCTTCTTGCAGGTCACTGTTTTCGTTTAATAAATCTTCCTGAACATCGATGAAATCATTATTGTTCATCACAACACTACCTTGTGGAGCTTTGATCCGCATACTACTGTTCATCTTAACAGATCTTAATATTTCTTTTATTTTTAAATTTTCTTTGATAGTTTTTACGTCAGTGAACGTATTTGACTTCTCCTTATCCACATGTTTCATTGGTTTTTCTTTTTTTGTTTTTTGTCGAAACCTATCCATATTTAGAGATTTTATGTATCACTATATTAATCACTCAAACACATTAAATCACTTAACCACTAACCACCACTAACCACTTTTTAAGATTTAACTAACAAACGTCAAACGAGTAAAATTTCGATCCGCTGATATCACACCTGTGTAAATCATTTTAACCAACACCTCAAGGAAGTGTGAAGTGCGATCACATCGACCTTGCGGTGCCCCGGGACGCTTCACGATTTATTTGGAACACAATCACAACATTTCATTCGACACTTAACTGTTTGCAACACTGCACTAACGAGCATATCGATGTCACAAGAGGAACGACGGTATGTTACTCAACAAATGTAAACACGTTGCACGGGCGGCTACGTCCTCGCCTTATCAGCTGGCAGGTAGGTGCCTACTTACTGGGTAGTTACCAATAATATTAATAAGACATGTATGCTCGCGCAAGAGAGGATAAGTACTTGTTTCACACGTATTTTTATTGAGTGGCTAATACTAAAGATGTTTTGTCAGGTAGTTTTTTGTTGAATGGTAGGTGTTCTGAATATCGAAGTGACTTAGTGAACGGAATAATAGGCGTCGTATCGTGAACACTGGGTCAGCCCCGCGGGTTGGCGTTGTCACCTGCGAGCACTATCACACGGCGATATTACACGTCTTAGATTACCATTGATAACAAACTCCTATCATCAATAAATAGCTAACGATTTATAACTGTTACGGTCCTACTTACGCAGAAATGTATTTCCTTTTGCATGTTGTACGTAAGGTACCTTCTTGTAGGATAAACAACAAATAATCAAATAAATACACATACACCTGTTCAAATTTATAATGAGTATCTATTCAACATAGAGTAGTAAGGTATAGTTTTATTTTTGTATCATAAGTTTTTATTGATTGTACACAACACAGCCATAGTTTTACATCAATCATCTTTGGTCCTTATATTATCGAAAAGCGTAAACATTTTTAGCAAAAAATCAACAGAAAAATAAACAAAAATTATTTAACTGAGATCACCCATAATCCATTTTGTCCATACGCATTGCAGTGGTAGCCGTACAAGCCCAATTTCAAAGAAAAACCGCAAATCGATATACAGTTTAGCCATTTGGCACACGCATACTAGAGATCAAAACATTTTTTTTACCCGCAGTTCTTAAAAAAAAATCCCTTAGGAGGAGGGTAGTGCCACGACATTTTATTTTTTGTATGGAGAAAAAAATGTTTTTCAGAAACCTATCGTGTGTGGTATCTAATGAAAGGGCATTTTGAGGTGATTCTAAAAATATACCACATCATTACATTTCAGCCTTTTTTTTATTAGCACAAAAATAATTTTCGAAACGCATGCCAAGTTTAGGCTCCTCCAGACACGATATACCTGATTTATTTTATACAATATACCACAAATGATACGTGATATCTTCATATCTAACCTCAAAAAAGCAATTTTTAAAATAACTTCAAAAATTATTTTTTATTTATTTTTCAATATTACAAAGTGACACAGTTCTACTTCAATACCTATTTGACGTGACTTATGGAACTGTAGTACAGATCTATACAGTAAATACATATTAATCATAAAATGATACGTAGTATCCATATATCCAACGGGAAATACCTCTTTAAACTTTTAACTGCGCCTTTTCATCAGCTGGTACCAGCTTGTGTCAAAAACTAAACGAGCTATACGTATAGCTCGTTTACGTTTAGTTTTTGTCACAAACTATCAAGGTTGGACTCCTTCAGATACGATATACGTAACTATTTTATTTGTACAGTAAGTATATCACAAATGAGTATATCTTGATATCTAACCCCAATAAAGCAATTTTGAAAATAATTTCATTAAGTTTAAAAAAAAAATGTATGTGTATAGTTTTTCACAGTGATGACAAATGGCACGGAAACGTGGTCGCTTACTATGGGCCTCATAAGAAGGCTCAAAGTCACTCAAAGGGCAATGGAGAGGGCTACGCTGGGAGTTTCTCTGCGCGATCGCATCAGAAATGAGGCTATCCGCAGCAGAACCAAGGTAACCGATATAGCCCTCCGAATCGCTAAACGTAAGTGGCAGTGGGCGGGGCACATTGCACGTAGAACTGATGGCCGTTGGGGCGGAAAGACGTCCACTGCTGGACATAGGCCTCCCCTAAAGAGTGCCAAAATGACCGGTCCTGCGCCAACCGCATCCAGCGGACTCCCGCGACCTTTACCAGGTCATCAGTCCACCTTGTGGGGGCCTACCCACGCCGCGGCTTCCAGTACGTGGTTGCCACTCAAGAAACTTTCCGCCCCAACGGCCATCGGTTCTGCGTGCAATGTGCCCCACCTGTGCATGTAAACTAAAGTTTAGCGATTCGGAGGGCCATATCGGTTACCTTGGTTCTGCTGCGGATAGCCTCATTTCTGATGCGATCACGCAGAGAAACTCCCAACATAGCCCTCTCCATTGCCCTTTAAGGTGTCGAATATTAATAAATATTGTGTTTAACTGTAAATTTGTACGCGTAGATTAGTATTTATAACCGACAAATTGAATAGGTTCTTAGTTTTACGCCTAGGAACAAGACATTTATCAGCCAGAACAGCATAATTTAATTTATAAATATGTTTCAATACAAAGGCATTTTAAATTATTATTATGAACATTGTTGAATTTGGGGCGCAAGCTTTCGCCAAAAGATATTGCCCGCTCGTATTTCATTTCATTTAAGCGCAAGTTTGCAATTGAATTTGGGCACGTGGTGATTCGTTGCATTACCTTTCTAGTAAGACCTAGTAAATCATTGTTTTTCTCTGGAAATGTGTATAGATATTTACGATTTGTCGAGTGAGATACATAATTATGTTATGAACTATGGAGTTGCAGTTTTGCAGGCAATGAGTTCGAACAGTTCCACAAGGCCCGAAGGCGACCGTCGAGGCATGCGAGGGCAAAAGCCCTTCAGACCGCGCTCTCTACGCGACCACGAGAGCTTAAGATCCCAAGGGCGAGCCCACGCGGACACTTTACTATTCGTAAGCCTCTTACAAGCGAACCTGATGGCCGAAGGCTCGAAGGTGAGCACCAAGGCACGCGAGGCCGCTGGCCGAGCTCCACGAAGGGCCGTAGGCCCGAAGCTTCCCTTCAGAGCGCTCTCTCTACGTGAGCCCGAGGGCCAAAAGCCTGAAGAGCGAGCCCACGCGGACACTTTACTACTCCTTAGTGTCTTACAAGCGAGACCTGAGGGCCAAAGGTCCAAAAGGTGGGCTCACGCGGACGCTTCACTATTCATTAGTCTCTTACAAGTTAGAACTAAGACCTGAGGGCAGAAAGCCGAGCTTCGCTTGTGGCCGAAGGCCCGAAGCGTCCCTTCAGAGCGCGCTTCGTACGCGAGCCCGAGGGCCGAAGGTCCGAATAGCCAGCTTGCGCAGAAACTCGCTACCCACAAGTGTCTTACAAGCGAAAGCGAGCGGTGAGGCATGCCAGGCTAAAGGCCGAGGTCCACGTAGGGCCGAAGGCGCGAAACGTCTCTTCAGGGTGCGCTCTCGGACACCATACCCCCGAGTGTATTACAAGCGAACCTGAGGGCCAAAGGCATGTGAGGCCGAAGGCCGTGTTCCGCGTAGGGTCGTCGGCCCGAAGCGTCCCATCAGAGCTCGCTCTCTACGCGAGCCCGAGGGCCCAACCAAGGCCCGTAGGTTAAGCCTACGCGGACACACTCTTCTCTCATTTTTTCACAAACAAGACGGAGTGCAACGTTTGAGTTACAAATCTCTCTCCCGCTTTTCGCTTCCTATAGCAGTTATTCACTTCCCTTCTCCTAGGAAAAATTTAACCAAAACCAGTCATATTTAGAAAATAGAAGTCAAACTACAACAAAGGTACTGCGGCGCACCCCGGGCAAAAACTAATTCTCTTAATAATGCTGCTTTCTTTCATTGTTTTACTATTTTATTTTGTATGTAATACTGGGAATTAGACTAATTTCTCGCCTTCGGCTCGGGCTACAACGTTTCTGAGAAGGTCTTTATTTAGTGGCTTTAGGCTATCATGACCATCTGACCCGTATTCCTACTCAAAAACCAAAAAATACTTAGTTCGTAAAGGCGCGCGCGACGCGACGCCTGCGATCGCTAGCAGAGTCGAGCGTGGTGAT
The DNA here is from genome assembly GCA_963854355.1 of Epinotia brunnichana. Classification (NCBI taxonomy): domain Eukaryota; kingdom Metazoa; phylum Arthropoda; class Insecta; order Lepidoptera; family Tortricidae; genus Epinotia; species Epinotia brunnichana. The sequence continues at coordinate 30,736,652 of OY977935.1, read as the reverse complement.
AGTCAATCGGTGCGAAATGAACAAAACATGTATTTTCTAGGTTATTTATTACTTTATACCAAGAGATTCTATATTTTTGGAAAGCTTATAAAATGACCTAATTTTTGTATAATAACTTAAATTGCACTAAAATTGTTATTTGTTGAGTTACAAGCGTATTTAATCAGTACTTATGCAAACTTGCACGGTAAAAATGTCATACTTTTTCGAAAATTTTAAAAACTGTAGATTGTACGTCATAGATTTCTAGGAAACAATTATATTACGTTTAATATGCTTTCAAATGACATCTCACATGAACCGATCAGTAAAATAGAACCTGAGATGTGAACAAAAATCGATGACCGTCGGCCGCCATCTTTGTGACGTCACAGCCTCACAGCTATGCCCCAGGGCGGCCAATCTTACTACTAGGTGCGCGGTAATGACAGCTCAATAAGTTTACTAGAGGCCAACTAGAGGCTGTCAAGGTATTTCGAAATTCGCCGTATTGTCATAAGACATCAGTGGCCTAGGGGTACAGACGGCGGTATTTGGAGTCAGTGAGCCGGGGTTCAAACCCTGCCACCGACGCACTTTTTGTATCTTTTAACATTCAAGTGGAGTATTTCAACTAACGATACTAGATGGCGCATCAAATACAGGGTTACCGTTTTTAGGCCCAGAGATTGTTCTCTATTTCAGTATATAACAAAGTACTTTGTGATATGCCCCTTCCCCTCTGCTTTAACTAAAACCGGTATATTCGTACTCCGGAGACAACACGGAACACATCCATACCAGTTTTAGCCATATAGAAGACGTGTCCACGAAAATCGTGAAGGAGACGACTTTTTGCGATATTGCCTATAGACTATTATTTGTGGTTTATTGTATTTTTTTTAAATCAGCCATATCGTGTCTGGAGGAGCCCAAACTTGGTATGTTTCGAAAATTGATTTTGTGTTACTTAAAAAAAATGGCTGGAATGTAATGATGTGGTATATTATTTAGCATCGCCTCAAAATGCCCTTTCATTAAATACGACACACGATAAGGTTCTGATAAAAAAAATTGTTTTTCCTTACAGAAAATAAAATGTCATGGCACTCCCCTCCTAAGGGAATTTTTTTTAGGAACTGCGCGTAAAAAAAATGTTTTGACCTCTAGTATGCGTGTGCCAAATGGCTAAACTGTAGATCGATTTGCGGTTTTTTTATCGTACTTACGGCTTACACTATTGGACAAAATGACATATTGCTTATGGACAAAATGACATATACATAAAAGCTATATAATTATTGGCATAGTTCGCAAATGTAACGCTTAGTTCTTCTTGGAACATCTGCGCAAGAAACGTGAGCCCATTTGTATGCTGCGTTAGACATTTGTATGGACAAAATAGCCGTACAAATGTCGCCATACAAATGTCAATATGAACGTTTTTTGGCGGTCTTTCGTAAACTATTAATTGAATTCACTTCATTAGTTAAACACGAAACTCGTCCCCATATTGCTAACCATTGTTATGAAAGACACATTTTTATTTCAAACGTATACTATAGTACATTATGATACAAGTGAGGTATGTTGATCATTACATCAGAGGCGGAATTGTCACGCGAACCGCAGGTGAGCGTGATAATAGAGCCGAGGATGTAATTATCAAAGCTCACGCGTGTCATACGACGTTTTTCAACACATTTGCGAGGAAAAAATCCTTTTTCATAAAATGAACATGTTACAGGCTCCTAAGTTGTTTCCTTTAGTTATTGATGACAACAGGTTTTTACTCACATATTTGTACATCTCCAAGAATGTACAGTGGTGTCAATTCTATTTATCACTTTTCTATTCACTACGAGTCAACATTTTTAACAATAACCAAACACGAATCATCAATGTTTACAAATATTTGTGAAATTACCTATTTGTGAAATTACCGCAGTGCGCCCGCAGCGAGGCTTAGATGAAATCTCTAAACAGCCAATACAAAATAAAATAAATATTTTCTTATCTCCACTTATAATAAATCTCTAAATTAAAAAAAGAATCAGCCAGTTTGAAACTAAGCTTTGCGCGGTACGAATGTTCTCAGCATCCCATGAACGGAAAAATATGAAACATTTTATATAGGTACATTATTATTCTAGCTGCAACTTAGGATAGTTTTTATCCGACTGCGACAGTTAATTAATTTTCCGAAATATACGACTTCATTTAATTTTTCATTTATTTTTATTGAAATCAAACGCTGCTCCAACTGTCAGCTATAAGAAACGTCAAATTTTCGTCAAAATGGCGGAATTGCTTTGCCTTTCACTTATTAATAATTTAAATCCCGTCTACGATAGACCTTTACGAGACAAATGCTAAAATATAAACCATAAAAAAATATTCGATTCTGATATGAGAACTTATATGCGCAAATGTCGTTTTATGTCGTAATTTCAATAAATGAAATCAACAAATTTGAACAATATAATTAACACGAATTTGTTTTTTTTGAATGACAATGGCACGCGCTCGGCGCATTCAGCCAAAGTACCTGGGGACCGATTTTTGACTTTCGAGCGCTCGACTCTTTCACTCGAAAACTGTCAGAAACGATGAAATACTATTTTTGAAATCCGAGCGATAGAAAATTCAAAAACGAGTGGTATTGACCACTCGTATTCAATTCTATCGGTAGAAAATAAGTGCCGACAATTTGGACACTTCACTTGTATTTAATTTTGGACTGACAATGAACTTAGAAAGAGATAAATAAAGATTAATATATTTTATATTATTTTTCTACCGAATTTTGTGAACTTAGTCTTTTGGCGGGTTTGTTTTAAAATTAAATAATTTAACTTGTCTGTCTCTCTCTCTCTCTCTCTCTCTCTTTGCACAGGTTAAAAAGAGACAGAGATATAGTAATATGTAAAGGCCTGGCAATGATTCACAACAACTCGCTATACTTAGAATGAAAAGTATGAATTGCTGTCTCATTCTAACTAAAGAAAGTTGTTGTGACAAATTGTATCATTTGTAATTTGTATTAAGCCGGGTCCGCTGCACCAATGTTTTCCATGTTTTTAAACAACTAACATGTTTCCGTCAGTTTCGGCAAACAAATAGGGTATTATTTTGATTGGCAAAACATGTTTGACGTTTAAAAACCACGAAAACATGGCGCAGCGGACGCGGCTTTACTTTTATAACAGACGGGAAACGAAACGTTTCGTTTACTAGGTATTATTTACTACGTTCTTAGTTTTTTCTGTTATGTAACGCATAAAACACAAAAAAAACACTTAAACATTAATATTTTAGCCTAAAATAGACCTTCTAATGATGTTTTATTTTTATTCCATGTGTAGAATACAATTTTAAATAACCAGTACTTATCGAATTTCTGCGTACAACAAAGCGCAAAAGTATAAATAGCCAAACCACTAGCTTTCGAGTGATGAATGTCAAAAATACCTATTATTGGGTTCATGCGAAAATAATCGTGACAAATTTTCGCATGCGATTATTTTCTACCGCTCGCTTTTGATTTCGAGCGCTCGAAAGTCAAAAATCGGTCCCCTGCGGCGCTACCACGAAAACCGATACTCAATGTTCATATATTTGCATCCCTGTCACTCGAGTATGGTTAGTGCGATAGAGATAGAGATACCCGAATATTTTCGAATTCCGAAGTTCGTGGTTATAGCTCAGGAATCGAAAATATGGTAAATAATCATAATGTATTTTCTCGAAAAAGAATTTAAAATAAATATAGTCAAATGAAGAAAAAAACAAAGCAAGAAGTTATATAGGTAATGATTAAGTTATAAGAGTCCAAAATTTTAAGAGGGGGTATGTTCTGTCCCTTTTCCGCAAAACGCACCTTCATATGAAACGATTATTTTTTACTATGACGCTCGAGTTTATTGACGTCACAGTCCCTCATCGTTTTCTCACTCTAACAAGCGACATTAAAACGGATGTAGCTTCATAATTTTTTGAGATATTTGAATGGGAGTTTCATTATCTTCTATCTATTTATACATAATAAATGCCTATGTCCTGACTGACTTATTCACTCACTCACTCACTCATCAACGCACAGCCGAAACTACTAATCTTAGAGAGTTGATTTTTGCAGAGTATGTTGCTTTTATAACGTGGGCTAGGGATAAAAAGGGATTTTTGAAAATTCTACCCCTAAAAGGGGAAAATAGGGGTGCAAAGTTTGTATGGGAGAACCTTTTTTTTTTGAGCTATAGACTTAAACTTTGTAGAAAAATTAGTTATTAGAATACAAATGAAACACTTTCAGCGTTTTGGAAAATTCCACCCCTACGGGGGTAAAATAGGGGTGCAAGGTTTGTATGGGGGAAACATTTTTTTTTTAAATAGAGACTTAAAACTTTGTAGAAAGATCAGTCATTAGAATACAAATAAAGAACTTTCAGGGTTTTAGAAAATTCTACCCCTAAAGCGGTAAAATAGAGTGCAAAGTTTGTATGGGAAAAACTACTTTTTTTTAAATAGATACTTAAAACTTTGTAGAGAAATTATTCATTAGAATACAAATAAAGTACCTAGATTCAGTGTTTTAAAAAAATCTACCCCTAAGGGGGTAAAATAGGGGTGCAAATTTTGTATGGGGGAAACAATATTTTTTTTAAATAGAGACTTAAAACTTTGTAGAAAGATTAGTCATCAGAATACAAATTAAGTACTTTCAGCGTTTTAGAAAATTCTACCCCTAAAAATAGGGGGCTAAAATAGGGGTGCAAAGTTTGTATGTGGGAAACTATTTTTTTTAGCTAGAGTCCTAAAACTTTGTAGTAAGATTATTTAAATACAAAGAAAGTACTTTCATCGTTTTGGAAAATTTCACCCCTAAGGGGGTAAAATAGGGTGCAAAGTTTGTATGGGAAAAACATATTTTTTTTAAATAGAGACTTAAAATTTTTAAGAAAAATTACTTATTAGAACATGAAAAATACTACATTCGGCGTTTTACAAAAATCATTCCCTAAGGGGTTAAAAAAGGGTGCAAGGTTTGTATGGGGAACACTTTTTCTGAGCTAGACACTTAAAACTTTGTAGAAAGATTACTTATAAAAATACAAAAAAAAAAACTTTTAGCGTTTTGAAAAAATCTATCCCTAAGGGGGATAAAAAGGGGTGCAAAGTTTTTATCAGGGAAAGTTTATGTTTTTGAGTTAGAGACTTGAAACTTTGTAGAAAGATTACTTATTAAAATACAAAAAAAGAACACAAATCGTTTTAGAAAATTCCACCCCTAATAGGGTTAAAAAGGAGAGCAAGCTTTGCATGGGCAACACTTTTTTTGAGTTAGACTTAAAACTTTGCAAAAAGATTACTTATTAGAATACTAAAAAAGAACTTTCAGCGTTTTAGAAAACTCCATCCCTAAGGGGATCCTTAAGAACCTTAAGAAGGGTAGCCAGTGTTGTGTGGGAAAAACTTTTATTTTTACTAGACTTAAAACTATTCGAAATATTACTTATTAAAATTAATAATAAAGTACTTTCAGAGTTTTAGAAAATTCCACCCCTAAGGGGGTTAAGAAAGTTTTGTATGGGCAACACTTTTTTTGAGCTAGAGACTTAAAAGTTTACGAAAAAAGTTCTTTCAGCGATTAGAAAAATTCAACCTCTAAGGGGGTTTAAAAGGGGGTTCAAATTTTAAATGGCGAGCAATAAAATTTTAAAGTGTGAGTAAGAGATTTTTAACTTCGGTCTTATTCTGTACGTTAAAAGACTACAAAACTGATTTCATAGTTTTTCCAAATTCATCCCCTAAGAGTGTTAAAATTGGTTCAAAGTTTGAGTATTTCAAGGCATTTTTAAAGTATGAGATTTTTAACTTTGGTTTTAGACTGTTTGTTCACAAACTAGAAAATGAACATCAACTTTTTTTTTAATTATCCCCTAAAAGAGGGTTCAAATTTTGTATTGAGAGAAATCATTTTCTAAGACGATAAAAAGTTCTACGCGGACGAAGTCGCGGGCAACAGCTAGTTCAATATAAATTCATCTAAAATGTTATCAAAAGTAAATAGTTTTACTAAATGAAACGTTTCTATATCATATCCAACAAGAAATAATCAATTAATCCACAAGAAGGATTTAATTTGTTTAGTCGAGTAAGAATCCATTTGCCGAGAATTAAAAACAAACCTGTATAACCCGGTCAATTTAAGAATGCGCCGAGTCTATACATACACCTTGCTGCAAGGTGCCAACGTGTCTTAATCGGGATATAAACATTACAACACGAGTGTCGTAATGTTATTAAACACGCGTGTTTAATACCCAGGATTATGAGCCCAAAAGCGGCACAATAAGAGGCACGTTACGAGCAAATGTGTTGAAAATAAATAAACGCCCATACAAATGTCGCGATAGCCGTACCAAAATACATTGTTATAAAGACTTGCCTGTTTCCTCCGTCAAAAATACCAGCTCTGCATCCATTCCCTTTGGTTACTGAAGCTCAACTAACGTGTTATCGAATCGTAAAGTAAATGTTACGGTGGGTCAATAGAAAAACAGATTTTAAGGGTCTTGAGCTTGAGTCCTAATAAAAGGGTCACGCGTGGGACAGCTCGTCGGGTGACAAGCAAAAGTCACTACCAAAACTGTCACTGCTCCTCAAAACCTCGTATCTCGGTACGTAGTCGATATCGAGATACGACCTTTGATTTAAGTAGGTATTTGTTATTTAGTGAGTTTTGCTTGTCACCCGACGCTAAAATATTTTGCAATTATCTCCCTTTATTGATGACAGTGGACTATTGCGAGTAGGCGGTCGATTGGAAAACGCGAATCTTAATTACGACGCAAAGCACCCCATTTTATTGAGGTCTAACCATCATCTAACAAAAATAATGATGTCAAGTGAACATATGAGATTATTTCACGCTGGTCCTCAATTTCTTCTCAGCTCCTTTAGAGAACAGTACTGGCCTATAGGAGGCAGAACACTCGCTAGAAGCATAGTTCGTAAATGTGTCACTTGCGTCCGAAAGGCAAAACTTTAGAACCGTTGATGGGTAACTTACCAGTGACAAAGGTGTCACAATCTTATACCTTCCAAATCACAGGAACTGATTTCTGGCCCTTTCATGATTGCTATCAAAAAAGGTCGGGGTAGTAGAACAACAAAATGCTATTTGTGCATCTTTATTTGTTCTTCTACTAAGGCTGTGCACCTTGAGACGGTCAGTGATCTTACAGCTCAAGCTTTAATTTCTTGCCTCAAGAGATTTATCGCTAGAAGAGGTAAACCTGAATACATTTGCTGCGATAACGGCAAAAATTTCGTCGGGGCGAACAATGAGTTAGGCAGGGTGTTGCAGTCAAATTGCAATGTAATGAAGAATCTGCATTTTATAATCATTACCAACAATATTAAAATTGATTTAATACTTGTACGTATTTTGATTAAACAGTGGTAGCATGTTTTCGTGAGCTACACGATTTCTATGACAGTTGCTTTCAGCACCATCTCCATTTAGAGCGTTTGCGAACTGCGTGTATGAGGTCGCGTACAAGATCAAAATTTCGTTGATACTTACCCGATTTCTTCAGATGTAATTTCTCAAAAATAGCACTGTACTGCTACTCCGGACTGATATTTAATCAGGATCGGATCGGCCGCAGTACGGAAACGCTCTTACTCTTAGAAATAAGGGCATTTAAAATTGATTTAACTATATACATACATATACCATATCCTATATAAACGATATATACCAAGAATATAAAATATCGATAATTATGATCTTAGTATCACCTCTATTTTGTATTCTAAATTTTCAAATAGGTGTATCACCATAGAGTGTCAACATAGGGCCTCAATTTTGCAATCAAAAAGTAAATGTCAATTTCTGTCAAAAGTACGTCACGCTCACACACGTTGAGTTATGCTCTAATGCAAGAAGGAGAGCTGCATGGTATCATAAGATCATAACTATTCTCATATCATTTCCATATTTAAAAACCCCTTTGGGTTGTTTATTTTATTTTATAATTGGCTCCTATATTTTTATTGATAAAGAATAGACTTACGTGAAATTTTTTTCGCATTGGAATATTGGAAATTAGATGGGATAAAATATAAATTAAATTAAATTGCAATTTATTTCAAGAATTCATCCATTTACATAAAAAAAGAAACATAATCAAAAAAATTAAATATAAATAAGTAAATTTTGAATTTTACTATAATAAACATAACTACATGGATCAACTAAACTACTTATAACTAGGACAGTGAAGGACCAACCACCTCTTCATCACGGGAGTATTCCACCTGTCAGAAAACACGTTCAGGATGATGTTCGTGGTCGTGCGCAGGCGGGTAAGCACGAAGGCACAACGCTTCCTTATGATAGCGTGGAAGTCGTCGGTGCGCACCGCGGCGAACATGCCGGACGCGCTGCAGCTCCACGGCAGCCGGAACAGCGGCCTGAACGCGTTGTTGTACTGCACGCGCAGTGCACTGTACGTGCGCCTAGTACAATTGACCCATAGGTCGCACGTGTAGACAGTGGGCTCTAAACAACGTCAACTTAACCTCGTCGCTACAACGTGCAAACCTACATTGCACCGCACGGACAGCGCGCCATCACTCATGTCCTCAGAGACCCAGTGACCCAAATACTTAAAATGTTTTACCTGAGTCAAGGGAGTTCCACACAAAGTCACCGGGGGCACATCCTCGTAAGGTTTCTTACCAACCCTGAATATTAGGAACTCGCTTTTTCTTGCATTGTATTTGAGTCCGTGGGCCTCCACATATGACTCACAAACTCGCAGCAAGTTACGCAGCGCACTGAACGAAGGGCATAAAAAGACCATGGGACCGATTTTTGACTTTCGAGCGCTCGACTCTTTCACTCGAAAACAGTCAAAAACAATGAAATGCTATTTTTGAATTACGAGCGATAGAAAATTCAAAAACGAGTGGTATTGACCACTCGTATTCAATTCTATCGGTAGAAAGTAAGTGCCGACAATTTGGACACTTCACTTGTATTTAATTTTGGACTGACAATGAACTTAGAAATAGATAAATAAAGATACCTTCTGATTCAATTGATTGATTAGCTGGCCCCGTAGCATGGATGGCCTTATCACGCGACAAGTGACAGGATAGAGCATCCGTCCCTGCCTGACACCGTTCGATAGAACGAGACGACGCGCTTATTCTATCACTTATCGCGTAATAACGCCATCCATGCTACGGGACCAGGTGTACGATTAATATAAATATTTTATATTATTTTTCTGCCGAATGTTGTGGCTGAAAACAAAGAACGTAGTCTTTTAGCGGGTTTGTTTTTTAAGTTAAATAATTTAACTTGTCTGTCTCTCTCTCTCTTTCCACAGGTTAAAAAGAGACAGAAATAATTATAGTGATATGATATGTAAAGGCCTGGGAATGATTCACAACAACTTGCTATACTTAGAATGAAAAGTATGAACGTCTCATTCTAACTAAAGAAAGTTGATGTGACAATTTGTATCATTTGTAATTTGTATTGTTTTTATAACAGGCAGGTATTATTTACTACGCTCTTAGTTTTTCCTGTTATGTAACGCATAAAAACACTTAAATATTAATATTATAGCTAGAAATACACCTTCTAATGATGTTTTATTATTATTCCATGTGTAGAATACAATTTTAAATAACCAGTACTTATCGAATTCCTGCGTACAACGAAGCGCAAAAGTATAAATAGCCTAACCACTAGCTTTCGAGTGATGAATTTCAAAAATACCTATTATTGGGTTCATGCGAAAATAATCGTGACAAATTTTCGTATGCGATTATTTTCTACCGCTCGCTTTTGATTTCGAGCGCTCGAAAGTCAAAAATCGGTCCCCATGTCGTCCGCATAGTTTATGTTGTTTATAAAAACACCATCAACCGAACAGCCCACCCTGGTAGCAGTTCGTTTTTGGAGCAACCGGTTTACTCCAACTCCCATACACGTCCGAATGCGCTCATGCCCACCTCACACTGTTTTTCTGTCTTCCATACCAGTACCTGAGTATAGTCATGATTTCATACGGTAAGTACATCGGTCTCATATTGTAGTTTATTACACATAATGTAATAAGCTACACGGTCAAATATAGTCAATATAGCTTATATAACCAATATAGTATATTATTATCCATATATTGTGATTCTTCTGGAGTCACAAGTGTCGATAGGCTACGGTACCTGGGTGCTTCTTAAATAGTTTCCACATAAACCAAAAAAAAATTAGTTTTTTTTGTACAACATTCTGCGATGTACAGTCGGCCCATGAAAATGTTGAGCATACTTAGAACATTGTCGCATCAAATTGCAAGCAACTTCGTTGAAACTGAAATGTCATATACCTACATTTGAAACCTCCTCCGATTAGGTATTAAAACATCTACAAATGCCACTGAAAGTCACTGTCATCGGTGACATTAAATTACCAAAATGATGAGTCTGTCAAGAGCTAAAATTATCACAGACTAATACAGACCCGCAGTTGTCTCTGTCACTTCTTATGGACAGCTGACATGAGTTAGAATGAGACGAATATTAAGTTATTTTGAGGCTTTAATGAGCTGTCTCCAAATACTGTCAACCGAGGCTTTAAAAAAAGTAAACAAACCAACCGACCCGTCAAAGTCAATCAACGTCAAATCTAAGATTATTGTGAGATTATTTGAAAAATATTTTGTATTTTGTGTGGCAAAATTTATATGAAGTGGCAAAACTGGCGAAATATCTTGTGTAGTTCCATATTGCCGGACTTACTCCAGATTAACAAAGAAGACCGGAGAAAATACCAGTTTTCATCGGTATGAATCTTTTGCTTATTTTTCAAATATTTCAAATACATTACGCAATATAATGGTCAGCGATTACTACAGATACTGCATACTATGAAATAAGTACTTTTTACATGGTTCCAAGTCGATCTTATTAGGATTTTTGGTAAAAATACATTGTCGTAAACACGGCTAGTGTTGTAACTAAATTCAAATCTGTATGTCGACATTTTATCGACATGAATTATGTCTAGGCGTTTAGTTAGACAAAATATTTTGATGTAACACGTAATTAACTAATTTATTGAATCAGGCGTTACTTTGCGGAAGTCCATGATATAATACGAGAACAATATTCCTTTGCTATTCCGCTAAAAAACGTGCTGGTCGATCAGCGGAGATCAAAATCAAATGCAACTATTTGCGTATAAATATGCAAATAATTACAGCAAACCACGACACGTGTTTCGCCTCTCTCCGAGGCATCATCAGGAGATGCTGGCAGGAGATGTTGCTTGCGCCACGTCCACTGAGCCAATGAGGATGGATTGGCTCAGTGGACGTGGCGCAAGCAACATCTCCTGCCAGCATCTCCTGATGATGCCTCGGAGAGACGCGAAACACGTGTCGAGGTTTTTTCATTATTGGGGGTGGTTTGCTGTAATTATTTGCATATTTATACGCAAATAGTTGCATTTGATCTCCGCTGATCGACCGGCACGTTTTTTTAGCGGAATAGCAAAGGAATATTGTTCGCGTATTACGTAATTAACTGTTAACTTCAGATTTCCGGAAAATAATCTTCGTCATAAATGGATTGCCGCAGTAGGGCGCAATAATTGGACGCCGAAAACATTCGACAGAATATGTTCAAAACATTTCAAATCGGACTGTTTCGTTATTATTAAAAACAGAATTAAGACGCTTGTTGCCAGATGTAATACCTACCTACAGTTTTTCAGAGACCGCTTGAGGTAAGTTGGAAAAGTAAGTTTTATGACTGACATTTCTGATGTCCCTCCAGATGAATTAGTTTGATTTAAGTTTTGTATATTTAAACACTTTGTGGATAACTACATTGATTTTCTGTATATATCCATACTAATATGTATTATAAATGCGAAAGTAACTCCGTCTGTCTGTTTGTTTCTTACCTTTTCATGCTTAAACAGCTGAACTGATTAAGATGAAATTCGTTATAGGTAGAGGCAGTTTAAATCCTGAGATTTTATCCCAGAAATCATCACCTACGAGGCTGATATAGGGCCGGAATACGTTTGAATGGAGCTACGGAATAAACGAGTTCCACGCAGGCGGAAGCTAGTATGTGATAATTGAGACAATTAACTTGATGTACCTTGAATGTATAATGTGTAAAATAAATAAGGCTTGTACAGTTTTAACTTATGTTCAAATTTGTATTTTTCGTTAAATTAAAGTAAAGCTGGACTAGTTACTTTATAACCATGATATAATGGCGCTACAAACAATTTACATATGGCAATAATGTGCACAAGCCACGCTCGAGTTAAAGCCTCTCTAAAAAAATAACGAACCCGCGGAATTGAGAACCTCCTCCTTTTTAGAAGTCGGTTACAAATATGTAAATTACTTCCACTAAAAATCCATAAAATGGTGAGGGTTAAAAAGTAACTTGTCTGAATTTGTAGTGAATATTCACAGTAAGTATCGATATCGATAATTTGTAAGGAAATATCTTTCGCTGCACTAAATCTCGAGCGAGCGAGAGAGCGCATTACATCGTGTGAGCGAGAAAGCGGAGACAATGACGTATGAAGACCTGGCAGATAACGTAGTTCTATCCCTTTCTTACTCGTTGTTCATTACGCAAGTTTAAAGAGATCGGATGTATAGAAAACGTTCAATTTATTAGGGCATATCTGCCTTTCTCATTAATATTTAAAATAAATTAATATGCCTGCTACGCTATCTGCTATCTGAAACGGAGTCTTGAAATTAAGTACGACTCAGTATCAAGAGGGCAACTGTAAGCATTTATTTCCAAAGTTATTGATATTATTCTGAGTCTTCCTGGTTTTTCCTGTTTATTGTCAGTTTTCAACGTATCCATGTTATTGTATTGGAACAGTATACTGACGATTCATTATTTCCAGCGTCATACCGTGACTAAAGAACCGTGAATGGTATATGCTGTCGAAGGAAAGATTCGTGGACGTAATAATCGGCGGCGGTCAGGTCTAACATCTTCTGTGGAATATAATTTTCCTACAACAAACGTAGCTGAACATCTAGGGACTCGTCTCCGAGTGATAATAAATTATTTGTTATCTTATCACTGGTTTGCACTACAGATTCTTCAATAACGCTAATTTTTATATTTTCCTTTGTATTAAAGAAAATTTCTGCATAAATCTCGGTTTTATTTCATCAGGGGGGCTAGCACACTAGGCTTTATGTCGCGTTTTACGTGACGTTTCAGTACATTTTCGCCGACATAAAACCTAGTGTGCTAGCTAGGCAGATCACTAATGAAGATGTTTTAGATGACTTGGTGGCAACCACGCAAGAATAAAGATTAGTCCTCATTATAATTTATGTAGATTTTTAATCAAAAATCGAGCTCAGATTAATGTTTAATCTATGGTCGTAAAATTTGTAAGTTTGTATTTTTAACCACCGACAAAAAAATGGGGGGGGGGGGGGGGGGGGGTGTTATAAGTTTGACGTGTCTGTGTGTATGTCTGTGGCATCGGAGCTCCTAAACGAATGGACCGATTTTAAAACGTTTTTCTGTCCGAAATCTGATGTGATCGAGATGGTTCTTAGCTACGTTTTAACAAAATCTGTTCAGCCGTTTTTGAGCCGTTTTTAATGAAAAAGTCGGGGGTTCTTCAACTTTTCTAAGTTGTAGTTATTCTACATACCTATATTTAATCTCCGAAACTTATACTCCGATTTTATAAAACAATTCACCAAAATTTAGAATTGCATAAATATTTTTTTGCACCTTTTTCTAATACGAAAGCAATTACAAAACTACAAAACTTAAAATAAAAAAAAAACATGCAAAAGAGTGTAGACTTGTCATTACATATGTCTGTCTCTGTTCTGCGATGTTGACCGACTGCAGTTATCAAAATTTAGGAAATTAGGAATAGATGTTTCACGACACAATGTCAAACTTGCAAGCCACAAATAAGGAGGTTAATTTCAACTAATAACGTATGACCCCTCGTGGCGTTGTCAGTAATAGCTTGCTTTCTAATATTGAGGTCTTGGGTTCTAATCCCACACAAAGGTTCTTTTTGTTTATTTTTATTTTAAGTTTTGTAATTGGTTTGGTATTAGAAAAAGGTGCAAAAAAATATTTATGTAATTCTAAATTTTGGTGAATTGTTTTATAAAATCGGAGTATAAGTTTCGGAGATTAAATATAGGTATGTAGAATAACTACCTACAACTTAGAAAACGTAGCTAAGAACCGTCTCGATCACATCAGCTTTCGGACAAAAAAACGCATTAAAAACCATTCGTTTAGGAGCTCCGATGCCACAGACAGACACATAGACACGTCAAACTTATAACACCCCTCATTTTTCGTCGGTGGTTAAAAATACAAACTTACAAACTTTAACTACTGCTGCATTGGTGAAAAACCACGAGAATCCGATTTTACGACCATAGATTAAACATTAATCTGAGCTCGATTTTTGATTTAAAATCTACATAAATTATAATGAGGACTAATCTTTATTCTTGCGTGGTTGCCACCAAGTCATCTAAAACATCTTCATTAATGATCTGATGAAATAAAACCGAGATTTATCCAGGAATTTTCTTTATTACAAAGGAAAATATAAAAATGAGCGTTATTGAAGAATCTGGGCTGTTATTCGCTACGCGTTAATGCGGCTCACCCCGCCGGTCGCCCGTTACGAAACAAGACCTCTGCCTACGATTAATTACTACGCATCGCGGTGTCAAGATATAATTGTGGGTGAGCGTTGAGGTGAGCTTAAAACAAGTTACATAATAGGGGGGCTGTAGTGCAAACCAGTGATAACAAATAATTTATTATCACTCGGAGACGAGTCCCTAGATGTTCAGCTACGTTTGTTGTAGGAAAATGTGTTTTCTTCATTAATATTCCACAGAAGATGTTAGATAGACAACCTGACCGCCGCCGATTATTACGTCCACGAATCTTTCCTTCGACAGCATATACCATTCACGGTCATTTAGTCACGGTATTACTATATGCGCTATCATGCGCAAGAAGTACGCGTCGCTGCAGCAGCGACTGAGGGGTGGTCACAACAGCATTCTGAAAATGATTGCAGACAGAATGTGTCAATGTCTCTTACAAAAACAGTGGGTCGATTGTCTCAGAGGTTGTGTGACATACGACAAGTAGGTAGTTATTTATTTATTTTTATTGTTATTTTATTTTGTCTTGTGTTCTTTTATTTGTTTTAGGTTAGAACTGTTACTTTTGTGATGTTGTCTGTGTCTGTTGTTGTTGTCAATATGGATCACATAGTTATCTGAAATAAATAAATAAATAATAATAATTACGCTGGAAATAATGAATTGTCAGTATACTGTTCCAATACAATAACATGGATACGTTGAAAACTGACAATAGATTAAACATTAATCTGAGCTCGATTTTTGATTTAAAATCTACATAAATTATAATGAGGACTAATCTTTATTCTTGCGTGGTTGCCACCAAGTCATCTAAAACATCTTCATTAGTGATCTGATGAAATAAAACCGAGATTTATCCAGGAATTTTCTTTATTACAAAGGAAAATATAAAAATGAGCGTTATTGAAGAATCTGTAGTGCAAACCAGTGATAACAAATAATCTATTATCACTGGGAGACGAGTCCCTAGATGTTCAGCTACGTTTGTTGTAGGAAAATGTGTTTTCTTCATTAATATTCCACAGAAGATGTTAGATAGACAACCTGACCGCCGCCGATTATTACGTCCACGAATCTTTCCTTCGACAGCATATACCATTCACGGTTCTTTAGTCACGGTATTACTATTAGACCAATCAAATTAGCTAAACCCGGACATAATTCGATAACTGTAATTTTCTTTTTGTATGATGTAAAGTATTGTTAGTTATAGTTAAAATAAAAAAGAATTAAACATTTTAGGGTACCGCGTCAATGTAAAAAAATCAAAAATCTAAAATTTTAACAAATTCTGATTTCATAAGTGCAGCATAATATGTAACTTTGTAAACGTGCCTCTATTATGATATGACGCTTGCATTCCAGTTAAAGAAATCAAAATTAATCTAATTAATCAACCGGGACTATCAATAATAAAGAAAGTTCAGTAAGTTACACATTTTCTGGATTATCTTACCAGAAATTATAGATAACTGCAATTTAACAAATTATTCTGAATAGTATATTATGTGTGTTGATAAATTATTAAAAATTAAACAGATTCTCTTTGCGGATTTCTTAAATCACAAATATTGTTAGTTTTTGGAAAACCAAAATACATAACTACTTGGAAAGTGTTTGATTTATGCTGTCAACATATTATTAGTACTATAAGAAACAAATTAAACAAAAAATATCCACGATTATTAATTAATTCATATTTTTTCGTACTAAAGTTTTAATATGAACCTTATCTCTTGCAGAATAAGGCCGTCATTGCTTTGCATCTCAACTACCGACCGTGCTGTCGCGAGTCGCAGGCATTCAAGGCCGAAACGCTCTGACAGCGGTGGCGAAGCGGCGCGGGGTGGCGCGGAGGCGGTACTTGTAATGTTCGAGCTAATATGAAAGGATCCGAACGCTTTTTCCCGGCTTTATTAGATCGAACATTACAGCCGGTACCACCTCTACACTGCGCCGCGCCTCCGCTTCGCCACCGCTGTCAATGCGTTTCGGCCTTCATTTATTATGGATAGGTCAAACATTTATAAAGACGAACGTGGCGTTTACCACGGTTCGGCTAGGGTGGAGATTTATTGAAATATTGTGTTCATTAGATCGATAATAACTAAATTGTTCAGCATGAGACATAATTGTCGTGGAATGTCGATTACCTATTTATAAGCGCTCAGTCTTCTGTATAGAATTATTTAAATAAAATATGTTACTTGTGTGGGTGCAGAAAGGGGCATTGTTCGAATGATTCTTATTCGAATAATTATTCGAATAAACATTTATTCGCGAATAAATTATTCGTCTACACTTTCGAATGACGAATGATTTATTCTCATTTCATTCCAATAAATCCACGAATAATATTTAAGGATGCGGTTGCTCGTTGTAACACGTACACGAATTTAACATGATCACTACAAGTGTACCTATTTTCAAGTATTAATACCCTTTTCTACTAATTAACAATATTTTTGTGAGTTAAATGAGTCGCTTCATGGGGCATTTAACAGGTTTGTTTCAATATGTCATGTGTGTGGGCTTGTCCATATATTACGTCATCGTTTTTAGGGTTCCGTACTCAAAGAGTAAAACGGGACCCTATTACTAAGATTCCGCTGTCCGTCAGTCTGTCTGTCTGTTTGTCCGTCTGTCACCAGGCTGTATCTCACGAACCGTGATAGGTAGACAGTTGAAATTTTCACAGGTGATGTATGTCTGTTGCCGCTATAACAACACATACTAAAAAACAGATTTTTTATTTTCTTTTTTTTTCTTATACAATCTTACAAAAATCGATCTAGTCCCAAACTAAGCAAACTACTATGGGTACTAGACGACGATAAACATACTTATATAGATAAATAAATACATAAATACATAGAAAACATCCATGACTCAGGAGCACATATTTGTGCTCATCACACAAATAAATGCCCTTACCGGGATTCGAACCCGGGACCTCCGGCTACGCAGGCAGGGTCACTACGAGGGTCAAACTGAAAGTTTCGGGAATATAAAAAAATATGCAGTTACATTGATTTAAGTATTTTTATTGTTTTTCAAAGTATTCTCTTTTATATTTTATGCACTTTTCCATGCGTTCAAACCAGTCCTTAAAAATTTTAAATGCCTCCACTGCTTCTGCCGGCCGCCGAAACACCGCGCCCACCACGCAACTTATCCTTGATTTTGGGGAATGTGAAAAAGTCGTTGGGACTTAGGTCAGGGCTGTATGGAGGATGGTCCAGTAATTCGACTTTTTCACCTTCCAGGTACTCATTTGTTTTACGAGCGGTGTGAGGGCTGGCATTGTCGTGGTGAAGGATGATGCGGCGACTAGGCCTTTTTTCCTAAGTTCAGCAAAGACCATCGGCAAACAAATACTTGTATACCAATCGGCTTTGACCGTTCTACGATCTTCAAGTGGAAAAGTAGCCACATGACCCGATTTGGAGACAAACATAGCCACCATCTTTTTGGCCTTGCTGCGAGAGCGAATAACTTTTGTTGGCTTGAAGCTCGTCTTCGTTACCCCATACTCGAGATTGGTTTTTAGTTTCAGGCTCATATGCGTATATCTACGACTCGTCACCTGATACGACACTAAAAACTGCATTTGAGCTTCCTCCGTTGAATTTATTCAATGTTTTGCGGCACCAATTGACACGAGTCATTTTCTGCTCGTCAGACAATAAGTGCGGGATCCAACGGGAAAACAACTTTCGCACGCCTAATTCTTCCTGTAAAATAATTTGTATCTGACTCATTCCTATCCGCAAAGACTCCTGAATTTCCCGATATGTCACATGCCTGTCTTCTTTTATCAGCTGACTCACAAGGTGGACGTTTTCTTGCGTACCTGCCGATTTCGGTCGACCTTCACGCGCGTCGTCCGTGAGGGATACTCGGCCACGTTGAAATTCTGAATACCACCTGTATATTGTCGTCTTTGAAGGTGTTTCATTACTAAAAGCAGCAATCATCCGGTCTCCACATTGTTTTTGTGTTAATCCACTTTGAAAGTCGTAATATTTTTTTACGGGACAATTCCATCTTCAGCGGCGACTCAACAACTCGAAAAAACAATTGAAACTGAACCATTGTTTTTTTAAGGTTCCGTACTCAAGGAGTAAAACGGGACACTATTACTAAGACTCCGCTGTCCGTCTGTCTGTCTGTCACCAGGCTGTGTCTCAACAACAGTGATAGTTTGACAGCTGAAATTTTCACAGATGATGTATTTCTGTTGCCGCTATAACAACAAATACTAAAAACCAGTTTTTTTTTTCTTTTACAATCTTACACAAATCGGCTTAATCCCAAACTAAGCAAAGCTTGTATTATGGGTACTAGACGAACGATAAACATACTTATATAGATAAATAAATACTTAAATACACAGAAAACATCCATGACTCAGGACTTGGCCGGTTGTTTTTTGTCAATTCTTGACCCCCCCTCCTATCATCATCCTGTTAATTCCTAAATGGACACTACCCGCCTCATAAAATGACTACCGTCATCCAATAGGACCCCCCCCCCCCCCCGTTTTGAAATGACGTAATTTATGGACAGCCACTGTCTGTAATTGGATCAATGTATGTTATTAGAGGCGATTACGCATGTAAGATTGTTCAACTATATACCTGTAATTGTACATTGTATGTACTTAATCATGTTATATTCTGATCTGTGTGTTTTTAGGGCTCCGTGCCTCGAAATGGAAAAACGGAACCCTTATAGGATCACTTTGTTGTCCGTCCGTCCGTCTGTCAAATCCCTTTTTCTCAGGAACGCGTGGGGGTATCAATCATTTAAAGTTTGAATTCCTGTGCATAGTGTGTGCATGCATTATTTTAGAATTAATATTTTTTATATTAATTTTGCTGTGCCCTAACAGGGTTATGCTGGAACTGTATTTATATGTAACATCTTGTAAGACCCATACTGCAACAAATAAATGAATTAAGCTGAAATTTATATCAAATACTCAGGTTTACTGTCTCTTGGAGCTGTGAAAAAATCAAACTTCTAAGCCAACACAATCAAAAGATACAGCCGTTTATGCCGCAAATTTCCGCAAGTTTTCGAAACCCGCAAGGGAATCAAAACCTACTTCCCGTGAACTCAGAAACTTGAAATTTGGTGCGAAGCAACGCCCTATAGCACAGATAAAGGAAAGATAGCGAAAACCGTAAATTTTTAGTTACATCACTGAAAATTTAATGTCCAGTATATACTGACACGTACTAAGTATGTGAATACATACTTAGTGAGTGTCAGTTTATAGTGGACTTGGTTTTATTGTACGGGGTGGTCCGGAACCCTCGGTGCGTGAGTCTGACTCGCACTTGACCGGTTATTTTTTCACCCGTGGTAAATTCAAATTCAATTTTTTTTATTTCAGACCATGTCCATAGTGATTAGTACATATACAATTGCTTATCCTAAGTAAGTCAGGTACCTTAATCTAATATTACCTACAATATATTATACACAGAGCCTCTCATGTGCACCGAGTCCCAATAAAGCCGAAATAGTAAAAATAAAACAGGTGAAATAATTACAATTAATATCCGTTTCACCATGCACGGCGATGTTACTTGGTACCCTTGATGAAGCGGTAACCTTTTTCTAACAAATTTAGAAACTAGGTATCACTGTTCTGTCTGTAGGAAAATATTACGTTTTTGAGATATATTCTATTAAAAAGCATTCCTACAATATTCGTTCAAAATATTATTCCCGAAAAGCATTACGAATGATTATGCGAATTAAGAAGTTATTCGCGAATAAATATTGGCGAATAATTATTCGAAATATTTATTCGTCATTCGCGAATAATCCTATTTATTCTTAAACGTTATTCGTATTCGAATAAATTTATCCCATCTCTGGGTGGATAAGCATATCTTCTCTTTTTTTTGGCGTTCTGGCCAACTGTGTCGGCTCAATTTTGCCAATAAGGATATCGACTACCGTAGGCTCAAAGGGCGTAAGGGACGAAATGCCCATGCCCATATCCCGTGAACTCCGAATCTTGAAATTTGGTACGAAGTATTTATAGCACAAATAAAGGAAAAATTGTGAAAACCGTAAATTTTTAGTTACATCACTGAAAATTTGATGTCCAGTATAAACTGACACGCACTAAGTATGTAAATACTTACTTAGTGAGTGTCAGTTTATAGTGGACCTGTTTCTATTTTACGGGGTGGTCCGGAACCTTCGGTGTGCGAGTCTGACTCGCACTTGACCGGTTTTTTTTATGCTAACTACGATCATGGCATCATCTCTTTCATTTACATAACAGTTAAGAGTTTACTTATGTTTTCGATGATAAAAGCAAATCAATCGTTCCTTACGCCCTTTGGACCAGAGTTTTCAAAAGGCGTAAGGGACAAACTGTGATTTTTCATTAGTGCTAAAATCCTACAATTAGGATATTCCGTTATATTTGTTTTATTTGTACACGGCGCGGTCGGTGCAAAACACGTAATTGAAATAAACTCGTTAAGACGGGTTCGCCGTGCACTCGCCCGCTGGCGCCCCACTCTCTCCCCGCCTCGCACCCACCGCATGCATCTGACTCCACGACAAGGTCGCGAGTATTTTCAATAAAATTTTCAATTTCTTAAGCGTGAAATTAACATGCTTAATTTTGATGAAAACATGATTATCGTACACAAAAGGCTATTAGTAAACAAAAAATTCATAGTTACTATTTATAATTACTGAGAAATACATTATTATTAAAACGTTAAAAATAAATGTTTAATTATTGTCTTAAATGTCTAAAAATACGCAATATACCTTAAACAGATAAAAACATCATAGTTACCATTTTGGCTTGTCTAGATAAAAAGATCAGAGGAAAACTGTGAAAAAAAACATATATGCGAATTTGATATCAGTTTAATTTTGCTATTAAGTGATCGAATTTGAATGCACCTCAAAGTTATACTAACAAGGTACTTGGTTACCTTTTTTACTTTTAGGAAAAAGTTAAGTAGTGTACGTTAACTCGTGTTTTTTTTAACTACGGTTACGATCGCGGATTTTTTACTTAATATATTTCATTAATATTTGATACTGAATAGTAAAATCCGATAAAACAATAAAAACAACGAGTTTACGAATTATGTCCAGGGTAAGCTAATTTGATTGGTCTATATATGCGCTATCATGCGCAAGAAGTACGCGTCGCTGCAGCAGCGACTGAGGGGTGGTCACAACAGCATTCTGAAAATGATTGCAGACAGAATGTGTCAATGTCTCTTACAAAAACAGTGGGTCGATTGTCTCAGAGGTTGTGTGACATACGACAAGTAGGTAGTTATTTATTTATTTTTATTGTTATTTTATTTTATCTTGTGTTCTTTTATTTGTTTTAGGTTAGAACTGTTACTTTTGTGATGTTGTCTGTGTCTGTTGTTGTTGTCAATATGGATCACATAGTTATCTGAAATAAATAAATAATAATAATAATTACGCTGGAAATAATGAATTGTCAGTATACTGTTCCAATACAATAACATGGATACGTTGAAAACTGACAATAAACAGGAAAAACCCGGAACACTCAGAATAATATCAATAACTTTGGAAATAAATGCTTACAGTTGCCCTCTTGATACTTATTCGTACTTAATTTCAACACTCCGTTTCAGATATTATAGCAGGCATATTAATTTATTTTAAAAATTAACATTTCTTTGATAATTTTAGCTCTTGACAGACTCATCATTTTGGTAATTTAATGTCACCGATGACAGTGACGTTTAGTGGCATTTGTAGATGTTTTAATACCTAATCGGAGGAGGTTTCAAAAGTAGGTATATGACATTTCAGTTTCAACGAAGTTGCTTGCAATTTGATGCGACAAGGTTCTAAGTATGCTCAACATTTTCATGGGCCGACTGTACATCAAAAGTATATACCAAAAGCATATTTTTGATGCATATGAACAAGCTTAATGCCCTCAGAAACGATAAAAACATCGGGTACATAAAACGGACGTGACAGATTGTGCTCCGGTCGTGACATTAGTGTACGTGGCTGTGACACATGGACGTGACAGTTTAATATGTTTTATTGTAGGTAATTGTTAATATTAATGTTATTAAATATGTGTCATCTTAGTTTAAAGTGATTGAGCAATAAATAAATCACTGAAATGGTTTAAGATATCAACAATATTTATTTGGAATACTTCTCAATGAGATACTCAAAAGTTCTATGGTGGTGACATTTTTAATACCATGGCCGTGACAAAATAGAATGTCACAACCACGCATTACATATGTCACGACCATATATTCAAAGATTCCATGGAGGTGAAATTTTTTTCATACCATGGCCGTGACAATTTGAAACGTGTTCGATATAACCTAAAAGCTAGCCATGATATCGCAAATCTTAAGTAAGTACCTTAAACTACACTGTATGAGGTACATATTATGTTTCAAACAAATAGCGTGACACTGGTACTTACGTTCAAAACTCGTACACGGCGTTGACGTGTTAAGGTTGTCCCTTTTTTCAATTAAATGAGAAGATTGGTTTTGCGAACACACACTATCGTTATCGTTCAGCCATTTGCAAATCTGACAAGAAGACAGTGATGCTGTTCTAAAAAAACTTAGGAAGGGTTGCCAACATCAAAGATAGTTTTCTACCGAGTACAGCATTTTTTTAATTATCATACATGGTCGTGACAAAAAAACTACTCACAAACTGTATGTTTTTCAGAATCATTAACAGTAATTTTTTTTTTTAAACAGTCTTATAGAACAAATGTAAGTCTTGAATAATTGCTGTAATATTTTGCGAAATAACTTGATATTTCTTCCGAAAAAAATATTTTATTTCCAAGTCCGGCGATCTTACACTACACAGTCCGTGACATTTTGGACTTGTATTTTTTTAAGTATGTTTCTAATAATTTTATGCCAAAAATATTTTCAGACATGATACGATGGGTATTTTAGTAAGTAAATTAATATACGGTTTACTGATTTTCCTAAAAAAATAATATTCAATTCTTACAACTCACACAAAAAAACGTTAGAATAAGAATCACCCTCTGCTTAACACCAGGCAGGCCGTAAGCTTGTTTGCCACCATCGTTGTTTAAAAAAATATATATAACCATCCAGTATAAGTTTGTATGTAATGGGTAATCTCCGGAACTACTAAGCCGATTCCAAGTTTTTTTTTACCTGCGTATTATAATGGACTTTCCGGATGGGAAACTTCTTCTATAATATTAGTATAGATATAGATTATTTACTTTGTACTTCATTGTAATGACATAGTCTTAGATCCCATTTATTGAAGCAGTGTAATTTAAAGACTTCGCTAGTTTGGAAGTTGGCAGTTTAAACAATGACGTCTCCAAAGATCTATGCTGTGGAGTGACTGGAAGGGCACAACCGAACGTACTTTAGATAAACTACAGTTGTTCAGAATTGGACATAGTGACTTCAACTTGGAGGATATATGGCACGCGGTTCGCGATGGGGAATTGCTTCCTTAGTAATTACTAGTATAAAGTAGGTAGGCAAGGCATTAAATGTTGAAGCTATTATTAGTACTACAGCGAGTATCGAAATGGTGAAAAGTTAGCAAACCATACGTTATGATTATGACAAGATTACAAAAATAAATAGTAACAAGTGCAAAAACTGACTGGAAATAAAACCAGGCGTTGAACTGAAATCCGAGGTCCGATCAAAGGCATATAGGTACTCAATTTGCGTTGACACGGCGCAAGTAAAGCACACAGGCTGCGAATACTTACCGCATATCCTAAATAGTTTACCCAATGAGGTTATAGATATTATAGAGAATAAACCACAGAAGATCAAATGTACCCTGAAGAAGATCATGTGTGATAAGTAAAATAATAGAAAATAAATAAATAAATACTGTTATGCGAACACTTATATTATATAAATAAATGTGATAGATATTAGCTAAGCTTAGCAAATAATCTCAAAAAATTGAGATTGCGCTAAGCAATTAGTAGACATACTTGTAACAATTAAATTAATGCAATAAACAGTTTAAATTTTAATTTTTTTTTTTTTTTTTTTTTTAATATCTTTGAAGTCAAATTGGAATTGGGAATGTGAAATGTGTTTTTAAATTGACCGCTCAAAGCTTTATTCACAACGATAAATATTATGTTTATTTTAACCGTACCCGCAAATTCGTTTGCGTGTGGTTATGTGGTGGGAGTCAATGTCAAACATCGTTGACATTCCATGTCCTACATATATAATATAACGTTTCCTTCGTTAGCAAGACGTCACCAAAAGGTTTAAGTATGAAACTCAATAATTTACTTTGAAACAAAGTTTTAATCGACGAAAAATCAATCATCCCCTATTTTCCTACCCTTAGGCAGGTACCGGAAAACCTGTTCATATTGGTTACCCGTTCGTTTGGGTAACCCCTTCATATGATAAGCTAATCGTTCGGGTAACCCTTTCATCCGGTTACCCAACAATAATGATAACCCGTGTTATTCAGATTAACCTAATCGTAACAAGGGGTTACCGCTTACAGGAGCTGATTCGGTTTGTGTTTTGAGTGTACTAACCGGTAACCTTTCGGTTTAGGGTAAGCCTTACCCCTCTCCCGCGCCGGCCGCGCCTTTCCGTCACCGCCACGGCATCGCACTGCCTGCCACTGTGCCACTGCCACTCAGCGATGGGCAAAATTTATTCGAATACAAATGACGATTAAGAATAAATAGAATTATTCGCGAATGACGAATAAATACTGCGAATAATTTATTCGTCAATATTTATTCGCGGATAAATTATTCGCGAATAATCGACGAATAAATCCACGAATAACCCACGAATAGTATATAATTTCCCTCTTCACGCCTAAACCGCTGAACAGATTTAGATGAAAATTGGTATAGAGATAGGTTGAGTTTCGGGGAAGAACAAAGCGTAGTTTTTATCCGGATGGGTGGAAATTTGTATGGAGCTACTTAAACCGCTGCCCACATTTGGATTAAATTTGGTGTATAAATATTTTGCGTCCCGGGGCAGAACATAAGGTAGGTTTCATCCCGGAAATCATTCCCTAAAGGGGTGAAAATTTAGTTGTTTGATGAAATTTGGTTTCGAGATAGTTTGAGTCCTGGGAAAGAACATAGGATAGTTTATATCAATCTCCTAAGGGAATAATTTTTTTAAGTTAATATATTGTTACTAACAAATTATATATGAATACTTAGTCCGAAATAAATGATTTTTATTTTATTTTTATTTTTTAAGGGGGTGAAATTAGTGGTGAAAATTCGTATGGAACCCATTTGAATATAATTTGGTACAAAGATAGTTTGAGTCCTACGAAAGGACAAAGGATAGTTTTTATTCCGGAAATCACCCCCTAAGGGGGTGAAATACGAGGTGCAAATTTGAATAAAACCCATGTAGATGAAATTTGGTATAGAGATAGTAGGAGTCCCAGGGAAGGACAACGCATAGTCTTTATCCCGAAATTCATCTCCTGAGGGGGTGAAATTAGGGGTGAAAATTTGAATGGAACCCATTTAGATGATCAGACCTATCCTATGTAAATTTCTAGCTGCCAAAGCATACTATTCCATACAAGAATATTTAAATGACCCTAGCATAACGTAAGCAAATGATAGCATAATTAACGACTTATATCTAGTGTGTAAGTGCATGCTGCATGCTATTTTGTGGCTATTTGTATGCCTTAACAGGCAAGACATAGTGAGACAAACCATAAACTGTAACACCGATGTACATACCTATGTTTAACAAATAAAATATTTTGTATTTGTATTTGTATTTGTATGTCCTTCTTATTTATATTTATTTACCAAATTTCATCTAAATAGGTTTCATCCAAATTTTCATATAATATAATGTTATGATTACCGGAATAAAAACTATTTAATGTCCTTTCCCAGGGCTCAAACTATCTCTATACCAATATTCATCTAAATGGGTTACATCCAAATTTTCACCCCCAATTTCACCCCCTTAGGGGATGATTTTCGGGATAAAACTATCATATGTCCTTTCTTATGACTCAAATATATTTTAACTAAATTTTATCTAAATATGGGTCTCATGGGTTCATCCAAATTTTCACCCCCTATTTCAGCCCCTTAGGCCTTAGGGAATGATTTTCGGGACAAAAACTATCCGTTGTCCCTTTTCTGGGCTCAGACTATCTCTATACCAAATGTCAACTAAACGGGTTTCATCCAAATTTCAGGGGGTGATTTCCGGAATCAAAACTATCCTATGTCCTTTCGTAGGACTCAAACTATCTCTATACCAAATTGTATTCAAATGGGTTCCATGCGAATTTTCACCCCTAATTTCACCACCTTAGGAGATGATTTCTATGATATAAACTATCCTATGTTCTTTCCCAGGACTCCAGGACTCAAACTATCTCGAAACCAAATTTCATCAAAATGGGTTACAACTAAATTTTCACCCCCATTTAACCCCCTTAGGGAATGATTTCTGGGATGAAACCTATCTTATGTCCTGCTATGTCAAAATATTTATATACCAAATTTAATCCAAATCTGGGCAGCTGTTTAAGTAGCTCCATACAAATATCCATCCCCAATTTCAACCCCTTAGAGGCTGATTTCCGGGATAAAAACTATCCTTTGTTGACCCTAAGACTCAAACTATCTCTATACCAATTTTCATCTAAATCGGTTCAGCGGTTTAGGCGTGAAGAGGTAAATTATATATTATTCGTGGGTTATTCGTGGATTTATTCGTCAATTTATTCGAATAATATGAGAATAAACCATTCGTCAGTCGAAAGTGTAGACGAATAAATGCTTATTCGAATAAGGAATCATTCGAATAATGCCCATCTCTGCTGCCACTCGTGATGTTATCAATCTTATGTTTGGTGTTTTTTTACTTGCGTCAGTTCAGTTTCGAGCTCCGGGCACGCTAAACCCGGCCGTGTCTTGTTAATTGATATTTCATATCTCATTTGAAAATAGTCGATATGGTACGTAAGTAGATGGTGTTATTTAATTAATTATTAGTAGTAAAACTGAACATGACCCGTGTCGAAACGTCAGAAATAAAGGTAAATAAATATCGCGTTAGACCCGGATAAAACAGTATTTAAGTATGTGTACAAAGCGCGAGAGTTTAAAGTGTTATATAGTAGTAAAACTGTTAGCTGTATATCTTTTTTAGATATCTTAATTATTCAATGCTGTTATTTTTTTTTTTTCAATCAAATATTTGATGCTGCTTCAGTTGTTTAATTAGGTATTTTATAGAACCATTTTTACTTTTAGTCGAACAATGACGATAAAGTTGACCATGAACCACGATACGATATTTTGCTTGATTCTGACCTATTGAACCAAGTGCGTGCTTTTGCCTGTAGCTGCTTCATACTCAAAGTAGCGATGAGCGGCGTCCCATTTTGGTTGAGCATATTGGAACTTCTACTGCCTAGCCATGGAGTAGTCCATGTAGTGGACACAGAAGAATAATACGGAATGTGTTTATATACTCCGCCAATTAAAACACTTATTTAATTAAAACGCCGAATCTTCGCGGGAGTTTGGGAAATGTGCACAGACAGCAAACGATTAACAAAGTGACAATAAGTACTAAACAAAAATACACCAAAATCAATGCGCAACACCTTACCATATTTGGTCACTTGTTTGCCCTAGAATGTGTTTTTGAAATTTGCGCTCTGCCCTACATGACTTAAAGTACACTTCTGTTTGAAATAGAGATATTAGGTCGGCGAATTACAAAGTCTTTGACAATTGCCGCGCGCGCAATGCTGCCTCGCATGCAGGGAACCGCCATGTTTGGTGTCGGGCGCTAGGATAATAGACCTTATGCAGTTTACGTAAAAGCTAAAACAGCTTGCTCGCATTTAATCAGCGCTTGAAGCGGTAACCCTTTCCCGGGTTTTTGATATCGGTAAGCGCTAACCTGAATTAATCCAAATAAAAGGGTTAGTTTGTTAATCGGTAAGCCAACCAAAAGCTTACCCAAATGAAGCGGTTTTTGGAACCCAGCTTTAAAAGAACCCGGGTTTTTAAACGGGTTAGGGTAAGCGGGTCCGGTCCCTGCCCTTAGGGTTAGTTTTTTTTTCCAAATTTATATGGGACCAACTTCGGGGTATACCCTTTCCAATAAAAAAATAATTATCAAAATCGAACTACTCTGTCAAAAGTTTTTTTTATGCGTGGTCATACATAAAAAAATATATATATATACGCGTCGACTTGAGAACCTCTTCCGTTTTTTTCGTCGATTGAAAATAATGTTGATGTCTAAAAGCTCGCCAGCTTCAAAAGCTCACTGGCTTTTGAAGCTGGCGAGCTTTTATTATTTATCCTTGATTGAAATTTGTTGATACATTTTATTGAAATTACGCCATACTTAATACGAATGTTTGCACATAATCTATACACATATTATAAAACACTTGCGTTACTGACCGATTGACAGACAGCGCACAGCCTAAAGCGCTACAGAGATAAGCATGGAATCACAAACTATTGGAAGTGGTGTGTGGGCGTTCCCGTGTCGCCAAACATGAGCTTAAATTAGCTCACTTCTTGCACGGATTATTGTCAGTCACTCACCTATCAACCGCGGGCGGCGAATGACATAAGTAAAATATGAAATATATATGTTTATTAACGGAAAATGCTGTAAGTATTGCGCTGTTAGAAGCTGCTCATATAACAGCACAATAAAAAATGTGTCTCGTAGAGGAACTTCTTATCATCGGTACTTACAGATTATTTTAGAATAAAATAATCTGTACCGATGATGGGAATAAGAAATAAATCAATTTTCAATCTCTCAGACTCAATTTGCTCCAGAAGTCACGGATATATCAGTTCTCTTTCTCTAAAATTAGGTTTATAATTCTGCGTATTTTTTCGTTATTCTGAACGTTAAGTTCGTGAACGTTCCTAGGTTCGCTACTCAAATGCTGTGGCTAAGGTCGATAATTGTTATCGATTAATTGAAAACTCGACATTTTATCATCCTCCTAGCGTTATTCCCGGTTGTGCCCGTAAAGGAGCCCGGGGTCCGCTTTGACACCTAATCCCAAGATTTAACATAGGCACTAGTTTTACGAAAGCGACTGCCATCTGACCTTCCAACCCAGAGGGAAAACTAGACCTTATTGGGATTAATTCGACCGGTTTCCTCGCGATGTTTTCCTTCACCGAAAAGCTAACGGTAAATATTCCGTACATAAGTTCCAAAAAACTCATTGGTACGAGCCGGGATTCGA
Source organism: Epinotia brunnichana (assembly GCA_963854355.1). Lineage (NCBI taxonomy): Eukaryota > Metazoa > Arthropoda > Insecta > Lepidoptera > Tortricidae > Epinotia > Epinotia brunnichana. The sequence continues at coordinate 30,706,611 of OY977935.1, read as the reverse complement.
ATTCGAACCCACGAGTCCCACGACCGCCGCTTGACAGCCGCATGCCTGAACCACTAGGCTTCCGTAGCTTCTGAAAACTCGACATTTAATCGTTTTTAATTTTATTAACATAAGTTAATATGTAAATAATATGTCATATTATACATAATACGTGCTATTTTTGATTGGTGTGCTTGTATGGAACATAGATTTTTCTGTCTTTTGTAGATATTTATTTCCTCGCAAATGTGATGAAAAACATAGTGTACTCGTATAACACGGGCGCAAGAATATTGAAAACTCGAGTCATCAAAAGCCCTCCGCCTTCGGCGTCGGGCTTCTGATAGACTCTTGTTGGCATTATTCCACTTACGCCCCTCGTTTAACAATGTACTATTTATATGTCAGTGCTGAAATTATACTATACTACCCTGGAAACCACATACATAAAATGATATACCCAAAGAGTGAACAGAAAATCATATTCAGCAGAAAAATGTGTGTATTAACAAAAACTATATAATATGTAGCTCTAAGGTGACGTCTAAACGAAGCCATATAATTGCGTAATAAGGGCACTAATATGGTCAAGAAAGTCGTTGCTGACGTTACCTTAAGAACTACACTGACGTCGGTAGGAACGGAGCGGCTCGAGAGCGGCGGCTGTCGTTGTGTTCACTTCTTGGTGTCGACGACATCGAACTCGCTGACTTGCGCTTCTACCAGCTGCTTGCTGCGCAGCTTGATAGTGGCGTGCCCCGGCACGTTGGGGTCTTCCATCTCGAACTCGATCAGTCCTGTATGAACAGAAATATTGTACGGTCACTTCTTAATATAAATATAATTATTAGTTGTATTCCTTAGACATATATTGTGAAACAGGGTGGGTACGTATCCACATATTTAACCCAATCATCCCTCAATGACTGAGTACCTGGATCGCAAGTTTTCTGCACGAATAAAAAAATAAAGTTACATACTCGTAGGTATAGTGCATGTTGTTAGGGGAAAATACTTCACTTTCGGGTACCGGCGCCATATTTTAGTATGTTGTTAGGCATGTCCCCTGAATTCCAAAACTGCCGGGAGACAATCTCTAATGAGTCGATCTCCCCTGTTATGACGTCATCAAAAACGCCACGGCCGCGCTTTGAAAAGTTTAAATTACACCCAAACCATGCAACGTACAAACACATGTGGGAAACCAAATGAAAGCTGAATAAATGGTCAATAGTTAATTTATACATAAGATTTCAATATATATGCTAGTTAAGGTACTATTAGCAAAAGTTTAAAAAAATCAAGAAAAAATCTAAGGACTTTCAGATTTTGCAGCAAAACTAGAAAAGATACACGAATGTAATGTATGACTCAAATAATATCTAGTATTTCAGATTTACATTTTGGTTTTTTATTTTGAGACAAGAGCAAAATTGGGATAACTGTGCTGAAAAAACCAACAACGCAAAGCGAGTTTTCCCTACAAGATTAATTTTATCAAAATTACTATTTTACAGAAACCAGCTCGAATTTTTAGTATGTTGTTAGTCATGTTATGTGCACCGCAAAACTGCAAAGAGACTCTCTAAAGTGTCTAGTTCATCAGTAATAACATAATTTTTATTGCCGCGGAGTCTTTTTGAAAAGTGGGAATTTTACCTGAGACATTTAATATATAAAAACGTGTGTAATCCTGTAAAAGCATAACAAATATGCTATAATTCTTGCATACATTGTGATTCCATATATCCATAAATTTAAGAGGTATTTGCAAAATTGTAGAGAAGAAAAGTGAAAAGCCTGCTAACATTGGATTTTCGGGAATTTAAATTGCTCCGAAACGTAGGTATCTATTGAATTACAATGTTAGAAGAGGTTATAGCATATTTTTTTAGCTTTCATATAATATCACATTTGCAATCAGAAAGTGCATAGTTTGGGTTTAATTTAGTCTTTTCAAGAACCGGGAGCGGGGGGGGGGGGTCTTCTCACTTTTCTTGTCTACTATTTTGCATATACCTCTTAAATTTAAGGATATATGGAATCCTAATATTGGCAAAAATTATAGCATATTTGTTTAGCTTTTACATAATATATCACACGTTTATACAGGGTGGAAAGTTAAAACGGGGCAGCAAGAGCAGCTACTAGATCCTATGCCGCTACGCAAAAATGGCATTAGGATTTCATTCCTAACTTTTTAAGTGATGACAATCTACATTCACAAATGTTTGAAAAAAAGTACAGTCAGCGAGAAAATCATCAATTTTGACGATTTTTTTTTTAATGCCATTCGATCCCATTTCTATTAAGGATCAAAATACTCTTCGGGTCCGACTAAGGTTTGACTACTACAACGCCCAGAAATCAAAGAAAACTTATTCCATACAGTTAGTATGGGAATCCCAAAGTGCAAGTATCACAAGTATGTAGTCATTTAGTTAGACGACTACAAAATTGTATGGAGACGGAGATAACTTCATTTAGATTATAATTGAGAGAATTCATTCCCTTGTTTAAAAAAATATATAATTCTGGTTTTATTCAACGACGGCTAGCTTGATGCTGTAATAAGTTTGTAAAAAGAATACTAACATCTGTATTCAGAAATTTTGTTCGAAATTTAAAATTTACTAAGGCAGGTAAAAACTATATTCACCGCTGCACTGGAGGATGTTTTCAAGACTCTGGACTGGAGAAGGCTAGGCATCAACATCAACGGCGACTGCATCACTCACCTTCGGTTTGCTGACGATATAGTAGTCTTGGCTGAGACCATGGAGGACTTAAGTACGATGCTCGATGACCTCAGTAAAGCTTCCGAGCGAATTGGTCTAAGAATGAACATGGATAAGACGAAGATCATGTCAAATGTCCATGTAGTACCAACTCCCATTACAATCGGACACTTTACGCTCGAAGTTGTAGATGATTATGTATACCTAGGACAGACTGTCCAGTTAGGTAGGTCCAACTTCGAGAAAGAGATCAATCGTCGAATCCGACTCGGCTGGGCAGCGCTGCAGCGTTCGGGAAGCTACGGCACATCTTTTCGTCCAATATTCCGCAGTGTCTCAAGACGAAAGTCTTTGACCAGTGTGTGTTGCCAGTGATGACATATGGCACTGAAACGTGGTCGCTTACAATGGGCCTCATTAGAAGGCTCAAAGTCACCCAAAGGGTAATGGAGAGGGCTATGTTGGGAGTTTCTCTGCGTGATCGCATCAGAAATGAGGCTATCCGCAGCAGAACTAAGGTAACCGATATAGCCCTCCGAATCGCTAAACTTAAGTGGCAGTGGGCGGGGCTCATTGCACGTAGAACTGATGGCCGTTGGGGTGGAAAGGTTCTCAAGTGGTGACTACATACCGGAAGGCGCGGCGTTGGTAGGCCTCCCACAAGGTGGACTGACGACCTGGTAAAGGTCGCGGGAGTCCGCTGGATGCGGATGGCGCAGGACCGGTCACTTTGGAACTCTTTGGGGGAGGCCTTTGTCCAGCAGTGGACGTCTTTCGGCTGATATGATGATGATGATGATGATGATGATGAAGGCAGGTAAGGGCTTTACAGCACCTGTCCGCTCGTGAGTACTGTCCACATAGTAAAGTTTAAGAAATGGGGTGTAAAATACGTTAGTTTTTTTTTTAACAAAGGATTGAATTCTCTCATTTAAATGAAGTTTTGTCAGTCTCCATACAATTTCATGATCGTCTAACTAAAGGACTACTTGCACTTTGGGATTCCCATACTAACTGTATGGAAAAAGTTTTCTATGATTTCTGGGCGTTCTAGTAGTCAAACCTTAGTCGGTCCCTAAGAGTATTTTGATCCTTAGTAAGAATAGGATCAAAGGGCATTAAAAAAAATCGTCAAAATTGATGATTTTCTCGCTGACTGTACTTTTTTTCAAAAATCTGTGAATGTAGATTGTCATCACTTAAAATGTTAGGAATTAAATCCTAATGCCATTTTTGCGTAGCGGCAAGGGATCTAGTAGCTGCCCTTACTGCCCCGTTTTAACTTTCCACCCTGTATATTACATGGTTCAGGTAAAAATCCCACTTTTCAAAAAGCCTCCGCGGCAATGAAGATTATGTTATTACTAATGACCTATACGCTTTAGAGACTGTCTCTTTGCAGTTTTGCGGTGCACATAACATGTCTAACAACATACCCAAAGTTCGTGCTGGTTTCTGGAAAATACTAATTTCGATAAAATTTATCTTGTAGGGAAAACTCGCTTTGCGTTGTTGGTTGTTTGAGCACAATTTTCTTAATTTTGCTCTTGTCTTAAAATAAAAAAACTAAAATGTTAAGCTGAAATACTAGGTATCATTTGTACAATGTACATTACATTCGTGTATCTTTTCTAGTTTTACCGCGAAGTCTGAAAGTCCTTAGATTTTTCTTTGATTTTTTTATACTTTTGCTAATAGTACTTGAACTAGTGTATACATTGAAATATAATGTACTAATTAACTATTGAAGTATTTTCCCCTAATTATTTTCCACTTTCTAAAACTGTTTTTATTTTTTTTTCTACAGTGGTTAAATTTGGATTTATTAAGGAAAATGTAGAAAAATATACCACCCCCCCCCCCTTATCTCCGAAGTTTACGAAGCGAAAATTTTGAAATAATTACATATGATTAAGAGTAACATAAATATACAGGAAAAATAAAACGATAACTCTATCTAGCTTATTTTTTTTACTTATCAAAAATAATGTCTTAATTAAATTTGTAATTTACTTACTTTTGTATGAAATTTTATGCCTTCAAATTCCTATCAGATTATCGTTAAAGTCCCTTCTTTCAAATTAAAAATAATAAAAGAAATCGGTACGCGTGATAAAAAGCTATCGCTGATAAACAAACTACACTAGTTTGTAAGCAAATTGTTAGTACCAAAATGCAGAAGGCGCTTTGTAACGGTAACTTCTACTATGGGCTATTTAAGATTGTTCAAGAATGAATGGGATCCTGACATGATGGTGTATGAAAGTTTGTACGGAACCCTCGGTGCGCGAGTCAGGCTCGTACTTGACCGTTTTTTTTTTAATTTATATCGGTTGGGTACTAAAATATAAATTGAAAGAAACTGCTGTGCGCTAACCACGTGACTTTGGCTGCGTGACGTCACGTGACGTAACTCCTGTTTTGACTCGAGATGATAATGTAAAATTACAAACAAGAATTGAACTCAAACCTTTACTATACAAGTTCTTCAGCATGAGAAATTATAAATGTTGAGTCGGCCACATATGGATACAACACTAAGAAAATTAGGAAATTAGAAAATAAACGATCTTTATCTCCACTTATAATAAATCTCTAAATTAAAAAAAGAATCAGCCAGTTTGAAACTAAGCTTTGTGTGGTACGAATGTTCTCAGCATCCCATGAACGGAAAAATATGAAACATTTTATATAGACACATTATTATTCTAGCTGCAACTTAGGATAGTTTTTATCCGACTGCGACAATGCGACATCCTGAACGTGTTTGCTGACAGGTGGAACACACCCGTCATGAAGAGGTGGTTGGCCCTTCACGGTCCTAGTTATAAGTAGTTTAGTTAATTCTTTTTCAACACACCTGCTCGTAAAGTAGGTCTTATTACAGCGTATTTACACTGATAATGCAGAATATTACCCATGCCGTGCCTTTTACATTACATTATCGCACTAGTGCCTTTTCATTACATATCTTTTTAAATATTAGCAAAATAATGCAGAATATTACCCATGCAGTGACTTTTACATTACATTATCGCACTAGTGCCTTTTCATTACATATCTTTTAACATTTTCATTTTTTTATTTTTTTTTTCCTCGCAAATGTGTTGAAAAACGTCGTATGAAACACGTGAGCATTGGTCATTACACTTCTCGTCTCCATTAAGCCTTCGCCTTCGGCTCAGGCTTAAAAACCGACTCGAGTGTAATGACCAACTTAGCACACTTGTATCATAATGTACTATTAGTTATGTTTATTATTTTAAAATTCAAAATTTACTTTGTTATTATTTTTGCTTTTATGTACATACCCACCTATGTGTAATACCTATGGATGAATGTATGAAATAAATTGCTATTTAATTTAATTTAATTTAATTATGTAAGATTAGAGTAGGTACAAAGGCGAACTTATCCCTATAAGTGATCTCGGGGGGAATATAAGGGATATGTAGAATGGACCTACAGGATTAACGCTTATTAGTACAAGGGGATATTATTTCCCACTTCGTCTGTTGGTATAAAACTTTATGTATTTTGTATACGGCAACTCTGAACGAAACCTAACATACAGTTTTACACTTCTTAGTAAGTATTATACTTATTATACTGGCAACACTTTTCACTCAGACTTCATCTGTCAACACACGTCAATGTCAAAGTCAAAAGTTGTGAAAAAATCGTAAACAACAGTGTTTTTCGCCGATGAGTGTCCAGATCCATCAAAAAAAATAGGTAAGAGGGTTTTGATGGCAGTTATGTACAATTAACTGTATTATTTGTTATTTAGCATAGAAATTACTGTCTGAAACCATTGCTTTGTCCGGCTAAATGTCCTTTGAAGTTGGAAGGTCCAAGTGGGAAAATAATTCCCTTTGTTCGCTCACGAACTTAAAAAAATCACGCCGTAAACTTCTTATAAATTTATTATATGTATATAGTAAGATATACAACGTAATGACGAGTTTTGAAGCCCGTTTCTATATAATAAATATTCTTTGATATTATTTGTTTGAGTTTAGTACACAACCATTACTTTTTAACTTATTTTCAACCGACGAAAAAAACGGAGGAGGTTCTCAAGTCGACGCGTATATATATTTTTTATTTTTTTATGTATGACCACGCATTACTTTTTACAGAGTAGTTCGATTTTGATAATTCTTTTTTTATTGGAAAGGGTATACTCCGAAGTTGGTCCCATTTACATTTGGAAAAAAAAAACCAACCTTAAGGGTAGGCAAATAGGGGATGATTGATCTTTCGTCGGTTAAAACTTTGTTTTTAAAGTAAATTATTTGTGTGAAACAGGTGCTTGACTTGTAAAATGGGGTATTAATATTAAACTGATGTATAATATTAGTTTTTTTAGTAATTTTGTGATAAACACAAATAAAAATGAGGCTTTGTAATTACTTTTCCAGTTATAAGATGACGTTACGAAATTTTACGTTTTGTTTATATATTTATATGATTAAAAGGTTGTTTTTTTATGAATTTCCCCATTTTATTTTTAAGATTGTATTAGAAAATAACAAGAAACAAAGAAAACTCATAAAAAAGTCATAAAATGAAGAAAATAATAAAGATTACCTCTACGGTCGGACCGATTTTTTCAATACGATCATCGAACAAGGGGAAATAATTTCCCACCAGAAATCACCCCTTCCACTCCCCCCCCCCCCCTTCCCCCCACTTCTAACGTATTTTTTCTGGATCAAGATACCCAACTAACCCATAATTCGAACTCAAATTTTAATTTCCAAAAAAAATATGCTCTGTCCTATTAAGGGTCCTATTAATATATGTGCTATATTTTATCCCGTCGCTCCGCCTAGATTACTTGTATAGGTACACGGCGAAGCCGCGCGGGTAGCTAGTTTAATATATAGACAAACACATTTACGTGGATACACCAACTAGTCTAACGCAACTAGGAACAAAAAAACTTTTATATGGACTTTGCATGGCAAACAATAGCCAACATACTGCTTCTGTACAACAAATCTGTGGTCATACCTCGTCAGCCATGTTGTTTTGCTTGACATTGCGTCTTATGTTTCTTGTTTGTTTATTTTTGCTCATTTCTAATTGATTTTTTCCTAATTTGTAATTGAAAGTAGTGAAAGGTGATTGAACACTGTTTGGTGTATATATTTTGTGACAATGCCACCGAAAAGACGGTTTATTACATGTGAAATTTGTGGAAATCGCGCTAGTCGAAAATCTCTAAAACAGGATGTTTATGGCGAAATTTGTCTTGGATGAAGACCGGTAAGCATTAATTTAGCCATTTTTAGATATATTTATTTGGGTGCAGCGGGTTATAAACAAGCTAAATTAGATAATTTATTCTTATTTTTATTGTGTACTAGAGATGTATTGTATCTATCGATAACTATACAGGCTTATTTGTTTATCAGTGCAAATAATGACGTTAAGTAAGTCGAATTGAGTGAGAACTAGCATGAAATATGACTTTAAAAATACTGATTATTTTAAGATACACAGGCAGCTTATACATGGTGCGTGCAAATCAATATCCATTTGATTTTAATGGTTTTAAAATCTGTCCAGTCTTTTTTTAAACGAATTTATTGACATATCAATGATTATTCTTTAATTTATTTGTTATGAGTCTGGTAATTTTACATGATTTTAACTTTAATTATAAAATATTTTCAGATGCAGGCCGAGGAATCAACTGCTGACATTACTAAAAAAGCACAGCAACAGGGCATCGCAAAATAATAAAATAAAAGTCCTAAGTGATGTATAAATGAATGTACCGAAACCGAACAATGTTTATACATTAGTAAAAAAAGTTTCTTATTTAATTCGGGTCTACATTTAAGTCCAACCTTGTACATGCGACTTAAATGTGGACTCGTACCTAAACTAATCTCGATAAAAAAATTGTTGCAATATAAGCCTGCATTTTAACCCTGTTCATTTTATCGATATCGATAGAAAAAGCAAGCGTATAGGCCACAACACTATTTTAGTCTGTTAGGTTGGTACTGTTGCTGTTTGTTGGTACTTTGACGTACATGTTTTGCATGTTGGTATCGATGTGCCATGCAAACTGATTCTATTGGTTAGTATGAGAGTCCCGCCTCTTAAAACGTAGTGATTATATTCTCTTTGACACCAACGCATAATCAATATCTGATTACACAACAATAAATAGCTGCATTTGGATTATATGTCGAGTCAATAATAGGATTATGGGATGCGAGCCCTGGTCCATCTCTCTCTCTCATCTCATCTCAGAAAGAGCATCTTGGTGTTTCAACTGCGGTCTGTACACGGATCTGTACGTACTATTGTCACATTCAATACAAAAGAAATCAAAAACAAAATGTAACAAGTCTAGATTTTTAATTAGCGACATGCGGGTCACCATTTGGCCGCGTGGCCAAGTGTGTAAATTTGATACGGGCGAATATTTTGATGACGATTAGTATCGGTCCTAAACAACACATTTACATAAATTTCGTTAACTAACTGCTTCCTTTTTTTTGATACAAAATAATTGAGCACGCAATGTATTCAAGTTTGATTTGTGCACAGCTTCAAGGGATTGCAGACCTGAGTGTATGGTTTTAATTTCAAATTGACCACCACGTGTTCCCGAAATAAAGGGTCTTGACAGACAGCCTCACCAGTTTGGTGAAGTGTAAGTTTTCCTGACCTCCTTCGGCGAAGTCCTCGTCCTTGTAGATGTCGCGCATGAAGCGCACCCCGATGTTGTGGTAAAAGAGGTTGTATCCTGCCGCTCCTCGCGCTACACGTCCATCTCGGCTACGGCAGTCACCAGCGCTGTCAGCTTCTTAGCCGCACTCAGCAACTTAAACTATCCTGAAAATGTCTCCCTACAAGGTGAGGTGGAAGTTTGTCTGACCTCCTTCGACGACGACCTCGTCTTTGTAGTTGTCACACTTGTCACGCATGAAACGCGCGAAGATGTTGTGGTAGAAGAGGTTGGTGGCCTGCCGCACCTCGCGCAACACCGCCATCTTGGCCACGGTGGTCACCAGCACCGTCAGTTTCCTAGCCACAAGTGCTACAACCAGCAGCTTACACTAGCCTGAAAATGTCTCTCTACAAGGTGAAGTGGAAGTTTGTCTGACCTCCCTCGGCGACGACCTCGACCTTGTAGTTGTCACGCATGAAGCACGCCAAGATATTGTGGTAGAAGAGGTTGGTGGCCTGCCGCGCGTCGCGCGACACGTCCTTCTCGGCCACGGCGGTCACCAGCACCGACCGTCAGTTTCCTAGCCGCAACCAGCAGCTTACACTATCCTGAAAATGTCGCCCTACTAGGTGAGGTGGAAGTTTGTCTGACCTCCTTCGGCGACGACCTCGACCTTGTAGTTGTCGCGCATGAAGCGCGCCAAGATGTTGTGGTAGAAGAGGTTGGTGGCCTGCCGCGCGTCGCGCGACACGTCCTTCTCGGCCACGGCGGTCACCAGCACCGACCGTCAGTTTCCTAGCCGCAACCAGCAGCTTACACTATCCTGAAAATGTCGCCCTACTAGGTGAGGTGGAAGTTTGTCTGACCTCCTTCGGCGACGACCTCGACCTTGTAGTTGTCGCGCATGAAGCGCGCCAAGATATTGTGGTAGAAGAGGTTGGTGGCCTGCCGCGCGTCGCGCGACACGTCCTTCTCGGCCACGGCGGTCACCAGCACTGACCGTCAGTTTCCTAGCCGCAACCAGCAGCTTACACTATCCTGAAAATGTCGCCCTACTAGGTGAGGTGGAAGTTTGTCTGACCTCCTTCGGCGACGACCTCGACCTTGTAGTTGTCACGCATGAAGCGCGCCAAGATGTTGTGGTAGAAGGGGTTGGTGGCCTGCCGCGCGTCGCGCGACACGTCCTTCTCGGCCACGGCGGTCACCAGCACCAACCGTCAGTTTCCTAGTCGCAACCAGCAGCTTACACTATCCTGAAAATGTCGCCCTACTAGGTGAGGTGGAAGTTTGTCTGACCTCCTTCGGCGACGACCTCGTCCTTGTAGTTGTCGCGCATAAAGCGCGCCAAGATGTTGTGGTAGAAGAGGTTGGTGGCCTGCCGCGCGTCGCGCGACACGTGCTTCTCGGCCACGGCGGTCACCAGCACCGACCGTCAGTTTCCTAGCCGCAACCAGCAGCTTACACTATCCTGAAAATGTCGCCCTACTAGGTGAGGTGGAAGTTTGTCTGACCTCCTTCGGCGACGACCTCGACCTTGTAGTTGTCACGCATGAAGCGCGCCAAGATGTTGTGGTAGAAGAGGTTGGTGGCCTGCCGCGCGTCGCGCGACACGTGCTTCTCGGCCACGGCGGTCACCAGCACCGACCGTCAGTTTCCTAGTCGCAACCAGCAGCTTACACTATCCTGAAAATGTCGCCCTACTAGGTGAGGTGGAAGTTTGTCTGACCTCCTTCGGCGACGACCTCGTCCTTGTAGTTGTCGCGCATAAAGCGCGCCAAGATGTTGTGGTAGAAGAGGTTGGTGGCCTGCCGCGCGTCGCGCGACACGTCCTTCTCGGCCACGGCGGTCACCAGCACCGACCGTCAGTTTCCTAGCCGCAACCAGCAGCTTACACTATCCTGAAAATGTCGCCCTACTAGGTGAGGTGGAAGTTTGTCTGACCTCCTTCGGCGACGACCTCGACCTTGTAGTTGTCACGCATGAAGCGCGCCAAGATGTTGTGGTAGAAGAGGTTGGTGGCCTGCCGCGCGTCGCGCGACACGTCCTTCTCGGCCACGGCGGTCACCAGCACCGACCGTCAGTTTCCTAGTCGCAACCAGCAGCTTACACTATCCTGAAAATGTCGCCCTACTAGGTAAGGTGGAAGTTTGTCTGACCTCCTTCGGCGACGACCTCGTCCTTGTAGTTGTCGCGCATAAAGCGCGCCAAGATGTTGTGGTAGAAGAGGTTGGTGGCCTGCCGCGCGTCGCGCGACACGTCCTTCTCGGCCACGGCGGTCACCAGCATCGACCGTCAGTTTCCTAGCCGCAACCAGCAGCTTACACTATCCTGAAAATGTAGCCCTACTCGGTGAGGTGGAAGTTTGTCTGACCTCCTTCGGCGACGACCTCGACCTTGTAGTTGTCGCGCATGAAGCGCGCCAAGATGTTGTGGTAGAAGAGGTTGGTGGCCTGCCGCGCGTCGTGCGACACGTCCTTCTTGGCCACGGCGGTCACCAGCACCGACCGTCAGTTTCCTAGCCGCAACCAGCAGCTTACACTATCCTGAAAATGTCGCCCTACAAGGTGAGGTGAAAGTTTGTCTGACCTCCTTCGGCGACGACCTCGTCCTTGTAGTTGTCGCGCATGAAGCGCGCCAAGATGTTGTGGTAGAAGAGGTTGGCGGCCTGCCGCGCGTCGCGCGACACGTCCTTCTCGGCCACGGCGGTCACCAGCACCGACCGTCAGTTTCCTAGCCGCAACCAGCAGCTTACACTATCCAGAAAATGTCGCCCTACAAGGTGAGGTGGAAGTTTGTCTGACCTCCTTCGGCGACGACCTCGACCTTGTAGTTTTCGCGCATGAAGCGCGCCAAGATGTTGTGGTAGAAGAGGTTGGTGGCCTGCCGCGCGTCGCGCGACACGTCCTTCTCGGCCACGGCGGTCACCAGCACCAACCGTCAGTTTCCTAGCCGCAACCAGCAGCTTACACTATCCTGAAAATGTCGCCCTACAAGGTGAGGTGGAAGTTTGTCTGACCTCCTTCGGCGACGACCTCGTCCTTGTAGTTGTCGCGCATGAAGCGCGCCAAGATGTTGTGGTAGAAGAGGTTGGCGGCCTGCCGCTCCTCGCGCGATACGTCCATTTTGGCCACGGCGGTCACCAGCACCGTCAGCTTGTGCTTAGCTGCTACCAGCAGCTTGTCGACTGCGACACGATACAACGGATGCCAATTATAAGCGTCGAATTTTAAATTTTTATTTATCTCAATCTTATAGGTAACTACATATATCTACCTGCTTGCTACCTATTAAATAACACCTTTATTTCTTTCACACAAGCACTAGGTACCATAGCAAAAAAATAGTATTATGAATTAAGGGATTTCTGCGGTCTGCGGTCAGGTGACCGCAGACCGCATCCAGTGTGGCAAATCCTTAATACTGCAGAAAGCAACATCACGGCGTTAAAACTAGTTTGCTGTTTTAAATGTGGTTGGGTATTCTAGGAAACTCAATAACTAGTTAATCTGCGACGCAGAAATAGAATCCAAGGGGTGGGAAACTGGAAACTTACTAATAATATAAGCGCGCGCCTTTCCATGGCAGGTATTTACTATTAGACTAGCTTTTGCCCGAGTTTTATAATTAGAAACTTTCAGCCGCCCTTTTCTCGCGATTTTTTTCTCTTCCTCGCTTTCCTCTCTCTCCCGATCTCAAACTAACTCCACCCCAAATTTGATCACAATCAGTTCCGCGGTTCAAGCGTGAACAAGTACAGACAGGCAGACAGAGCTACTTTCGCATATATTGACTTAGAAAAGTACTAAACCAATGAACCCTTGAATTACTCGCGCCTTCGTATATTGTAGGTGCCAGTTTCAATTTTAAGTTCAGTTCTAGCTCTATTTCATGCACTACTCGAAAAAAGTCTCGAGTTTTGTACAGTCGACGCCAAAAATATGTTTACAGTTTTCACCTTATTACAATGGAATAAGGTGCAAAAGTGTAAACATATTTTTAGCGTCGACTGTACATACCTACTGAAAATTAGTATCACCAATGGCTATAGGTAAATAAAATATAGGTACTACATTACATGATAACAAACAATATGAGATGAATTCAATAATCCTGACAAATGGAATAAAAACACCACCAAAAAATCCGCTACCCGTTTTCCTTGAACCGTAAAAGCGATTTACTCGTAGGCTCTTTCAGCCGGTTGATAGGACTGAGTTTGCAAAATGTATTACTATTGAGGTAGTATTGGAATATGACCTTGTTCGGACTAATGGACTATAATGAGTTTTGTTTGTTTTTCTTTTTACAAGCTTAGGTACCTATATTTTCACTTGCAATATATGTTTGTGTCGGGTCAAATCATGCAACAGAATTTTAAAGCAGTTATTCTCAACCGATTGAGCTGAAATTGTATACACGTTTAGTTTGGATAGTAATGCAGTAACTATTATGGTAGGTACTATAAGGCTGGTGGACATGGAAGGATTGGAAGGTCACCAGAGGAACTCCTGAATTACACAACCCGTCGTGTTGGGGCTAATAGAACCCTCTCAACTAGTAGTTGATGGCTGTGCAAAATAGTACTGGACAAAACAATAGCTTGTACAGTCGCCATCACATACATAGGTACACTATAGGTGTTCAAAAATATCGGCACATGCACCCTAATGCCTTGAAAATAGAGGTGTGTTCCGATGTTTGTGACGTGCTTGTTTGCTCCGATGTATGTGATGGCGACTGTACCAAAAAATAATTTTTTAATACAGTTGCTCAAAAAGTGCTACTTTACGTAGCTGTTTAGCGTGCGGAAAGTTGGTTTTCGCGCACTAGTGCTTTTTACTTTTCCACGTATATCGAACGACGTTTTTTAATACAGTTGCGAAAAAACAAGAAAAACAACAAGTAAGGAATTTGAAACTTTTATATTATTAATTCTGTAACATCATTGTAATACAGTTGAAAAAGAATGAAATTAATCAAAAAAAATTTTTTTTAATGCAGTTTCTCCTTACTTGTTGTTTTTCTTATTTTTTCGCAACTGTATTAAAAAACGTCGTTCGATACACGTGCGGAAATATCATTCATCACTCGTCCCGAGTCTTGCCACTCTCGGTACTCGTGACGTAATGACATACTTTCCGCACTAGCATCGCAATGTACTATTTTAATAGGTACGTTTGCTCTAAAAGTGGTACATATCGTGCGGAAAGTAGTATTTTTCGCATTAGTGCTTTTTACTTTTTTTTTTTTTTTTTTATTTAAGTAGGTACTGTTGTTCCAAGCCATACCTACATCCCACCAAAGAGTTGTATTTTCAATTACATTATTTGCTTTTAAGTTTACGTCATTATAATAATGAAATAATAATAAAAATAACTTTATTGGTAAGGAACAAGACTTACTACTACTTACACTGTAAAAACTTTTATAAGGTAAGCATACGCAAGTATTGACTGCTGCACCCTTAGCGTGGGATTGAAGTGAGTCGCGTTTACTTCAGACGCTACCGCCTATCGTCAAGATTTAGTATGAAAAGTCTATACACACACCGCCCCTGGTGGTCACTCATAGAACTAAAAATCCAAACTGTAACGTGAGTCACTTATACATAACTTAACTCGCGATCGACTTCACGTTCGTTCGTATAGTTTAATCGATTTTCCAATATTCAACCTTATATCACTAGCATTTATCGTTTAATTTAAATGTTTGTCGGTTATGACATTACAGAATACGCGCATCGCGACGTCGACAGTGTCGACTGTCGATACAATATGGCGGCGCGTGGGCCATTTATTTGCATTTTGAATATTTAAACCGGTACTCTTAACGGTCTTACATTGCTCCTTGTCCAAGTCGTTAGATTTAGGCTAACATTGGCAATGATTGTTACCAACCGAATGTGTTAAATAATGATAATAATATAATTTGTTTGCAGAAAAAGGCTAACGTTACATGTCTTAGAGTAAAAACACTATTGTTCCACGTTCTCTCAGCTGTTCTCAACGATCTTACATTGCTCCTTGTCCAAGTCGTTAGATTTAGGCTAACATTGGCAATGATTGTTACCAACCGAATGTGTTAAATAATGATAATAATATAATTTGTTTGCAGAAAAAGGCTAACGTTACATGCCTTAGAGTAAAAACACTATTGTTCCACGTTCTCTCAGCTGTTCTCAACATAACATTATCAGCACTGTAAATACGCGTCAATCCGAATTTTGCGGATATACATATGTTGTCAATTCAAAACCAGAGATATTAAAACAGAGCTGAAATTTTGCATGCATATGTATATCGCATGATGATGCAATATTATGATGACATGGAGCTGATCTGATGCTGAAGCTTGAAGGTGGCCATAGGAATCCCGCAATAAAACGACACAACCCCACCGAGTTTTGGCTCGTTAGAATCCTCTCAATGAGTACTTGGTGATGGTATGCAGAAAAGTACAGTTGGCAATAAAAGCTTGTACAGTCGACGCCAAAAATATGTTTACAGTTTTTGCCTTATTACAATGGAATAAGGAGCAAAAGTGTAAACATATTTTTGGCGTCGACTGTACCAAAAATGATTTTTTTCTCAGATTTTTTTTTTATATAAACCGCACGACATTTGATCTCGATTGGGGATTTCATTCGTTTGTCTGTCATTTAAAAAAAAACATTTGTCTTGACGGAGGATCGCATTGCCGTCATTACTGGTTGTTATTTGTTTGTTAGTTTTTTGATGTTACAAAAGTAGAGCACTATATAGTAGTGAACCCATCTTAGAGTACCTATGATATGTGTGTAGATTAAAGTAGTTTTCTCAAACATGCAATGAAATTTCGTCATTCCGTGCGTTATAACAGGCTTCAAAGTATCACGTTTCAGGCGGAAGAAGAAGAGAGATAACTGTAAAGGAATTTCATAGGAAATTGAAGGCCTAAGCCGGGAAGTATTTTTTTTTAATTTCATTCCACAATTTGTGGAAATGGTCACGGAGTTCAGCTATGAAAATTTGTTTGATTTCTTGAAGTTTTTTTTTATTTATTCCATTGCATGTTTGAGAAAAGCACTATACATGCCTAGCCGTGAATAGTTATTTGTTATACAAAGGGGGAAAGTTGTATTTTACCTGCGAGTGTTCATTTGAAACACGAGCTAGCGAAAGGATTCTAAGATTGACCACGAGCGAAGCGAGTGGTTCAAAAATAGAATGCATTCTATTTTTGATTGTTTCAACACACGAGACGTAAAATAAGTTTTCACCCGTGTATAACACAAATCTTTTCCCCTCACTACAGCAAGGACAATAAGAAAAAGGGTAAAAAAAACAAAAAAAGTAAAATAAAGTTTAAAAAAAAGTAAAAAAAGTAAAAAAAATAATAAAAAAAGTAAAAAATAAATAAAAACGTAAAAAAAAAGTTAAAAAAAAAGTAAAAAAAGTTAAAAATAAAAGTTAAACAAAAATATGTCATAAAATATACCTACAAAAAACAAAAATAAATATTTAACGTTCTACGTCATAGTACTTTTAACGTTTTACGTCTACTTTCTTCACATGTAGATAAAAAGCGATTTTCTCAATAACTTAACAAATTAACAAACATACAAAAAGGCCTTTCCGAGCTAGTGAGGTGAAAAAGGGCTTGCCGGCTTCGTATCACTAGCCTACTCACCCGGCAATCCCTTCTTTCCCGGCGGCTGCAGTAATGTACTATTATGCAACTGTACATTATTAGGCCTTCAAACACTCGTATCATCCATTATGAAACTCGCTGAGGCTCCGTTCATAAAACCACACTCGTGTTGTATGGCCTCTCATTATGTATCAGTTGCATAAACTACTATAATAACTGACAGCTAACGTGCTTTGAAAGGCACGCTTAAAACCATTGATCCCAGTTGTTTACTATGACAATAGTCGTTAATTCTACTAAGCACTTGACAAGGCCTATTCCAATAAGGTCGAACTGCAGTCGTTTCCGAAAAACGAATGGGATTACGTAACCCAACGAACCTCGGGTTTTTTGCAATGAAAACGGCACAACGGAATGTTGAAAAGGACTATACTACTACAACTAGTAAGTATATAGTATTTTATGCAACTGTTGTATAAGAAGGGTCTTAAAAGGCGAGTGGCGTGGGTTGCGATGCGAGCCTTGGCGAGCATCGCAATTAAAGACGCCACGAGCGTTTTTAGACCAGTTATACACCGTTGCATACAATACTTTTTCTACGACAAATTTTAAATAAATAGCAGACTACAGAATAGTTAAAGTTTTCAGGCAGCAAGTTTTCTATTCGTACTTTTGCTACTCACGCAATTTCTTCAGGAGTGCAGTTATTAATTTCTTCGACCATTTTAAAAGGAACGTACACTTTTGTCTTCACAAACACGAATTAAATCATAATAGTTTAGGACTAATAGTTTATCATCTTTCGTCTTTTCATTTTTAACTGAATTTTGGTGGGAAATCGAAAATGTGACAGCTCTTGCTTATGGTTTGTTTTGTTTTTAATTTGTTTGCACTTGCCATCCGAACCAAACCGAATCCGGACCCGGACCGAATTCGAACTGTTTATTTTTATAAATAATACCAAGAATTTATAAAACATGTAATTTAACACACAATAGATGATGATTTATTATTATTTTAGTAAATAATTTATAATATACAAATGTTAAATCGTAAATAAGTACTTTTATTTCGAAATATTTGTTTATGAAGTTGTCACCACTGCAATATAACAGCCGATTAAAAAAAAATTAAACAGTGCTTTTATGAAAATTGTATGAACCAAAAAAGTACGCTAAACAGTACGTTTTTGGGCCATAGAGCATAGAGTTTTTCGACGACTTATTAGTGGTGTCATTGTATTTGAGCTACAGCCTATATAAATGACAGATAACGGTACAGGAGTAGAAAAAAATACTAACAGTCGGCCTCCAACTCAGCCACGGGCTGGATGTAGTCGTCAAGGGCGTACTGCGCGGCCGGCGGTGCGCCGGAGAACGGCCGCGGCGCGTTCGGGGCTCCTGCGACCACAACGCACTACACTCAAATTGTAATGTCAATGGAGTTGAAAGTTATCTATGCCATATACTTAAGTCTTAACTTATTCCACCTATCCCATACACAATAGTACATTCTTGTAGAGGCTAGAAAGTAAGCAATAGATGGACGAGTTAGTTCGAGGGCCGACGCGTAGCGGAGACCCTCGAAAGTACTAGTCCAGCTATTGCACTTTCGGCCGAGGCTTAACATAGTGCTTTTCACGTCTACTGCGAAGAAATTGCAAATAATCATAATTTTAAATCAAAATTAAGTTCCTAATTGAAGAAGCGGCACCGCTCGCCGGCGCGGTGGCGCCGCTCCTCCCGCTCGACGCCCTGTGATTGGTCGAAGAGCTGTTCAAACTGAACAACCACTATTACAATGACCAACCACTCAAAAATAATCGATCAATAGCAGAGTACAAAGTAAAAAAGGCCGCTAAACACTACATTTTACTTTGCAAATCTACATTGTTTGACTGTTTTTGAATTGTATTAGTAAGAACTACTTTCTACTCTCATTTCAATCCATCTTTGGCCATATTTCCGAGCAGTGGCGTGAAAACGTTTTTCCCCGTCGAAGCGCGCATGAGCGAGAAGTTTCATACTAGGTACTGGCGATAAAATAATTAGTAATTTATTTCATCGCCGATTGTATGCAATTTATATTGATTCCTTCCAGGGATGGAAAAGCTTCTTAACACATTATTAATAGGTGAGGGTCACACGTGAGCGTACAGACACGGAATAACAAACGACGCCATTCCTGTTCCCGGAAATTAAGGACAATGGAGCTTAATTTATAGTTGTGAAGTATACCGGCGGCATATACCGCTCGCGATACAGGGTAGGGTAGTGCTGGCATATTTCAAGATATGAGAATACCTTTCTAATATTCACTTCCATGTCCTAAATTACCGGTAATAGAACGGAATAGGATTACTTAAATAACAACAAACATTTAAATTTTAACAAACCAGCGCTAAACTTGGCACAGTTTAAACACCGCTCATTTTAACAATAAAAGCATGACGTATTTTTTACACACTGGGTGTGTAAATGTAAAGAATTGTGACTCTCGAGATGATATTTTTGGCAAAATGCATATTCTTTCACAATTTTATTTGTAAGGAGAAATGAGAAGAAAATATGGCTTGACTAAAACTTTCTTGGATTATTTGGCGCGACTAAATAAAACAATGGGGCTGGCAACTATCAAACTGACAGCACCAATAATGGTCCTAAAAAAGCTAAAGGGTATAGCCGTGTTTGGATGGCGAAACTGCCTTTGACGAGAAAATGGTTTTCCTTTTGCTCGGATAATTATCATTATATACGTTGTAATTTCACCAAATATCAGCCCCAAAATCGTCGTGATTTTTGAGATAATTAAAAAAAATTAAAATCGTTTTTATTTATTATATACAATATTATATATACACCGTGCCCGTGAATAACCCGAAATATTCAAGCTAACGATACTAGAGCCTAATTAGAGTAATAAATGTAATATAAGTTTAAGTCAATTCAGCAAAAAAATAATTTTTATGTGTTGTTTTTTTGATGTTTTGAATGTTTTGGTAAACTTGTCACTTAAAATGGATTCTTACTTTTTTTTCGTAAAACCTAGTTTTTAAAAAGTGTTACTTGTCACTTTTTGACATCTATCAATAAGGATATTTAGACTACATCCCATAGTGGCAAAATCGCCATCAAAATGCGTCTTGCACTATATAATAGTAAAAACTTGTTTTTTTTTAATTGGTATTAACTTTAAAAACTAGGCGAATTACAAAAAAGTTTATACGACATTTTTAACCTCAAATATGGTCAGGAATATGCTGTAAAATTCTCTCGCAATACTCACGGGCATGGTGTATAAAAATATAATTGGTAGAGTATTAAATGGCTTATAAAATATCCAATATTGGAAAGTGTCGCCAACATGCAAGTAATTTTTTTTTTTAAATATATATATTTTTTTATTTAGGTACTTAAATATAAAATTTCATGGTCATTTTTTTTTATAAAAAATCCTCTATTATCTACAAAATATATACAATTTAAAAAAAATCGGGCCGCTACTTTAGTATTAGATAATAAATAAAAACGATTTTCTCTTTTTTTTAATTATCTCAAAAATCACGACGATTTTGGGGCTGATATTTGGTGAAATTACAACGTATATAAAGATAATTATCCGAGCAAAAGGAAAACCATTTTCTCGTCAAAGGCAGTTTCGCCATACAAACACGGCTATACCCTTTGTTTGGCGGGAAAGAGTTGTTGTTTCTTTCGAAAATGACTTTTTGTTTCGTCCCGAATTGCTCCAAAGTGGGAATCCACCGTTTTCCGAAAAAGGCTTAAATTAAAAGCCTAGGCCTTTGCCTAAGAACTGTAGGTATATGGTTGGTGTACATAGTTAGGAACCATCGATCCTCTGTCTCTCTCTCTCTCATCGTATGGAATCTAGAAGAGCGCCATCTACAATTAGCTTCCACCGGCCATCCCCATTGTGGGCGTGGCTCACCGACGCTGGAGAGCAACTGATTGATCTGCTGAAGCGACGTCTTCATCTTAATGATGAGCTGGCCTTTGTCGTTTAATGACCGGATTAGCGCAGCCTCCTCGCGCTCCTCTGCATCCAGCTGGGCCCTCAGCAGATACTTTTCTTCCACGTACCTGAGTAAAGTAATATACAGCAGTTAGCAAAATAGTGTGATATGCACGCCCACATAGAAACTTATGTAACTGAGCATTTAAACAGAAACTCCTGGTCAATTAAATATCTTCGATCCTCTTGTCGTGTTGGAAAACTACAGCGCAAACAGTACTGCCTTGTCAGAATAACGCCATGTTTCTACTCTTAGCGCACAAGGTAAAATATACTTGATCTGAACAATTAGACACCATATACATACATGAATCTTCTTGTACACCTCATCATCATCATCATCATATCAGCCGAAAGACGTCCACTGCTGGACATAGGCCTCCCCCAAAGAGCGCCACAATGGCCGGTCCTGCGCCACCCGCATCCAGCAGACTCCCGCGACCTTTACCAGGTCATTAGTCCACCTTGTGGGGGGCCTACCCACCACGCCGCGCCGGTACGTGTCTTGTAGGTACACCTAACTTATCTTTATTATCGAATACATACTCTTTTGATAAATGAATACTGGTAACGTCATATATCCTTTGTCACCCGGGTTGACGTAAATATTCTAACGACGCCTCACACATCTAAATCGGTATTATATAAATTAAGTAGTTCTGGTGGAATATAAAATCTCACAGACATATATAGACCCTGAAAACATTACACTCCTTTTCGGTGAGCAGTCGTGTAAAACACGGGTGCACTTGTGCCTAGTTATGAAGACAAATCATGATTACGGTCGAACGGCGTAATGGACTAACTGCGTAATGGACGAATCGCAAATGAACGAACTGCTTATTAACGTGATGGCGCCAGTAATGGATACTTTAAGGCGGTCGTGTATTTTCACATCAACAATAAAATAATAATGTTTGTACTTGAAATAATAATTATGAGTAAAAACTATAAAATACTATATCCGTAACAAATGAAATACATAGTTATTTGCTTTTTACTATTAATTGAAGCGACATAGATTAAGAGAAAAATTGGAATAAGCAAAAATATGTCAAATCTCCAGTTATGGTCACCCAATCTCCAGTAATGGATACTTCTCTGGACCCAGTAATGGGCAGACCCCAATAATGGATACTAGGATTATGCTATGATTTGGTATAGGTCCTATTTATGGCTTATTTTATGGAATAGGATATTAATATATCACGAAATAAAACTTGTTAATTCAAAATGAAAGTATTTTAGGTGTATTTTCCTGTAAGGTACCGTGTAATATATAAACAAATTTCAGTCGCAACTTGAATCAGAAAGAGTAGCAAATATGTCAAATGCGTTCAAAAATTTCATTAACCTTTTTAATAATTTTCATGTAAGTATAATACTTTTAAGACTGATGTTTTGATTGTTTTAAATGTTTCTTATATTATTTCAATTGAAAGCGGCATAATGAATCAAGCCGCGTTTAAATACTTAAAATAATAAGTTGGGCGGATTTTATAGCCGCGAAATACGATGGCCCATCATACAGGACGCAACTAGGCGTTAAAGGGAGAAAGACATTATGCACTTTCATCTCATTCTACCGCCTATTGTGTGTAACAAAAATAAAAATGTTATGGAACATATTTCAAGGAATTTTTTATTGCATTTATTTACTAGACTAATAACCATTTTTACAAATATATACAATTATTTAATTTGTTTTATATATGCCATACTGCGTGCTTTGCGTCGAATCCGGCTCATTATGTCTTGCACAGCACTGTCAGGATATCTTTTGCAAGCCCATTTCCATTTGTTTTGCAATTCAGCTGCCGATTTAACTTCTCCGCCTCCTTTTTTTAGAATACCTTTCATAATTGCCCAATATTCTTCAACCGGCCTCAGTTCAGGACAATTTAGAGGATTGCACTCTTAAGGTACCACTGCGACGTCGTTATGTTTATACCACTCAACTACTGCTTTAGAGTAGTGACAGCTCGCAAGGTCTGGCCAAAATAATGGCTGTGAGCTATGACTGCGTAAAAAGGGCAGTAGACGCTTTTGCAAACATCCTTTTTTGTAGATGTTACCGTTTACTGTGCCTGTTGTTACGAATGAACGACTTCTTTTACCACAACTACAAATAGCTTGCCATAAAAGGATTTTTTTTGGAAATTTTGATCTCTTTTTTATCTTGCAATCTTCTGGGGCATCCTTACGATTCTTAGAAGTATAAAATTCTTGCCCCGGTATCTGCTTGAAGTCTGCTTTGATGTATGTTTCATCATCTAATACAACGCATCCAAATTTTGTCAAGTAATTGTCGTACAACTTAAATTATAATAGGGAAATGATGCGTACTTCTCAAGTGGGTACTGATTCATTCATTAGTAATAGGTACTTTAAAATGATAATGTCCATTGTATGCCCTTACGGCTATGTCAGGTTTTCATTTTTCTGAACAAAATTTCACATCAAATGCATGGTCTTCCTTTTATTTCTGACACTATGTTATTTAGCAAAAAATAATCCTTATGATGAAGGCTTTCGATCGGTATGATAAAGCTACAAGGTACTTATTTTTTTTCTCGTGAAGCGGGTTCGATTCCCGGTTCAACCATGTAATTATTTAAAAATCTATGAATGCAGTAGTTTAAATTGTTTAATAAATCAAAATAATGTCGTCTTTCAGTAAAATGTTCCATCTACAATATTCAAGGTGCTTTCCCTCCATGTGGCATAGGCGTGGGACGCCTTGTATAATTATACTATATATATATTTGCAATCACGGTCTCGGAAACGGCTCCGTATTTTCTCCATTTTCATCCGAGCGGAGCTCGGTCGCCCAGGGATTTTCAAATAAATTAACCTAAACTCAAATTATTCAGTTCTAACGTTATTTGAAAAATATTTATCCATAAAATAAACTGAAATTCAAATAGCTTTCATAGTACTTAAATAATTGGCAAAAATCTTCACTCACTTCCTTAACCATTCGGTTAAGAAATCATGATTTGTTCACAGAAGCACTGACCCCACTTCATTTTGAATTCACCATCTTTAAACAAATCGACCTATCTCAATGATATTGTGCTGGATGAAAGTAGGATAGACACGGTGTATGGTTCAGTGTTAGCATATTAGAAAAAATAGTTGCTAGTCTTTATTTTCAACGGTTAAAGAAAATAAGTGACCATTATTGGCTCCATTCCATTACTGGAGCCACCACGTTAGACCAATCGCGAAAGGGACGAATTGCTTATTAGACCATTCGCGAAATAGACGATCTGCGTATTATACCAATCATATTATGGACGAACTGCGTAATAGACGAACAGCCAAACGCGATTTCGACGAAAAGCGTATTGGACTTACAGCTAACAAATCGCCTGGTATCTTGGACTCACATGGGAAACTGATTTTATATGTATTACCTGGGTCAATCAACTATTTCTTGTTGCTCGTTGCCATGGTTACGTCTCCTGGGTCACCCTTTAAAACTATTATTTTATGGGGTTTAAATCCACTAAACACGTGTTTTTGTCACATTGGTAAACCCATTCCATGGTGGGGCATCTCCTTAGCATGATAGGAGTCCAGTTTATACTATTTTTTCTAAGAAAGTCTGTTACTGTTGTCTCTTGGCTTACCGGGACAGAATAACAACAAGAAAAAGTTGATTGACCCACCTGCATAGTTATATCACACCACTTCTATCATCGTGTGCAGCTAATCGTTTTATTTCTGCCAGACTGTTGTTAGCCTTTAGATTCTAAAGTTTAGAAGGTGAGATATTTATAATTATCATCAAAAAGGAGGTTTTTAATTAAGTATATGTAATAAGTATAAGTAGCAAAAAGAATTAAAGAATACCTAACTTGAAAGAGAGTTTCGGTTTTTTTAAAGAAATTTTATTTAGAATTTGGTTTTCTGAAATTTAAAAATATACCTAATTGTCATTTACCATCAATCATCATGCATAAGAAGTGGACAATAAAGAACCCGCTTTTCCTCAGCTGAAACATAGACAGGTACTTTATCTTCTGGTTTATCTACCGGATTGTCATAAGTTTCATAACTAAAGGACTCGAGCAGCTAACGCGCGGGCTGTTCAAAACGAACGACTATTGAATTTGCCACAAAGCGATATTCATCCTGTGTCTATTACATGTGTTAAGCATTCTGGGGTTGCATTCTACAACTTGGTACTGATATAATCCGATTACATTAAAATCGTATTGTTTGGTGCGCTCTTGTTAATGCTAAAGCACAGGGCTCATCCAGAAATGACGTATTGCTAAAACTGAAAGTGGGGGCCTAGTAAAACAAATGAATTAGTATCTTTTAATTGAATTCCACTGCATTACAATGTAACCAAAGCACATGATCGTGGTGGGGGAGGAAGGAAGTCACCTTTAGTTTATTGTACCTACCAAACTACCTACATCGCGCCACTCCTGGAAAATGTCACCATCTCCACTAAAATAAATCTAAATAAATAAATAAATAAATCTCTAAATTAAAAAAAGAATCAGCCAGTTTGAAACTAAGCTTTGCGCGGTTCGAATGTTCTCAGCATCCCATGAACGGAAAAATATGAAACATTTTATATAGGTACATTATTATTCTAGCTGCAACTTAGGATAGTTTTTATCCGACTGCGACAGTTAATTAATTTTCCGAAATATACGACTTCATTTAATTTTTCATTTATTTTCATTGAAATCAAACGCTGCTCCAACTGTCAGCTATAAGAACCGTCAAATTTTCGTCAAAACGGCGGAATTGCTTTGCCTTTCACTTATTAATAATTTAAATCCCGTCTACGATAGACCTTACGAGACAAATGCTAAAATATAAACCATAAAAAAATATTCGATTCTGATATGAGAACTTATATGCGCAAATGTCGTTTTATGTCGTAATTTCAATAAATGAAATCAACAAATTTGAACAATATAATTAACACGAATTTGTTTTTTTTGAATGACAATGGCACGCGCTCGGCGCATTCAGCCAAAGTCCCTGCGGCGCTACCACGAAAACCGATACTCAATGTTCATATATTTGCATCCCTGTCACTCGAGTATGGTTAGTGCGATAGAGATAGAGATACCCGAATATTTTCGAATTCCGAAGTTCGTGGTTATAGCTCAGGGATCGAAAATATGGTAAATAATCATAATGTATTTTCTCGAAAAAGAATTTAAAATAAATATAGTCAAATGGAGAAAAAAACAAAGCAAGAGGTTATATAGGTAATGATTAAGTTATAAGAGTCCAAAGTTTTAAGAGGGGGTATGTTCTGTCCCTTTTCCGCAAAACGCACCTTCATATGAAACGATTGTTTTTTACTATGACGCTCGAGTATATTGACGTCACAGTCCCTCATCGTTTTCTCACTCTAACAAGCGACATTAAAACGGATGTAGCTTCATAATTTTTTGAGATATTTGAATGGGAGTTTCATTATCTTCTATTTATTTATACATAATAAATGCCTATGTCCTGACTGACTGATTCACTTAATCACTCACTCACTCACTCATCAACGCACAGCCGAAACTACTAATCTTAGAGAGTTGATTTTTGCACAGTATGTTGCTTTTATAACGTGAAATTTTTGAAAATTCTACCCCTAAGGGGGTAAAATGGGGGTGCAAAGTTTGTATGGGAGAACCTTTTTTTTTTGAGCTATAGACTTAAACTTTGTAGAAAAATTAGTTATTAGAATACAAATGAAACACTTTCAGCGTTTTGGAAAATTCCACCCCTACGGGGGTAAAATAGGGGTGCAAGGTTTGTATGGGGGAAACATTTTTTTTTTTTAATAGAGACTTAAAACTTTGTAGAAAGATCAGCCATTAGAATACAAATAAAGAACTTTCAGGGTTTTAGAAAATTCTACCCCTAAAGGGGTAAAATAGAGTGCAAAGTTTGTATGGGAAAAACTACTTTTTTTAAATAGAGACTTAAAACTTTGTAGAGAAATTATTCATTAGAATACAAATAAAGTACCTAGATTCAGTGTTTTAAAAAAATCTACCCCTAAGGGGGTAAAATAGGGGTGCAAGTTTTGTATGGGGGAAACAATATTTTTTTTAAATAGAGGCTTAAAACTTTGTAGAAAGATTAGTCATCAGAATACAAATTAAGTACTTTCAGCGTTTTAGAAAATTCTACCCCTAAAAATAGGGGGCTAAAATAGGGGTGCAAAGTTTGTATGTGGGAAACTATTTTTTTTAGCTAGAGTCCTAAAACTTTGTAGAAAGATTATTTAAATACAAAGAAAGTACTTTCAGCGTTTTGGAAAATTTCACCCCTAAGGGGGTAAAATAGGGTGCAAAGTTTGTATGGGGAACACTTTTTCTGAGCTAGACACTTAAAACTTTGTAGAAAGATTACTTATAAAAATACAAAAAAAAAGATTTTCAGCGTTTTGAAAAAATCTATCCCTAAGGGGGATAAAAAGGGGTGCAAATTTTAAATGGCGAGCAATACAATTTTAAAGTGTGAGTAAGAGATTTTTAACTTCGGTCTTATTCTGTACGTTAAAAGACTACAAAACTGATTTCAGAGTTTTTCCAAATTCATCCCCTAAGAGTGTTAAAATTGGTTCAAAGTTTGAGTATTTCAAGGCATTTTTAAAGTATGAGATTTTTAACTTTGGTTTTAGACTGTTTGTTCACAAACTAGAAAATGAACATCAACTTTTTTTTTAATTATCCCCTAAAAGAGGGTTCAAATTTTGTATTGAGAGAAATCATTTTCTAAGACGATAAAAAGTTCTACGCGGACGAAGTCGCGGGCAACAGCTAGTCCCCAATAAGTCGGTATAAAGGCCGCAGGCACTAATGATGTTATATTGAAACGAGGTCTGTTCTTCGAAGCTCTGAGTTGCAACACTTGCAACCTGCCACCGTGAGCTAAACATCTTCGCTATACCTGCTGACAAAACTACTCTAAATTTTACCCTTTCGGCCGCATACGAAACCTACGCTACGTAACCAGTTACGTGTGAAGAATATTTTTTTCTTTCTACGAAACCAGTTAGGTACCTACAAAGATTTTTTTTCTTCCTACGAAACCAGTTGTGACATTTTTTCGGGGCTCCTATTTCTGGTCTGTTTGCCCTTTGGGCATTTGAAGCTACCTAACGATCGATCCTTACCTACCTAATGTTTTGCTATCGTAACGGGTTTCCAACAAGGAAGTAGAATTCTTTGTACGTAATTAGTTTAGTAGCAAGAAAAATAATTCTTCTCACGTACCTACCTATCTGGTTACGTATCCTGATGTGCCGACGGAAAGTATCCTATATTGCGAAAATTTTCTGTATTAGGTATAACATAGGAAAATTTCGGAAATTTCTCCAACACTATGTACTTATAAGAGTTACAGTTGTATGCTTCTCAGATACGTAAATTTCCTTAATTTCTTGTGAAACTTTCTAGAAATTACCGTGAACTTTTCCAACTTTTTGAAAACTTTCCGCAGTCAGCAGGTATAGCGAAGATGTTTAGCTCACGGTGGCAGCTTGCAACTCAAGAGTCAAGATTCAGGTCTTCGAAGAACATACCTCGTTTCAATATAACATCATTAGTGCCTGCGGCCTTTATACCGACTTATTGGAGAAATAAACAACCAACAAAAATCGTTATGTTGGGGTAAGCGGCTAACCTAAACCTCAACGAAAGACCACCCGAGAAGACGGCTGCAAAAGTATTCGCAAGTCTATGATACATTTGCGAAAGCGAGAACGAATCAACCAATACGATTCCGATGTAATCTCGCAACGTATACGCGCCCCGGAAAGTCAGGCGCGGCGCCTGTTCGCGGCGAGGCTGTTTGCCGTAAATCAAATCCCCTGCCAACTTTGTTCCATTACAGCACCCAACTATGCTCTCAGCGACTTATTGGTTTCAATAATTGGGGGCAGTACGATCATTATGAAATACTTACGGTACGGTACGGCAGCTGCTGTGCACATTATTTGTTGCGATGTCTTGTTTCTTATGAATTTTAGATAATTTAAAGTTTACCAGCCCCTTACAATAAATTTCTTAAAAAAAACCGGTTAATTACGAGTCTGACTCGCGCACCGACGGTTCCGTACAAACTTTCATACACCATACCCCCCGTCATGTCAGGTCAGCACCCCATTCATTCTTGAACAATCTCTCCCCCCCCCCCCGCTTATCTCCGAAGTTTAGCAAGGAAAAAAATTAAATAATTACATATGATTAGGAGTAACATAAATAATACAGGATTTTTCCTGTATTATTTATGTTACTCCTAATCATATGTAAGTCAAGTCCTTTCATATGATACCCCACTTGATCTATTTACTAGACTTTGATTTTTTAACCCCCCTTATATTCGTCATTTAAACAGAAAATAAAAATGTATATTTACATTTTTAATTTTCCATACACGTGTCCCCACGTGTACACGTGTGTGTTAAACCCTTTTAACAGTTGTTCCAAATTTCGAATTGATAGTTCCTGAGATATTTAACGTTGTGACAGACGGACAGAGTCGCACCACCACAAGTGTTTTACCTTTTTGGTACGGAACCCTAAAAACAACAAGTGTCTATCCAGACATTGTTTTGTCATGAAGGATCTCAGCTTCCCATCATCATCCTCCTAGCGTTATTCCCGGTTGTGCCCTAAAGGAGTTCGGGGTCTGCTTTGACACCAGCTTCCCATGAACGGAAAAAGATGAAATAGTAGATTGTACAACAAGCGCATACAACGAGCCATTTAACCTGAGACGTTTATAGGTCGAGGGGTTAAATGTCTAATTTATGCCCGAGTTATATACACACTGCTTTTCACTTTGATTGCGAGAAAATAACAAATAATTGCAAATTAAATTAACTAATAACTCATTCCCATCACTTAACTTTTTAAAGTTTTTATGTTTAATTTTCGACACGTGACATTAGACTTCATACTGCCAAGTCATTTAATGGTTCAATACGTTTTAAAATAATAATGAACTCCTATTTTATCTGGTTTTATTAATTTAGTAATGGAAAACACGGATGTGAATTTTATTAAAGCAAATGACAAGTTTATTCTACGAAGTTTTATTGTGTGTGTGGCTGTTAGAGCCGATTATCTTAGTCTTTAAAACAATTTTACTTTGTGCACTAGAGCATAAATGTGGCATTTTATGCAGCATACATCCAGCACAAAGGCAAACTTTGCGAGCGTGAGTTTTCTTCTGAATATTTTCAAAAGTAATCTATATTTATATAAAAACAAAACTAACATTTTTCTTTTATTAGGAGGATACTCCTGTAAAAAAATATATTGAACCAACAAAATCGAATACTGCCGGTGCTTCAGCTGCAGCAACGTCTGAAGCAGATACCCGATCTTCGCAATGCCTCATTGTAAGTTTGAGAACCTTATTGAAATCCTGGAGTGCGTTAAGTATAGTTCTGCTGGCTGCTGCATATGATATTTGTAAGATTACCATTCATAACATCATCTGTAGACAGGGACTAAAATCAATGAGTCAAGTCACATTGGCAAAATAGTACATTTCGATGCTAGTGCGGAAAGTTTGTCATTAGGTACGTCACGAGTACCGAGATATCTTAAGGCTCCTTATTCAAAATGAAACTTACGCGACACAGTGAAAACCGCTAGGGGGCGCAACGTTATCGTAATTCTCCCCAGTAACTCACACCACTACATTTCACGCACACTATCTCACTTTACTGTGACAGGTCACAGACCTACATTTTTCTTTCTTTTTGGTGACCAATAATGTAATATAAATAATAGGTAGATATGTTGTCTATACGAAATTCCGTGTTTAAAAATGGCCACCAAATTCTGACAGCATTCGTTTCCATTGACGACGCAAAACTATGGCAAGCTGTGTGACTTGACCAAAATTTAGTGTGCCACTTTTGGACCGCTTATAACATATCTGCGTATATTTTATATTATATTATCATTATTGGTGACATTAAGAATTTGAACCAGTCACCAACCTCCTTAGAAAAACTAAAATTGTCAAAACCGTCAAAACATCTGACTGGAAAATGACACAGACTTATTTACATTTCCATATTTTATTCTAAGTATGCTTCTTATAGACCGTAAGCCCAATCCAAATACGCCTACATCTCATGACAACACCACAAAATGCATGGCAGCAGGCCAAGAAAGTTGTGCTGAGCCAGAATCAGAAGATTATCGCAGCTAAAATTGGCCGAAAGTTTGAAAAATCCTTCACTTTCGGTCAAAATTATAAGGGTAGGTATTTTTCAACACATTTGCTCGTAACGTGCCTCTTATTGTGCCGCTTTTGCTCATAATCCTGAGTATTAAACACGCGTGTTTTATAACATTACGACACTCGTGTAGTTATGTTTATATCCCGATTAAGACTCGTCGGCACCTTGCAGCAAGGTGTATGTATGGAATCGGCGCATTCTTAAATTGACCGGGTTATACAGGTTTGTTTTTAATTCTAGGCAAATGGATTCTTACTCGACTAAACAAATGAAATCCTTCTTGTGAATTAATTGATTATTTCTTCTTTCAACGTTTCATTTAGTAAAACTATTTACTTTTGATAACATTTTACATGAATTTATAAATATTGAATAAGAAAATATTTATTTTATTTTGTATTGGCTGTTTAGAGATTTCATCTAAGCCTCGCTGCGGGCGCACTGCGCGAATTTCACGAAAAAAAATAGTTGCGCGCCATTATAAGTAATTTCACAAATATTTGTAAACATTGTTGATGCGTGTTTGGTTATTATTAAAAATCGTGGTGAATAGAAAAGTGATAAATATAATTGACGCCACTGTACATTCTTGGAGATGTACAAATGTTTGTGAGTAAAAACCTGATGTCATCAATAACTAAAGGACTAACTTAGGAGCCTGTAACATTTTTATTTTATGAAAAGGATTTTGTCCTCGCAAATGTGTTGAAAAACGTCGTATAACACGCGTGAGCTTTGATAATTACATCCTCGGCTCTCTTATCACGATCACCTGCTGTTCGCGTGACGATTACGCCTCTGATGTAATGATCAACATAGCTCACTTGTATCACAATGTAGTATTACGTCATGTGACAACAGTACGAGACAAGTGGCATCATTTAGCACTTTAATCGTAGAGAGAGTAAAACTTAGTCTGTCAGTCCTGAAATGGCTGGAAGTACTTGGCAGACGGTGTCAAAGGTGCCTGGCATTTTAACTTGTTGTCATGAGACGTAGGTGTTAGATTATTATGTCATATAGCACATAAGCTTACCAGTAATTTAAGTTAAGACGCGAATTAACCTTCTTTATTGAGTAGTTTGTCACTTTTCTGTGTCACCAGACTATTAGATACTGATTTGACTCATTTGACACTTCAATGAAAATATGTCGGGTAAGTGTATAATCGTTGACTTACTAATAATATTGCCAATGCTAAAATTAAAATTAATATCAGTATGTAATTTTCATGGTGCCTATTTATAATGGTTTTAATATGTTTGTGTATATTTTAAATGAATACTAGTAATAATTTATTGATCAAGTGATTGAAATGACTGACTAAACTATCCATGACGTCACGTGTTTATCGAACAGAGGTGGCGTGGTCGAACACCTAGAATCAGGTATAAAAGGGTTCGACCGGCCGATTCTAGTTCATTATTGTCACTGCTGTTCCATGGTGAACATCTCCTGGGAAGTCCAGTCAGTTAAGTAACCCTTGGTATTAATTATGTACTTTGTGATATTGCTGTGTATTTCAACTCCATTATATGCTTGAATTATTATTGATGCTTTGATTATTAGACACGTTATAAGTGAATTAATTAACTTATGGATAATTTAATGATAAATAAATGAATACTTATGGTTTGAAGGTTTTTACTGGTATTTTGGGCCAATAAAAGAGTTGTTACAATAATTCTATGATTTTTATTATAACAAATACTTTATATTTCCCTTGCCTAATCAACATAGTAGTAACGAATTGTCTAAATCGGGTACAGGGTACACGAATAAAGGGGTAAGTAAGTAAATACTACAATGTTTCAGCTTTTTATTCTCAATCCATACACGTGGTAATAAATATTACAAATAATATGTTGATATCATAATTACTATAATTCGCTTTTATTTACATTTCTGTCATCAGAAGTGGGATACGACCTACTTTTTTGTTGTTGTATTTTTTTTTACATACCTGATACCTGCCTGTGAATTTTAGGATGGCCGATACAGCAGTTCAAGATCCACTGAAAGCGATTCGTGACGCTTTCACCACTACCTACACAACGCAGTCAAAAGGATGATGACATCGCGCTGCCATTATTCGACCCCGAGCGGAACGACTGTGGAGCTGCCAGCTGGTGCAACAGCATTGAAGTTCTGGCCAAGGAGTTCGACTGGAGCAGTATGAAGACTGCAGCAAAGGCCAGTAAGGCTCTTAAAGGTTATAAATTTATGATTGCAACGAAATATATTTTGTCAACTTAACGCCATTATATAGGTATGGTAAATATACCCTCTTCATTAAAATTATGGCTTTATATGCATCTCACCATAATAAAACATTTGCGTCGTTAAATTGACAAAATAGGTATCAATTAAATTACTTGAGTGATGAAATAATTCTACCGAGCCTCACTTGATGTTAGAAGTGAAACAGTAGAAGTAGATTTATTTGCTACCGAGCCTCACTTGATGTAAGAAGTGAAACAGTAGCAATAGATTTAAGTTGCTACCGAGCCTCACTTGATGTTAGAAGTGAAACAGTAGCAATAGATTTTAGTTGCTACCGAGCCTCACTTGATGTTAGAAGTGAAACAGTAGCAATAGATTTAAGTTGCTACCGAGCCTCACTTGATGTTAGAAGTGAAACAGTAGCAATAGATTTTAGTTGCTACCGAGCCTCACTTGATGTTAGAAGTGAAACAGTAGCAATAGATTTAAGAATACAGCGACAATACAGATATAACAATGATGATGAATTGAGGTTACTGTGACAGTGATGGTAACCAGTAGCAATAGTAATTAGCAATATTGATAAGCCAATTAGTATTAAAAAAAAAAAAATTATGCTACTTCGAGAGCGAAGTACAAGTCAGTATGGCCGTGTTAGATTATTATGTCATATAGCACATAAGCTTACCAGTAATTTAAGTTAAGACGCGAATTAACCTTCTTTATTGAGTAGTTTGTCACTTTTCTGTGTCACCAGACTATTAGATACTGATTTGACTCATTTGACACTTCAATGAAAATATGTCGGGTAAGTGTATAATCGTTGACTTACTAATAATATTGCCAATGCTAAAATTAAAATTAATATCAGTATGTAATTTTCATGGTGCCTATTTATAATGGTTTTAATATGTTTGTGTATATTTTAAATGAATACTAGTAATAATTTATTGATCAAGTGATTGAAATGACTGACTAAACTATCCATGACGTCACGTGTTTATCGAACAGAGGTGGCGTGGTCGAACACCTAGAATCAGGTATAAAAGGGTTCGACCGGCCGATTCTAGTTCATTATTGTCACTGCTGTTCCATGGTGAACATCTCCTGGGAAGTCCAGTCAGTTAAGTAACCCTTGGTATTAATTATGTACTTTGTGATATTGCTGTGTATTTCAACTCCATTATATGCTTGAATTATTATTGATGCTTTGATTATTAGACACGTTATAAGTGAATTAATTAACTTATGGATAATTTAATGATAAATAAATGAATACTTATGGTTTGAAGGTTTTTACTGGTATTTTGGGCCAATAAAAGAGTTGTTACAATAATTCTATGATTTTTATTATAACAAATACTTTATATTTCCCTTGCCTAATCAACATAGTAGTAACGAATTGTCTAAATCGGGTACAGGGTACACGAATAAAGGGGTAAGTAAGTAAATACTACAATGTTTCAGCTTTTTATTCTCAATCCATACACGTGGTAATAAATATTACAAATAATATGTTGATATCATAATTACTATAATTCGCTTTTATTTACATTTCTGTCATAGGCGTATTGGGAGTGGGCTTACGGTCTATTAGATATATTTCGGTGGGTGACGTACAATTGAAAAGTCAATGCTACCTAGTACCTACGTTAGATCGACAATGTTATAGTAACTCTATGCGGTTTCCTCTAAGGTCCAAAATCGCATTAAAATAATCAGAAGAACATTGATTACAATTTGCTATGATTTTAACAACTTCTACAAAAAATATCGATCTTCCAGTATAGGTTTTAAGAGAATCCATTTCGTCGATATCTACGACGATACGAAATGTCTCAAGACGTAAGAACAAGGACCAGAAGGATATAGAGGATATCGTTTGTGCTTTCAAGAACTGCAAAAATTACCACCGATTACGTTCGATCATTTGGATGCTTCAAAGTTGTTAAGGGATATTGTTTCACTGCAATGTCAAGTAAAAACTATAAAGGAAACTTATGCTACAGTTGAACAGTTGAATTACATTAAATCAAACGTGGATAATATGAAATATGATTCATTAGTAAGTTACGGTCAACACAATAACGTAAACAAACGACGAGGTGGGTACTTATTGGAGGATAGCGGGCCGTACGGCATCCTCAATTTATCAACTACCCACACTGCAAATAGTACACAAGAGGGGCAAAAAACTCTAAATAGTTGTCATGAAATACAAGAACAACAGTCTCTCTCACCCGCTAAACCAATAAATATGCAAAGTAAATGCATCACTCCCGCAACAACACCGCAGCGGCAAGCGGGTGACGTCACCGGGCATGCTCTTATCGCGGAGCGCGCGGACCGGTCGGATACGAAGGAACAGCCGAGAGCGGCCGCCTATGACACCGTAGTGAATGCGGTCAGTGAAATTGGTATTAGTAACAAGAAAACTATGGCCGAGGTTGTGAAGCAGCAGGCAAAGTCGAAGCCTTTACAGCTTGAGGAAGAGTATACCTTAGTGGAAAAGAAGCGACAGAGTAAGAGGAGGGAGGAGAGTATCAGGGGGAAAGCAACAATCAAGCCTACTGATAGGTTTAAGCCTGCTGATGTTAAAATATCATTGTTCGTATCCAATGTACACAAAGATACATCAGAAAGTGATATAAGTGAGTATATTTTATCTAAAACGAAAGAAAAAATTATGCTTCAGAAAATAAAGTCAAAAACAGACAAGGGCTATCATTCCTATAAAATGATGGTGTCGAGAAGTAAAATTGATGTATTCTTAAGCGATGAACTTTGGCCAGACAGTATTACTTGCCGACGATTTATGCCGTATAGAAATTATGGGCTCACGGGCGAACAGAAAAGAAGCGTTCCGGTGTAAATTAATGGATAATACAACTATTATCACTTATAACTGTAAGAATATTAAGCGTTCTTTGGACGGCGTCAAGCAACTATGTCTTTCTGCGGATGTGATCGCTCTCCAGGAAACGTGGCTGCTGCCGTGTGACCTGCCGGTCCTGGCTGATATTCATGAGAATTTCGGAAGTACCGGAACCTCGGCAGTAGATACAAGTTTGGGGATTCTGAAAGGTAGGCCATACGGTGGCGTTGCATTGTTGTGGCGTAAATCAGTGTTTCAATGCGTATCGGTGGTCAAGTGCGCGAACCCACGTATATCAGCGATACGAATTGTGACAAGGGATCGGCCAGTCCTTATAGTTAGTGTTTACATGCCGACTGACTGCGCTGAAAACGTAGTGGAGCTTACAGACTGTTTGAGCACTATACATGCTATTATCGAGGAAAATGACGTAGAATGTGCGTTAATACTAGGGGACTTTAATGCGCATCCGCACGAGCGTTTTTATAAAGAACTGTTAAAATTCTCAGTGGATCAGGACTGGACCTGTGCGGATATTGACAGGCTAGGTTTATCGTCCGATACGTTCACATT
Source organism: Epinotia brunnichana (assembly GCA_963854355.1). Classification (NCBI taxonomy): domain Eukaryota; kingdom Metazoa; phylum Arthropoda; class Insecta; order Lepidoptera; family Tortricidae; genus Epinotia; species Epinotia brunnichana. The sequence goes on along the minus strand of OY977935.1, from coordinate 30,669,621 downwards.
CGTCAGTGAAGCGCACGGATGCGCTAGGTGGTTAGACCATTGCGTTGTCACGAAGGCCGCGAGGCAGTGTGTTGTAGATGTTTATGTTAAACATGACGTATATTGGTCTGACCACTTTCCTTTGGTAGTTAAATGTAATCTTAACGTGATAAGTCAAAAAGTTGTTTTAAAAACCTTAGTAGTTAACAAAGCAAGGTGGGGTGAGCGAAATGCACTGCAAACAGATACTTACCAGAAAGTTTGTCATGATCACTTAAGAAATATAGATTTTCCATTAGAGTGTCAGAAATGTTGTGGCTATAGTTGTTGTAACGCTAGTCATAAAGATATCATAAATAAATTGTACTCGAATGTGACAAATATTTTATGTAAGGTTGCAATTTCCACCTACAGCAATAAAAACAATAGTAACAGGAAACAGACCATGGTGGGCTGGAACAGGCACGTAAGCGAGGCTCACGCGATTGCAAGGCTCAGTTTCAACACGTGGGTGCAACACGGAAAACCTACTGGCGGTTCTGTCTACGGTGACATGAGCCAAGCGCGTAAGATTTTTAAAGGGAAGCTGAAGTGGTGCCAGAATCATCAAGAACAAATAAAAATGGACATGATAGCATCACTTCACTCGAAATCAGACTTTAAAAATTTTTGGAAATGTACTAATAAATTGAATCCCAAGCCTAGTACACCCGTGAGTGTCGCAGGTGTCTCAAACCCGAGTGACATCGCGAATATATTTAGAAATCACTTTGCAGTGCAATCACCATTAGGACCGCCATGTCGGGAGTTCGGCGCTGATGCCCATGGTGACAAGATAACTACCATATTTGTTGCCAAGGATGTTAACCATGCAATCCACAAAATGACTAGGGGTAAGTCGCCAGGGCACGATGGGCTCAGCGTGGAACACTAGCGGCACGCCGGTCCCCACCTTCCACGAGTACTCGCCATGCTTTTTAACCTTTGCTTAAGTCACTCGTACTTGCCTCCGGATATGGTGAAGACACTGGTGGTACCTATTGTCAAGAGCAAGACAGGAGATGTATCAGACAGGTCGAATTATAGGCCCATCTCATTAGCCACAATAGTAGCAAAAGTACTCGACAGTGTGCTTAACTCGTATCTGATGCGGTATGTCAAGTTACATGATGCCCAGTTTGGGTTCCGACCTGGGCTATCAACAGAGACTGCCATACTTAGTTTAAAGCACACTGTCAAGTATTATACCGATAGGCAGACTCCGGTTTACGCCTGTTTTATGGACCTCTCAAAGGCCTTTGACATGGTCTCTTATGACATTCTCTGGCGGAAGTTACGGGAGACAGGGCTTCCGTCTGAACTAACTTCCCTTCTCAGGTCTTGGTACTTGAATCAGGAGAATCTTGTAAAATGGGCAGATGAGGTTTCGGATCCCTGGAGGTTGGAATGCGGAGTGAGGCAGGGAGGATTGAGCTCACCGTTGCTTTTCAACTTATACATTAATGCGCTGATTGAGGAACTCAGGAGCACGCATGTCGGCTGCTTTATTGACGATGTGTGTGTCAATAACATCAGTTACGCGGATGACATGGCTCTCCTGGCTCCTTCAATCGGCGCACTTAGAAAACTAGTTGCAATCTGTGAGTCATATGCATCATCTCATGGTTTGACTTACAATGTGTCTAAAACAGAATATATGGTCTTTAAGGCGGGAACCAAGTGCCCAAGTTTTGTTCCACCTTTAATACTTAATAATATCACTCTTAAACGTGTCTTCTTCTTTAAGTATCTTGGGCATTTGGTAACTGATGACCTTAAGGACGATTTAGATATGGAGAGGGAGCGCAGGGCGTTGTCAGTCCGGGCGAACATGTTGGCCCGCAGATTTGCTCGATGTACAGATACCGTGAAAATAACGCTGTTCAAAGCGTATTGCACATCACTGTACTCGGCAAGTCTGTGGTTCAAGTATACCCAAAAGGCATACAATGCTCTGCGCATCCAATTTAATAATGCCTTCAGGGCGCTGTTGCGGCTGCCGCGCTTCTGCAGTGCGTCTTTTATGTTTGCCGAGGCGCGTACAGACGTTTTTGACGCCGTTTGGCGCAAAAAGTCTGCTTCTCTCCTGAATAGAGTGTGCGGTAGCAGCAACAGTATCCTGAAAATGATAGCTGGTAAGTTTGATTGTCCCTTGACAGAAATACTTACTGAACGTACCAAATCCCTTTTTACCATTAAGTACTAACCTAGACTAAGAATAAATAACACCAGTGGACCTCATAGTTGTCTTGTAATTAATAAATAAATAAAAAAAAAATAAAAAAAAAAATAAAAAAAATGCAAGTTATTTCAAGAAATCACGTAGCGTGGTGATTCGCATGCCGCGAACAAAAGTTCCACTTATGACTTTAGAATAATCATAGGTACCTTGAACAAGTGTGTGCTTTCTTTTACAACCCCACTATCCGCGGTCTTATAAAATAATTGCTATCACATCATCATCATCACCACGCGTGTGCATAAATAAAACTGACCCATTGTATTTTATGAATCTGGTCACATGCTATCTACATTTGACTACATTGACTCGAACAAAATGAGGGCTTTAAAAAGCCCAATATCACGCTAACGGCTGAGTTGGAAGGTGGTTTTCAGAAACCCATAATATTTTTAAACAAGCTATTCAACTATACCCCACATGGGTTTAAATAGTAAAAAATACATCCCCACTTTACAAATACAAATAGTTTATTTTGTAAGAAAAATGGTACGTGTACCATTGTGTGGTGTGTGATACCCTAAAATATATGTTTTTCAAGATTTTATTCTACCGTTTGGTTGGCGTGATTGATTTATAAATAATGGACCAATCTAATCATTACATAGTATAAAACAAACTTGCTTCCCGCTGTCTGGGTGTACCTATATATGTTTTTCTACTCGTCGACTTTAATCTTTGAATTAAGATTTCGTACACGAAACTAAGATCACATACTTTTTAATCCTGGAGTTCCACGAACTCGTATGGTTTCATAAGATAACCGCCAGCAGTCATCTTATGAATCCAGGAGCTGTATAAGATAACTGTGAAGACATCAACGCGCAAAATTACTAAGCTGCTCATTTCAGCAGGGCGATTTTCAATAGATACCAAGTTTGTTTAATAAATTATTATTTCCGTTGACTCGTAGAAAAAGTATTGTATACAATAGTTATATAATTAGATTTTTAAGTCTCGTACCTTAATTAGACCACTCAGCAAGCTTCGTGGCCTAAACGTGGTACTCGACTTAAAAAGCATACATTATATAACGATTGCATAAACTACTATTAGATGTTTAAAACAATGCAACGGATTTTGAAGATTAGATAGAGTGATTCAAGAGGAAGGTTTATATGTATAATACATGCATGTATTATACATATAAACCCGTGCGAAGCCGGGGCGGGTCAATAGTTCGAAAATAAAATAGCTTTATTTTTAAGTTAATGAGTTATGATAAGTAACAAACTATACACATGCTTATGCCATACTGTTGTAGGTAGGTGGTTCTTCTTAATTTGGCTTTCAGTTTCAAGAACATGAAGAAGTTGAATTATGCTTGTAGCTAGATTTGTATCTTGAAGATTTGTATCCCATAGGAGTCGCCTTGTATTGTCCACAATCGGCCTGCTGTAGTTCATGTCATCGATAGTTTCTGCAGCAGCAGAAGTATTAGCGGGAGACCAGTCCAACGTTCAATTGTAGACGATTCCGGCTTGATCTTATAAATATTTAAATTATGTATGTTTTTCTATTAATGATTAGGATTCCATATGTTGGCACCGTAGCACTGCATTGAGTAAACATTATGGCAAGATCACAATTACAACATCATAAATGGTACATACTACGCCACAACTCTAGTGGCAATAAAAATATCAATTTCAGCCGCTCGGTATTTAAAATGTGACCCCATATTAAAATTTCATACAATGGGCTTGTGACCTTAAATTTGTTTACGATGCCATTCGAACCAGTTTTTGTAGATGAACAAATGTTTGTATGGAAACAACTACATTTAAAGGACATTAATACCCAAAAAATCGAGTTAAAGACGGACCTCGCTGACAGCAGCTGAAACGCTTCATACTGATTGGCTTTAAAGTATGACGTCACACCGTGCAATTTGTACTAACCGTTGCATGGAAAATGAAGTAAATTGCTGTTTCGGTCGCGAAATACTGCGTTTAGGTCCATAGTTGTCATACAAATTTGTTTCTATAAAAGTGTAAGGATTCTATTGGTACCTTTAAATTTACTCTTTGACAATAAATAAATAAACTTTTTTTTCTAAACTTTCAAGGTTCATCTTTTTATGATCTGAATTATATTTTGTAATTTATACTTTATTACAATCATTTGATGGTTTACTATCCATTTAGCAACACGACGTTATCAATTTTAACACCACGCAACAAGCCTATTATATCGATTTGAGCTGACTGGCGTTACAAAGTTGTCAACACTAGCTGTAGCTCCCTTCCAAAAACATAATTACGGTAGGAATACCGTACTGGAGTTTATAGATTCTTAATGCCTCTCTTGATTATTATCCAACTTTACTTCAAACGTGTGAACGCCGACAGCTGTTTAAGTGGCCGGGTCGGGGGGCTCCTCTTCACGTGAGTCTAACGTGAATTTGAGTCACGCAATCTTGATATAGCCCATCCGAAAATAAACGTTGACTAAAATAACTTACTTATCTCAGTAAAACAAACCAAAAAAACATTGGAATTTACGTTTTTTGGTGATTATAAGATTTTCCAATAAGTATAGGTAGTAATTATACTACCTATACAGTAATTATACTTTTCTTTTACTTGATAGAGATTTTACTTTACACAAGAGTGTTTTCATTGAAAACATTTCAAATTATGTAATGATGCCTAATTCGGAAACCATTTCGGTAATTATGTTACCTGAACGTATAAAGTAGTTTTCAGATTTCATTTCTCACCCGTTTTTAGGAAAATCGCGAAATTGTATAAATGTGGTCAAGCCGTGTGTGACGTCATTACTACGACCTTAGGTCACTACGAAAGTTTTGAGATACAAAAAAAGTATAAAAGTTATACAATTTTTTTTTATTACAGTTTCTCAAAGTACTCTCCATTAGCTTCTATTCATCGATTCATCCGCCTAAACCATGATTTATAGCATTCCCTTCATTTCTTTAGGGAGGTCTTTTACGGCCTGCAAGTAGGTAGGGTGATCTCACCTAATTAGGTGATAAAATCGAAATTTGAATAAAAGTCCATGTTATTGTCAATCAATGTTTTTACTTTTAATAGGAACAACAGACAGTCTTACTATTAGCATAATCAGTCATTTAAATCTTAATTATTACAAGTAATACTGTTCATAATCTGCATTTATTTATGCTGCCTGAACATCGCTTATTTGGTGACAATCACTTTTAAGTCGGTGATACGCACTACTCTAATTAGACTATAACCAAATTACACAAGCTTTAATATTTTTTTATCACTTAATTAGGGATAATGAGTTGTATTTGAAATATATTTAGAAAACAACATAAAATAGTATTAAATTAAATTGCATGTATGCATTTATATAATGTCATGTTTGACTCCAATACGTTTTCAATTGCTGATTTTAACGTAGCTTCATTGTACTTGCGGTTTTTTTCTTTTTATTTTATCATCGTCCATGTTCTGAGAATTAACAACTAAATCAGTTTCTGTCAAAAAAATCATTTTTGGTACAAGCTTTTATTGCCGACTAGTTTTCTATAAACCATCATCAACTACTCATTGGAACGATTCTAACGAGCCCAAACTCAACGGGGTTACGTCGGTAAAATACTGAATTCCCATGGCCACCTTCTGTCTCCATCATCAGATCAACTTGATGGTACCATGATATTAAATTGTCAACCAAACTATAATAATACCCAACATTTCAGCTCCATCGGATAACGGCAAGTGACTGAAAAATGGATTGCATTTTGACGGACAACTTACATACATACGAACAGGCCAAGTTAATATAAAACTTGTAAAAAAAATTACTCATTTAATTTGGTGATAAACAACCCATAATAATATGCTTACGTTGCTTATGTTTCGCAAGTTTATTAATTATGGATTAGTCAACACAATACATGCAATAAACAATTAAAATACACGCGTTTTAACTAAATTTCAGTCTTATCTTTAACTTACCTTGTTTTATTTGGTGATACCGTTACGGCATCAAACGTTTGAAAATGATAACTTTTTGACCGGCTTTCACAACATACTGTGAAAAAACTATACAAGTTTTGTTAAAAACGATAACTGATATATCAAATATAATGTCTTTTTACTTCACTGTCCACTTTTTATACAAATCAAGGCACTTTTAGTATTTAAAAACTAATTGTAAACGCAGAACCAGTTTATACATGTCCGCGCGGCGCCGAAATGACGTCTCGTGCGAGAAATTTGAAAATATTAACTATCTCGCTCTCGCAATTTGACCCACGAGAATGCAAACGAAAAAACCACTTAATGCTCTGTACTAAGGTTGCATTTAAAAGGCCCTAATTCACTAGCTTTATTCGGTAGCGTCCTTCAAAACATGTATAACCGAATGAGGCGTGTCACCGAATTATGCGAGTTTACCCTATTCCGTGCATTTTCAGGACTGTTATATCGCGTGTCACGAAGTCCGAGTTTGATTTTCGGAAAGAGGAAGAAAACGCAAGCAGCTAAATTGAGGGATATACGGAGGATGACACAATTCTTCAATCTCTGTACTCTTAAAAAACTCATAAACTCGCCCTACTCATAATGTCATACTACATATTTTAATGGTGCAAATAACAAAACTACTACCATACTACTTAAATTTTTCACCACAATGTATTTACCATTTTCCATGTTTGATAACAATGATAACACTCGTACGAGTACAGTGTTTTACTTTCCGTATTGTGTTCTTTGTCTTCTATTGCATACTTGTAAGTATAATGGGAATTGATAAATTAAAATTGTATTATCAAAACTGTGGTGGTTTAAAATCTAAAATCATGAATATGCGCCTAAATATACTTCAATGCGATTATGATGTTATAATTTTGACAGAAACATGGCTAAAGGCTGGTATACACAACGCGGAATTATTTTGCAATTACAAATATGATGTTTTCCGGCGGGACAGGGATCTGGTCGGAGCGGCGAAGAAGGATGGCGGGGGTGTTCTCATAGCAGTCAAAACATCCTATCGCGCATCACTAATCGTGACCTGGGAGTCACAAAATATTGAAGACATATTTGTCACCTTGACATTTCATCGATTTAAATTGGTTATTAATTGTGTATATATTCCCCCAAAAACACCGATTCACTCCTATAAAGCATTTTGTGACAAACTCTCTAAATTAAATGACAGCTTCCCTGACTATGATATTTGTATTGTAGTTAGGTGACTTTAATATACCTACCATTGACTGGGTGGAACGCTCGGTAACTTTAAAGGGGATGAAAAAGGGGTGCAATGTTGGTAAAGGGGATTTTTTGGAGCTAGAATCTCGAAACTTTTTAGAAAGATTACATCATAAAAAAAATTAAAGATATGAGATTTGTAACTTCGATCTTAGCCTGTTTAGCTTACCAAAATTATTTCAGCGTTTTTTGAAATTCTTCCCCCGAAGGGGATTATAAGGGCATTCAAAGTTTGTATGGAGAGCAAGACATTTTTAAAGTAAGGGATTTGTAACTTCGGTTTTAGACAAAACAAACATGCTAAAATACTACTTAAAACATATTTCAGCGTTTTTTTTTTATTCATCGCCTAAGAAGGTTAAAACGGGGTTCGAAGTTTGTATAATATAGAGCAAGACATTTTTAAAGTAAGAAATTTGTGACTACGGTTTCAGCCTGTTTACTATGAGGGTTCAAAGGGGGTTCTAACTGTTCTAAGTGTGTATAGAGAGCAAGATATTTTGAAAGTAAATAGATTTGTAACTTCGGTTTTAGACTGTTTACTAAAAGACTAGGCACAAAACTAATTTCAATGTTTTTTTTAAATTCATTCCTTAAACAAACTTTTAGACGATGACATGTTATACGCGGACGAAGTCGCGGGAAACAGCTAGTTTTTAATAAATGTTTAAGGTTAGGTATTTTTCCAGACCAGTGGAAAATTTCATACATTACCCCAATACACAAGAGTGGTTCGCGCTCTGAAATTACAAATTACAGACCTATATCGGTGCAATCATGCATTCCTAAAATATTTGAGAGCTTAGTTCACGACTCGCTTTATACTGCACTTGTTAATGTCATAATACCAGAGCAACATGGTTTTATGAAAAATAAATCCACAGTAACTAATCTGACGCTGTACACAAATCACATGTTTGAATCAATGGACAAAAGAGAACAGGTGGACGTTATATTCACTGACTTCCGAAAAGCTTTCGATAAGGTTGATCATGTACTTCTTCTGGAAAAATTAGCTTTTAATGGTATTCGGGGAAATCTCTTACGTTGGTTTGAATCATATTTATCGAACAGAACCCAACTCGTAGTAGTGAACGGTTTTAGGTCTGGTTCAACAAATGTTTCATCTGGAGTAATTCAAGGGTCTATTTTAGGGCCCTTGATGTATGTTATTTTTATAAATGACATAAAATCATGTTTTCATAATTGTAAGTTTCTCATGTTTGCCGATGACCTGAAGATATTTAGAACTGTGAAATCTATTAATGACATAACAATGATCCAAGATGATATCAAGGACTTTATTGAATATTGTCATACTAACAAACTCCAGCTAGCGAGCGATAAATGTCTTCATATGTCTTTTACCAAAAATAAATTTGATGATAATTTATAATGTGTTTGATTAATTTTGTTTCTGATTATACGGTTGTAACCGTGTTTAAACAGTATTTAATATAGTGCAAAAGAGCTTCTGTAAAATTTAGATTTTAAAAAATACAGGCGATCAAATCAACACTTTTTATAAGTTCATACCTACATTGTTCCTAATTACAGTATGAACTCGTAAAAACTGTCCATTTGACCATCCGTATTTTTTAAGCACAACTTTTACAGAACTTTTATATAAACTAAATTAAATCTTATTTATACACAGATACCTCCATATACTCAGAAATAAAATTGGCCAAACATATTTTAAATCATCATTAAATTTGAAAAGTCATATTTGTATGCAACTTGTATGGGGAAAAAATCATGTTCTTAATTATCTGGCCATGACTGTATATAAGGCCTGTACCGAAAAGTATTTTTACATATACACATATAAATAAAAGAAAACTGTGATTGAACTACACATAATTGCTTGGTAATATGTTACGAAGGCAAGCTTTAGCTGACGTTTGATGTAAAAAAAAGGGTTTTATTCATATATGTGTACAATAGACCCGTTCGCAAGCAGAAACAGAATATTTTTTTTGCGAAGATTTCGCTTTGTCTGAAACAGGTGTATTGTAAAAAAAAACAATGAAAATGTATCACAACAAGAATCGGGACGCACCTATTACATTAGCAATTCTATAAGCCTAAAATCTAGATAGTGATCGAAAAAATATTCTTATCTCAAAATCAGTTGAAGTTGAAAGTAGGTAATCCATGTTTTCATACAAACTAAAATTCTCAGAAAAACTGAGGGCATCGATGTACGCAAATCCTCGTAACTGCATTAATCTTGAACAGGATGGTGAATTTTAGATACCAACATGATGAAGAATTACTGATCCTTATTTCACCACCATCAATGGTCATTTGAAATAAAAAATATAGCCCCTGCGTGCAGTTTAAGCTCAACTCAGTGCTTCGCAAAATTTAAAGTGAGCCTTGAAGGGAAACGATCGCTCCTTCTTTAAATTTTAAAGAAAATTGGTAATTTATGTTGATTACTTAATCTTTATAGTGTAACAAATTATTTTGTTGTATATAAATACACCTAAAATCTAAGGAAAATAAATGAAATATCACCAAAAATATTTGTAAAAATACTTAACGGCACAGGCCTTATGATACTCGGTCTACAAATTGTTCGTCATCACCATGAACCTCCTCCATACCTCCGTCCCGCTGCATGTGGGAATGGGAAGTAGTAGTCCATTCTCAGGGGTATGCGGGTCTCCTCACGATGTTTTCTTTCGGCGAAAAACTAGTGGTAACTGTTCAATGATATGACCGTAAAATAAGTTCGAAGAAACTCATTGGGCCAAGACAGCATTCGAACCCGCGACCACCGTTAGACAACCGCGTGCTTGATCAAATACCTATAGCTATAGCTTACCAACCTATCCCTAACTATGCCTAGCAACCCATATGTAGTTTCAGTTACCTGATATTTTGCAAGTGAGCTCAATGCAATGGTCAATCACATAAATTCACACTACGCAACAATCTCAAAACGTAGCTGTGCGGAAAATGTAAAGATGAGTTGTGCCCTGGGACTAGCTTCAAATTGAATGAAATTACTCGCACGAAAAGTCCCGGGGTGCTTGTGCTCTGCTTTCGACAACAGCAATTCGGGCGTGTAACCCGACCCGTGTGCGACTTTAGGATTCCGTAGGTACCAAAACGATCCGGAGTCTGTTATAGTGTGTTATCTGAAAGTCACCGCTATAAATAGCTTTTATTAAGATTTGTCGAAGTATGTCGCAGAGAAGCTCAGTTGCATTGGGGTAACCTCAAAATCAAAATCACAAATATCTACTAAACTAAAAGCAATTTAAACTCTGGCAACACCCCCGCTTCTGTTTGCTCCGGTCGCTAGCTGTGGAAATACGTGTGCTACGAATAATTTTAGTTAAATCATTGTCTGATTGTTTTATGGAGCTGTTAAATGGTAGAGTCATTTTGGCTATGGAGACTTTATACAACTGGTTCAGCACAAACAATCTGAAACTGAACTGCTCCAAGACTAATGCATTGCTCTTCAAAACCACTTCAAGAAGTAAAGACAGTCTGCAAGTGTTATCTAATGGTGTAAATATAGAACAGGCAGATTCGGTTAAATTTCTCGGTGTCTGGATCGACTCATGCTTAAACTGGAAAGACGAATTGTCTTCACTAGTTAAGTCAATTAGTTCGGCCTGTTACGCAATCAGAAGTCTAAGAGACGAAGTTAACTTGCCTCAACTAAAACTAGTTTACTACGCTTTGGTAGAATCGAAAATAAGATATAGTATCAAATTCTGGGGTAACAGTTACCAGTTATACTCAGGCTGCGTTTGTAGCCCAGAAAAGAGCGATCAGGACCATGGTTCGTATACCTCAGACGACATCATGCAGAACTTATTTTTCTCAGTTAGAAATATTGACAGTCCCTAGTTTATACATACATATAATTCTAAGTGAACTAATAAAAACATTTAAATGATACTGAAACGTTAGAAGAAAGACAAATACGCTTGGCAACAAGAAGGATGGACCTGCCGCAGACACTAGATGCTAAACTCGAAGTTGTCTAGCACTCTTCGAGTTGCCAGGCAATTGTTCTTTTTAATAAGCTACCCCCTGAGTTGAAGGCAATTGCAAGTTTAAATATATTTAAAAACTAGCTGTTGCCCGCGACTTCGTCCGCGTAGAACTTTTTATCGTCTTAGAAAATGATTTCTCTCAATACAAAATTTGAACCCTCTTTTAGGGGATAATTTAAAAAAAAGTTGATGTTCATTTTCTAGTTTGTGAACAAACAGTCTAAAACCAAAGTTAAAAATCTCATACTTTAAAAATGCCTTGAAATACTCAAACTTTGAACCAATTTTAACACTCTTAGGGGATGAATTTGGAAAAAACTCTGAAATCAGTTTTGTAGTCTTTTAACGTACAGAATAAGACCGAAGTTAAAAATCTCTTACTCACACTTTAAAATTTTATTGCTCGCCATTTAAAATTTGAACCCCCTTTTAAACCCCCTTAGAGGTTGAATTTTTCTAATCGCTGAAAGAACTTTTTTCGTAAACTTTTAAGTCTCTAGCTCAAAAAAAGTGTTGCCCATACAAAGCTTTCTTAACCCCCTTAGGGGTGGAATTTTCTAAAACTCTGAAAGTACTTTATTATTAATTTTAATAAGTAACATTTTGAATAGTTTTCAGTCTAGTAAAAAAAAATTTTTCCCACACAACACTGGCTACCCTTCTTAAGGATCTTAAGGATCCCCTTAGGGATGGAGTTTTCTAAAACGCTGAAAGTTCTTTTTTTAGTATTCTAATAAGTAATGTTTTTGCAAAGTTTTAAGTCTAACTCAAAAAAAAGTGTTGCCCATGCAAAGCTTGCTCTCCTTTTTAACCCTATTAGGGGTGGAATTTTCTAAAACGATTTGTGTTCTTTTTTTGTATTTTAATAAGTAATCTTTCTACAAAGTTTCAAGTCTCTAACTCAAAAACATAAACTTTCCCTGATAAAAACTTTGCACCCCTTTTTATCCCCCTTAGGGATAGATTTTTTCAAAACGCTGAAAGTCTTTTTTTTTGTATTTTTATAAGTAATCTTTCTACAAAGTTTTAAGTGTCTAGCTCAGAAAAAGTGTTCCCCATACAAACCTTGCACCCTTTTTTAACCCCCTTAGGGAATGATTTTTGTAAAACGCCGAATGTAGTATTTTTCATGTTCTAATAAGTAATTTTTCGTCAAAATTTTAAGTCTCTATTAAAAAAAATATGTTTTTCCCATACAAACTTTGCACCCTATTTTACCCCCTTAGGGGTGAAATTTTCCAAAACGCTGAAAGTACTTTCTTTGTATTTAAATAATCTTTCTACAAAGTTTTAGGACTCTAGCTAAAAAAAATAGTTTCCCACATACAAACTTTGCACCCCTATTTTAGCCCCCTATTTTTAGGGGTAGAATTTTCTAAAACGCTGAAAGTACTTAATTTGTATTCTGATGACTAATCTTTCTACAAAGTTTTAAATATTGTTTCCCCCATACAACATTTGCACCCCTATTTTACCCCCTTAGGAGTAGAATTTTTTAAAACACTGAATCTAGGTACTTTATTTGTATTCTAATGAATAATTTCTCTACAAAGTTTTAAGTCTCCATTTAAAAAAAATTAGTTTTTCCCATACAAACTTTGCACTCTATTTTACCCCTTTAGGGGTATAATTTTCTAAAACCCTGAAAGTTCTTTATTTGTATTCTAATGACTGATCTTTCTACAAAGTTTTAAGTCTCTATTTAAAAAAAAAATGTTTCCCCCATACAAACCTTGCACCCATATTTTACCCCCGTAGGGGTGGAATTTTCCAAAACGCTGAAAGTGTTTCATTTGTATTCTAATAACTAATTTTTCTACAAAGTTTAAGTCTATAGCTCAAAAAAAAAGGTTCTCCCATACAAACTTTGCTCCCCCATTTTACCCCCTTAGGGGTAAAATTTTCAAAAATCCCTTTTTATCCCTAGCCCACGTCATAAAAGCAACATACTGTGCAAAAATCAACTCTCTAAGATTAGTAGTTTCGGCTGTGCGTTGATGAGAATGATGAGTGAGTGAGTGAGTGATTGAGTGAATAAGCTAGTCAGGACATAGGCATTTATTATGTATAAATAGATAGAAGATAATGAAACTCCCATTCAAATATCTCAAAAAATTATGAAGCTACATCCGTTTTAATGTCGCTTGTTAGAGTGAGAAAACGATGAGGGACTGTGACGTCAATATACTCGAGCGTCATAGTAAAAAACAATCGTTTCATATGAAGGTGCGTTTTGCGGAAAAGGGACAGAACATACCCCCTCTTAAAACTTTGGACTCTTATAACTTAATCATTACCTATATAACCTCTTGCTTTGTTTTTTTCTCCATTTGATTATATTTATTTTAAATTCTTTTTCGAGAAAATACATTATGATTATTTACCATATTTTCGATTCCTGAGCTATAACCACGAACTTCGGAATTCGAAAATATTCGGGTATCTCTATCTCTATCGCACTAACCATACTCGAGTGACAGGGATGCAAATATATGAACATTGAGTATCGGTTTTCGTGGTAGCGCCGCAGGTACTTTGGCTGAATGCGCCGAGCGCGTGCCATTGTCATTCAAAAAAAACAAATTCGTGTTAATTATATTGTTCAAATTTGTTGATTTCATTTATTGAAATTACGACATAAAACGACATTTGCGCATATAAGTTCTCATATCAGAATCAAATATTTTTTTATGGTTTATATTTTAGCATTTGTCTCGTAAAGGTCTATCGTAGACGGGATTTAAATTATTAATAAGTGAAAGGCAAAGCAATTCCGCCATTTTGACGAAAATTTGACGGTTCTTATAGCTGACAGTTGGAGCAGCGTTTGATTTCAATAAAAATAAATGAAAAATTAAATGAAGTCGTATATTTCGGAAAATTAATTAACTGTCGCAGTCGGATAAAAACTATCCTAAGTTGCAGCTAGAATAATAATGTACCTATATAAAATGTTTCATATTTTTCCGTTCATGGGATGCTGAGAACATTCGAACCGCGCAAAGCTTAGTTTCAAACTGGCTGATTCTTTTTTTAATTAAGAGATTTATTATAAGTGGAGATAAGTTAAAGGCCTTTTTGTTGAAGAAGTGTTTTTATTCTGTACATGAGTTTTGTCAACACAAAACGGTAGACGCAATGTCTTTAAGGACATCTCATTTGTGACTTATAATAGTTATAATTATTTAATATTTTATTATTTTTTGAATTAATTTATGTTATCTTATTAGAATTTCTACATACTTTTATAATTATTATCTAATTAATATACTTGAACATGTTTGTAATAAGATCATAGTTGACATTTTAATATATTTTTTAAATCTTTAATTAAGTATAAAATGTATTTAGCCTCAAAAATTCAAACACAATATATATTGTTTCATTAATAAAATGACTTATGACTTTTAACGTTAGATTATAATGATAATGAATACGGAAACAGCAAAACGTTCAAATTAATAAAACAGTAAAATACACACCTTAAAAAAAGGTACTTACCTATACACCTAGGTATATACCTATCTACTATCTACCTACCATAAACGTGAGTGCAATGTATGTCATGTGTGTTGAGGTTCTACTATTCGTAAGTATTACTCTTTCCCTTACATTTTAGTGCTCTCCTGACCGACGTTCTTCAGCATGTCGAGCATAAGCGTGCCTTGCTTCCGGTTCTCAAGCAGCGCGTTACGCTTCATGCCGTTTAGCGTCAGCTGCAGCATCAGCCGTTCCGTCTGGTAGGTTTGCTCCTTAAGCCTGCACGAGAAAATGTCATCAACCCTCGTGTTGCACCACATTGCAGCCACATTGTACAAATCTGAACAAAGAATCGAAACGAAGGCGAGTCGGTTTTCAGTCGTCGTGGTACCAACCCTGTTCAGTTATGATAACAACTACAGTAGTCAGTTACACGAAGTTACAAGTATAACTGCCAACACTGAGGCGCTTGACCAATACTGACTGCTTGCGAAATGCGAACTAATTACCGTAGCGCATAGGTATTATTTTAGTTTGCTATGATCAAATTTACTAAAATTTTGATTGCAGGTAATTAAAATGTATTGAAAACGAATACTTAGTACCTACGTAATTTAATTTTACAAATTGCAAAGGTCAAAGTTTTGTTACTTGGTGTACAGTCAGGGGTATTAATATACGTAGGGTAACTTAATTATCCATCAATGAAACTCCTCTATCTCCGACGTT
Organism: Epinotia brunnichana; assembly: GCA_963854355.1. Taxonomy (NCBI): domain Eukaryota; kingdom Metazoa; phylum Arthropoda; class Insecta; order Lepidoptera; family Tortricidae; genus Epinotia; species Epinotia brunnichana. Next base: position 30,653,920 of record OY977935.1, on the reverse strand, counting down.
TTTAAAGTAACGAGTCTGATATGTTGCACTAAGATAGGTAATTTAACTCGTTATCACCTTGTCTACAAAAGATTAACGTTACTTTTACAGTTACTATATAAAAATGGTTTATAAAAAAATGAGCTTTGTTTCAGAGCGTCCATATACATGTATTCAATGAAACACCTGAATTTCCACAATGAAACAGGATTAATCGACACTGAAAAATTGTTACATCGACATTTGTTTGCATTTAATCGAGTTTTACATAGTTATTATTAAATGGGTCATCTCCACTTATAATAAATCTCTAAATTAAAAAAAGAATCAGCCAGTTTGAAACTAAGCTTTGCGCGGTTCGAATGTTCTCAGCATCCCATGAACGGAAAAATATGAAACATTTTATATAGGTACATTATTATTCTAGCTGCAACTTAGGATAGTTTTTATCCGACTGCGACAGTTAATTCATTTTCCGAAATATACGACTTCATTTAATTTTTCATTTATTTTTATTGAAATCAAACGCTGCTCCAACTGTCAGCTATAAGAACCGTCAAATTTTTGTCAAAATGGCGGAATTGCTTTGCCTTTCACTTATTAATAATTTAAATCCCGTCTACGATAGACCTTTACGAGACAAATGCTAAAATATAAACCATAAAAAAATATTCGATTCTGATATGAGAACTTATATGCGCAAATGTCGTTTTATGTCGTAATTTCAATAAATGAAATCAACAAATTTGAACAATATAATTAACACGAATTTGTTTTTTTGAATGACAATGGCACGCGCTCGGAGCATTCAGCCAAAGTACCTGCGGCGCTACCACGAAAACCGATACTCAATGTTCATATATTTGCATCCCTCTCACTCGAGTATGGTTAGTGCGATAGAGATAGAGATACCCGAATATTTTCGAATTCCGAAGTTCGTGGTTATAGCTCAGGAATCGAAAATATGGTAAATAATCATAATGTATTTTCTCGAAAAAGAATTTAAAATAAATATATTCAAATGGAGAAAAAAACAAAGCAAGAGTTTATATAGGTAATGATTAAGTTATAAGAGTCCAAAGTTTTAAGAGGGGGTATGTTCTGTCCCTTTTCCGCAAAACGCACCTTCATATGAAACGATTGTTTTTTACTATGACGCTCTAATATATTGACGTCACAGTCCCTCATCGTTTTCTCACTCTAACAAGCGACATTAAAACGGATGTAGCTTCATAATTTTTTGAGATATTTGAATGGGAGTTTCATTATCTTCTATCTATTTATACATCATAAATGCCTATGTCCTGACTGACTTATTCACTCAATCACTCACTCACTCACTCATCAACGCACAGCCGAAACTACTAATCTTAGAGAGTTGATTATTGCACAGTATGTTGCTTTTATAACGTGGGCTAGGGATAAAAAGGGATTTTATAAAATTCTACCCCTAAGGGGGCAAAATGGGGGTGCAAAGTTTGTATGGGAGAACCTTTTTTTTTTGAGCTATAGACTTAAACTTTGTAGAAAAAATAGTTATTAGAATACAAATGAAACACTTTCATCGTTTTGGAAAATTCCACCCCTACGGGGGTAAAATAGGGGTGCAAGGTTTGTATGGGGGAAACATTTTTTTTTAAATAGAGACTTAAAACTTTGTAGAAAGATCAGTCATTAGAATACAAATAAAGAACTTTCAGGGTTTTAGAAAATTCTACCCCTAAAGGGGTAAAATAGAGTGCAAAGTTTGTATGGGAAAAACTACTTTTTTTTTAAATAGAGACTTAAAACTTTGTAGAGAAATTATTCATTAGAATACAAATAAAGTACCTAGATTCAGTGTTTTAAAAAAATCTACCCCTAAGGGGGTAAAATAGGGGTGCAAATTTTGTATGGGGGAAACAATATTTTTTTAAATAGAGACTTAAAACTTTGTAGAAAGATTAGTCATCAGAATACAAATTAAGTACTTTCTGCGTTTTAGAAAATTCTACCCCTAAAAATAGGGGGCTAAAATAGGGGTGTAAAGTTTGTATGTGGGAAACTATTTTTTTTAGCTAGAGTCCTAAAACTTTGTAGAAAGATTATTTAAATACAAAGAAAGTACTTTCAGCGTTTTGGAAAATTTCACCCCTAAGGGGGTAAAATAGGGTGCAAAGTTTGTATGGGAAAAACATTTTTTTTTTTAATAGAGACTTAACATTTTGACGAAAAATTACTTATTAGAACATGAAAAATACTACATTCGGCGTTTTGAAAAAATCTATCCCTAAGGGGGATAAAAAGGGGTGCAAAGTTTTTATCAGGGAAAGTTTATGTTTTTGAGTTAGAGACTTGAAACTTTGTAGAAAGATTACTTATTAAAAAACCAAAAAAGGACACAAATCGTTTTAGAAAATTTCACCCCTAATAGGGTTAAAAAGGAGAGCAAGCTTTGCATGGGCAACACTTTTTTTTGAGTTAGACTTAAAACTTTGCAAAAAGATTACTTATTAGAATACTAAAAAAGAACTTTCAGCGTTTTAGAAAACTCCATCCCTAAGGGGATCCTTAAGATCCTTAAGAAGGGTAGCCAGTGTTGTGTGGGAAAAACTTTTTTTTTTACTAGACTTAAAACTATTCAAAATGTTACTTATTAAAATTAATAATAAAGTACTTTCAGAGTTTTAGAAAATTCCACCCCTAAGGGGGTTAAGAAAGCTTTGTATGGGCAACACTTTTTTTGAGCTAGAAACTTAAAAGTTTACGAAAAAAGTTCTTTCAGCGATTAGAAAAATTCAACCTCTAAGGGGGTTTAAAAGGGGGTTCAAATTTTAAATGGCGAGCAATAAAATTTTAAAGTGTGAGTAAGAGATTTTTAACTTCGGTCTTATTCTGTACGTTAAAAGACTACAAAACTGATTTCAGAGTTTTTCCAAATTCATCCCCTAAGAGTGTTAAAATTGGTTCAAAGTTTGAGTATTTCAAGGCATTTTTAAAGTATGAGATTTTTAACTTTGGTTTTAGACTGTTTGTTCACAAACTAGAAAATGAACATCAACTTTTTTTTTAATTATCCCCTATAAGAGGGTTCAAATTTTGTATTGAGATAAATCATTTTCTAAGACGATAAAAAGTTCTACGCGGACGAAGTCGCGGGCAACAGCTAGTTTTAAATAAATTCATTTAATTAAATGTTTTACGTCGCTGTGTCATTGTTGCACACACATTGTTTCATTGTATGCTGTGTCATTGTGGACAAAATAGGTTTTTTTTTATTATCAATGAAAAATGCCACAGAAAGTAAATCATTTTTTTCAACATACAGCTCCATAGACGCTTTGGGATGTACAGAAAACAATGAGATATTAAAAAATACGAAATCAAATTCTATAATTTGTCAAAAATTACCAAATATTATTATATTTTTCCCTTGTTCCTCGTAGATAACCAAGTTTGATAACTGGCATTCTACTAGGAAAAATTATTCCTTCTAGTTTTTACTTTTTGTGTGAAATTTAGAAAATTGTTTGTTGTGACTTTTCCTTCCACATGTCGCGTCCACAAACAGAGCGTGTACGAGGGTTTCCTCAGGTCCTCCTAATGGGCTATACGGGACTATCTAAAAACTTCGGGTTTTGGAAATATTGAGGTGTTTCACTGTGTACCAAAGTTTCAATGTTGGACAGTTGACCCTACATAAATAAGGACATAAATATCTGTACACGCCTTTATAACATTGAGAATAATAGAGTCCCGTACAGATATTTATGTACTTATTTATGTACGTATATTAATAATACCCCTGACTGTACAACTACATAGGTAGGTACATGCCTCGTAAGGATCTGATCAAACGACGATACTAGTGTTGCCTTTTGAAGACGTTTGCAGATCCCCATGACTTCTTCAAGCTCCCAGTGGACAGAATGGTGACTCTGGGCGTCTTCATCTTCATACAAGTCATCCAGATTAGTAGCTTCCTGGAAGTGTTAAAATGTGTTTTTCTACTCCGATACTGTTATCTGCCATTTATTTATATTGGCGTTATAAGTCGTTGAAATAGTATTTTTCACAATCGTGTTATAATAGAGAGTTTTTTAGTCGAGTACCGTGTTTAGGCCACGAAGCTTGCTGAGTGGCCTAAGTAAGGTACGAGATTAAAAAGCTTGATTATAACACTATTGTGAACAATACTTTTTGTACGAGTTCATTAAAATTAATTTTCTACGAGTCAACTGAACTAATTAAACAAACTCGATACTGTTGAAACGAAGTGCAGCTCATCGCTCGTACGCTTGTTGATATCTTAAAAGACATCAACGAGCGTACGACATCAAAGCGATTCTATTGGTCCAATTCATTACAGTTCAGTAAAGCAGCCACGTGATTGGTCGAATTTATTTTAGTTGTCTGGAGCGTATCGAAAAGTAGTTATTTCGATTGTTTCGACAGTAACATGGACTACAACTATGAAAAGAGTGACGTTGCAGTATTCTCTATGAAATCTTAATACACATATTTTAATCGTCGAGTACAAAAACTCTATACTCGTACTAGTGTTGCCTTTTGAAGACGTTTGCAGATAATGATCTATGGCCCAAAAACGAACTGTTTAGCGTGCTGTTATGGTTCATAGATTTTTCATAACAGCACTATCAGTATTTCGAAATAAAAGTTTCATATACGACCAAGCATTGGTATATTATTATAGTATTTTATCTACGCACATATCATTAGTGCTCTAAAATGCGTTCAGAAACCGTCGGTAATGACCAGCATTATTACAACCAGTTTTACTATGACAACTTTCTTGTCTGTGGTAGTAGGTAAAATCTATACTGTAATGTTATTACAGTACAGATTTTGGTATCGTTATGAGTTTAAATTTGGAACAGCTGTCAAAACTCAAGTGGGACTCTATTCTAGTACCTATCTATAGATATTAAAACAGTTATCGATACGAAACGTCAATTTATTATGTTTTCAAATTTTACTTTTTTAACATTTTTTTTTCTTTTTAAATTTTTTACCTTTTTTTACTTTTTTCCACTTTTTTAATTTTTTTTACTTTTTTCACTTTTTTGCTTTTTTTGCACTTTTTTATATTTTTTTTACACTTTTTTTTTACATTTTTTAACTTTTTTTAAACTTTTTTCACTTTTTTTTAACTTTTTAAACTTTTTGTTCACTTATTTTGTTACTTTTTTAACTTTTTTTACTTTTCACTTTTTTATTTTTCTGACTTTTTTTTTACTTTTCTAACTTTTTTTACTTTTTTTTCATTTTTATTCCTTTTATCACTATTTTTTTACTATTTAAACTTTTTTTGTTGCTTTTTTAACTTTGTTTGCTGTTTTTTACTTTTTTCACTTTTTTTTACTTTTTCTAACTTTTTTTCACTTTTTTACTTTTTTTTATGATTATTTACAGGTAGCACTCGTAGCAATGCAGATCGTTTTCCTACGGCTTCTGAACCCATCTTAGAGTACTTACGATATGTGTTTAGATAAAGTAGTGTATGCAACTGTACATAATTAGGCCTTAAAACACTCGTGTGATCCTATTATGAAACTCGCTGACGCTCGTTTCATAAAACCACACTCGTATTTTAAGGCCTCTCATTATGTATCAGTAGCATAAACTACTATTATCTATCCAAATATCATAAACCCTCCATGATGCGTTGAAGAACTGCACATTATGACCACCATAAAAATAGACTGTTTTGTTAGAACAAATTTCTTATCTGTGAAAATGTTATTATTGCTAAATAGTAACATCGATTTCGATAATATTATTTCATTCAAATTTTGAACGTCTGAAAAACAAAGAAATTTGATTTAACCTCTATTCTAATATCAGTCGAAATGAAGTTTAGTTTGAAATGAATTGTCAATTTGCATACATATTTGACAAATGTCGCACGTAAGTAAGATATCGAACGATATGATGGTTGGATCTGACTCTAGTTTGTCTCTGAATTTAAAAAAAACAATGACAGCTGCCAGAAACAACGCCGCGATGCCGGTTATAATAAGCGGTTCCTGAATGCATCATGGAGGCTTATGATATGTGGATAGATAAAGTAGTGTATGTAACTGTACATAATTAAATAGGCATTAAAACACTCGTGTGATGTATTGTGGGCATTACATCACACGAGTGTTTAATGCCCTTCATTATGTACAGTCACATAAACTACTATTATGCAACTGTTGTATAAGAAGGGTCTTAAAGACGCCACGAGCGTTTTTAGACCAGAGCTATAACCACGAACGCACTTATGGTTTATGGTACTCGAGCGACAGAGGTGGAGATATACGAAGTTCGAGATTCGAAGTTCGTGGTAGTGCCGCAGTTCAACACCGTTGCTTACAATACTTTTTCTACGACAAATTTAAATAAATTGCAGACTACAGAATAGTTAGACTTTTCAGGCAGCAAGTTTTCTATTCGTACTTTTGCTACTCACGCAATTTCTTTAGGAGTGCAGTTATTAATTTCTTCGACAATTTTAAAAGGAACGTAAATCTTAATAGTTTAGGACTAATAGTTTATCATCTTACATCTTTTCATTTTGAACTATATATATTTTGGTGGGAAATCGGAAATGTGACACCTCTTATTTATGGTTTGTTTTGTTTTTAATTTGTTTGCACTTGCCATCCGAACCAAACCGAATCCGTACCCGGACCGAATTTGAACTGTTTATTTTCATAAATAATACCAAGAATTTATAAAACATGTAATTTAACACACAATAGATGTTGATTTATTATTATTGTTGTAAATAACTTATAATATTTAAATGTTAAGTCTTAAATAAATACTTTTATTACGAAATATTTGTTTATGAAGTTGCCATCACTGCAATATAGCGGCCGATTTAAAAAAAGTTAAACAGTGCATTTATGAAAAATGTATGAACCATAAAAGTACGCTAAACAGTGCGTTTTGGGCCATAGAGCATAGAGTTTTTGGACGACTTATTATTGGTGACATTGTATTTGAGCTACAGCCTATATAAATGACAGATAACGGTACAGGTGCAGGGGTAGAAAAAGATATTAAACGAACAAGAGTATATTAGAAGCTCGACGCCGGCGGAGGGCTTTGATGACTCGAGTTTGTAAAATTCTTTTCATCACACTTGCTCATAAATGGTGTTATTCCTTGCCTGTATACAGAAAGACAATGACATAAATTGTTCCCGCGGGAAATAATGGCCCATGGGAAGTAATGAGCTTGTGTGTGATCTGATTGGTTAAAAGCAAATCAAACAAAATGGTTGGCAAATCTAGTTGGCCGCGCGTCACAAGAATTCTTCTCTGTGATTGGTTGAAAGAAATCTAGCAGGCCGTGGGGCGCCACGCTCCGCCCCCTCGCCCTCCACTCGCAAATCTGTATGTTGTCAATCTCGTTAATTTTTGATTGGTGCGGTTGTATGAAACTTAGATTTTTATGTCTTTTGTAGTTATTTATTTCCTCGCAAATGTGATGAAAAACATTGTGTATAACACGGGCGTAAGAATATTGCAAACTCGAGTCATCAAACGCCCTCCGCCTTACGGCGTCGGGCTCCTGATAGCGTCTCGTTAGCAATATTCCTCATACGCCCCTTGTTAAACAATAAACTATATCGTTACGTGTCGCACACAATGTTTTTCATCCATCACATTTGCGAGGAAATAAATGTTTCATAAAAACCGGCCAAGTGAGAGACGGACTCGCGCACGAATTATTTAAAAATATCTATTAAAACGGCAAAAAAATCACGTTTGTTATACGGGAGCGCCCTTAAATATTTATTTATTCTGTTTTTTAGTATTTTTTGATATAGCGGCAACAGAAATACATTATCTGTGAAAATTTCAAGCGTCTAACTGTTGCCGTTATCTATATCGAGCAAAAACGAGCAAGAACGAGCAAAAAAATCACGTTTGTTGTATCGGAGCCCCCTTAAATATTTATTTCATTCTGTTTTTAATATGTGTTGTTATAGCGGCAACAACAATACATCATCTGTGAAAATTTCAACTGTCTAACTATCACGGTTCATGAGATACAGCCTGGTGACCGACGGACGGACAGCGGAGCCTTAGTAATAGGGTCCCGTTTTACCCTTTGGGTACGGAACCCTAAAAAAATACTAATAGTAGGTAATCGTACCAGTACTTAAAATCACTGTTAAAATATTTTACAGAGACACTAATACCACATTTTAATGTTTAATTCTTTAAATAAGCCAGTTAAACATGGTTTTTATTAGTGTTTGTTTAGACGTTTGATTTCTTTATAAATAGGTATCCAACATCGCATTTGTGTTAAAAACCCCTTGCTTTATAAGTGACACATGACGACAGATACAATTTAAGAAAAAAACCATTACGTCCGTGGGCGTCATATAAGCTACTGTAGCTCTGTATGCCTTTACGAGCAAGTGTGATGGAAACTAATTTTTCACCTCAGCAGCTCGAACAAGCATATTTTGCTGCGTGAAAACAGTGAGCAAAATGCGATTTTGCTCACTCCGTGAGTCAAAGTAGCTTTTTAATTTTGATATCGAGCACTGACATTTCATAGTGTTGAGTCCACACTATGATGTGTCACCAGTGCTCTATTACAAATTCAGAATATTATAGGTGCGTAAAAGCCTAGCGATATATTTTTTAACGTGACGATGTTCTGCTGTGGTGAAAAGTTGTATGTATCACACGAGAGCAAAGATATTTGCATCTCGTGCCTTTGAGTCCCTCACTACGCTCAAGATTCTAATTTTAAAAATATAGAATCTTTCGCTTGCTCGGGACTCAACATCAACACTCGCAGCAAAAATCTACTTTGCTCTCTTGTTGAACAAATAACTATTGCACTAAAATGGAAATTAATATTGACGGAATAGCACTCACCTCCTTTCGTATCAAATTGGGAAAGGAATCGGTCAAATAAGCGACTTCTCGGCGGACCAGCTTAAGAGTTCTCTGCCTCTCCTTCATGTTGGCCTTGATCTCCTTCTCCAGCTTATTGAACTCGTACTTGCGGTCGTCGAGGTACTCCATGGCGAGCTGGCCCATCTCCGTTGCGCCCATCAGACACTTGCCCTGCGTGCGGCAGTCCAGCTTCAGTGCTTCCAGCACCACTGTGAAGTATGACGAATCCTGCCGAGTGAGGCAAATGGGACACTATAATATGGGTCCGGTCCGGCCCAATAATCCGCCCGCGGATCTTTCTCCATCTCTCTCAGTGATATAGTGGATGCGGATATTACTATGGTGATAGGACACTAAAGAAACGCATACCATATATACTGAACACCCTGCCCGCGGACATTGTTCATAAACCTAAAAAAGCTAGATTTAAGTATCGATTAAAACAATACCTCATGGATGCCATGTAGAAATCTCCTTTCACGTTTCTACTGGGGCATTCATGAGATAGATCTCAATATTTAAGACATTTCAACATATGTTAATGCTGAAGAGAAATGAGACTGTAATTTTTGACTCCACAGTCAAACTGAAAAATTTAGTTTTGTGGAGCAATGTATCAACGTATAGGAGCAATGTATAACGTATAAGTCGATGTATATGTAACTTATTGTTTTTTTTTAATAAATAAAATAAATAAAATAAATATTAGGCCGTAGTACAGTGGCGGAATGAAAAGGTTGATCAGTTTTCAAATCAAATCATTTACGCGTTGCAAGCACATGTTACCTTTTTAAACTGTGTATCAGACGAGAGCGATGTATTGAAAATTATGTTCAACTGTTTGACAACAAAGTTCAAATTTACTTAGACAAATTTTCCTTGACTATTAATAGTTGAACTAAAACCTTTTTATTAGTTTGATCTTGCCATTACGTTGTGTCAAGTTTGATAAATCTAATGATTAAATCCTCTTGGCCTAAAATTATTAGAACTATAAATGTGAGTAACAGGTCCTGTCAATGTCATCATTGCTATTTCTTGTCTAGGTTTTTTTTTCTTTTTTTAACTCGTTTTCCAAAATTCAAAGAGGTGTAGTGAAATGACATTCATTATGACGGAATGTGTCTGACACTCGGTCGATAAAGCAGATACTGATAACTTATACTGAGCAAGCAAAAACAGATCTTAAGGTGATCAACCTTTTCATACCCCGACTGTACAATAATACATGTATGTGTATATGTCTATTATTGTTTGAGTGTGTTTGTCTATTCCTAAGTCTAATTTGTACACTGTTCCTTTTGTATAAAATGTGATGTTGAATAAAGTTTTTCTATGTCTATGTCTATGTATCAGTGGCGGAGCGCCCATACAAGCCGGTTGCCACAAAATAAATTTTAGGCAAGCCAATTGTAATACTCTCAGAGTTGGGCAAAAATTATCTATTTACGAAAAACCGTCATCTTTTATTTGAAGTAACTAAATAATCCGTCATTTGTTATTTTGAATTTACGAGTTTATCGTCTTAGTAAATTATTTCTCTCAATACAAACTTTGAACCCTCTTTTAGGGGATAAATTAAAAAAAACGTTGATGTTCATTTTCTAGTTTGTGAACAAACAGTCTAAAACCAAAGTTAAAAATCTCATACTTTAAAATTGTCTTGAAATAGACAAACTTTGAACCCCCTTATAACACTCTTAGGGGATTAATTTGGAAAAACTCTGAAATTAGTTTTGTAGTCTTTTAACGTAAGACCGAAGTTACAAATCTCTTACTCACACTTTAGAATTTTCTTGCTCTCCATTTAAAATTTGAACCCCCTTTTAAACCCCCTTAGGGGTTGAATTTTTTTAATCGCTGAAAGGACTTTTTTCGTATTGTAGTAAGTATTCTTACTACTAACTTTTAAGTCTCTTGCTCAAAAAAAGTGTTGCCCATACAACGCTTACCCCCTTCTTAACCACCTTAGGGGTGGAATTTTCTAAAACTCTGCAAGTACTTTTTTTTATTTTAATAAGTAGTATTTCTAATAGTTTTAAGTCTAGTTCAAAAAAAAGTGTTTCCTACACAACACTGGCTCCCCTTCTTAACCCCCGGGTGGAGTTTTCTAAAACGCTGAAAGTTCTTTTTTAGTATTCTAATAAGTAATCTTTTTGCAAAGTTTTAAGTCTCTTACTCAAAAAAATTGTTGCCCATGCAAAGCTTGCTCCCCTTGTTAACCCCCTTAGGGGTGGAATTTTCTAAAACGCTTAAGTTTCAAGTCTCTAACTCAAAAAATAAACTTTCCCTCATAAAAACTTTGCACCCCTTTTTATCCCCCTTAGGGATGGTTTTTCCAAACGCTGAAAGTATTTTTGTTGTATTTTTATAAGTAATCTTTCTACAAAGTTTTAAGTCTCTATTTCAAAAAAGTAGTTTTTCCCATGCAAACTTTGCACCCTATTTTACCCCCTTAGGGGTGAAATTTTCCAAAACGCTGAAAGTGCTTTCTTTGTACATTCTAATAACTAATCTTTCTACAAAGTTTTAGGTCCCTAGCTCAAAAAAAAGTTTCCCACATACAAATTTTGCACCCCTATTTTACCCCTTTAGGGTTGGAGTTTTCCAAAACGCTGGAAGGACTTTATTTGTATTGTAAAAATATTTTTTTCTACAAAGTTTTAAGTTTCTAGCTCAAAAAAAAAATGTTCTCCCATACAAACTTTGCACCCCTATTTTACCCTCTTAGGGGTAGAATTTTCAAAAATCCCTTCTTACCCTTAGCCCACGTTATAAAAGCAATCTACTGTGCAAAAATCAACTCTCTAAGATTACAGTAGACGGCAAACTTCGTGCGCAAATGACCTTGCCTGCGCAAAGGCGAATTGTACGTGCAAGCTGCCCCCCCACTTCCCCTCATTTGCGCACGAAGTTTGCCGTCTACTGTAGTAGTTTCGGCTGTGCGTTGATGAGTCAGTGAATAAGTCAGTGAGGACATAGGCATTTATATATATAGAAGATAGATTACTCTTTCCTGCACTGCTATCACAAGACGGCACGCGAGTTCTCTCGATGCTTCTCGCGCTATTCGTCTCTTTCTAAGTTTTCTAATAAGTGAGAGACGGATAGTGCGAGAAAAATCGAGAGAGCTCCCGCGCCGTCTTGTGATAGCCGTGCTGGGTCTTTCGCTTGTCTTCCAAATAGGGGTGTAGACTCAAAATGTATTGTTACTTAAAAAGAAAGAAGGCAAGAAAATTTGTCTAATGACGAAAATCCCATTCAAATATCTCAAAAAATTATGAAGCTACAACCGTTTTAATGTCGCTTTTTAGAGTGAGTAAACGATCGCGGACTGTTAGTTCAAGATCCTCGAGCGTCATAGTAAAAAACAAATGTTTCATATGAAGGTGCGTTTTACGGAAAAGGGACAGAACATACACCCTCTGAAAACTTTGGATACTTATAACTTAGTGATTACCTATATAACCTCTTGCGTTGTTTTTTTTCCATTTGACTACATTTTAAAAGAAAATACTACATTATGGTTATTTTATTTAGAGTCTACACCCCTATTCTCGATTATTGAGCTAATAACCACTAACTTCGCAATTCGAAAATATTCGGGCATCTCTATCTCTATCGCACTAACCATACTCGACTGACAGGGATGCAGATATAAGAACTTCGAGTTTCGGTCTTCGTGGTAGCGCCGCAGGTACTTTGGCAGAATGCGCAAAGAGCGCGTGCCATTGCCATTAAAAATAAAAACAAATCCGTGTTATTTAAATTGTTCGAATTTAATGACACATTTATTGAAATGACGCCTTAATACGACGTTTGCGGATATAAGTTCTCATATCAGAATCGATTTTTTTTTAATTTTTTTTTTTGGGATGTGTCTCTTAAAGGTCTAAAACTGAATGAAGTCGTATATTTCGGAAAATTAATTAATTGTCTCAGTCGGATAAAAACAATCCTAAGTTGCAGCTAGAATAATAATGTACCTATAAAAAATGTTTCATATTATCCCGTTCATGGGATGCTGAGAACATTCGTGACAAACAAAGCTTAGTTTCAAACTGGCTGATTCTTTTTTTAATTTAGAGATTTATTATAAGTGGAGATAATAATAATAAAAATGAATATTTGCGGACAATCTTACACAAATCAACCTATTCCCAAACTAAGCAAAGCTTGTACTATGGGTACTAGACGACGATATAGATACTTGTATAGAGAAATAAATACGTAAATACATAGAAAACATCCATGACTCAGGAACATATATTCGTGCTCATCACACAAATAAATGCCCTTACCGGGATTCGAACCCAGGACCTCTTGCTTCGTAGGCAGGGTCACTACCAACTAGGCCAAAGCGGTCGTCAAAATTGTATTATTATATTTATTATTATAAGCTTAAGCATTTATTATTATAAGCTTATTACTTCAATATCAAACGAGGTCGGTTATCTTTATCTAGATAATTTATCTAAATAAAAAAGTTGTCAACGCACTATTTGTGATTGAATTTATCTTCGAATAGATTTATTTGAAATGATTGTATTTGAAATAATTATCTAGATAAGAAATTATCTAAATAACGCCCAACTCTGTATACTCTAAACTCTTTCATAACTATTTTGTTCCGGATTGCCCATCGACAATTTCCACGCGCCGCCACTGATGTGTATATACTTACATAGAATAATGTATGAATCTGTGAGTAATATTAGTACACTAGCTGTTGCCCGCGACTTCGTCCGCGTAGAACTTTTTATCGTCTTAGAAAATGATTTTTCTCAATACAAAATTTGAACCCTCTTTTAGGGGATAATTAAAAAAAAACGTTGATGTTCATTTTCTAGTTTGTGAACAAACAGTCTAAAACCAAAGTTAAAAATCTCATACTTTAAAAATGCCTTAAAATACTCAAACTTTGAACCAATTTTAACACTCTTAGGGGATGAATTTGGAAAAACTCTGAAATCAGTTTTGTAGTCTTTTAACGTACAGAATAAGACCGAAGTTAAAAATCTCTTACTCACACTTTAAAATTTTATTGCCCGCCATTTAAAATTTGAACCCCCTTTTAAACCCCCTTAGAGGTTGAATTTTTCTAATCGCTGAAAGAACTTTTTTCGTAAACGTTTAAGTCTCTAGCTCAAAAAAAGTGTTGCCCATACTAAGCTTTTCTAAAACTCTGAAAGTACTTTATTATTAATTTTAATAAGTAACATTTCGAATAGTTTTAAGTCTAGTAAAAAAAAAAGTTTTTCCCACAACACTGGCTACCCTTCTTAAGGATCTTAAGGATCCCCTTAGGGATGAAGTTTTCTAAAACGATGAAAGTTCTTTTTTAGTATTCTAATAAGTAATCTTTTTGCAAAGTTTTAAGTCTAACTCAAAAAAAGTGTTGCCCATGCAAAGCTTGCTCTCCTTTTTAACCCTATTAGGGGTCGAATTTTCCAAAACGATTTGTGTTCTTTTTTTGTATTTGAATAAGTAATCTTTCTACAAAGTTTCAAGTGTCTAACTCAAAAACATAAACTTTCCCTGATAAAAACTTTGCACCCCTTTTTATCCCCCTTAGGGATAGATTTTTTCAAAACGCTGAAAGTCTTTTTTTTGTATTTTTATAAGTAATCTTTCTACAAAGTTTTAAGTATCTAGCTCAGAAAAAGTGTTCCCCATACAAACCTTGCACCCTTTTTTAACCCCCTTAGGGAATGATTTTTGTAAAACGCCGAATGTAGTATTTTTCATGTTCTAATAAGTAATTTTTCGACAAAATTTTAAGTCTCTATTAAAAAAAAAATGTTTTTCCCATACAAACTTTGCACCCTATTTTACCCCCTTAGGGGTGAAATTTTCCAAAACGCTGAAAGTACTTTCTTTGTATTTAAATAATCTTTCTACAAAGTTTTAGGACTCTAGCTAAAAAAAATAGTTTCCCACATACAAACTTTGCACCCCTATTTTAGCCTCCTATTTTTACGGGTAGAATTTTCTAAAACGCTGAAAGTACTTAATTTGTATTCTGATGACTAATCTTTCTACAAAGTTTTAAGTCTCTATTTAAAAAAAATATTGTTTCCCCCATACAAACCTTGCACCCCTATTTTACCCCCGTAGGGGTGGAATTTTCCAAAACGCTGAAAGTGTTTCATTTGTATTCTAATAACTAATTTTTCTACAAAGTTTAAGTCTATAGCTCAAAAAAAAAAGGTTCTCCCATACAAACTTTGCTCCCCTATTTTACCCCTTTAGGGGTAGAATTTTCAAAAATTCCTTTTTATCCCTAGCCCACGTTATAAAAGCAACATACTGTGCAAAAATCAACTCTCTAAGATTATTAGTTTCGGCTGTGCGTTGATGAGTGAGTGAGTGAGTGAGTGAGTGAATAAGTCAGTCAGGACATAGGCATTTATTATGTATAAATAGATAGAAGATAATGAAACTCCAATTCAAATATTTCAAAAAATTATGAAGCTACATCCGTTTTAATGTCGCTTGTTAGAGTGAGAAAACGATGAGGGACTGTGACGTCAATATACTCGAGCGTCATAGTAAAAAACAATCGTTTCATATGAAGGTGCGTTTTGCGGAAAAGGGACAGAACATACCCCCTCTTAAAACTTTGGACTCTGATAACTTAATCATTACCTATATAACCTCTTGCTTTGTTTTTTTCTCCATTTGACTATATTTATTTTAAATTCTTTTTCGAGAAAATACATTATGATTATTTACCATATTTTCGATTCCTGAGCTATAACCACGAACTTCGGAATTCGAAAATATTCGGGTATCTCTATCTCTATCGCACTAACCATACTCGAGTGACAGGGATGCAAATATATGAACATTGAGTATCGGTTTTCGTAGTAGCGCCGCAGGTACTTTGGCTGAATGCGCCGAGCGCGTGCCATTGTCATTCAAAAAAAACAAATTCGTGTTAATTATATTGTTCAAATTTGTTGATTTCATTTATTGAAATTACGACATAAAACGACATTTGCGCATATAAGTTCTCATATCAGAATCGAATATTTTTTTATGGTTTATATTTTAGCATTTGTCTCGTAAAGGTCTATCGTAGACGGGATTTAAATTATTAATAAGTGAAAGGCAAAGCAATTCCGCCATTTTGACGAAAATTTGACGCCTGACGGTTCTTATAGCTGACAGTTGGAGCAGCGTTTGATTTCAATAAAAATAAATGAAAAATTAAATGAAGTCGTATATTTCGGAAAATTAATTAACTGTCGCAGTCGGATAAAAACTATCCTAAGTTGCAGCTAGAATAATAATGTACCTATATAAAATGTTTCATATTTTTCCGTTCATGGGATGCTGAGAACATTCGAACCGCGCAAAGCTTAGTTTCAAACTGGCTGATTCTTTTTTTAATTTAGAGATTTATTATAAGTGGAGATTATAAGTGGAGATTACTTACCTAGGGCGGAGAAATAGAATGTCTCAGATCGCAGTTATTTTACGACCGAGCCGAAGGCAAGGGCAATAAATATGCAATATGAGGCTTTCTATATTACCGCCCGTGGCGAGTACAAAATGTTACGTCTCTCCCTGGCCAGTAAGTGGGTTTTTCCAGGTATGACGTAAAATATAGTATTTGGCGTGTTGCACTTCTATTTAGAACAACTCGTTTGACGTAGAGAGATGTTTTGTCGTAACTAATTCGCTGCTACGCTAGTACGCTACGCTCGTAGCTTAACCCATTCACGGCCACGCTA
Source organism: Epinotia brunnichana (assembly GCA_963854355.1). Classification (NCBI taxonomy): domain Eukaryota; kingdom Metazoa; phylum Arthropoda; class Insecta; order Lepidoptera; family Tortricidae; genus Epinotia; species Epinotia brunnichana. The sequence continues at coordinate 30,637,290 of OY977935.1, read as the reverse complement.
CGCTCGTAGCGTTACGCCGTAGTCCGTAGCAGCTTAAACTCCGTATGTAGCGAAAAGCGCTCGTAGCGCTCTGACGCATGTGTGTCGCCATGGGCGCTGAATGGGTTAACACATGCACTGACAAGAATCGCTACGCGCTACGCTCTTAGCCGATCCCATGGATTTCCTCGCATGTAGCGGAAAGCGATTACGGCGTAGTGCAATTGAGTTTACATTTTACACCACAAGAGGATGTCCTCAAGGAGGCGTACTATCCCCACTACTATGGACCCTGGCAGTGGACCAACTCCTAGCAACTATGAAGGACCTAGACTATGACACGCAAGGATATGCCGACGACCTTGTAGTCATAATCAAAGGTCCCTGCCTCCACACAATTTCGAACCTAATGCAAGGAGCGCTCAACACCATAAACAAATGGTGCAAAGAAAATGACCTGTCCATCAATGCGAGCAAAACAGTACTAGTTCCTTTTACTAGGAAAAGGAAACTAGACAAGCTTGCCAAATTAAAACTGAATGGACAGGAAATACCCTACTCAAATGAGGTCAAGTACCTAGGAGTTACCTTTGACCAAAGGCTAACTTGGAACGCTCATTTGAATAACACAATACAAAAGGCAAAAATGGCCATGTGGACTTGCTGTCGAATGGCAGGAGCAAGATGGGGCATAAGACCCAAAATTGCTATGTGGCTTTACACAGCGGTAGTGAGGCCGATAATCACATACGCCTCTGCAGTCTGGTGTAACAAAGTCCACCAAAAGACAGCCATCACAAAGTTAAGCAGTCTTCAGCGTACAGCTTGCTTAACAGCAACAGGAGCTTTATGCTCAACACCGGGGGCAGCCTTGGATGCACTGCTCGATCTAACGCCACTCCACCTGCAAGTGCAAAAGGAGGCGAAGCAGTGCATCTACAGGATATGCACACTAACAAGGCCAAAATGGCGCTCTCAAGCGCTAAGCAAACTTGAGGCCCTTGTTTTTGATAACAAAAACCTAAGCATGCCCACTGACGACACATACGTGGAATGCAAATTCACTAGATTGTATACAGTGGAAATACCTCCGAGAGACAAATGGACAAATGACCAAATGGACTTCAAGGAGGAAAGCCACAGTTGGTATACAGATGGATCAAAAAAAGGTGATGATGTTGGATGTGGTATCTACGGTGAGAGGCCAAAGTTCAAAGCTAGCGTCAGCATGGGGAAGGAGGTCTCAATCTTTCAGGCTGAACTCTTCGCATTAAATAAATGCGTGGAGATCAATCTTGAAAGAAACCTAAGGAACCAACATATCTACATCAACTCGGACAGCCAAGCTGCTCTGCTGGCACTAGAATCACTAGAGTCCTACTCTAAACTAGTCCAGAATTGTAAAAATAATCTAAACACCCTGGCGAACTCCAACAAAGTCATACTTAGATGGGTACCAGGGCACTCCGACATTGTAGGAAACGAAAAAGCAGATGAACTTGCAAGGCAGGGCGCAGACACGGCCCTGGTCGGCCCGGAACCGTTCTGTGGCATCACAAAACGGAAAGCATATTCTCTGCTAAACAACGCGGAAAAATCAGAGGCAATCAAGCTGTGAAAGTTCACCAAAGGACAAAAACAAGCTAAAGCCCTGATCGAAGGGTTCAATAGTAAGCTGTCTAAAGAGTTATTACAATTCAAAAGGCACAAAACCTGCGCAGTGACAAGAATCCTGACAGGACATTGCAAATTGAACAAACACCTGTTTCAAATGGGTATGAAGCAGGACACAACTTGCAGGTTCTGCCAGGAGACAGAGGAGACTGCAATGCACATTCTCTGCTCCTGCGGACCACTCATGCATAAAAGAAGTACCTACCTAGGGCGGCACATAATGCACCCACAAGAAGTACAACATATCACCGCCCAAAGAATCTGGAATTTCCTGGAGGCAACGGGACTTAACGGTGAACTCTAAAACAAGGGCTGCCACAATAGATCACTTGCTGGTCGAAGCGGCATATTAAGGCCCACTAACAAAATAATAATAACTAGCTGTTGCCCGCGACTTCGTCCGCGTAGAACTTTTTATCGTCTTAGAAAATGATTTCTCTCGATACAAAATTTGAACCCTCTTTTAGGGGATAATTAAAAAAAAAGTTGATGTTCATTTTCTAGTTTGTGAACAAACAGTCTAAAACCAAAGTTAAAAATCTCATACTTTAAAAATGCCTTGAAATACTCAAACTTTGAACCAATTTTAACACTCTTAGGGGATGAATTTGGAAAAACTCTGAAATCAGTTTTGTAGTCTTTTAACGTACAGAATAAGACCGAAGTTAAAAATCTCTTACTCACACTTTAAAATTTTATTGCTCGCCATTTAAAATTTGAACCCCCTTTTAAACCCCCTTAGAAGAACTTTTTTCGTAAACTTTTAAGTCTCCAGCTCAAAAAAAGTGTTGCCCATACAAAGCTTTCTTAACCCCCTTAGGGGTGGAATTTTCTAAAACTCTGAAAGTACTTTATTATTAATTTTAATAAGTAACATTTTGAATAGTTTTAAGTCTAGTAAAAAAAAAAAGTTTTTCCCACACAACACTGGCTACCCTTCTTAAGGATCTTAAGGATCTCCTTAGGGATGGAGTTTTCTAAAACGCTGAAAGTTCTTTTTTAGTATTCTAATAAGTAATCTTTTTGCAAAGTTTTAAGTCTAACTCAAAAAAAAGTGTTGCCCATGCAAAGCTTGCTCTCCTTTTTAACCCTATTAGGGGTGGAATTTTCTAAAACGATTTGTGTTCTTTTTTTGTATTTTAATAAGTAATCTTTCTACAAAGTTTCAAGTCTCTAACTCAAAAACATAAACTTTCCCTGATAAAAACTTTGCACCCCTTTTTATCCCCCTTAGGGATAGATTTTTTCAAAACGCTGAAAGTCTTTTTTTTTGTATTTTTATAAGTAATCTTTCTACAAAGTTTTAAGTGTCTAGCTCAGAAAAAGTGTTCCCCATACAAACCTTGCACCCTTTTTTAACCCCCTTAGGGAATGATTTTTGTAAAACGCCGAATGTAGTATTTTTCATGTTCTAATAAGTAATTTTTCGTCCAAATTTTAAGTCTCTATTAAAAAAAAATATGTTTTTCCCATACAAACTTTGCACCCTATTTTACCCCCTTAGGGGTGAAATTTTCCAAAACGCTGAAAGTACTTTCTTTGTATTTAAATAATCTTTCTACAAAGTTTTAGGACTCTAGCTAAAAAAAATAGTTTCCCACATACAAACTTTGCACCCCTATTTTAGCCCCCTATTTTTAGGGGTAGAATTTTCTAAAACGCTGAAAGTACTTAATTTGTATTCTGATGACTAATCTTTCTACAAAGTTTTAAGTCTCTATTTAAAAAAAATATTGTTTCCCCCATACAAAATTTGCACCCCTATTTTACCCCCTTAGGGGTAGATTTTTTTAAAACACTGAATCTAGGTACTTTATTTGTATTCTAATGAATAATTTCTCTACAAAGTTTTAAGTCTCTATTTTAAAAAAAGTAGTTTTTCCCATACAAACTTTGCACTCTATTTTACCCCTTTAGGGGTAGAATTTTCTAAAACCCTGAAAGTTCTTTATTTGTATTCTAATGACTGATCTTTCTACAAAGTTTTAAGTCTCTATTTAAAAAAAAATGTTTCCCCCATACAAACCTTGCACCCCTATTTTACCCCCGTAGGGGTGGAATTTTCCAAAACGCTGAAAGTGTTTCATTTGTATTCTAATAACTACTTTTCTACAAAGTTTAAGTCTATAGCTCAAAAAAAAAAGGTTCTCCCATACAAACTTTGCACCCCCATTTTACCCCCTTAGGGGTAGAATTTTCAAAAATCCCTTTTTATCCCTAGCCCACGTTATAAAAGCAACATACTGTGCAAAAATCAACTCTCTAAGATTAGTAGTTTCGGCTGTGCGTTGATGAGTGAGTGAGTGAGTGAGTGAGTGAATAAGTCAGTCAGGACATAGGCATTTATTATGTATAAATAGATAGAAGATAATGAAACTCCCATTCAAATATCTCAAAAAATTATGAAGCTACATCCGTTTTAATGTCGCTTGTTAGAGTGAGAAAACGATGAGGGACTGTGACGTCAATATACTCGAGCGTCATAGTAAAAAACAATCGTTTCAATATGAAGGTGCGTTTTGCGGAAAAGGGACAGAACATACCCCCTCTTAAAACTTTGGACTCTTATAACTTAATCATTACCTATATAACCTCTTGCTTTGTTTTTTTCTCCATTTGACTATATTTATTTTAAATTCTTTTTCGAGAAAATACATTATGATTATTTACCATATTTTCGATTCCTGAGCTATAACCACGAACTTCGGAATTCGAAAATATTCGGGTATCTCTATCTCTATCGCACTAACCATACTCGAGTGACAGGGATGCAAATATATGAACATTGAGTATCGGTTTTCGTCCGCAGGTACTTTGGCTGAATGCGCCGAGCGCGTGCCATTGTCATTCAAAAAAAACAAATTCGTGTTAATTATATTGTTCAAATTTGTTGATTTCATTTATTGAAATTACGACATAAAACGACATTTGCGCATATAAGTTCTCATATCAGAATCGAATATTTTTTTATGGTTTATATTTTAGCATTTGTCTCGTAAAGGTCTATCGTAGACGGGATTTAAATTATTAATAAGTGAAAGGCAAAGCAATTCCGCCATTTTGACGAAAATTTGACGGTTCTTATAGCTGACAGTTGGAGCAGCGTTTGATTTCAATAAAAATAAATGAAAAATTAAATGAAGTCGTATATTTCGGAAAATTAATTAACTGTCGCAGTCGGATAAAAACTATCCTAAGTTGCAGCTAGAATAATAATGTACCTATATAAAATGTTTCATATTTTTCCGTTCATGGGATGCTGAGAACATTCGAACCGCGCAAAGCTTAGTTTCAAACTGGCTGATTCTTTTTTTAATTTAGAGATTTATTATAAGTGGAGATAATACGGCGTAGGCACCCGCTAGGCGAGTTCCAGGCAGTAAAAGTGTTAACGTCCATGTGTAGTTGTGTAGCGAAAATTGCATGCAGTGCTCTGACGCATGTGTCGCGATTAGCGGTGAATGGACTGTGATAATTACCTTTTTAAGTATATCTAGGATTTTCTTGTACATGACTTTAATCGCGAGGGCGGCGTTCTTCTTAATGTTTGCACGCTGTACATAATTGGCGACGGCCTGCTCCTTGATCTCCGCGGGCAGCTTCCCGCCCACCTCGTACAACAGGCGATCACGCAGTTCAGCTGACTCGAGCTATGTAAAACATTACATGGAATTAATGCTCCATGAACCAGAGCCAAAGGCTAATGTCATGCAAATCTTTTTATTATTATTGAAACAAAGATCATGTACGCGGCACAAAACTTTGCGTGTCTGAAGTTAGCCTCGAGTCGCCTTTGCGGTCAGACACCTTTGCGGCGCTACTAGTAGTTAACATCAGAATCGTTAACTTATTTTAATCGTATTGTATCTGGGTCATTGTCAGATTTAGGTGCGAGTCTCTTCAGTGGACATGGCCAAAGTTTTAAGGGCTATTAATGCCTAATTTTTGTTGAACTTTGGATCCGCATAAACGGCGTCGCCTCTTCTATAATTAAATGCGATAAAAACATATTACCTATATTTAAACATGAGCCACAGAAAAGATTATTTTTGTTTTTGTGTCTGACAATGACCCAACTACCATAAGAATTGCGATGGTAGAACATCAAGATTTTCATTCAGTTTTTATTGTTTTTTCAGTGGTGGTTTAAACCTTCTTACTCATCCATACGTAAAACAGTGTGTAGTATAACCACAAACTTCGAAATTCTAAGTTTAGGTATCTCCATCTCTATCGCACTTGCATTACTCGAGTGACAGGGATGCATGTATACGAACTTCGAGTTTCGATTTTCGTGGTAGCGCCGTAGCGGAGGTGTACTTAGTCGGTCCTTAAGTTCTGTCACAAATGTTTTACCGCATAGTAAATAATACCAAGAATGTTTTTATTTAATGCTATATATGGTTTGATAGCTCATTAAATATTGATAAATTAGAACGATTATACGATTTAAATGCTTAAAGCCATATTACACAAATGCTAGTTTCTTCAGAGATTTTGCACTTTTTTAGCCAATCAAAAACACGGACGTGACTCACTTTATCTTTTTTCCATGATTCTTAAAACCTTTCAAACTCACGTGAGATTTTAGTCAGAACCCCTCCCTGAACCCTTACTCCTCCATTTTGAAGCATGAGATAAGTAAGACTGGGTAAAACTTATTTTCATATTCACATTTTACGTAGTGTAGGGTCGTTTCGCCGGTTAGCGACCACTTAGCCGAGTTGCTCACTTTAGATTAGTAAATGTATACCTATTCAATTTACACACATAATATATGGTATTATGCCTATAGGCAGCCTATAGGCTCTGAGTATAGCTTTGAGTATAGTCAAGTTTTGAAACCTACAATAAAATATAGCACTTTTATCCAAAGATTAGGAAAACATAGAGAAAAGGTTTCAAAATAGCGAATTCCCTAGATAGAGATCGCTTTGGTCGGTTTGCGACCACCCGTTAGCTAGTTGGCGACCACTCTTGCAAATAGTGTTTAAGTAGTTAATAAAACGATTCATCATCAATTCATCATCATCATTATATCAGTTGAGAGACGTCCACTGCTGGACATAGGCCAAAGAGTGCCACAATGACCGGTTCTGCGCCACCATCGTCCATGCGGATTCCTGCGATCTTTACCAGGTCACCAGTCAACTTGTGGGGAACCACGCCACCCACCGCACCTTCCGGTACGTGGTCGCCACTCGAGAACCTTTCCGCCCCAACGGCCATCGGTTCTACGTGCAATGTGCCCCGCCCACTGCCACTTACCTTTAGCGATTCGGGGGGCTATATCGGTTACCTACCTAGGTTATGTTGTCGATAGCCTCATTTCTGATGCGATCACGCAGAGAAACTCCCAGCATAGGCCTCTCCATTGCCCTTTGGGTGACTTTGAGCCTTCTTATGAGTTCCTCTTTTCCCATAGTAAGCGACCACGTTTCAGTGCCATATGTCAACACTGGCAACACGCACTGGTCAAAGACTCTCGTCTTGAGACACTGCGGAATATTGGACGAAAAGATGTGCCATAGGCCATAGCGTAGCTTCCCGAACGCTGCCCAGCCGAGTTGGATTCGACGATTAACCTCTTTCTCAAAGTTGGACCTACCTAACTGCCCTTAAACCACTACTGATTGTTACTCTTCTAAAACATTGTTGTGTCCATGAAGAATAGAATCGAAAACAGCGCGCCATCTCGCTCACACCATAGTGCTATTATATGTATTGCTATTACAGTCACACATGTCATTCATAGTAGGTATCTAAATGCCACCATTTTACAAGCTTTTATTTAACTTTTAGACTAACTAGCTTCTGTCCACGACTCCGCCCGTGTGGAACTCGATTATATCGTAGCTCCACACAAACTTTCACCCCCTATTTTAGCCTCTTAGAGGATTATTTCGGGGATAAAAACTATTCTATAGGTTTTCCCGGGACTCAAACTATATCCATACCAAAGTTATCCAAATCGGTCCATCGGTTTAAGCGTGAAGAGGTAACAAACAGACAGACGCACTTTCGCATTTACATATAATATAACCATATCATATATTCATATAAATTATTTATTATATAATAACATTTTATTATTATACAGGGTGGCTCATTCAAATCGGTCAATATGGGAATGTCTGAAACTATAAGACATACGAAGATTTGTTCTTAGGAACCATGTCACCTATTTAGATAAAAATAAAAACTGCATTCATACATTTGAAAAAAAAACTGTACCCAGCACGGGAATCAAACCCGGTTGTTTTGAAAAAATAAACTTTCACTTTTTCTATTTAAATATCGATTGTGTAGGTCTTAAGCTGTAAATGTCTCTAAGAAACGTAATGTCTAAAATGAATAAAATGCATTGTTTTGACATACTTTAATTTATCATAGTAGGTGTTCGACGTGACCACTGTTCATACTGACCGATTTGAATGAGCCATCCTGTATACATATACTATGGACATAGCATGGATTGGCGTGGCTTAAATGCCGACTCAATTGGCAGGCCAAGCTAAATACTCGTATAGCTGGTGCCGCCAGAATCCATAAGGAAAGAAAAAGAAAAACGATGTGGTCGCTATCCGACTTCTTTAGTAATTATTTATTTGGGTACGCGACCACCCCATTTTATTTAAATCTATTTTTATAATATGCCAAATTTCAACGAAATTATTACAACAGCTAAATCATTTAAGCAATCAAGTAACTAATTTCAGCATAATAATAAAATTAAGTGACGTAATTAAAGTTTTCGCGCCAACTGTCGCGTCATTTTTTTTACAGATTCACTGCAAGTCAACACTCTACGGAAGAGTGTCTTGTAGAAATGTTAATATCTTTAATTGAAGCAGCCTAGTCCGTCAAGTGGTCGCTAACCGAAGGTGGTCTCGTTACCGGCTAAACGACCCTACTTGTTGCCCACAAGATCAAATTTACGCGTTTTTCTGAAAACGTAAAAAGTACGTAAAGTTCTCGATGGGAGCAGTTGGAATTGAAAGCTAACAGAAAACTAAATGCTAGTTTCTAAGCATGGTCTAAAATCGAGGTTTCAGAATAAATAATTAAAAACCTTATTGGTCATCTGGAACACTATTTTTTTATTAAATTTGTGTACGTGGTATTTCTGTTAGATGCGGCGTGTTTTGGGTTCACGATTGTCTCAAGTTACAAGGTTTTTTTTGTCATATTGCGATAATTGTTCAAAATGTATTGTATTGCAATTTGATTCGTATAAAATAAGCTGTTTAATCATGTATAATACGAATAAGAAAAAGTTTATTGCAGAGTTGTATCTATCAAAAACCTTGTGACAGAACTTATAACCCGACTAAGTAATAAATACCTGAGTAAGTCGAAACTTTTCCATTTTCTTCTTCTTAGTATATCTGATTCTGTCAAGTTGCTTCCTCTTGTTAAAATTTTCTTGGTGAATACTCTCGACAACTTTCTGCAATGAAATAATTCATCATTATTATACCTACCTAGTTACCATACTTTTAAATTATTGTATACCGTAAAGCGGTTGATTGTGACATTTGTGACACAAGCAAAACTTTGTCCTATAACAAACTACTGTACTACTCCCACAATTTGATAATAAATTATTTCTGATTTTTGATTGATTACCTTACATCCTGTTAATTCGACCAATCATTTTACGATAATTAATTAGCTATGTACATACTTACATCGCTTTTTTTGAAGAGATTACGCTAAATCCGATACTAACTATGTTCAAAATGCAGATGGTGAAGTGGAAGTAAGAAAGTGTACACAAATATGTATCGATTTAATCCTCTCATAAATATGTACCGAAACCTTAATCCACTGACAAAAGAGCGACGGGACATATTTATGAGTAAGTTGTGTGCACCCATACTTACTTTTTCCCTTGACTTAGTTCCAGTGGCATCGTCAAGGAATCTAGGGGACCTTAGTGCGTTTGCCGCTTGCGCTATTATTTATTACGCCGTGAACTGTCGCATTTGTATAACCTTTTCCCCGTTGACTAACTGTTACTACGTATACCTATAACTCAATGCTTGTACAGTCACCGGCATCAATATATGATGGAACAAAGGCCGCAAAAATATCTAATGACAACTCTATTCCTAGAGCCATTAGAACGTGTCAGATATTTTTGCGGCCTTTGATTCATCAATCATCATATTTGACATTACGCTGTGAATTAGAAATATCCAAGTATTACAAAGTGTTTAGTTTAGATTTCACATTATTTGGAGCCCGATTATAAAAGAGGTTTGTTTTCAAATGTGCTAAGTTCAAGCACGAGAATAATGTAATAAATATATGTGAAACGTAAGTCGATTCAGTCGATCCAATCAGTAAATGTTGTTGGAAGGCAGGCATCTGGGCGGGAATAAGCAATGTGTTTATCTAGACCCAGTTGAGACGGTTCTTGCACATTTACTTAGTAGATAACTAACTAATTTCACTGGAGGAATCTGAGATTTTTCCATTGAAGGTTTAAACAACGTATCTAAACCATTCTTGCATTACCGCATTCCAAGTGTGTGCAACACAGAAATTAAAACGAAAATTACACTGAAATGGAATGGAATTGTTTTATGCAATTTTAAGGTACAGTCAAAGAATTTAATTTCCTACCCATTTAGGACTATTTCAAAGTGACACTGTAAATAGAATCATAAGAAGTCTCTTACGTTTTGATTGATTACGTCACTTTGACAAAGTCCAAAGTGGGTAGGAAATTAAATTCTTTGACTGTACAATTTCACAAGTCTAAGGGTGAATATCCGCCAGACGAGCGCGCTGCCCAGTGCAGCTCACCATCATCGACAAACAATAGAAGATGCTCCCGGCTTGGATGCACAAGCCTTCCCGCCACCGCAGGTTCGTGACCCGCCACAGCTGCAGACGTAGAGACGCCGTAGAAGCCACTACACATAGTGCACGCTGTTAGGGGAAAATACTTCACTTTCGGATACCGGCGCCATATTTTAGTATGTTGTTAGGCATGTCCCCTGGATTCCGAAACTGCCGGGAGACAATCTCTAAGGAGTCGAATTCCGCTGTAATGACGTCATCAAAAACGCCGCGACCGCGCTTGGAAAAGTGTAAATTACACCCAAACCAAACAACGAACATATACATTTGGGGTACCAAATGAAAGCTAGCGTTACACCAAAAAGGACCTTACTCCATGTTAATAAAGATCTATAATAAGCTACCTGATCATATGAAGAATGAGCCTAATAACAATAAATTTATTAATACTTTAAAAAAAAATTTAGTGGCAAATGCTTATTACACAGTAAATGAATATTTAAATCGCAATAATAATGACTAGTATTAAGAAATCGCAACTGAAATAATTGTCTATAGTTTAAATTTTGAACTACTTACTTAGTGTATTGCAGTGCCCTTACAGGGTTGTGTTGAGACATATCAATATGTAGCTATAAGATCTTTGTACACACACGGCAATGATTAAATAAATTATGAATTATGAGCTGAAAAATTTTTCAATACTTCATTCATACATTATATTTCAATGTTTACTCTAACTAGTTTAAGTACTATTAGCAAAAGTATAAAAAAATCAAGCACTTCTAAGGACTTTCAGACTTTGCGGCAAAACTAGAAAAGATACACGAATGTAATGTACAACACTAATGATATCTAGTATTTCAGCTTTACATTTAAGTTTTTTATTTTAAGACAAGAGCAGAATTGGGAAATTTGTGCTCAAAAAACCAACAACGCATAGCGAGTTTTCCCTACAAGATAAATTTTATCGAAATTACTATTTTCCAGAAACCTGCACGAACTTTTAGTATGTTGTTAGACATGTTATGAGCACCGTAAAACTGCAAAGAGACAGTCTCTAAAGTGTCTAGGTCATTAGTAATGACATAATCTTCATTGCCACGGAGGCTTTTTGAAAAGTGAGATTTTTACCTGCAATATGCACAGAGTTTTATAGAAGCCGAAAAAGTGACATCCCCGTTTTATTACAAATTGCTGTAGTTTAGATCATTACAAATGCGAAACTAAAACTCCCACGTTTTTAATATGCGTAGTTTTTGAGAAATATTTTTTTGAAAATCTTGTTTCTGACACCTAAGACACGAAAAGCATTTATATATTGCAAATTATTAATTAAACTTATTTATTGTTTAAAGTGTTGGATAAACCCGTCAAAGACATACATTTAGAGGCAATTACTACCTCTCTAGGTACATTTGTTACAAATATATTAATGATTTTATTGATTTAGGTTTTAATTTTTTTTCTTCCATGTTCCGCCGTAGTAGGACGCGATATTTGTATGACAGCTTTATTATTATGTCTTCTATCTACCATATTTTTTACAAGACCTAATTCCATGGAACATTCAAGTAATCACCTAAACACTTTATATCCGGTTTATCCGGCCTCTAGGGTTGATTTTGAATTTTATACGCAGTTTTTTTGGGAATGGGAGGAATTTATGGTTTTGTTGGATCGCTAAGGCTTAAAAAAGAATTATTGAGAGAAATCTTCGATATTTGATTTTGTGGTTCGCAAAACATGTAAGAATTAAGTACTTATTGAGTTTTTTTATTTAATATAGAAGAAAGAGCTAGTGTCTAGTTTTTAGGGTTCCGTACTCAAAGAGTAAAACGGGACCCTATTACTAAGACTTCGCTGTCCGTCCGTCCGTCCGTCCGTCCGTCCGTCCGTCCGTCTGTCTGTCACCAGGCTGTATCTCAAGAACCGTGATACCGAGAGAGTTGAAATTTTCACAGATTATGTATTTCTGTTGCCGCTATAACATCAAATACTAAAAACAAATTATAGTAAATATTTTTATTGATAATGGTACGGAAACCTTCGTGCGCGAGTCCGACTCGCACTTGGCCGGTTTTTTTTTAATTACGTGTCATTTCACTGATTACTGTTTTGTTTTATGAGTATTGAATTTGATTTTTAAATAATATGTAGGGGTGATCACGTAACGTTTCGAACGCGCGTTAGGACAATGCAACTGTCATTTTTCCATATAAAAACTGACAGTTAGATTTACCTAACGTACAGCCAGCATCGAAAGTAGCTACGTAATTGAAGACGTCAAAAGCTCTTATTCCGTTTTAATAAAGACTTTTGACGTCTTCCTTTGCGTAGCTACTTTTGATGCTGACTGTAGGTACATACAATGCGTTACGTGATCGACCTGCTGGTCAGAAGCTTGTTTTATTAGTTTCGCCGAGAGCTGAAACTTGCACAAATTTTAGATGAAATGTGACTTGGGAAGGAGTCTACCATGAAGTGCTAGGTGGGGCAGAGAGCCTGGAAGTAGAAGAAGACATTCAATGACTTGTCATGCTTCTTGTGTTGATTTGTCTTGTCATGGTCCTTGAGCCTAAGAGCGTACAGATTTTTCGACTTTACAAAGAGCAAACTACAAAAATATACAGGCACATAATCTTATTACATATGTACCTTATTATTATACCTTACTATTTACTTTGTTACAAAAAATCACTGTATAAGACTCTAGGTAATTGAGATGGCAATATAACCAAATTCTCAATAGCTAAGAAATAATTACTGTATCTTAAAAAACAAATTAGTTTATTTGTGTAGGTTCCTAATAATGTTTTCTTTCACCACTCATAAAAGTGGTATACTATGTAAATTTTATATCCAGAAAATCCGGATACTGGTAGTGGCAGCCCTGACCGAAAATTTTAATTGACTGTAGATTAAATGTTCCATGGAATTAAGACTTGTAAAAAATAGGGTAGATAGAAGACATAATAATGAAGCTGTCATACAAATATCGCGTCCTACTACGGCGGAACATAGAGGAAAAAAAATAAAAATCAAAATCTATAAAATCATTAATATCTTTCTAACAAATGTACCTAGAGAGGTCGTATTGCCTCTAAATGTACATCTTTGAAGAGATTATCCAACATTTTAAACAATAGAAAAGTTTATTAAATAATTTGCAATATATAAATGTTTTTCGTAATATCCGGGTGTCAGAAACAAGATTTTCAAAAAATTATTTCTCAAAAACTACGCATATTAGTAAAGCGGGAGTTTTAGTCTCGCATTTGTAATGATCTAAACTACAATTTTAATAAAACGGGGATGTCACTTTTTCGGCTTCTATAAAACACTGTGCCATGAAAGATATAAAAACGTGCGTTATATCATGTAAAAGCTAAACAAATATGCTATAATTATTGCCACCTTTAGGATTCCATATATCCTTAAATTCAAGAGGTATATGCAAAATAGTAGACAAGAAAAGTGAAAAGCCCCCCGCTCCCGCTTTTTGAAAAATCTAAATTAAACCCAAACTATGTATTTTCTGAATGCAAATGTGATGTTATATGAAAGCTAATAAAATATGATAACTCGTTCTAACATTGTAATTCAATATAATGATACCTACGTTTCAGAGTAATTTAAATTCCCGAAAATCCAATGTTAGCAGGCTTTTCACTTTTCTTCTCTACAGTTTTGCAAAATACCTCTTTTTATGGATATATGGAATCACAATATTAGCAGGAGTTATAGCATATGTGTTTAGCTTTTATATGATATCATATCACACACGTTTATATGTATTTCATGGTTCAGGTACAATGGGCTTGTGACCTTAAATTTGTTTACGATGCCATTCGAACCAGTTTTTGTAGATGAACAAATGTTTGTATGGAAGCAACTACATTTAAAGGACAATAATACCCAAAAAATCGAGTTAAAGACGGACCTCGCTGACAGCAGCCGAAACGCTTCATAGTGATTGGCTTTAAAGTATGACGTCACACCGTAGAATTTGTACTAACCGTTGCATGGAAAATTAAATAAATTGCTGTTTCGGTCGCGAAATACTGCGTTTAGGTCCATAGTTGTCGTACAAATTTGTTACTATAAAAGCGTGAGGATTCTATTGGTACCTTTAAATTTACTCTTGGACAATAAATAAAAAAACTTTTTTTTCTAAACTTTCAAGGTTCATATCTTTTTATGATTTACTTACTTACTTTATTACAATCATTTGATGGTTTACTATCCATTTAGCAACACGACGTTATCAGTTTTAACACCACGCAACAAGCCTATTCCCACTTTTCAAAAAGCCTCCGCGGCAATGAAGATTATGTCATTACTGATGAACTAGACACTTTAGAGACTGTCTCTCTGCAGTTTTGCGGTGCACATAATAGGTCTAACAACATACTAAAAGTTCGTGCTGGTTTCTGGAAAATAGTAATTTCGATCAAATTTATTTTGTAGGGAAAACTCGCTTTGCTCTGTTGGTTTTTTGAGCACAGTTTTCTAAATTTTGCTCTAGCCTTAAAATAAAAAACTAAACTGTAAAGCTAAAATACTAGATATCATTTGTGTTGTACATTACATTCGTGTGGCTTTTCTAGTTTTGCCGCAAAGTCTGAAAGTCCTTAGATTTTTCTTTGATTTTTTTATACTTTTGCTAATAGTACTTAAACTAGCGTATATATTAAAATACTAGCTTTTGCCCGCGACTTCGTCCGCGTGAACTTTAGTATTAACTTCCATTTCTTATTTCATCAACTACCGTTAGGTATTAATTCCTAAGATAGCATTCAATGTCTGCAAAATATAGATAATTTACCTGTAGGGCAAGAGTCACCTATAACTGTTCTGCCGTTTTAAGGTGTCTGAGTAGGTAACAATCATCCAAAATTACAGACGTTTGCAATTATATTATGATTATGAGTAGAGAGTGAAAAACTATACCCAATTATGGTTTTCAATACTTGTGTGAATGTTGCTCTTGTAAATAAGAGTCATGTACAATTTATTACTATTCTTATAAAACATTCAATTTAGTTCAGTTTACATGTATCACTTTGAGGGCTGAATTACGAAAGTGACTACTTCCTAACCAAGTAACCACACCCACGAAGCCCGGTTTTTTTATGAAACATGCACTTACTGAATTCGTACCGCTGCGCTCCCTCTTATTAGTCGTAAAAGCGATTGTTGTGAACTCGAAATTGGAGCCCCGGCAGAATGTAGAAGCCTAGAGCTACTTTCCTCCTTCCAAGTAGCCACCTTGTAACAATTTGAAGCTAGGCGGAAGGCTTTTCTTTTCAACAGAGCCTTGAGTCCCGGCAGATGACCAAAGAGGGAGTAAGATCGATGCAATATCGTTCCATATCTCTCGCACGCCCGCACCTCCTAATTCCAATAATAAAAAGAAAAGCAGCCTTAAACAGCCAGCCTTAGACCTTAAATTTCAAAAGACTGGATAACTTCAGTGGCCTCAAGGGATAAATTAAGGAACCACAGAACGCCATTGGCGCTCCAAGACCGAACCCTGGCAGCGGCCTGAAGGTGGAACCTCTTCTAAAGGTCAAAAAGGCTCAGAAGTGGAACCTCATCACCTCCATCCCAGAAATTTGATTTCAGACCGAAAGCGAACTTCAGAGGTCCACTCAAAATCCTGGTGTAAATTTCACTTACCTAAAGTCCTTCAGCTTGTACGAATGGATCAATTGCATTTTAATTTTATGTCCTTTTTGCCTCCGTAGGTTGTGTGTGGTAGGTATATTGTTAATGACACTTATTGTACCCAGAAACTATTTTAGCTTTTTAATCGACTGCAAAATAAGGAAGACGTTCTCAAATTGGTTAAAAGTATTTTTTTTTTATATTTGTTACCTTAGAACTCCTTCATTTACGAACCGATTCGTACAATTATTTTTTCATTTGAAAGTATATGCTTTCAGATTGGTCCCGATGTTTTCAAAAAGCCCGTTGAATAATGTGATCCATGAGGAATTGAGAGAACTCCTCAATTTTATTGGGCATGCGTGTAATGATTAAGTGGAACTAATGATGAAGACCACAGATGACTTATGGAACTCCTCATTGATGTAAAGTGCGTGTCACATATTCTGATACGATTCCGTTGAAGTAGCAACTAATGTAGTGAAAAAACTGATTCCGAGATCCTCGAGGAATCGACGGAATTCTTCAAATATTATCATCAGCCTACATATAGCGATTTGGGATTTTTCGTTGATAATCAACGTATTTTTCTCGGAAAGCAATTCATGTGGTATAGTGGAAAGGAAATGTGGAAATGTTCATTTATGTGGCTTGGCGCAATACAGAATTGAAGTTGGTTAACACTTTGCATTAGTAAATTATCTTGTATGTTATTGGGCATGTGAGCTAATCAGCTACATTCTAGTCTAGCATACATTGTTAGTTAATTTTCAATTTCAAACAGTTGGCGCCTCTTGCTTCAGAAAGAAACTGACTCTTATTTATTCGCTTGCTACCAAACCAATGTTTTCACAGACAACTGAACCTTTCTATCATGAAGTTTCAAAGCGCGTTATACTGTTTAAATTTATGTCCCACATATAATACAACTACCAATTTTCAAACTTGATAAATCGTTGATTCATGGCGTGACAGTATTCCTGATGTGTTCGACATGCATCCAGTTTAGTTGACCCCTAAATGCATAACAACTATTGATATCTGTCGACGTTGTTATGCTGGTCAGTCAATGTTGACAACTTCTGAACTATCCAACCTATTTCATCTGCTTCTTAAAACAACTATTACGGGCTGAGAGGTCAGAATATTTTGGTATATTGCCGCAAGCCCTATATTTTTTTCTCACACAATTATCTACCTAATCGCTAGACCATTATTTCATGGAATGGCGTAAACATTCAGATGGACTTGAGTCATTTTGGCTTTAAGATATTGAAACGTTGACTTGTCTTTCATACGTCAAGTTCTGCATATAAGTCGAATTGTTTATTTGGTCTCTATACAAAGTTTCATTCCCTTTTTCGTCCCTAAATGGGATGAAATTTGACATAAATTATAGCTTATGTCCTATTCTGATATATAAGGTACATAACTGGAAATTTGTATAAAGATTCGTCCAGTAGTTTTTGAGATTTATCGGAACGTACATCCATCCATCCATCCATCCATCCAAACTTTCGCATTTATAATATTAGTAGGAAGGATAATGTAGTAATGAACTATTGACAATTTATTCAGCTTTCATTTAGTATCCCACATGTGTATGTACGTTGCATGGTTTGGGTGTATTTTAAACTCTTCCAAGCGCGGACGCGACGTTTTTGATGACGTCATTACAGGGGAGACAGACTCCTTAGAGATTGTCTCCCAGCAGTTTTGGAATCCAGGAGACATGCCTAACAACATACTAAAATATGGAGTCGGTATCCGAAAGTGAAGTATTTGTTCGATGGAATCCCCTAACAACACGCACTATTAACAAGGCACGGTGCTTTAGAAGCTGTCGTTTATAGGGTTCCGTACCAAAAAGGTAAAAAAGGAACCCTTATGGTGTGACTCTGTCCGTCTGTCCGTCCGTCTGTCACAACGTTAAATATCTCAGGAGCTACTTAAGCTATCAATTCGAAATTTGGAACAACTGTTAAGAGGGTTAAGACACGTGTATGGAAAATGAAAAAAAATATATACATTTTTATTTTCTGTGTAAATGACGAATATGAGGGGGGTTAAAATATCAATATCGCTGATAAACAAACATACTAGCTTGCAAGTTATTAGTACCAAAATGCAGATGGCGCTCTACAACGGTAACTTCTACTATGAGCATAACTGCTCATAGTAGAAGTTACCGTAGCTTGTTCAAGAATGAATGAATGGTCGTGATGTGACGGGTATGGTGTATGAACGTCTGTACGGAACCCTCGGTGCGCGAGTCAGACTCGCACTTGACCGGATTTTTTTATACTAAGATACAGGTTGAATCCTGACCGCAGACAGAAGCAGCAGACGACGTGTCGCAGCGACACTTCCGGTTTCTATGCATTTCTATGAAGGCGACGCCCGACGATGTGTCAAGGTTTATCATAGAAATACATAGAAACCAGCAGTGTCGCTGCGACACGTCGTCTCTGCTGCTACTGTCTGTGGTCGGGTTCCAACTTGTATCTTAACGATATGTTGGTGTATCAGCGTGGATGTTCAGTGTTCACGTAGGTGAGTTTCTAAAACAGCCAACCCAACACCAAGGAATGATGTTTTTAATGACTGCTGTCATCTTTAAAAGACCTAAAGGCTTGGTCACACAGCTGCGCAACGCTAGCGGGATGCGTTGAGTAGGTGCGCGATGCGTGCGGGGCGCGCGATCACACAGAACACACGCGTATCGCGCAGTCTGTTTGGCGTCGCTAATAATCTGTTACCGTACATTTTGGTGCAAAGCAGTCGCGTCGCTCACTCTGTGTGGCCGAACCTTAAGACTTACATCAGCCTGGCTGTTCATGTAGGTGAGCTGCAGCCGGCGGTGCTCCTGGAAAGCATTGCGCAGGAACTGCTTGTCGCCGAACACCGCCACGCCGAGCTCCGTGCGCTTCGTGACGATGTCCTTGCGCATCTGCTGGATGTCACGGCTGTACCGCTTCTTCTGCTGCGCCAGGTCCCCCTCATGGATCTTCCGATCTCGTTCTAATATAAACAATCGGCAACTGTGATGTTTAGTTACTGTGAACGATGTTTCTTACTGCAATATACCTACTCTAGACACTCGGCTGTAGACTGGGCTAAATACTGAAAATACTTCGACCATTACGGTATTTACACCTCTGTTAAAATGTAGTGATAGACCGATAAAAACTTTACTTTAATCAAATTAGAAGCGGGCTCAAAATTTTGTATGAATTTATATTTCCGACATTACCTACCTACACACCTAAGGTGGTAAAACAAAAACAGTGTGGCAATTTAAACGTTACTTCGTTATCAAATGCTTGACCTGACACCTCGAACCTGGTTAAACGGAACCACAGTTTAACAAAATACAGTTGGGCAACGAATGTACTTGCGCAGAGCAACTGGGGGGGCTGTCGCGGGGAGCGGGCGGCGCGGGCAGCTGCCGCAAACTCACACAGTCTGCGTTCTCTGACTTTCAAGGCAGGCGTGTACATGTTTTTGAGTTGAGTGAGCGGCGGCGGCAAATTATTTTATTAAGTACAATGGTGCGCACCTGTTCCGTGTACTGATGTACCTCAACAACAACATTTAATGAGGATTTAAGATTTCATAGAACCGCCATGTATCCTGTTTGAGCGAGCATTCAGACAATCTTTTTTATGTCAAATATTCAAATTAAAATAAAATAAAATGTATGTAGCGAAACCAATGGTGCTGACGATTTTGATAAGGTCTTATCACAATATAGTGCGAATAAATTACATAGTTAAATTTAAAAATACAAAACTCAAAACATCTAAAAACAAAATCTCACGTAAATATCTGGCTGTGCAACACATACTGTAAATAAATAATCTCCATCTCCATCTCCACTTATAATAAATCTCTAAATTAAAAAAAGAATCAGCCAGTTTGAAACTAAGCTTTCTGTGGTACGAATGTTCTCAGCATCCCATGGACGGAAAAATATGAAACATTTTATTATTCCAGCTGCAACTTAGGATAGTTTTTATCCGACTGCGACAATTAATTTATTTTCCGTAATATACGACTTCATTTAATTTTTCATTTATTATTCTTAAAGTATATCGCCGCCACATCTGTCAGCTAAAAGAAACGTCAAAATCACAGACTAATAAGAAATACTACGGACAAAATGACGGAATTTCTTTGCCTTTCTTTCGCCTATTAATAATTTTAATCCCGTCTACGATATACATTGACGAGACACTAGGTACCAAAAGCAAATATAAAATAAATCGATTTTGATATGCGAACTTATATGCGCAAATGTCGAATTAATGCGTAATTTCTACAAATGTAACAACAAATTCGAACAATATAAACTTGGTTTTTTTGAATGGCACGCGCGCGCGCTCTTTGCGTATTCAGCCAAACCAAGAAAACCGAAACTCGAAGTTCGTATATCTGCATTCCTGTCATTTGTTAGTGCGATAGAGATAATACCCGAATATTTTCGAATTCCGAAGTTCGTGGTTTAAAAGAAAATACGGATGTCGTATAGATCTAAATTAATATTTTATGTGTGAATATGGTTAAAATTATTTGGAAATACTATTTTTGTTATTGTTTTAGTATATTTGACTAACTTTATTTTACCCAAAACAATTAAATGTACACAGTTCTGACAATAAAGAAATATTATTTTATCTTATCTTATCGAAAATAGGGATGTAGACACTAAACAAAATAATCATAATGTTGTATTATCTCGAAAAAAAAACAATGCAAGAGGCTATACTCGTATAGGTAATCACTAAGTTATAAGTGTATATAGTTTTAAGAGGGGGTTTGTTGCGTCTCTTTTCCGCAAAACGCACCTTTATAATGAAACGATTGTTTTTTTACTATGACGCTTGAGGATCGTGACGTCACGGTCCCTGATCGTTTTCTCACTCTAACAAGCGACATTAAAACGGTTGTGTAGCTTCGTAATTTTTTGAGATATTTGAATGAGTTTTTCGTTTCTTCTTTCTTTTGAAGTGAGTCTACAGCTACACCTCTATTTGGAAGACAAGCGGAAAGAACCCATACTATCCATACTAATAATCCATACTTCCATATTAATATTATAAATGCGAAAGTGTCTCTGTCTGTCTGTTACCTCTTCACGCCTAAACCGCTGAACCGATTTAGATGAAATTTGGTATACAGATAGTTTGAGCCCCGGGGAAGGACAAAGGGTAGTTTTTATATCTGAGGGGCTGAAATTGGGGGTGGAAAATTGTATGGAGCTACTTAAACCGCTGCACCGATTTAGATGAAATTTGGTATATAAATAGTTTGAGTCCCGGGGAAGGACATATAATAGGTTTTATCCCGGAAATCATCCCCTAAGGGGGTGAAAAGGGGGGGGGGGTAAAAATTTGGATGAAATCTATTTTGATGAAATGTGGTGTAGATATAGGTTAAGTCCTGGGCAACCCTCAAAAATTACCCCAGAAATCATCCCCTAAGGGAGTGAAATACAAATCTGAATCTACAGGAAAATGGTAAATAATGCTGACAAGAAACGAATCTGGTGGCATTGTGTGAATCGGGTAATCTGTGAATCTGGCATTCCGCGAATCTGGCGTTTTGCGAATCTGGCGTTCTGCAAATCTGGCGTTCTGCGAATCTGAAACTATGCGAATCTCAGATCTGCTGGCATCATGCGAATCTGGCATTCTGCGAATCTGGTATGCTGCGAATCTGAAAATCTGGCATTATGCGAATCTGGTGTTCTGCGAATCTGGCGTTCCGCAAATCTGGTGTTTTTCGAATATGGCACAAAGCGTCAAAACCAACTAAACGCTAGCGAGTAACGTTTTGAAGTTGTTTTCGGAGTACAGCGGCACTATGGGTTACGAAATTGACAGCTCGAATTTGCGACAATCGAAATCTATTCCAAGCGCGTTTACTCGCTCACGAGGAAAGTAACGTAAGTAATGTGAGTTCTCGATAGCCACTGGTGGTAGTGCCTCTGCACCTGTCTACTTATTAATTACTCAACTCAGCACTTACCATATAATTTTATAAGACCTCGATATTGATTTATTTTATCTTTTATCACCCAATTGTCATCTTGCATCCCATGAATCCGAACCTTAGCCGCCGACAACATTGTTGTATTCCTTGAGTTATTTCGGAATAAATAAAATATATAGTCGATATATTACGTAGCAAAACGATTGTGACATTAAATTATGCGTGGCATATTTACTGTCAATCATCGTTGTCGTTAGTTGTTTTTTTTTTCAAATGAGTTTTATTGTACAGCCAGTTAAAAACGTAGGTAGGTACGGTACTCCTTATTCTAGCATTTGGAAGCTTGTGATGGTTATTTTGATCCAGGCGAGGCGTTCGATTTAAATTGTACCTAATACATTTCAACATTAGCAGAGACTAGATTCGATTAAGGGCGGGTTGCACCAACATACGATTACATACCGATCAACGTTAAATATGTCGCCGGCTGCTGTAACCCCCTGGCCACGACTTTGGTCCTAAGCGACCTATATACGACCAGCGTTTTATCTGTTCATTGCGCGTGATCCCAACTAACCACAGTGCGTTGCGCGTCTCGACCGCGCAATGAACAGATAAAACGCTGGTCGCAGGTCGCTTGATACCAAAGTCGTGGCCAGGGGGTTACAGCAGCCGGCGCCATATTTAACGTTGATCGGTAACTTAGTAATCGTAAGTTGGTGCAACCCGCCCTTAATCGAATCTAGTCTCTGCTAATGTTTAAATGTACAATTTAAATCGAACGCCCACGAATCTCATCTAGACCCCTCTGTTTATGCTACTCTTTGATCGGCAAAGATATTGCTTCTCTATCGCACTTACTCTTCGGGTATATTTTTGTTGCACTCAACATTTTCTGGTAACATGCTGGTAACCATTTATATGTACCAACTTAATTATTGAATACGTATATTACTGCAGAGGCCGGGAAAAGTCATTTCGTGGATGAGTATGGTTTTGAAGGACGAGGCATAGCCGAGTCCTTCAATAGATACGAATCCACGAAATGACATTCCTGCCGAGGCATGTATACTGCTTTTCTCCAAATATGCGAGGAAATAAAACAAAATCTTAAAAGGTTATATTTATTTCGCACATGTTTATATAACAATCTACCTACAATCTAAACAAATTCAACACTTTAATAGTAATAAAAATAAACCTTATGTCAGGAGTTTTAATTGAATGTTATAGATACATTATTCATATTAGGGCAGTTCGTGAAAGACAGAGTTATATTTTTCCCCGGAACGCTTATGTTGGTTTGAATATTTTCTTGATTAGAAGTTGTTGTTGATTGTGTGTTAGAATGCTGCGGATTAGGTGATAAGGGAGCAGAATCTATGCGGGAGGTGGATGGTTTCGGACTTGATATTTTATTACATTGATGATTCGATGTAGATGGCTGAGATTCTGTTTGAAGGGTGATAGTTTGATTAATTTTTTCGGATATGTTCTTTTTGTTTTGCACCGATTCTTCAATATAGCTCTCGGCTACTGCGTCAGATTTCCAACCACCGTGCCTCTTTATGGTTGTTAAATTTGCCCCGGAGTCAGCTAGCAAGGTGGCCGATGACCGCCGAAAGCAATGGCCTGTGTAGCAATCGCTGTCAGCTAAATTTAAGTAGCTTGCGATTTGTGTTGGCATTTTCGCCATTGCATGCCGTCCAATTACTTGATTGACACACTTCCCATTTTTATAATTTATAAAAAATCTGTCCGAATTGGTACTTTTGGGACGAAGTAATTGGTATTTTTTTACAACTGGCACAAACTCATTTGGAATAACGAACATGCGGTCGATTTTAGTTTTTGTGTCCCGTAGTTTTACCAGAAGTATATCATCATGGCACGTTATGTCGTTTACTGTTAAATTAGTCAACTCGATCATTCGGCATGCACCGTTGACGCCTAAAATGAGAGCAACCTGAAACAAATAAATAATAATGTTAACATACGACGGATAGAGTCCAAATATGGAAAATAATATTTAAGTCAGTTATACAATATTATGTTTACCTTTATTGCTAGGAAAATCTCATCTGGAGCTTCATTTAAGAATATTGTGATATCCTCATTGGTAAGAATCTTCGATTTCTTGCTTTTGAAACCGGATGATTTCCGTTTCAAAAATGACAATAAGTTCGCGTAGTTCTTAATGTTTATATTATATTTTAGTTGTATAGTACTTTTCAGCATTGAGTACATTGCCCACAGAGTAGAAGGTTTTTTATCTTTTGCAAGTTCGTTAAAATACGCCAAAATAACATTTTCCGACAACGAACTGGTATTTTTCTTCTTTCGCCAGGAATTGAAATTTGCGAACGTTCTTAAATATTTTTCTTCGGATTTAGGCGGAAGCAAGTTAGCTCTCGCCAACTTTGCCTCTGCTGCTAATTCTGGTGGTGTACCCATTGGGATATCTTCGTCACTATTTGTAGAACTCATTTTATTTTCGTAAAAATAACACGGCAGAAAATCTTTGACAAAATGAATTCCAGTTTCCCGCCTAATTTTTTTTTAAGGATATTAAAGTTTAAAGTATTGGGTCCGAATTGTATATTTGATTCCACATAAAACATAGCAATGAAAATAAATAAAAGAAAACTTATAGTATTAGTAAATATAAATATAGGCATTATTACATTTAGTTAAATCGACAATCCCTAAACGCATTAGACATTTAAAAAAACTATACATTTGTTACAAAATATTTATCAGTCCGAGAAAATAATTAAGTCTAAAAAAACTGTCTTATGATTTGGACACAATTATTATTCTATCTATGTCGGTTTTTGTACGTGACTATTGGACAATTGGCTGTATGGTGAATTTGTAGTCTTGCATGAAATTAAAAGTAAGTAACCTGCACAATAATATTTACTTCCCGGGCATGTCCGGGAAGTATTTCCATTTTTGTGTGAGGTGTGTTTTTACTCCATTAATGGAAACATTTCCGAGTAAGTTGGAGAAAAATATATTAAGATCATTTTTGGAGCGCTTATAACATATCTACCTATTTTCAATGAATGAATTCACTAAAATATGTATAAGTACAGATAAATCGGTATATATGGCAACATTGACTGACGTAGCTCATTTGACTCGCGATACATTGAAAATGGCGGTCATTTCAGCATTATTTTCATGTCTGCCACATAAACTAAATAACATTTTGTGATTAACAACTAATGGCAAATAATCAAGGATTAAAACATGTAACAAACAATTATTTGAAATCAGATTAGGCTTCTCGGCTTCTCTACAAAAAGTTATTCCGGAAGTCACGTGATACATTTTGAACTGTACCCCTATACAAGAACGCGAGCAAAGAAGTATCCACTTCAAAACAAAGACTACAATATACATACTGAGATAGACAGGCAACTCGACCAAATTGAGAAGGCATTTAATGCTTGCGTACAGCAGGCGCCATCTCTTCTGCGATATTCAAACTTTTCTGTTAAAACATACAAAAAGTGCGTCGGCCGCAGGGTTTGAACTTCGGCTCATCGACTCCAAACCGCCGTCTTAACCCCTAGGCTATGGATGTATAATGTCAACACGGCGAATTTCGAAATACCTTGACAGCCTAAGCCTAGCAATCGCTGCAGCTTCAAGAGTTCGCAAGCTATCAAGAAGGTGGCACTGTTTTCAATAAGACACTGGATTTGCATTAAGTTCTAAGTTCGCATAGCATGCTTCAAAACATAGGTGGTTACTTTATACTTGTTTGCCTATGAACATGAAGTTATGGCTTTTTGTGAAGAGACTGTATGTCAATGTTCTATTATCTATAGACAGGTTGCTATGGCCACCTTATGTCTGTTATATTTTCACATGTCACTTATGTCATTACCGTGACCTACATACATTGTTGTTGACTTTCGAATGATCCATAGAACATGGCGGATCGCGCTCCAGACAGTGTTTTTTATTTTCTGCATCCTGCTGTTTAAAGTATAATTTTGATAGCATATTATGCAGTGAATGGCAAAGGTGACGGCTACAGTTAATGAAAAATTATCCTGGAAGTGCGAATAACCAATTCTCGGGCATCATTCGGCAGTTCGTGGTCGCGGCCGCCATTATACTTTGTACTGCTCCAGCTATCACCCAGTGCATTGTGAAGGCCTTCTATTCTACCGTACATCATGCTAATAATACTGTTTGATTTATAAACCTACTGACTCTGGCAAAGGCCCTCGAGGCTGCCATTTCTTTTATAATAATAATACATTGTTGTTGTGATTATTTACTAAATAATAATATAACTTTAACTTGCATACTTCTTTATTTAACTTCATCACTAAAACTTAAAATGGTAGCAGAGCGATAAATATCCATACATTATTCACGTGAAGTGTTAAACTCGTGCAACATACGACGATGCCGAAAACGACATATCACATTGAACCTTTGGACAAGGACAACTATGATACCTGGGCGTTTCAAGCCGAAGCCTTGCTTATCAAAAACAAACTTTGGAAGTATGTTGATCAGCAATTACCTCCAACTCCAAGCGCTGCTGAACATGACGGTGACCGAGAAGCAAAAACAAAACTCATTCTGCTGATTGCCCCCTCGCAGATGAAGGACCCGCGCGTAAGGCTACTCTCCTGAAACTCGAAGACAGCAATGTTCGTGAACATTTGAACAGATTCATGGATACCGTAGACAAGCTGGCAGAAATGGACGTAGATATAAACGAGGATCTACTTATCCTAATGCTATACAGTCTGTCCCCTGAATACGAAAACTTCGTGTAGCCATGGAGTCACGCAATATTCTACCAAAACCAGAAGAACTAAAAATAAAAATTATTGAAGAGAGTGATGCTCGACACCGTGACGACGAGGTCAGCCCACAACAACATGAAGATGAAAACGCACTTTACGCATCTTGCAAAATCTGTAAGTAATCGGGACGCAAAATCTTTCAGAAGAAAACGCACAAGATTTGCACTAACTGCTGGAAGAAAAATGAAGACACAAATTCTAAAAGTTCCCTCTACGCTTAAGAGTGCATCCTCACTTCAAACAAATACAACCAGGACGACTGGGTACTTGATAGCGGCTGCTCCTCCCATATGACGTTTCAACGAGATTATTTCATTAACACCACCACTTTCACGAAAACTTAACTTTGCTTCAGAACAGCGCTCTACTGAAATCACAGGCGAAGGCAGAGTCACTTTGCAAAAACTTGCTATCAGTGCCAAAGATGACTGAACATGGAGCTTCTGTCACTTTCAACAAAGACAAAGCACTTGTACGCAATAAGGCAGGGCGCTGCTTATGACTGCAGAAAAGTCTAAAAGCCGTAGCCTCTATTTTGTTAAATCGCAAACCATCGAACGGAATAACGCAGCTATGTCTGAAACAATTTTAACTAATGAGTAGAAAGGCTCCCTACAAGACTGGCACAGAAAGCTTGGTTATATTCATATGAACGACAAAGATCTCCATCTAGCGCTCAACAACGAGACTTTGATTGGATTAGACTTTGACAAAAAGGAATCACTGTCTGACTGCGACGTATGCATTCAAGCGAAGATGACCCAAGTGCCAAGCCCTCCTCAAAGAACAACTCCTCGAACAACTGAACATTTGGAGATTGTCCACAGTGACGTGTGTGGTCCTGTCACACCAGCTTACGGAAAAAAATCGATACTTTATCACTTTCATTGACGATTATAGTAGATATGGACGCGTCTACTTTATGAAAAATAAATCTGAAACACTTGATCATTTCAAAGTATATACAAACTTAAGACTTACGATTGGTCAAACTGGAATGAGTTGAGAGGAAATGCCTAACAGGTTGCGAATCGCTTACATATTGGCATGAGAAACGGTGTTTTTACCCGGGTGGGAATTATCGTACCTAAGCTACGCTTATTTAGTGCTACCTTCCTGTATAAATTAATGACTAAGATCGAATCTTATTACTGTTAACGAATTGCTGTGTCGATACAAACCCGATAGGGTTTAACGACACTGTTAGATTTAACCAAATGTATTTTCTTTTATATATGTAATAAATAAAAAAAAATAAAAACAAGAAATGGAAAATTTTACTGAAAATAAGATTAAGCACCTGCAAACAGATAACGGCTCAGAATATATATCAACGACAAATTTGTGTCTACACCCCTATTTTCGAGCTATCCGACATCCATATTTTCTTTTAAGGTGGTTCGATTGCCAGACAAAGCGTTATTTGACATTGGCAGGCTAACGGCGTGTTATTTTAAGAAACTTATGTAACAAACTTTCATCAATTGGCTTCCCATTTGTGCCAAATTTCCCCTTTCCTAGAATAAACTTGTATAAACTAGACCTAATTGTAGTTTGTGTTTATAGAACAAATATGATAAACGCTAATGAATTTATGGTTCATCTAGAAAGTGTGCTTGCTAAGATCAATGACTTAGACAAAAACTGCATTATTGTCGGTGACATGAATATAGATTATTTAGACGATACGATTATTCAAAAACAATTGATAGATTTGTTGTCCGTGTATAACTTCAGATGTGAAGTAGATTTTCCTACGAGGATAACCAGTCACTCGGCGACATGTCTAGATCACGTTTATACTAATTGCCAAGCCGGTGTGACGCGTGCATCCTCAGTGACCACAAACGTAGGCGACCATCTCGCGGTGCGCTGCGAGGCGGTATTCCCGCGCCGCGCGCCAAACGCGCCGACGCGGCTGGCGCGCGCAAACACTCACGCCAACCGAGCTAGCTTTGTTGACACCATGTGTAGCATCGACTGGGAGGAAATATGGAACCGTCGCGGCCATACGGCAGCCACGATGGCCATGTCCATAGTAACCGTAATCTCCACTTATAATAAATCTCTAAATTAAAAAAAGAATCAGCCAGTTTGAAACTAAGCTTTGCGCGGTTCGAATGTTCTCAGCATCCCATGAACGGAAAAAAATGAAACATTTTATATGGGTACATTATTATTCTAGCTGCAACTTAGGATAGTTTTTATCCGACTGCGACAGTTAATTAATTTTCCGAAATATACGACTTCATTTAATTTTTCATTTATTTTTATTGAAATCAAACGCTGCTCCAACTGTCAGCTATAAGAACCGTCAAATTTTCGTCAAAATGGCGGAATTGCTTTGCCTTTCACTTATTAATAATTTAAATCCCGTCTACGATAGACCTTTACGAGACAAATGCTAAAATATAAACCATAAAAAAATATTCGATTCTGATATGAGAACTTATATGCGCAAATGTCGTTTTATGTCGTAATTTCAATAAATGAAATCAACAAATTTGAACAATATAATTAACACGAATTTGTTTTTTTTGAATGACAATGGCACGCGCTCGGCGCATTCAGCCAAAGTACCTGTGGCGCTACCACGAAAACCGATACTCAATGTTCATATATTTGCATCCCTGTCACCATACCCCATGTTCTGTCCCTTTTCCGCAAAACGCACCTTCATATGAAACGATTGTTTTTTACTATGACGCTCGAGTATATTGACGTCACAGTCCCTCATCGTTTTCTCACTCTAACAAGCGACATTAAAACGGATGTAGCTTCATAATTTTTTGAGATATTTGAATGGGAGTTTCATTATCTTCTATCTATTTATACATAATAAATGCCTATGTCCTGACTGACTTATTCACTCACTCACTCACTCATCAACGCACAGCCGAAACTACTAATCTTAGAGAGTTGATTTTTGCACAGTATGTTGCTTTTATAACGTGGGCTAGGGATAAAAAGGGATTTTTGAAAATTCTACCCCTAAGGGGGTAAAATAGGGGTGCAAAGTTTGTATGGGAGAACCTTTTTTTTTTGAGCTATAGACTTAAACTTTGTAGAAAAATTAGTTATTAGAATACAAATGAAACACTTTCAGCGTTTTGGAAAATTCCACCCCTACGGGGGTAAAATAGGGGTGCAAGGTTTGTATGGGGGAAACATTTTTTTTTAAATAGAGACTTAAAACTTTGTAGCAAGATCAGTCATTACTCATTAGAATACAAATAAAGAACTTTCAGGGTTTTAGAAAATTCTACCCCTAAAGGGGTAAAATAGAGTGCAAAGTTTGTATGGGAAAAACTACTTTTTTTTAAATAGAGACTTAAAACTTTGTAGAAAGATTAGTCATCAGAATACAAATTAAGTACTTTCAGCGTTTTAGAAAATTCTACCCCTAAAAATAGGGGGCTAAAATAGGGGTGCAAAGTTTGTATGTGGGAAACTATTTTTTTTAGCTAGAGTCCTAAAACTTTGTAGAAAGATTATTTAAATACAAAGAAAGTACTTTCAGCGTTTTGGAAAATTTCACCCCTAAGGGGGTAAAATAGGGTGCAAAGTTTGTATGGGAAAAACATATTTTTTTTTAATAGAGACTTAAAATTTTGTCGAAAAATTACTTATTAGAACATGAAAAATACTACATTTGGCGTTTTACAAAAATCATTCCCTAAGGGGGTTAAAAAAGGGTGCAAGGTTTGTATGGGGAACACTTTTTCTGAGCTAGACACTTAAAACTTTGTAGAAAGATTACTTATAAAAATACAAAAAAAAAAGACTTTCAGCGTTTTGAAAAAATCTATCCCTAAGGGGGATAAAAAGGGGTGCAAAGTTTTTATCAGGGAAAGTTTATGTTTTTGAGTTAGAGACTTGAAACTTTGTAGAAAGATTACTTATTAAAATACAAAAAAAGAACACAAATCGTTTTAGAAAATTCCACCCCTAATAGGGTTAAAAAGGAGAGCAAGCTTTGCATGGGCAACACTTTTTTTGAGTTAGACTTAAAACTTTGCAAAAAGATTACTTATTAGAATACTAAAAAAGAACTTTCAGCGTTTTAGAAAACTCCATCCCTAAGGGGATCCTTAAGATCCTTAAGAAGGGTAGCCAGTGTTATGTGGGAAAAACTTTTATTTTTACTAGACTTAAAACTATTCGAAATGTTACTTATTAAAATTAATAATAAAGTACTTTCAGAGTTTTAGAAAATTCCACCCCTAAGGGGGTTAAGAAAGCTTTGTATGGGCAACACTTTTTTTGAGCTAGAGACTTAAAAGTTTACGAAAAAAGTTCTTTCAGCGATTAGAAAAATTCAACCTCTAAGGGGGTTTAAAAGGGGGTTCAAATTTTAAATGGCGAGCAATAAAATTTTAAAGTGTGAGTAAGAGATTTTTAACTTCGGTCTTATTCTGTACGTTAAAATACTACAAAACTGATTTCAGAGTTTTTCCAAATTCATCCCCTAAGAGTGTTAAAATTGGTTCAAAGTTTGAGTATTTCAAGGCATTTTTAAAGTATGAGATTTTTAACTTTGGTTTTAGACTGTTTGTTCACAAACTAGAAAATGAACATCAACTTTTTTTTTAATTATAATATATAGAATATAAAAGAGGGTTCAAATTTTGTATTGAGAGAAATCATTTTCTAAGACGATAAAAAGTTCTACGCGGACGAAGTCGCGGGCAACAGCTAGTTAGTAATAAGTTTGACATTTGTTTTCCTTTAAAATATATAAGTAATCGCAATAATAATTCCTGGCTATCAGATGACATTATGAATTCTAAATTATTAGTATTTGACATGATAAAAATAGGCAATCAATTTCCGAATAATGAACATGTAAAGCGCATAATTGAAATAGCTCATAAAAAATATAGTGAGCTCATCAGAATGAGTAAGTATGACCATTATCAAAATATTATGGAAAATAGTAAAAATGCGAGTAAGTCGATGTGGCAAATCGTAAATAAGGAACGAGGGCAAATGTCTACCTCATTAGCTGACTTCACAGATATCGTCATCGATAAGGACGGGACGAGGTTCAAATCGACGCACGATGCAGCAAATGCGATGAACCATCGTTTCGCTCGCGCAGCCGCGGCGTGCGGCGCGCCGAATGCCAACTTGGTGCTAGTGCGTGCTGCGCTGAGCGCCGCTCGTGCTCCGGCAGATCGTAGCTTACGCTTCCGTCAATTTTCCGCGAGTGAGGTATATCACATAATTACTAAAATCATCCCACACATACCATCGAAGGATCTGTACGGCGTCTCGATGGAACTTTTATATCTCGCTGCAGCTCCACTATCACCGGTGCTGGCGGATTTGTACAATCGATGCATCTCTGAAGGAGTATACCCCTCCGCTCTAAAAATTAGTAAGATTTCTCCATTATATAAGGGCAAGGGAAAAAGAGATGACATCGATTGCTACAGACCCGTCTCCATCATACCAGCGGTAGCAAAGGTAATGGAAAATGGATTGAGTACGCGAATAACGGAATTTCTGACGGCAACCGACGCCCTGTCCGCGCGGCAGTATGCTTACCGGGCGGGACGCTCGACAACCGCGATAGCGCGCGAGGTGGTGCGACGGGTGTTGGACGGGCGCGA
Source organism: Epinotia brunnichana (assembly GCA_963854355.1). Classification (NCBI taxonomy): domain Eukaryota; kingdom Metazoa; phylum Arthropoda; class Insecta; order Lepidoptera; family Tortricidae; genus Epinotia; species Epinotia brunnichana. The sequence continues at coordinate 30,604,709 of OY977935.1, read as the reverse complement.
GCGGGGCCAGCACGTCGCGGTGTTATGCTGCGACCTGTCGAAGGCATTCGATGTCGCCGACCATGACGTGCTTGCTATCAAACTTCGTCACTATGGCATCAACGGTGGAGCGCACGCACTCGTATCGGATATGATGCATGGGAGATCACAGGTAGTCGTGGGCGCCAGAGGAAGTGTGAAGTCAGTTCCAACGTCAACCGCAATGGGCGTGGCACAAGGATCGTCAGTGTCGAATATACTTTTCTCGCTGCTTCTCAACGACCTTCCAGAAGCGACACCGGCGGGAGAGGTGTATATGTACGCTGACGACGTTGCTGCTGTAGTGTGCGAACCTGACATCGACACGCTCGAGCAACGTTTGAATGAAGTCGCAGATCAGGTGTCACAATACTTCCGGAACAATGGCTTGGTACTTAACTTAAAAAAGACCCATTTCATCCACTTCCATCTGGGAGGTAAGGTTCCGAGAAGCCTTGAGATTCTTGTCGATGGCACCAAATTAGAGCAAGTGCAAAATACTACATTTCTGGGATTCGAGCTGGACAGAGGGCTTAAGTGGGAATCGCACATCACTAAACTAAGTAAAAAGCTGGGGAGTGTCTGCTTTGCCCTACGACGCTTGGCGAGGATAATGCCCAGAGATATAGTACGCTCATGCTATTTCGCCACTGTGCACTCGCTTCTACAATATGGTACAGAGTTGTGGGGCCGCGCCGCCGACTGGGAGCGCGTATTTCGCATGCAAAAGAGAGCCGTACGAGCGATTGCACAGGTAGGCCAAAGAGTCTCTGCAAGACCTTACTTCCAGTCCCTCGGGATACTCACGCTACCTTCCATCGTTATATTTCAGGTGGCTACATACGTGCGGTGTCATTTAGACGAATACTCGATACACGGTCGTAACCTGCGTAACGCTAATAAACTTGTTGGTGTTAAACATAGACTGGCGAAGTCTGGCAAACTAACACATGTCATGGGACCAATGGTGTACAACCAATTACCGGCACATATCACAGATGCACCATCACTGGCCAGCTTCAAATCACGACTCAAATTATGGCTTATCGAGCACACTTTCTATAGATTTAGCGACTTTAGTACGCAATAGGTCGCACTTTATTTGTGTAATGTGTACAATTATGTACATACAATTCGTTGTACCTATGCTTTAATTTTATTTTTTGACTTTTATGATTATTTATTATTTTTACAATTATGATTAAAATTTTGACATGTAATATGAAATATTATGAATAAATATGATTATGATTATGATTATGATTATGATTATGCAGAGATCACGGATTTCGATCTTGACAAACCTTTCTTACTTCATTCACTTTCATTAACCCCCGACGCAAAAAGAGGGGTGTTATAAGTTTGACGTGTGTGTCTGTCTGTCTGTCTGTGGCATCGTAGTTCCTAAACGAATGAAACGATTTGAATGCGGTATTTTATCCGAAAGCTGGCGTGGCGTGATCGAGATGGTTCTTAGCTATATGTTTCTAGAAAATCGGTTCAGCCGTTTTTGTGATATATTGAACTTTGAAAAGAAAATGTCGGGGGTTTTTCAACTTTTCTTAGTTGTACTTATTATATTCTGCATACATGCTCGTCGGTTTAGGGTACTCTTGACCTGGCCCCGTAGCATGGATAGCGTTATCACGCGATAAGTGATAGGATAAGCGCGTCGTCTCGTTCTATTAAACGGTGTCAGCCAGGGACGGATGCTCTATCATGTCACTTGTCCATCCATACTACGGGGCCTGACCTTTCTACAGGATTTCTCCGATTTGGTCGGAAAAAGTTCTACGAGGTAGGAGGGGTGGGAGAGAGGAATAAATATATCATATAATTTAACTTTTAGGCGGGCTTGTTCAATTTAAGTCATAATAACCACGAAGACAGGCGGGAGCTCTCTTCTAACCTATCCGCCATCCGAGTCGGTTTTGCCACGACAAGTCTCTCGCGCTAACATTTAACATAAGCTGGTGATAGTAGCATAAAGGGTGTCATATTGAGACCACACCCGTTGAAATTTTTCTAAGTCCAAAAAACCTCGTCGATTTAGGAGTCCATATCTCGATAATGCTCAAGTTTAGAAAAAAGTTGTCCATACAAAACACGCTTATTTCAGCGTATTCTATACGATACAATCATAAAAAATGTGTCATAATGAAACCACACGTTGAAATTTTTTTAAGTGTCGGGACCTCCTTTACTACACTCCAACCCAAATAAGCTTAAGTCAAATAAATGGATGTCCGAAACTGATCCACTAACAAGCTTATTTTTTTTTATCATATTATTTACATATGCCGTGAAAACTCCACTGTCCGACGTCGAAAGAATGATCGGCGATCGTGTGGGCAGCTCAACGCACCACGCTGCGATTCCCTTTGATTGCGTGCCCGAAAAACCGACAAGTCACGCACGGGTCGCACTCGCAGGCGATCATAGACGATGATCGGCGAGTACAGCCGAGTACGCCCTCTACACGATCGTGCTCGCCCGTAATCGTCTGTAATTAATCAATCGCCGATAGTGTAGAGGAGCCATAAAACGACACAACCCCATCGAGTTTGGGCTCGTTAGAATCGTCTCAATGAGTAGTTGATGATGGTATGCAGAAAAGTATAGTCAGCAATAAAATGTTGTACCAAAAATGAAAATTTTGACAGAAATTTATTTTATCACCAACTTCAATTTCCGTGATTAGACTAGCCGAATGAAGTGTGCAAAATTTTAACCTTGACTCCACAATGTAGGTATGTATGTAAAATTTAGACATGCAATATGCGAAGCACCAGTATACGAGAAAAAGATCACGTTGTACGTTCAGCCTTACATAAGGGGCTTAAAACCTTTGTACCGTGTCGCATTAAACGTCATGTCAAACGAGTGAAAACGACAAGGTACACTTGTGTTGGGCAACTTATGAGGCCGAATGTACATACATATTTACAGTAAAAATTTTATTTCGTAATCATAATATTCTCTTGTATGCAACATAAATTACACACACAGATCATTTTACATAATATAACCTAAGCTGGAATAGCAGATACATCCAATATTTTTATATAAAATATCATGTGTGGTGGTCGATATTTTAACTTCGTACATTAACTGCTTCATTGCCGAGTCTCTGAGGAATTTGCGAGTTAAATATCGGGGTCATTGTCTACGGTGCACAGCGCCCGGTGCGTGCGGTCGCCGCAGTGCGTGCCCTGGGGGCAGCGGCTGCACGTCTGCCCGGTCTTGTAAATCGGAAAACCCTCAATATTTCCAGCTGGCCCATAATTACAAAAAGTATAAGCCATAATTTTAGGCTCCTTTTGAACCTTCGCCTTATTCGATTGCACGTTTGTCAACTCTAGAATGCCCCGATGTAGTGGGGGTACTTTGGTACCCGACGTCGGCGAAAACTCGTCAAAAGGTAGATTATTCCCCGAGGCTTCCGTCATATACTTTGTTCTGCGCAGGAAATTTTCGGCGACAGTTGTACGTGTAACATTTAATATATCTACATCGTCGAACTGCTGATCTTTAAAATCGTAACGTCGGCGTCTGCGGAAAACTGCACAAGAGCGTGCCTTTAATGTACAAAGTGCTTGGGAACAACCGAGCCGCCACGTGGAGGCCCACGCCGCGGCCGAGTACCAGTGGGAGTTGCATCCACCTGGAGCACTACAATTGGTCAATTTAAAAGACCAAACATTTTCTGGAGGTAAAGCCCTAGAACCTGAAAACCAAGCGTCAACTGCATCCGCTAACAATTGTGCTTCTGTCATTTTAGCAACTACAGGACGGACGTCCATGTTTTGAAGTACGTTAAATCTGACGGTATTTCTGCACTCGTCGTGTCGTTTCTGGCACTGCCTCGCCCAGAGTTCGGCCATCTCCTCGAGCTCGTAGTCCCAGTACATCTTGCGCATGTTGGCGGCGGGCGGCTGTCCGGCGTCCAACCCCATGGCCACGTTGTCGCGGTGCCGGTTGTGCAGCAGCAGCAGCTGGTAGCGCATCCACGTGGTCATGCCCGACGCGTACAGCCGTCTGCTGACCTTGTTCGCCGCTACGCACATCGTGTGCTGGTTATCCATTGAACAATCCGGGTGGGAACAGTAATCTATTGCTTCTGTGTAGTTCATTGCCTTGCCAAATACATTCCCTAAAATAAAACACTCCAAAATGAACAACGTAATACGCATTTCGCACGTTTTATAATATACAACATAAACAAATCTTCTGCCAGATCACATCCAATGTCAAAAACTGTCATAAATATTCTTGTACAAACTGTATTCTTTCAGGATTATGATTGACGCCGCGGATTTCACCCCCCTATCCTATCTGTAGTAGGGCCAAAGATTTTTACCCGGCTGCCCCAGAAGAAGCGTTATGTTTTTCGAGCGTATGTTTGTAATGTACTTAACTTAAGATCTCAGTCATAATAATACTACTACTCGCTCTTTAAGTATGTGGGTACAACACCACTCGACTACAAAGATAAGTATGTTTTTTAATGTTACAAAATGATTTATGTACCTTATTACTATGGTAGTAAAGTCTATGTATAAGTGTTTGTGTGTGTATGTATGGATACATCTCCTTGTAGTTTTGTTGTTTAAAGACTTTAAGGCGTCTCACAGACTGGCGCGGCCTGGCCGCGGCGGACAATAGAAAACTTGTCATTAGCTGTCAAATTTACTATGGTCCGCCACCGCAGGCCGCGCCAATGTGTTGCAGGCTTAGGCCAATGACAAGTTTTCTATTGTCCGCCGCGGCCAGGCCGCGCCAGTCTGTGAGGGGCCTTAAAGTGATAGTTAACACAATCAAATTTTAAACGATATGATACAGAGAACAATAATAATGGTAAAATAAACCATCATCGTCTGAAGCCCAAGACAAGACTCGAACCTGCGCCGTATACATGTTTGTTTGTAAATACGTATGTAGGTATGTATGTGGACAAGAAAATACTACTTATTTCACGGGCTACAATCCAAACGACCTGATGGATTTTGGCATATGAGGTGTCGTTGGATTCCTCATAATCGTGGGATTGACATAGGCTATAAGGTATCTTGACGAATCTACCTAATATTTGAAGAAAAAGCTGTTGGGTTTTTTTTTTAATCTTTTGAATTCATTTGTGTGCCTTATATAGAGAAGCTGCGGTCGGAATAGGGAACATTACTGCAATGTTCTACCGCCAGAGGCAGCACTACCACTAATAGTAAACCAGTATAGAAATATAGGGATTCACACACACATGCACAATTGGTTGTCAAATGAGTGACAAGGATGCTTGCATAGACAATACCGCAAGTGGGAACAAGATACAATGTCAACGCTGCTAGTGTCGCCTAGTGTGCCTATAGGGAACATTACGCAAAACTCTTCGTAGGTGGCGACACTAGCAGCGTTGACATTGTATCTCATTCCCACTTACGGTATTGTCTATGAAAGCATCCTTGTCACTCATTTGACAATCAATTGTGCATGTGTGCGTGAATCCCTATATTCCTATAGTAGTTTACTATTAGTGGTAGTGCTGCCTCTGGCGGCAGAACATTGCAGTAATGTTCCCATAAACCCAGCGGAATTGGCTCTGGGGGGAGTCGTTTCGTCTAGAATAGTCCGCGGACACGGTAGGTAATTTGTCGTCAAATTAACATAATTCCCAAGACTGATTTATTTTTGTTATCAGCAAGAGTACATTAAATACTCAATACTCACTAAGGCCCGGCTACACGCAATGTTTGCGCATGCAAGTCGCTGCGTGTAGCCGGGCCTTTACGTACCGGAACCGGACTAAAAGTGAAAATGACGTGAGATGACGTGAGATCTATCAAAAAGTGACTGGTGAGTATTCAGTAAAGCACAATACGAATATAAAACATTTAAATTAATTATTTAAAATTCTACTGAAAACGTTTTTACCTATTCTGTTTCCAGTCAAATAATTGCTCTACAATCCTTTTACCCTCAAGCACAGAATATGTGTATTAGTGCACCTGTAGATATGATGCAATGAAATTTTTAATTTTATATTTGGTTCTTCGTTCACTATCCTTGATAACAATGTTATTAGCATATTTTTATCATTCGGGATCCGAACGGGAGACCTACTTTGTATATTTCACCTTCACGGCGACGTATGGCACATATGTACTGGTCATTCTAGGCCTGCTTATCGAAGGGGGACTTTTGATACCCGCTGATAAACTTAATGTGATCATCTTGCTTGTTGTTGGTCTTATATTAAATATTATTTGTGTAGTATTTTCATTTTGGACTTATATAAACTTCGATGACGGTTCTGATTTAAACAATAACATAGCGAAAGGTTGTGCGGGAATATTCAGTTTACCGGCTTTCGCTGGGGATTTGATTCTGGTAGCCACACAAAATAATTGAAATAGCATCCGTGGAAATCAAAATACGTTACTGCTTACCGAGTATTATTTTGTAACGTAGCAAAATGCATCAGGGCATTGATGAATTATTACTAAGCACCTAAATATCTTAGTCTGCAGAACCCTTGCAGTGTAAGTAGCTATTATTTTAGGTATTCACGAATTGAAATGTTGGCTGCTACTGACCTCATTCTATTATTCATGGGTAGCAGCCGACCTTATGAGGTGTGAAAACAAGAGTGTAGTAGAACCCTTAAGAGACAGGATGATTCATCTTGTCTGTGTTTGTTACTCGATATATTGCGACCATATCTAAGCTTCAGGGGCGTACTTAACAGAGTGCACTGCATATGTACCTATTACCTGTAGGTACCTGCATGCAAACTTCTATGTAAAGGAGGTCACTTTTCTCCAGCTTACATGTACGAGTACATGGCTTTTCGTATGATATGTGTAAAGCGAATGTGATAAATTGGTAATACTTATAATGGTTGCTCTTAATTACAATATTACGTTTATTTCCAAAAATGGTAAAGATGTAATTGTGAAGCCTCTGAATTCTGAGCTAGGCTGGTGCCTGAGTTACAGAAGTTAGTGATCCAGCCACGGCCCAAAGGTTCCAGAGACCCCCGGTACTCTCCTTTTGGTAGCAGCTAGAGTACTAGCGGGGTCAGGGGTGCTAAGAATCTCCGGCGAAGATCCGGCTACCAACACCAACGACCCCTGGCCCTGGCAACATATAACACGCGACATCATATAACGGACCGACGAAAGGATTGCGGAACTGGAGGAAGGATTGAGCAAGTTGCGCTGGGATGTCATAGGGTTATCTGAACTCCGAAGGGTGGGGGAGGACACGATAACCATTAAATCCGGCAACTTGCTCTATTTCCGGGAGGACGACCAACAGTCAGGTGTTGGGTTCATCGTCCACAAGTCTCTCGTGAACAACCTGGTAAAGATCGAGAGTGTGTCGACTAGGCTACGTACCTCATCCGAGAGGTACTCGCTGAAGATCATACAGGTTTACGCGCTGACCTCGACACATTCCGACGACGAGGCTATGTATGAAGATATATCTAAGGCCATGCATAGTTCCAAAACCTACTTCACCGTTGTAATGGGGGACTTGAACACTAAACTGGGCAAGATAGATGGTGAAGAGCTGATAAAGGGACAATTTGGAGTTGGAAGTCGGAACCACCGGGGCCAACTACTGGCTGCTTTCTTCAAGAAACGCGAGCACAGAAAGTGGACCTGGATGAGACCTGATGGTGTGACTAAAAACGAAATTGACTTCATCATGTCGACGAGGAAGCATATATTCAATGATGTCTCTGTTTTATGATACGTTTAAAATCGGGAGAGATCACCGCCTGGTAAGGGGTATATTGACTATAAGTATGTGTCAAGCGAGAGCGCTTTCAGCTGATGAAGTCTACGCTCCATCCAGCACCCACCCAAATCCAAACCCCCGAGAGCTTTCAGCTGGAGCTCCAAACTCGTTTTAATTGCCTAGGTGGCGATGTGGATGAACGCAACGACGGGTTTGTGGAAGCTGTCCGTGCCACTGGGTCTAAGTTCCTCAAGGCCCAGCGGGCCAACGGAACTAAATGGCTCCACTCAGAAGCTCATGAAGGAAAGGAGTGAAATGATTCTGCAGTCTTCAGCCGATGCGACTTTATACTCAATAAACAGATCTCCAACTCCCTTACCCGCGATCTGCGCCAATTCAATACGAATCGTAATCGAGCGAAATAAGCTAGGGCTCTAAAGTGTTCTCACAAGATCTGTCGATTGGGCAGAGCCAGCTCACAGAATTGAAAACTGAAGATGGGAGAGTCGTTTCTTCCAAACCTGAACTTTTATGTGAGATAGAGCGTTTTTACGGACAGCTATACACGTCAACCCGCAGACCCGAAGTTGGTCTGGTGGAAGACCCTACAGCTAGACTAACCCGACACTATACCGACGACATCCCGGACATCAGCTTGTACGAGATTAAAATGGATCTGAAACAGCTTAAGAACAGCAAGGCACCCGGTGAAGACGGAATCACAGCCGAACTCCTGAAGGCGGGTGGAAAACCGATCCTTACGGCCCTTCAGAAGTTGTTCGACACAGTCCTACTGGAAGGGAGAACGCCAAAGGCGTAGAACAGAGGTGAGGTGGTTATGATCTTCAAAAAGGGTGACAACACTCTGCTGAAGAACTACCGACCCATCTCACTTCTGAGCCATGTCTATAAAATGTTTTCGAGAGTCCAGCCTCCCGAACAAGCCGGTTTCCGAAGAGGTTTTAGTACCGTAAACCACATTCATACGCTCCGTCTAGGGTTTGCAAGATCCGCCAATATTTTGGATCCGGATATTTCGGATATTTAAATTCAACAGATCCGGATATCCGGATTTTTCGGATAATACGGATCCACAAGGGTTTTTCGGTAAAAAATAGGAATTGCAGCAAGGCTAAACTAAGAAAAAACGGCTATACCACCGTATACCTGAAAGATTTTAAATAGGTACGCATTCCCGAGGTCATAAGGGGTATAAAACTTTATTTATTTTCAACTTTTTACTTACAACTACAAACTAACTGGCATAGTGAGAGTTTTGTCACTGAAAGCTGTCACTTGAATAACTACAACCAGAGGGGTAGTTACGTAACGTTCCGAACGTGCGTTATGACAATCCAAATGTCATTTTTTTATATAAAATTTGACATTTAGATCTACTACCTAACGTGCGTACAATGCGTTACGTGATCGACCAGCAGGTCGAGTTAACTCCGTACCTGGTGCTCGTACATACATTTCAATGAGCTCCATGTACGGAGTTAAATAGGGTTGTAACTAGGTATCATGCCTTGGAGGAGAAATTTAAATGATGAGCCGGATGCCTTACTCAGTAATCGATTAGAAGAAGAGCCAACACGGGAATCGATGAAAATTAAGGGAAAAGGTGTTTGTCTAGCAGGGGACATCCCATTAGGCAAATCTATGTCTTTATATGGCAAAAACTGTGAGGCCATGAATATAGCGCCATGCTTATTATATTACATGATCATATTATAAGTCATGAACATCATACAAAAAAAAATCACAACACAATAGGGAACATTACTGCAATGTTCCGCCGCCAGAGGCAGCACTACCACTAACAGTAAAACAGTATAGGAACATAGGGATTCACACACACATGCACAATTGATTGTCAAATGAGTGACAAGGATGCTTGCATAGACAATACCGCAAGTGGGAACGAGATACAATGTCAACGCTGCTAGTGTCGCCACCTACGAAGAGTTTTGCGTAATGTTCCCTATTATAAAACGTCCTGTGTCAAATATACTTCTTTAATATTTTTAGGTACATTTAATTAAACTAACCCTTTTATTCATAATACTTAAAATGCCTCTGCTAAATAAAATGTGCTTTGTCCCTTTCTTAAGAACAGACGTGTCAAAGTGACAGATAAGGACAAACGAATTTTAACGCCATTTTAGTTAAAATAGGCTTGTAGAACGTTTATAAATACGGGCGTAAGTCTTTAGTAGGTAGCTAGTAGTACCTATAGATATTATTGGATTTTTATAATTACTAAGTGCCTCTGCCTACGGTAGATTAGTGCATTTAAACCAACGCCAACTTTCCCGATCAAACTGCGGCAACTATGTAGGTTTAATTAGTTTTTGTGACTCATAAATTAAAAACAAAAATAATCTGGTCTGGGATGATGAAGTGGTGAATAAAGACAGAGATTGAGTTATCTAACATTCGGTTTTCAGCGTGGACTCGGTAAAAACTTAATTTTGTAGCCGTATTTTCGGTTTTCATGGTTGTATTTTAAGGATCCGTAATATCCGAAAAATCCGGATCCAAGAGCCTGTCAGATCCGGATCCGAAATTTGGCGGATATCCGGATATTTCGGATATCCGGATATTTCGGATATCCGGATATCCGGATTGCAAACCCTAGCTCCGTCAGATTATACAAAAGACTGAAGAGTGAAGACTCTGGACTCTACTTAGCGATCGTGGACTACGAGAAAGCCTTCGATTCGATCGAAACCTGGGCTGTACTACAGTCTCTCCAGTGCAGCGGTGCCAAGTAGACTGCCGCTATATCGAAGTACTGAAGTGTTTGTACGAGAGCGCCACTACTTATGTCAGTCCGACTCCAGGATCGGAGCTCGAAATCTATTCCGCTGCAGCGGAGTGTCAGGTAAGGGGGTGTTATCTCCCAAAACTGTTCACCGCTGCACTGGAGGATGTTTTCAAGACTCTGGACTGGAGAAGGGTAGGCATCAACATCAACGGGCAAGTACATCACTCAGCTTCGGTTTGCTGATGATAGTGATGATATAGTAGTCTTGGCTGAGACCATGGAGGACAGACTGTCCAGTTAGGTAGGTCCAACTTTGAGAAAGAGGTCAATCGTCGAATCCGACTCGGCTGAGCAGCGTTCGGGAAGCTACCGCACATCTTTTCGTCTAATATTCCGCAGTGTCTCAAGACTAGAGTCTTTGACTAGTGTCTGTTGCCACTGATACGTGGTTGCTTACTATGGGTCTCATAAGAAGGCTCAAAGTCACCCAAAGGGCAATGGAGAGGGCTATGCTGGGAGTTTCTCTGCGTGATCGCATCAGAAATGAGGCTATCCGCAGCAGAACCAAGGTAACCGATATAGCCCTCCGAATAGCTAAACTTAAGTGGCAATGGGCGGGGCACATTGCACGTAGCCTATGTCCAGCAGTGGACGTCTTTCGGCTGATATGATGATGATGATGAATCCCTTCTAAGCATTATGGTAAATTTTGTCCCAAGTATCTCCATGAGGCATAAGTGAAAATCCTTCCATTTATGAGTGACAGTTGACACAACTCATTTATGTAAATAAAAAAGAGACTCTGTCAGTATACTACCCTGAGGAACTCCAAAAACAACCGGGGCATCCTTACTAATGTTATTTCCAATTTTAACTTGTTGGGTTCGGTTGGTAACTCTAAGATCCTTTAAAATCATGTGAGCGTTTCCTCTTCCTCCAATGCATTCTAACGTGTTCACTACTTTCACTAGCGCTGGAATCGAGACAGTGTCAAATGCCTTGGCAAGATCAAGAAACACACCCAGACTTATATTTCCAGAGTACAGAGTTGTGGACAATAATATTAAATAAATTAAATTATTATTTACAGATAGTTAAAGAGTCCACAACCTAGCTGCAATTTAATTATGTTGAAAAATATATTACCCAAGATAATGACATCACGACGGTAAGACTAATCTTATTTTTCTTTACTCCTGTTAGGAAAATGAATTTGTCACCAATAAATAAATAACCAGATTGAATACTTGATGACCTTCCCTTCCATTAGGGTGTAAAATGTCGACCAATTGGCAACTGCAATTCCCAGTCCGACTGCATTACCTTCCGCTATCGCGGCAATAGTTAGGTACCTATTTGTTATACAAATGGGGAAAGTTGTATTTTACCTGCGAGTGTTTCAACACACGAGACGTAAAATAACTTTTCACCCGTGTATAACAAATTTCCACCTCCCATTTCATCCCCTTAGGGGTTGATTTCCGGGATAAAAACTAACCTAAGTATGTCCTTTCTTGGGACTCAAACTATGTCTATATCAAATTTCATTTAAATCGGTTCAGGCGTGAAGAGGTAAAAGACAAACAAACAGCCAGACAGACAGACACACTTTCGCATTTACAATATTAGTATGGATTCATAATTTCAATGAGAACAACGTTTGACACATTCCCATAATTCCTATATAACTTTTTTGGAAAAAACGCTTCACAAAGAGTTTATACCCACCTTTTTGGGAAGAAACGGGTAAATACGGGTAGATTATATTATCAGTAGGTACTTTATAATACCCGGTATTTACCCCTGAGTTTACCCAGTACCCACTACCCATCTCTACCGAACCGCACGCACACAGGTAAACATCGTAGTGTGGCTTGAATCGTGGCCGCTCGCCGGCGATCGCGACTTTGTCGAGTTGTAGTTGTTCCATATTTCAAATTGATAGCTTAAGTGTTGTGTATCAATTTGAAATTTGGAATAGTTGTAAACAAAGCTAATCCACGTGTATGGAAAATAAAAAAATTATGGACAATATTTTAATTTATATAAAAAAGGGCGGATAAGAGCGGGGGGGGGGGGGGGGGGGCAAACATTTTATGTCTAGTTAGTAGGCCGAGTGGGGTATCATATGAAAGAGCTTGAATTGTTTATTCTAAAACAATTTTTCTTTTTTTCTACAATGGTAAAATTTTTATTTATAAAGGAAAATGTTGAAAAAAATACCATCCGCCTTATCTCCGAAGTTTACAAAGCGAAAAATTTGAAATTAATAAATAAGTATTATTAAGATTAACGTAAATATTACCAGAAAAGTATAATAAAACCTCTGTCTATCGCGGTTTTTTTTTATTTTCAAAAAAAAATTTTTAACTATGTTTGCTATTAAATACTTCCGTGTTTAACTTTTCTCCTTCAAATTCGTATGAAAATATTCTGAAAGTACCTTTAATCAAATCCAAAAAGAATTATCGAAATTGGTTCACTTGATAAAGAATTATATCTGAAAAACCAACATACCAAGTTGCAAGTTATGCATTATGTAGCATCAATCGTATACAGAGACACGCTACATACGAGTTTACGCATTTACGTTATCGCGCTTACGTTTGTTCGACGTAGAAACTATAAGAAGTGTGCTTCCATACTAATTGCGTCTTCAGTTTGTGAGGTGAGGACTCTCGGGGACTAATCCTCAACTATTATTTATTCAATCGTACCTATGGCCAGGGATTGTAACCGGTTATTTTTTGTATGGGAACTGTACCCGGTATTTTTCGTTCTTTGATAATTATTTCATTTTCTAATTGGGCAAGGCTATGGCATACATTATTTGGCCTTTGAGTTTGTCACTTTTTAGTAGGTAACACCCAGCTGCGGTTACTCGTGTTTCGGATGATCAATGCTTCCTGCGTCTGTGAGGCGGCATTCTGGACTCAGACAGTGCTGTTAAGATTTTTTTCAAAATTAAGCGTTGTCGTGACTTGTATAGTTTGCGCACCGAGGGTTCCGTACTAACATACGGAACCATCGGTGCGCGAGACAGACTCGCACTTGTCCAGTTTTATAAAACCTATTATTATGGTCGCACCGCACTGTGTTCACGTTGCGTCGTTGCCTCTCTTTCATTTGCCGTAAGAAGGAAAAAGATGCAACACGAATATATGGGCAAACACCGCCAAGTGCAGTACGACCATTAGGACCTCAGTGGCAGGCAACACAGCGGCGCTACCACGAACTTCGAATCTCGAACTTCGTATATATCCACCTCTGTCGCTTTAGTACCATAAACCATAAGTGCGATAGAGACGGAGATATACGAAGTTCGTGGTCATAGCTCAGGTGCTCAAAATGGTCAGTCGTTAGGCGCGTCCAGACGTCCGAGCGTGGCAGACGGTTGGAGGATTTTACATTAATTAAATACAATAGGATACTGTCTACAAATTATAAAAAAACAATTTATTTCATCTTAATTGATGATAATTAAATAAGAAATAACTGTATAGTATATATGTCATAATATGTATATGTAATAATAAATTGCGTCACTACTAAATACATATCTACTTCTAGCAACATTACAAAGTCGAGCGAGCGATAGCCGACAAGAGAAGTAATAATAAAAAGTAATCGTGAATCGTGAAGTGAAATTTTGTTTTGTTTTTTTTTTTTTCATTTATTACTAAATAAACCTTGCTAGCTATAATGAGTTTACATAAAGCTAGGTAATTCTCTAAATATTTCTAGTTATTCCAATTTAGACAAAAACCTAATTTCCATTGGTTATTTTGCATCTTTTATCGTGATTTCGGAGGGCGTACCTTAATGCTAAGTGCTTTGATTAACTTAATTTAAGGGATTAATTAAGTATCTTTAACAATCATTAGCAAAATAACGCAGTGACGTCTAAATACTAAGCAACTTGTTGTGCTCTTCAGTACTGTATGAGTTTGTTTTCTAATATTACCTATTATTTTATTTTTTTACAGGATTAAACTTTTTGAGGATATATTGGAAAAGGATGTGATCGACATTAGCTCTCTTAGAAAGTTGGCTTTTAATGGTACGTATATTTGTATTAATGTATCCTGTACTTTAGAACATTTTTAATGCAACACTGTACTTATCAAGCTGAACTGCAATACCTACTACCTATGTATTGGGCTTGTCATTTGAGATGACAAATTGTAAATACGAATGCTTGTTTAAAATCTTCAGGATGTGAAACACAGATAGACTCATTTGTTACATGTTTCCAGGAATACCAGATGACAAAGGGCTACGGTCTCTTGTATGGAAGATACTATTGCACTATGTCCCACAAGAAAAAAACAACCGAGATGCAACTCTAGTGAATAAGCGCCAGCTATACAACCAATATATCAGTATGTACAACTTAACAAACATATCAACATTAAAGATAATTATGTTTACACTTCACACCTTGCACTTTGCACTTTTGTCCTTTGTAATATGGCAAAAAGTTTATAATATATCTTTGATGTTGACCATACATGAGAATGGATAATTATTTTATACTATTTAATTTTTGAAACTGTCTGATTGGCTTAACTTATTGAGGTTTATTTCCAGATGAGATAATAGTCTCACCGGGTGGGCCTAGTGACCATCCACTGAACATAAGCCCAGACAGCTCCTGGAGCAACTACTTCCGAGACAATGAAGTCTTGCTACAAATTGATAAAGATGTGCGCCGTTTGTGTCCCGATATATCATTCTTCCAGTCCGCAACTGAATTCCCATGTCCTGAGGCAAGTATACATACAACTGGCCATTGTTGGCTGAATATCCACTAGAGATGTGTGAAGCCGTGTTTTCACATAGTTGCCACCTAGCTTTCAAACAAGCAATGTATTGTATATAATAATTAGCATCCTGATAAGTGGATGCAAATTTCACACAGAGAGTAATGGAGTTGTTGTTCTTTACTAACTTTTTAGGATTGCATGAATAAATTATTAATTTAATATATACCTATTTTTACAGAATGGATTACAGGAACACCATCAAATGTTACGTTGTAAATGTTATATTTATTAATCCAATTTTTTTTACAATTATATTTATTGCAATTTATGGCTTGCAGAAGACGAAACACTTGATAATGTAGCCAAAGGCCATATTTGTTAGTGTGCAAAGTCATAAATATAGTATAAGCGAACACAATTGCATCTGTGGATGACGAAAGCTAGAATTTTTTGTGGTAAGATAAGCTAACAGAAAATGTGCAGTGACATGTTACAAACTAAATATTTACTAGCATGAGAATTATAAGAAATGTAAGAGCAATAAATCATTTAATCATTATTTGTTTGTCATAAAAAACAGGCGACTCTACTACCCTCTGTGTGAAATTTGCCACCACTTGTCTGGACCCTAATATAATAATAAATATGAATACACGTCTTTACACATCTCTGGTGCAAGACATATTCACTCCTATAATATATATAATTACAGATTGTAAACAGCAATGGAGTGAAAAGACTGCATAAGAGAGTTGAGCAGTCGATGCTGAGGTATTCTACTCTTGAAAGGAGAGGCCTGGGTGTGGCTAAGGTATGGCATATGTGTGGGTACAGCGTGTGTATTTGATACGGGCGAATATTTTAATGACGATTACTAGGAAACCTATTTACATTAATTTCTTTAGAAAATTCAGTTCTTTTTTTCATACACAATGTATTGCATCCACATTAATTAACGTAGCTATCTAAACGTTGTTGGTTACTCCAATCACCTAAAAAAGGCTGAATGGATTTGGATGAATTCTGCACACAAATATTTTGATGACTGGTATTTAAAACAGATTAAGAAAAAAATCGACAATTACTGGCCTCTTTACAACTTTGTTACCTTTTAATGGTTATAAATTTAATGTTATAATGTAAACTCTTTAAGTTTTTCTTCTGTTATTGTTAGTTCATGTTTCACTTAAGCTACGGTAGCCTAGTGGTTCAGGCATGCGGCTGTCAAGCGGCGGTTGTGGGTTCGAATCCCGGCTCGTACTACTTATGCGATCTACTTAACCGAACTTATGTACGGAATATTTACCGTTGGCTTTTCTGTGAAGGAAAACATCGTGAGGAAACCGGTCTAATCCCAAAGAGTTTTCCCTCTGTGTTGGAAGGTCAGATGGCAGTCGCTTTCGTAAACCTAGTGCCTATGCCAAATCTTGGGATTAGGTGTCAAAGCGGACCCCGGGCTCCTTTAGGGGCACAACCGGGAATAATGCTAGGAGGATAATGAGGATGATTGTTAGTTCATATGGTGTAGGTATATGCTGAAAATAATTAACGGAAACAAGTGAAATAGAATCGCTCACAGCCTTGCGGCGCCCATCATCATATCAGCCGAAAGACGTCTACTGCTGGACATAGGCCTCCCCAAAGAGTGCCAAAATGACCGATCCAGTAGACTCTTGCGACCTTGAATACACCGAGGCTTTGAATTATAAAGAAAATACTGTTTTTATTTTCATTTTGTTATTGAATCATAAAGGACACCGTATAGGTTTATATGTAAGTATATTGAGTAGCACATGGGGCTTATGGCCTCCATGGCATTTATGTGCCGTAGGTACACACAACTGTCGAAATTTTCCATGAGAATTTTGCATACAATTTTCAGAATTTCGCAGCAGCGTTAATAGGTGTCCTCCTTCAATATACGGGTTCCCACTATGTCGGATGTCGAGACGATTTTTAATCGGGTGTCGTAGCGGCAGAACATTTTATATGAAGCTATTCACACACGAACGACAACGATATTGTGTCGGATCCGACATAAAATATCGTGTGTTTTGTCAGCCCTCCGTCCGGAAAAAAATCGTGTCGGCGGCGCTGTTCACATGATGTCGGATGTCGGGCTTGACCCCGCCCGCGCCGCACCCCCTGTGCCTCCCGCACGTCGCATCGCGCAGAGTTGTTGTGTTTTCCTTCGTAACAATGGCTGTACTAAATAATCCTCCGCAAATAATAATATATCTCAACAACTTCGTCGACGTCCATCATGTATGTACAGAAGCCTCGTTTGTACTGTCGACTAGTGTGAACAGAGGCACGACATAGTGGGAACGAGCTCTAACCCCACTGGATTTTGTATTGGGTTTTCAAGTAACCCAGTACTAAAGTCCAGGGGTACAAAAAAAGCGAGTGTATGGCGATATGCCCAATACGTCCCGCTTATCGAAGGAGGATAGATATACTTCTGTCATATGAAAGGTGTGCAAGCTGCCATACACAGCCGTACCATTGACGTCATAATTTACTTACGACCTTCTGGCCCCGTAATAAGCGCGTCGTCTCGTTCTATCGAACGGTGTCAGCCAGGGACGGATGCTCTATCCTGTCACTTGTCGCGTGATAAGGCCATCCATGCTACGGGGACTGGGATTCGGTTCTTTTCAATTTGATATGACTGAATGAAAATTACAATTTAGGATGAAATAAAAAAAAACACGTGTCCTTTAATAAAAGCATTTTTGAGCGAAACAAATCATAAATCTATTCTAATGGTTTTTCTGCATATAAGTTCTGTTTCCGCATCGTCGTCATAAAGTGATACACAAATAACTATTGTAAATGGACTTTTCGTCTCTCCTGTTCTGAAAGTTGACTTTTCATGGGCATATAGCCGGGTGGAAAATAGCGTTTTCTCCCCTAGGGTGGAAAGTAGTTTTTTTTTTAATTGTTACAGTCAGCCACGGAGTCGAAGATAATTGAGTTACTTCATATTGTTAAAATAAAAGCTTTACATATATCGAAACTCAGTTATACATTAAGCGACGGGTTCATTACGACGATGATGATAAAAATCCTTTTACTGTTGGT
Organism: Epinotia brunnichana; assembly: GCA_963854355.1. Taxonomy (NCBI): domain Eukaryota; kingdom Metazoa; phylum Arthropoda; class Insecta; order Lepidoptera; family Tortricidae; genus Epinotia; species Epinotia brunnichana. Next base: position 30,586,331 of record OY977935.1, on the reverse strand, counting down.
TTTTTCTTCCTAATTACAGAAAATCAACATTCAAAATCATTTCTGTAAATATCGGCTGCCCGCCATAATGCTATAAAACTTTTTTTTTCACGTTTCGGCATGGCCCTCTAGATTAGTTGCGTCGCGGCCTACTCGATTACAATCGAGTAGGCCGTGGCAAGTGGCCAGTGCAAAGAGGTTGGATATAGTTTTAATTGTTTTATTTAGGTATATCTAAAATTGAATAATTAATTTATTTCATATTAAGCAAATATGTCTATACATTTATTTATAGAATTATATTAATACAAGAAATAAGATTAAAACTATTACTAGATCAGATACGTTTTTTAAACTTTTCTAAAGTTGGCAGTATGTGTATTTTAACTGATTATTCTTAATATACCTGTTTTATAAAATGTAAGTTGCAGTATTTTACTTTCCTCACAGTCGAAATGAAAAGTAGAGTGTTTAACTCGTGTGAAATTACCCATTTCACCCTCGAACTATTGGCGCTCTCACTTCGTTCGAGCGCCAGAAATATTTCGGATGCAATGGGTCACTTTCAACCCTTGGTTAACAATCTACTATTTAATATTTAGCACCTTTCCGCTTTCGGGATATTTTTGTAACAGCAACAGCCTGTATAGAATTATCAATTTCTGCTTTTAGTTGAATAATGAGATCCGCCGATCAGACAGTCAGCCTTCCGGCGACTACGAGCCCCTGAACGAGGGCTGCGAGGCGCACTGGGAGGTGGTGGAGAGGATGCTATTCCTCTACGCCAAGCTGAACCCCGGCCAGGGCTACGTGCAGGGCATGAACGAGATCATAGGACCCATTTACCACACGTTCGCCACCGACCCCGACTCGGAGTACCGCCGTGAGTACTCGCTGGATATCAATCAATGGTGTAGCTACCGGAGGGCTAGAGGTGCCCTGCTCTAGCCCCCAACCTCAGGAGGCCCTCGGACTCTGACCAGCAAACCTCATATACAACTAGCGATATCCCACCTTCAGGGAGGAAGTTAGGCCCCAGTTTGTTTTATTGCTCCAGGGCCTTCGGTTACCTAGCTTCAGCCCACGCCTCTGATATCAATTGCCTTAGTTTCGAATTTTTATCATTAAATCCGGTGACTAAACCATCGCGAATATATACTTTCTAGTGAGTCATAAATGGTGTTTTTGCTGACCTGTTGAAATCTTTTAGCCATGGTAGAGTAACTACAATTTTACTTACGTTTCAGAACATGCTGAGGCAGACTGCTTTTTTTGTTTCACTAATTTGATGTCCGAAATTCGTGATTTTTTCATTCGCACCTTGGACGAGGCCGAAAGTGGCATAAACTACATGATGAACCGGCTCTGTGAATGTGTGAAGAAAAATGGGCCCCAAGTATGGAGCCGAATGGAAGTACAGGAACTTAGACCCCAATATTATAGCTTCAGGTAACCTAGTCCTGTGACGCATGTTTTTGATCATGAATTAAATTTAGCAATTATCCAGAAAGTAGTAAATTATAAAGGCTGCTATCATCAGCTCAACGGTTTTAACCAGAGTTTTACTACTAAAGAAACTGCTTATACAACAACATGTCGAGAAACTTTTGACATAATTAGTCTTCATAGTTTACTAACTACTGTTTTTTTTTTAATGGTCTAAACGGCTCAGCTGCGTCTTTAAGCGACGATGACTGCGGCAGCAGCGATGTACCAACTTGTAAATGAAAGGCAAGGGGCATGTTGCATAACAACTTGTACCTTGTTATACAAGATTTGCGCTTGTTTGAACTCGTAACCGACGCCTATCCGAGCTTCGCCAAACCTACTTGATGACACTGCTTCCGTCGCCTAAATGCAGTCGCCGAACTTGTTTTAAGAGCCCGTTCACGTGCTCACTAGCGCCACTGGTAAATAAATGAGATTATTTCAATTTAACGATAGATATTTAAAAAAGTAGGCCGCTACACACTATTTTGTATTTAAGTATCTTTTCAATTCATCATAATGAATGAATGAATGTTTCTTTATTTCAGGCAATAAACCCATTACTACATTACAATATATATGATACAAAGAAATAAAATAAAATAAAATCCTTAACTAATACAAATACGTACCTACAATTATTTGCGATTCGGGTGCCGATGCGCAGATAACCAATGCAGGAAGATTGCATTTCGGTACAAGTTGTTACTGACCGTCTCAATTAGCACATTATTAGAAATGCGTATTCTTTGCCAGAACGACGCTATTCGATTTCTAATAATGGCATAGAAATCGGGTACCCTGGCGTCAGCAAACATTGCCGATGCACTACAGAATCGAGGCTGTTTGGTGATAATACGTAATGCATCATTGTATTGTACTCTAAGGGTGCTGTAAGCCTTCCGTGAATATTTTGCCCACAGTTGACAGGTATAAAAACTTTGACAATATGATCTAAACAGGACAAGCTTAACATCCTTAGAGCACTTTGCGAATCTGCGTGCCAGCATATTGCTGCGTATAGCCAGGGCCCTTCGTTCACGCTCCATATCCAGGTCGTCTTGCATGCTCTCGCATAGTATGTGACCCAAGTACTTGAACTGCTTTACAACCCTAACTGACTCACCGTTTAGAAATACCGGCGGCACCCTCTCCGGACCTTTACCATACCTACTTAAAAATAACCATTTCAGTCTTAGCGATATTGTACTTCATGCCATTTTTTAAGGCGAAGTTCTCACAAACCGCCAAGAGTTCACGTAAGGCACTAATCGATGGACTGAGGAGAACCATGTCATCCGCATAACTTAAGTTATTATAACAGACGCCATCAATATGGCAGCCGACACGAGTTCTCCTCAGTTCATCGATCAGATCGTTGATATAGATGTTGAATAGGTCCGGAGAGGTGAGCCCTCCTTGACGGTCTCCACACTCTAGTCTATATTCACTAGACTGTGAGTCGCCCCATCTTACGCTGTTTGTTTGGCCCCCGTACCAAAACTTGAGCAACTCGACCATACTATGTGGCACGCCCGCATTCTGTAATTTGCCCCAAAGCACCACATAATAGTTTTTACGTTGCGGGATTCGTCAATCTATGCGTCCTACCAAAGTTAAAACGGCCGTTTTGTTTGAGTTTATGGATTGACGAATCCAGCAACATAAAAACTAGTTTGATGTATTCACAAGGTACTCAAACACAAAATACAGTGACACACTGTATTTTGTATTTAAGTATATTTTCAATACATCATAATAGTTTTTACGTTGCGGGATTCGACAATCTATGCGTCCTAATGCATAATGCTGAGCCAGAGTCCGGTCCACTGCCGCAGAGACACACTTGTTTCATGTTTTACATGTTGTTTCTCGTTTATTTTATTGTTTGATATGTGTGTCCTGTGTGTTTGTGAATAAATTTATCTTTTCTTCTTCTTTCTTTCTTTCTACCAAAGTTAAAACGACCGTTTTCTTTTGAGTTTATACATCGACGAATCCAGCAAAATTAAAACTAGTTTGATGTATTCACAAGGTACTCAAATTCAAAATATAGTGTGTAGCGGCCTACTTTTTTAATATATATCGTTAAATTGAAATTATCTCAATTATTTACCAGTTGCGCTAGCTAATGAGCACATTAACAGGCTCAACCACTGCGGCCATTGACTGTCATCTTCCCATTACGAGTAGTCAGTCCGCCGACTGCGGTCACATACACATAGGCGATTGCAGCCGTCGGTCATCGAATTCAGCTTACTACCGTCGTCTTTGCACTGTTGCGGTCGCCGCATCCCAAGTGTACTCGTAATGGACACTTTAAGGATTACAACCAGCTGGGAGCTATCTAATCTCAATACATTTATACGGCTAATTTACGTTACTCACATGACAAAGTTAACGGTTCTTAATTTTACCTTAACTAGGCCAGGATCCGTTAGTACTGGCGTGGGGGCCCGCATCTCAATTTTGCGGAGCCGCCGGGGGGCGTCGTGGTAGAATGCTCGCGATCCCACTGCGCCCCCATTAATGGCAGGGACGGAAACGCCGGAGTGGTTTTAATGGGTAGAGTCCCCCTTCTCTTTAAATAGAGTTGACTGGAGGATGAGAGTCCCACATACCCCCCATTACAGCTTACCCTAGGCTGGGGGGATGCGTAAGAGCATTTCCACTCCGTCAAAAAAGAAAAAAAAAGGATCCGTTAATATGACACACTACCTGATTTTATTACAGATGGATAACCTTGCTGCTCTCTCAAGAGTTCTCGTTGCCAGACGTTGAAAGAATGTGGGATTCCTTGTTTGCAGACCCAATGAGATTCGATTTTCTCATATACATATGCTGTGCCATGATTTTGTGAGTATATATTCATTTTATAAATTTGAATTAATATTCTACAGATTTCACAGATTCTCAGCTCTACAGAATAATCGAATTTTACTCACTGTTTTTTCGAAGCAAAGCCTGTTCGTTTGTGAGGTGAAAAAGTCGTTTGACTTCTGACAGGAATGGAGTTAAAAAAAATATAACTCCATTACCTACTGACGATTTGAGTTGAGGGAGTGAGGTGCTAACGGGTTTATATGCATCCTAGCCACATATCCTAGCAGTGGCGGAGCGCCCATACAAACCGATTCCTACCGACTTGCCCAACATTAATTTTTAGACAAGCCTATAGTTAGTTGATATTTGAAACGGAAAAGCTGGTTGCAAACGTTTATTAATGGACATTCCATCTACACACACACACACACACACACACACACACACACACACACACACACACACACACACACACGCGCAAATATACACACACACACACACACACACACACACATACGCGCACAGCACACACTTTTACGATGATACAAGCCTAGGCTAATTTTTCTTTCATTTAAAATGTAAATTTAGCTTAAGTAGTTAGCAATTTTCAACTTAATTCATTTCAATTAAATTGCCCTGTCAAGTAGGTAATGAGCTAATGAGTTTCCCTTGTGATCGAGTTTTTAGGTATTTATTGGTTAAGTTGAAAAGCCAAAATAAAACAGGGTGTAAGGCAGGGTTGTCCACTCTCGCCTTTGATTTTTAATATTTTCATTGAAACCGCCATTCGAGAAATTTTGGGATCAGAAAAAGGCGGTGTTAAAATTAATGGAGAAAAGTTTCACTTTATAAGATTTGCTGATGACATCGCAGCGGTAGCCGAAAATTCTGCACAGCTTGAACAGCTCGTAACAGAAATGGACCTCATTTTCACAGAATTTGGACTAAAAATAAATATAAATAAGACCAAAACATTAATTGCATCTAAGACAAACCAAATCATAGATCCCATAAAAATTAGAGGTTCAGCCATTGAACAAGTCAAAAGCTTTAAATACTTAGGCAGCATTATAACCTGTGACTCCAGATGCACTTCGGATATCATCGCACGCATAGCCATGGCCAAAAAAGCTTTCAATGCCAAAAAGCAAATATTAAAGGCGAAAATATCTCGAAAGATCAGAAAACGTTTTATTAAGACCTACATCTGGAGCATAGCGTTGTACGGAAGTGAGACGTGGACTCTAACCCAGCGTGACAGAGAGAGACTGAACGCATTTGAAATGTGGGCATGGAGAAGGATGGAAGGTATTTGTTGGACAGAAAGAAGAACAAACGAAGAGGTTCTAAATTTGATAGGAGAACAAAGATGTCTACTAAAAACTATTGAAAACAGAAGGGGAAATATGTTGGGGCACCTGATACGACATGACAATTACATAAAAACTATAATTGAAGGAAAAATTGAAGGAAGGAGAGGCAGAGGAAGGCCAAGACGTGCGTTTATGGACCAAGCTAAAGAGAAAGTTAATGTAATGTCGTATCAGGAGCTCAAAACAGTGGCAGAAAGAAGAACAGAATGGCGATTACTCCACCGACAAGAGCCTGGCTCTTAAATTTATGATGATGATTGGTTTATCTATCCAAATATCATAAAACCTCCATGATGCGTTCAAGAACCGCACATTATGACCACCATAATAATTTACTTTCAAAACAAAGTTTTAACCGACTTCAATTCAGTACTCCGCCAAGCCACATTAACATTTCCACATTTTTTTTCCAATTTACCACATGAACTGATTTTCGAGAACAAAAGCGTTGATTTTTAGACCAATAAACCAAATCGCAGTATGTGGGCCGATAATATTTGAGGACTTCCGTCGATTCCTCAAGGATCTCAGAATTACCTTTGGCACTTCATTGTTTGCTATTTCAACGGAATAATATCAGAATCTGTGACGTACTTATATAGTTTGAAGTACATCATTGAGAAGTTTCACAAGCCATCTGTGGTCTTCATCATCACTTCCACTTCACCAAATTTATGATTTCCGGTTGTAAATACACGAGTAATAATAGAAAATAACGAAATTACTACACGCGTGACTAATATATTTGAGGAGTTCCCTCAATTCCTCATGGTTCCCATCATCCAACTGGAGTTTTGGAAACAATGGGACCAATCTGGAAGCATATACTTTCAGTTAAAAAAAGAATTGTACGAATCGGTTCATAAATGACGGAGTTCTGAGGTAACAAACATTAAAAATAAAAAATAAATAAAAAAAATACATCCGAATTGAGAACCTCCTCCTTTTTTTGAAGTCGGTTAAAAATAGACTGTTTTGTTAGAACAAATTTCTTATCTGTGAAAATGTTATTATTGCTAAATAATAACATCGATTTCGATAATATTATTTCATTCAAATTTCGAACATCTCTAAAAAACAAAGAAATTTGATTTGTCCTCTATTGATTATAGAATTCGGAATAATTCGGCCAGTCAACATTTTTTTCTTGCTTGTTGCCATGGTGACGCCTTGGGAGGTGTCTTTAAAACTAACTGATACCTTTTATAGGGTTTAAATCTGGTTAAGTGTCCCCAGGACGCTCGACACAAGTCGACTCTCCATACAAACTTCTCTCTCTGTTCTTCTGTCATAATCTCATTGTGTATACAAAGTTTCATGCTAGTCCAGCATGCTGTTTTTAAATGAGAACCAAACTACGTTTGTATGGAGATTCGAGTGTCCTGGGGACCCTCAACACATGTGTCTGTGATGTGGTTGATTACCTTACATTGATTTGTTTGCAGATTGGTGGAGGACAGCTTGCTCAACGGTGATTTCGCGTCCAACGTTAAACTACTCCAAAACTTCCCGCCGATGGACGTCTCTCTTATACTGAACAAGGCCGTTGAAATATCACAGAGATAATGTACATACCATTAGATATTTTACAATTTTACATGGACAATATACTAATATGTAAGTTTCGAGAATTTATTGAGAGCATTTTTATATTTTGCAATTATTTAAAGATTAATTAGATAATACAATATTAATATAACTTTATATACGTAATGTAATGAAATTAAATGCATGACAGGCAATATATTTTAAGTAGTAATATTGAAAATTAAGCCAAATATGGCCGTGAATTCGCGTAGTTAACATACATACAACCAGTAGGATCCGGTCAACTACGGACACTACCCCAATTCCTTGTTCGGCCACTTCCCAGTTGGGCCATTTCCCCGAATGACCCTTAGTCAGCTGCAGTTTAATACGATCTCAACTTCTGTTGTAAAAGATAGGTAGGTTAGGTTCGTTAAGGTATCTTCAGATGCCCGAAGGGCAAACAGACCAGAAATAGGATGCGCGGGGCTCCGTCGACACTGCCGGGTGACGAAACAAATGCATGGCCTCCTTGTGTTTTGACGGAGCCCCGCTGCGCGTCATTTGAGTGGACTTCTTGCCATGTTGACCGACTGCGGACAAATGATAGATTTGGCCGTTCATGGAAAGTGGCCGTTAGGAGAATAGGCCCTCAAAGGGAAAAGGCCGTTTAAGGAATGTGGCCCTAGGTGACCAGTAGCGTACTTGCATGGGTGGCATCCAGTGCGGAAATTTGTGTGAGTTTCACCCAGTGGTGGGCCTTAGCTGAGCAGTAATTCAACGTAGTAATTCACTCGAATTGATAACCTCGTCCTTTTTTACCCTTTCGCCGCCACTATGACTTGAACTCTGACCGAGTCTGTCCTGAATCTGGAACCGTGTCGAATTGAGTCAACGAAAAGAACTCCACATTGCGTACTAACCTAACAGGTATTTCAGAACTCAATGCATACTTACTACAAAGTTTCAATCTCACATCACATCAGCATCACATCAGTCACTAAGCCTCAATTCGAGATGATCGTTCGGCATGTCAGGGATATCCATACATTCTTGTCTCTGTCTTTCAAAATTAGAATGGTAGAGATATGACATGAAACAAAAGCGATTGCCTATAGGGTTGGCCAATGAAGACAAATGGAATCGTGTCCCTGAACTCATGTCAGACCTAGAGTCTGGCCAGGGAAAGATGAGCCCTTTTTTATATGGCAACAGTAATATCATTGTCAAATGTGTCTTAAATTAGTATGATGTCCTAATCTTGACACTTGATATGGTAGGTAAATAAGAAAGTAACTCTTCCATAATAAATTGGACTGTGTTTGCTATTTAATAGAATTTAATCATAATTAAAGGTTGGACCTAATATTATTCACATTGAAGAATTTCAATTATGTCTCGTCAAAATTAACATTTTAGAGAGTGGTTTTGATTATTCAATGAAGTTAAGGAGCTTTATTTCATATAACTTTACTTCCTTCTGCTTGATCAGTTGCATTGTGTGAATTGAAGAGAAATAATTGTTCGAGTATCATTATTATTTTATCGCGTAAATTTGTCGCTCTTGTCTTGGCTCATCTTTCCCTGGCCAGACTCGACCTTAAGTATTTATCTAAAGACTCATTTTATCTATTTTGTCAATTTATTAGATGTATGAACTGTCTTTATGTAGTAATACATGTATTAGTTTTAGATACAAATTACAAACGAACATTTCCAGAAGTACCTAGCCTAATAGGTGAAGAGCAAAATAATAAAGGACTATTATTTTTGCTCAGTATGATGTAAGTAGATAGGTACCTAATTTATTAGAGTTACCAGTTTATTTGTTGTAACAAAATAGCAATCTCTAAACAAATTTGGCTTATATATTCGCAAATTGTGTAGGTACGTAGGGTCATTTCGCCGGTTACGCGACCACCTTCGGTTAGCGACCACCTGAAGAACATGGTTTTTTCAATTGAAGATAACATCAGTTCTACAGAGCCTATTGAAACAGGTAGCCGTAAGCATTATTGTTTGTAGTTATGGAATAGGAGTTAACTAAAAAAACGAGAAAATATGCTTTCAGTTCACCAACTCAGCTAAGTGGTCGCTAACCGGCACCTAAAATTAGGTGGTCGCTAACCGGCGAAATGACCCTACCTACATAAAAAGAAAAATAACAGGTAAATAAAAATTGACGCATTGTTTTTGAAAATCCAAATTATGTAGGTACCTCCACTGTTCTTGAAAAAGTCAAAAGCTACTATTCGGTCATTATAACACTGAATTTACGTTTTTGTCTAGTTCAACTAGTTAACTTGAGCTGTTTTTGTAAATGTAAATTGAGATATGCGACTAATTTTAAAATATAGGTTGCCTATATACATACCTAGTACTAAGAAATAATGCAAAGAATAATCAATTATTATCATACAGCTAAAAAGTAGTATTTTTGTGAAATAATCTATAACCTGACATGGGGATTGCCGATGCCGGCCAAATAGATAGACGGCCCAGCGCAGCGATACAATACAAGGCTAGCAACCCCTTTGCCGATGCCGGCCAAATAGATAGACGGCCCAGCGCAGCGATACAATACAAGGCTAGCAACCCCTTTGCCGATGCCGGCCAAATAGATAGACGGCCCAGCGCAGCGATACAATACAAGGCTAGCAACCCCTTTGCCGATGCCGGCCAAATAGATAGACGGCCCAGCGCAGCGATACAATACAAGGCTAGCAACCCCTTTGCCGATGCCGGCCAAATAGATAGACGGCCCAGCGCAGCGATACAATACAAGGCTAGCAACCCCTTTGCCGATGCCGGCCAAATAGATAGACGGCCCAGCGCAGCGATACAATACAAGGCTAGCAACCCCTTTGCCGATGCCGGCCAAATAGATAGACGGCCCAGCGCAGCGATACAATACAAGGCTAGCAACCCCTTTGCCGATGCCGGCCAAATAGATAGACGGCCCAGCGCAGCGATACAATACAAGGCTAGCAACCCCTTTGCCGATGCCGGCCAAATAGATAGACGGCCCAGCGCAGCGATACAATACAAGGCTAGCAACCCCTTTGCCGATGCCGGCCAAATAGATAGACGGCCCAGCGCAGCGATACAATACAAGGCTAGCAACCCCTTTGCCGATGCCGGCCAAATAGATAGACGGCCCAGCGCAGCGATACAATACAAGGCTAGCAACCCCTTTGCCGATGCCGGCCAAATAGATAGACGGCCCAGCGCAGCGATACAATACAAGGCTAGCAACCCCTTTGCCGATGCCGGCCAAATAGATAGACGGCCCAGCGCAGCGATACAATACAAGGCTAGCAACCCCTTTGCCGATGCCGGCCAAATAGATAGACGGCCCAGCGCAGCGATACAATACAAGGCTAGCAACCCCTTTGCCGATGCCGGCCAAATAGATAGACGGCCCAGCGCAGCGATACAATACAAGGCTAGCAACCCCTTTGCCGATGCCGGCCAAATAGATAGACGGCCCAGCGCAGCGATACAATACAAGGCTAGCAACCCCTTTGCCGATGCCGGCCAAATAGATAGACGGCCCAGCGCAGCGATACAATACAAGGCTAGCAACCCCTTTGCCGATGCCGGCCAAATAGATAGACGGCCCAGCGCAGCGATACAATACAAGGCTAGCAACCCCTTTGCCGATGCCGGCCAAATAGATAGACGGCCCAGCGCAGCGATACAATACAAGGCTAGCAACCCCTTTTCACGCCGCGCCGAGTGCTTTTCTCAAACATGCAATGAAATTATTACAAACAAATATTGCTTATGGTTTTTTATAATGCTGCATTTTATTAAAACTAAGCAATATTGCAACAAACCGCCCGCTACCTGATACTTCGCAGCCTTTAAGGAACAGAACATAAATATTTCATTGCATTGATTCATTCATCCTCCTAGCGTTACTCCCGGTTGTGCCCCTAAAGGAGCCGGGGTCCGCTTGGACACCTAATCCCAAGATTTGGCAAACATGCAATTAAATATTGCATGCTATTTAGTGCCTACACTAGCATGCAATATTTCATTGCATGTTTGATAAAAATACCATTCCAGTGTCGACTTTGCGCCTGTATATTTCAACGACATCGTTCATTATTGTATGGCCTGTACAGTCGCCATCACATACATAGGTACACTTTAGGTGTTCAAAAATATCGGCACATGCACCCTAATGCCTTGAAAATATAGGTGTGTTCCGATGTTTGTGACGTGCTTGTTTGCTCCGATGTATGTGATGGCGACTGTACTGGTATGTACCTAACAATATACCTACTCAATGCGTAATTACTATAACCTTCTATTTGTTTATTGTTTCCATATATCTTGCATTTTTCGTTAAGGAGATACTTTATTTCTCGTCATACATTCTAAATATCGATTTTTATATACATTGAATTATCTAGATACATTTTATTCCATTTACAAAAAGTTTTTCTGTATTATAGTATATTTTTTAGCTATGTTAATTATCTCGAAAGACAATATTATTTTATTTAAACAATAATTTTAATTAATGTATACGAAAAAGATATAATATATTTTCAGTGTGATAATATGATTTTCATTTCTTTAATTTCATAGGTGTTGGCTACTTTTTGGCATCTGGGGGTTTCCATCCTATTTGGACCATGTTAAACCCACATCTACCAATATCAACAGTGGCGTAGTAGTCCGCAAGCCCACTCCCATACTTCTCATGACAATAATAAAATGCATGGCACCAGATCGAGAAAGTTGCGCTGAGCAAGAATCAGAAGATTATCGCACCTAAAATTAAGTGTAGGTATATCAAAGATTCTGACATGATTCCGTTGAAGTAGCAAGTGTAACTACCTCTAATGAAGTGTTAATTCTGAGATCCTTGAGGAGTCCTCAAATATTATCAGCCCACAGATAGCGACTTCGGTTTTTTCTGTTATAATCAACGCATTTGCTCTCGGAAAGCAGTTCATGTGGTAAACTGGAAAGAAAATGTGGAAATTTTCATGTACCTCTATGTGGCTTGGCTAAGTACTAATTTGAAGTCGGTTTAAACTTTGTTTTTAAAGTAAATTATTGTATGTAATGTCCGTAGCAAACAAGTATACAAATACAACCCGGCTGAAAGAAAAGGGCCTCGCAGATGCGACTTCGCCCATGGCTAGATTAGTCCTCGCTACGCCAAAGTTGCTCATGCGAAACTCTGAAGCAGGCTAGCAGCGCACTATAATGTAGGTACTATTATTTGTGTTGTAGAACTAAGGCCTGTACCGAAAAGTATTTTTACATATACACATATAAATAAAAGAAAACTGTGATTGAACTACACATAATTGCTTGGTAATATGACCAATATGTTACGAAGGCAAGCTTTAGCTGACGTTTGATGTAAAAAAAAGGGTTTTATTCATATCTGTTTGCAAGCAGAAACAAAATATTTTTTTTGCGAAGATTTCGCTTTGTCTGAAACAGGTGTATTGTATTACAAAAAAAAACAATGAAAATGTATCACAACAAGAATCGGGACGTACCTATTACATTAGCAATTCTATAAGCCTAAAATCTAGATAGTGATCGAAAAAATATTCTTATCTCAAAATCAGTTGAAGTTGAAAGTAGGTAATCCATGTTTTCATACAAACTAAAATTCTCAGAAAAACTGAGGGCATCGATGTACGCAAATCCTCGTAACTGCATTAATCTTGAACAGGATGGTGAATTTTAGATACCAACATGATGAAGAATTACTGAACCTTATTTCACCACCATCAATGGTCATTTGAAATAAAAAATATAGCCCTGGCGTGCAGTTTAAGCTCAACTCAGTGCTTCGCAAAATTTAAAGTGAGCCTTGAAGGGAAACAATCGCTCCTTCTTTAAATTTTAAAGAAAATTGGTAATTGATGTTGATTACTTAATCTTTATAGTGTAACAAATTATTTTGTTGTATATACTCCTAAAATCTAAGGAAAATAAATGAAATTTCACCAAAGATATTTGTAAAAATACTTACGTCATACCTGGCCATAATATTGGAATTACCGCACGCTATGCGTGCGGAAAACCCCACTTCCTGGCCAGATAGAGACGTAAAATATTGTACTTACCACGGGCGGTAATAAAGAAAGCCTCAGAGCGCATATAAGGCACAGGCCTTAGTAGATAACCATTCTTAGTTTACTGTAAAAGTGGATTCACCTTGTATTGCCACTTTCCGACCGGCTTCTTCACCGGCAATTGGCTCAGGCACCGTCCATTTTGAATAGCAACATGATTGAAGCTTTTTAGAAATTGCTAAAGACCACGAACCTTTATACCTATAAACGTAGCAGTTTTTCAAAAAATGATTCGACAAAAATAAACTATGTACCTACAGTCACGGATTTTAATTGTTGAGCCATTTAGAGCTCACTTTATATACTGAACACTTCATCATAGCTAAACTATTAAAGAAACAAAATTAATTGACACCTATAAGTATTATTATGTATGTCTTTCCCGCTCACGGGACAATGATGGGGCTAGGTACCTACAAAGTACCAACTGAGCCAACACGTAAAGGCCCTTTTGACAATTTAATGAAATGCAAGGAGTACACCAAGTATTATTATTATTATAAAAGAAATGGCAGCCTCGAGGGCCTTTGCCAGAGTCAGTAGGTTTATAAATTAAACAGTATTATTAGCATGATGTACGGTAGAAGGCCTTCACAATGCACTGGGTGATAGCTGGAGCAGTACAAAGTATAATGGCGGCCGCGACCACGAACCGCCGAATGATGCCCGAGAATTGGTTATTCGCACTTCCAGGAAAATTCTTCATTAACTGTAGCCGTCACCTTTGCCATTCACTGCATAATATGCTATCAAAATTATACTTTAAACAGCAGGATGCAGAAAATAAAAAACACTGTCTGGAGCACGATCCGCCATGTTCCATGGATCATTCGAAAAGTCCACCTATAAGTAAATGGCTCAACAATAGGGAACATTACGCAAAGCTCTGCGTAGGGGGCGACACTAACACAAACTGTAAACAAACCGCCATGACGTACAATGTCATATTTATTAACCAACAAACAATAACAAATAATTGATGAAAACGCGTTAAACTACAATAGTTTTACTATCATTCGTGTGTAAAATACCTGTACTGATATTAAAATGGCATCCTATAGCCATTTAAAGGTGGATGAGGGCTTTTTTTTTGCTTTACGACGTATTGCCGCTTCCCATAGTTTTCTAATGATCGTTTCCTTCGGAAATGAATGATGCCCTTCATTCTTGCATGCAATTACGCAGCACTGATGCATTTTATTTATTGAAATATTCTCTTCCCTATTTGATCCAGAGCTTTGAAAGACTTGTCAAAGTTGTCAAAAAAACTGTTTACTAATTGTGATAGTGCTGCACTCTGGCGGCAGAACATTGCAGTAATGTTCCCTATTACCTTGACCGTACCTAATTATTAAACCTACTCACAAAATTTCACGAGGGTCTATTGAGAAATGCGACCTGTCGAGGAGCTAGAACAGCCGGACATCCGGATATACGAAAGAATGTTAACCCAAACTGATACGGAGAAGCTTCACTTAATTGTCTACCTACCATAAGAACAACGCTTCAACAAAAAAGTTACTAATTGCTTGTCATCTAGTTTGCCGGCGACGCGACGTTTGCTCCACTTTCGATCCTAGCTAACTAGGCATCGAAACTTGCAACGAAATCTCATTTAAAAATTGAATATACATATACATATAGTAGATTGTACAACAAGCGCATAAAACGAGCCATTTAACCTGAGACGTCCGGCGAGGGTGGATAGTTAAGTCGAGGGGTTAAGGGGGTGAAATAGGGGTTGAACCGTTGTATGGAAATCGTTCATTTGGCCAGTTATAGACTTGAATCTTTGTATGAAGGTTTCTTAAAAAAGCAAAACACATGATATAGCGTTGTTATAAAAATTCATCCCCTAAGGGGATTAAAAAATATTTGAAAGTTTGTATGGGAAACATGTCATTTTTAAAGTTAGACGTTTAAAACTTAAGTCATAACTGTCATAAGCTCCTAATCTACAGTCAAAAACATTGATAATGGCATTTTTTCTAATTCATCCCTTGAAGGGGTTAAGATGGGGTTGAATGTTCACATAAGTAATATCCGACCCGACTCAAGATTCCGTGGGTCTCATTAGCGACATTAGCCCATTTACCCATAGCTACAGGAGTTCCACATTACCACTCAGGTCACCCTGTGCGTCCGGGAGGTATACCTACGTAAAGCATTTTCCCTCCGTAAAAAAGGTAGGGGGTTAAGTAAAGAAATCATCAAATGGGTCGTTCTTCCGAGGATATCTAAAATTGAAAGCATACGAGTTTATTATAAAATCATTTAATCGTACAGAATAATTGTAGCAACAAGCAAACCTGTTGATATTGGATAAATCTACAAAGGCTCTCGGTAGGTATGTGATGAGCTGATGACTGATGAATTGATGATACATTTTCGAGGAAATATTTTGTACATGTAATAATCCAAGAGTAGCGTAGAGTTGACACATAGGTAGGAATAATGTTGTAAACAGCAGCCTAATTGCGAAATGATTCCGGCACTTGTAGATTCAATTCCGATGACGTTTGAGTCATTCACTTTAATACCTATTGAGTAAAACTGACTTGCGGCGGTCGGATCTTCCGCTAGTAGGCTGCAGGACTAAAGTGAAATGCCATTAATAGTAAAGGGCATCTAATATTATACAACCCGAATAAAATTGTATGTAATTGATACGTACATTCTGATAGTAATTGATACGCAAATGATACGCTACTGTTTAGCAACAATTGCAACGGCAGGGCTTGCCAAGCAAACTACGCGTATTCAGGTGTGACGTGACGACTACCTAACACCGTAATAAATGACATCAGACTCGGACGCTCGTTGGCCGAGTAGGCGTAGTTAGGTTATATAGGCATGTGAACTTTTATGTAAGAGAAAGGTGAAACTACGAGTACAATGTATCTTTACGTCATTACAAAAGCGGTGTCCCAATGCTAAATTCCGTAACACTAACACCATGTTCTACAAATTTTAGACATATGTACGTTTAAGTAAATAAATAAAAATTGTTACGCCGCGAGTCTTACACATTTTTTTTAATTGCCTATTTAATTTATGAAGGTATTTAGGTTCTACACAGAATTCTTGACTATATATGCCACTTAAGTTTGTTAAAGAATTGAATAACGTTTGGTTATTTCGAACGTTAGTGCAATTTTACAGCAACCATCTAATACAACACAATCAAAAGGTTTACTTTATCAGCTACCATACCGGTTTCGATAGAATCTTTTCGCCAAGTCACCGAAATTTTTTTTTAATACTTGACATTCATAACATAGTAACTTAATTCTTAACAATATCTGATTGCGCCAGTAGTATTCTTCTTTGCTTACGGTGCGCTTTCACGGCGCTTTGCAGCATGAGTGCCGCGTAGGCAATTCAATTTGTATGGCAACGCGTAGTTACCACCAGTAGCTCTAGTATAAGTTTTATCGATACAATACGTTTTCGAACGCGTTTGCGTTTAGTTTTAATTTGTATGGGAACGCAAACAGCGCCCCTGGTGGTCATTATTAGGACGCGTTGCCATACAAATTGAAACTAAACGCAAACGCGTTCGAAAACGAATATATATATCGATAATACTTATACTAGAGCTACTGAATGCAGCACTAAACTCAACGACTCAATATGTCAGTCCAGATGTAAGTAGTTCACACGTGCCTCGCCGTCAAACTAAACCTATCGATTCTAAAATCTGATGTTGATTTACTCAGCTGCTTTAAAAGTGTGAGCGAGTATGCTCCCCTCCCTAGTGCCATTTACTCAGCTGCTTTAAAAGTGTGAGCGAGTATGCTCCCCTCCCTAGTGCCATTTACTCAGCTGCTTTAAAAGTGTGAGCGAGTATGCTCCCCTCCCTAGTGCCATTTACTCAGCTGCTTTAAAAGTGTGAGCGAGTATGCCCCCCTCCCCTCCCCTCCCTAGTGCCATTCTCACGCCAAGCTGTATTATTTTATGTGACATCATCTGACCACAGCAAGTCAAAATTCATTGTCGTCCATTTCCATTACTTATGATATGACAGTATAAATATTTATATTTAGAACATCTTAATTTCTGATACATCATTGTTTCATATGCTTGACCAAAGAAAAAATACCATAATAGTTTCATTATGATTTTATCATAATATCAATAACTTATTCAAGTAATCGACCCAAGCAATTATAACAAAAGGCATGAATCCTATTTCTTCAATATTATTACAATAATGTAGCTAGGTCGTGCAAATTATAAATGAACTCGGGAGCAATAGTTACAAAAAGTATAAACCAATCGATTGCCTCGAGAAGTTTCCGAATCGTATTCCGTCCCTCGACAGGTGCTATCTATTCGCCAAACACAATACACTTAATTATATCCCTCAAATAAGCTTTCTATATTTATTTTATATACATACATTTAATTAACAAAATAAAGGCGACTACTTGCATTCGTGGATTATATCACGTGCATGCATCAATCAAAATATATTATTGCAAGTAAAATAATAGCCGCCTTTCACAATTCATTTCAACTAAGTTAAATAGAACCTCTGTTTTTTGCTGAATATTGATCGACTGCAATAGATAAATCACTTAGAAATTTGCGGCATCAAATAGGTATAACCTAGCAAATCAGAAATAATGCATCCATTTATTTTATCGTCTAACTAAAAAGTAAGTGTCTTGTACTAAAACAACCCAATATTGAATAAATAACATTTTAGCGCAGATTAGTGCTCAAGTATAGGATATTTCAACGTGGACCCTGAACAAGTGTAATTTAATACCACGAAGATGCTTGCTACGAAACGGAACACACGAGCGACATGCTACGTTAATAGAAGTTGGGAGTTTTTGCGCCTAAACTCTACAGCAAATCTATTATTTTTTACAAAATCTAATCACAGCGTGACTCTTTACTACTTTTGGTACAGAATCCGTTGCTCATATCGCTGCCTTTGATCAATACCAAGATATTATTTTAGTGACATCAAGTAAAACGCATATCTATTTTTTAGTTACCTTATATTCTTCTACGAAATCTATTAAGATACCTCAGAAATAAAATTGAGCACCGAAATGCCTCTAACATTATCTTAGAAAATAGGTAAAAACCTAATTCGTGTCACATTATTGTAAAAGCATTTACGTTTACAAAACACTACTGGACGCAAGCGTAAAATATTTAAGAAGGATACATTAATATTGTAACAACAATCGTAACATTTATTAATCAATTTATTACATTCAGACCATAATTATGTCGAAAAAAAATTCAGTTTAGTGAGTGGTCAGGGGTCACTTAGTAGTTGGGGTGCGAGACAACCGCCAGCTAGCAGTCGCCGGGACATATATCCAATAATTGAAAATTTCTGTACGTCTCATAATACTTTTTAAATAAACATATAAAAAATATACATTAAGATTACGTCTAAATATTATTTAACATATTCAACTCTAAAGTAACAGTTCTAAAATAAATTATATATTCCAAAATCATGAATTTATCGTAAAACAATGATTACATTATAGTTTTTACAGTGAGAAATAAGCCAGTACATTTAAATTTTCTCCAATAAGCTCGGAAATGCCTTACTGTATGCAAAAATATTACGTGAAGTTCTGTCCAGCGCAAATATCAAAAGTTAATAATAAAATAACTATTGTCAAAGTATTCCACTACTGTATTTTTTATTTACCTTTTAATATTTTACTAATGTCACTGTAAACGACCAAATGCTCTCTCACATACATTTGAAGATTTCCTTTCTTTAATGTTACTAAACGCGAGTGCGTTGCAAATGTCATGTCTTATTTAAAATGTCAAAAATAGATACACTTTAAAAACAACGTTAAGGTTTAAATCCCATTAAAAATTTTATTCATATATATGTAATACATTATTTCACATTGTGGGCGATTTTGAACGTTATTTGTTTTTTTATTATTTTTTATTTGAACTGGCTTAATACGGGTGTAGACTCAAAATTTCTTATAACTTCAAAAGAAAGAAAACAAATAAATATGCCTAATGACGAAACTCCCATTCAAATATTTAAAAAAATTACGAAGCTACAACCGTTGTAATGTTGCTTGTTAGAGAGAGAAAACGCTAGGGGATCGTGACATCACGTTCCACGAGCGTCATAGTAAATGACAATCGTTTCATATGAAGGTGCGTTTTGCGAAAAAGGGCCAGAACATACCCCCTCTTAAAACTTATAGCTTTGTGATTATTTAACCTCTTGCGTTGCTTTTTTCTCCATTTGATACACGTGATCAAGTTCATGAGTTCCTTCACTTGGACTATTTTATCCAGTAATTCATTCAAAAACGTTTCGTTGGCATTACGCGAATTTATCGTTATTGTGTTCATAGCCTCAGCGTTGCCGATTATGTGGAATAGCTCCTCGCATTGCGATTTACAATCGCCACTGGAGTTCACATGCATTCTTGCTTTCATCAGATCCTGTTATTCTCTTAATTTGCGCGTTTCTTCCGCTAATCTCTCGTTGTATGCCGTGAGTTCCTCCACTCGGTATATTTTCTTCTTTAATTCAGTGATACACGTGATCGAGTTCATGAGTTCCTTCACTTAGACTATTTTATCCAGTAATTCATTCAAAAACGTTTCGTTGGCATTACGCGAATTTATCGTTCTTGTGTTCATAGCCTCAGCGTTGCCGATGATATGGAATAGCTCCTCGCATTGCGATTTACAATCGCCACTGGAGTTCACATGCATTCTTGCTTTCATCAGATCCTGTTATTCTCTTAATTTGCGCGTTTCTTCCGCTAATCTCTCGTTGTATGCCGTGAGTTCCTCCACTCGGTATATTTTCTTCTTTAATTCAGTGATACACGTGATCGAGTTCATGAGTTCCTTCACTTAGACTATTTTATCCAGTAATTCATTCAAAAACGTTTCGTTGGCATTACGCGAATTTATCGTTCTTGTGTTCATAGCCTCAGCGTTGCCGATTATATGGAATAGCTCCTCGCATTGCGATTTACAATCGCCACTGGAGTTCACATGCATTCTTGCTTTCATCAGATCCTGTTATACTCTTAATTTGCGCGTTTCTTCCGCTAATCTCTCGTTGTATGCCGTGAGTTCCTCCACTCGGTCTATTTTCTTCTTTAATTCAGTGATACACGTGATCGAGTTCATGAGTTCCTTCACTTGGACTATTTTATCCAGTAATTCATTCAAAAACGTTTCGTTGGCATTACGCGAATTTATCGTTCTTGTGTTCATAGCCTCAGCGTTGCCGATTATGTGGAATAGCTCCTCGCATTGCGATTGTAACAATCGCCACTGGAGTTCACATGCATTCTTGCTTTCATCAGATCCTGTTCTTCTCTTAATTAGCGCGTTTCTTCCGCTAATCTCTCGTTGTATGCCGTGAGTTCCTCCACTCGGTCTATTTTCTTCTTTGATTCAGTGATACACGTGATCGAGTTCATGAGTTCCTTCACTTGGACTATTTTATCCAGTAATTCATTCAAAAACGTTTCGTTGGCATTACGCGAATTTATCGTTATTGTGTTCATAGCCTCAGCGTTGCCGATTATGTGGAATAGCTCCTCGCATTGCGATTTACAATCGCCACTGGAGTTCACATGCATTCTTGCTTTCATCAGATCCTGTTATTCTCTTAATTTGCGCGTTTCTTCCGCTAATCTCTCGTTGTATGCCGTGAGTTCCTCCACTCGGTCTATTTTCTTCTTTAATTCAGTGATACACGTGATCGAGTTCATGAGTTCCTTCACTTGAACTATTTTATCCAGTAATTCATTCAAAAACGTTTCGTTGGCATTACGCGAATTTATCGTTATTGTGTTCATAGCCTCAGCGTTGCCGATTATGTGGAATAGCTCCTCGCATTGCGATTTACAATCGCCACTGGAGTTCACATGCATTCTTGCTTTCATCAAATCCTGTTATTCTCTTAATTTGCGCGTTTCTTCCGCTAATCTCTCGTTGTATGCCGTGAGTTCCTCCACTCGGTCTATTTTCTTCTTTAATTCAGTGATACACGTGATCAAGTTCATGAGTTCCTTCACTTGGACTATTTTATCCAGTAATTCATTCAAAAACGTTTCGTTGGCATTACGCGAATGTATCGTTATTGTGTTCATAGCCTCCGCGTTGCCGATTATGTGGAATAGCTCCTCGCATTGCGATTTACAATCGCCAGTGGAGTTCACATGCATTCTTGCTTTCATCAGATCCTGTTATTCTCTTAATTTGCGCGTTTCTTCCGCTAATCTCTCGTTGTATGCCGTGAGTTCCTCCACTCGGTCTATTTTCTTCTTTAATTCAGTGATACACGTGATCAAGTTCATGAGTTCCTTCACTTGGACAATTTTATCCAGTAATTCATTCAAAAACGTTTCGTTGGCATTAAGCGAATTTATCGTTATTGTGTTCATAGACTCAGCGTTGCCGATTATATGGAATAGCTCCTCGCATTGCGATTTACAATCGCCACTGGAGTTCACATGCATTCTTGCTTTCATCAGATCCTGTTATTCTCTTAATTTGCGCGTTTCTTCCGCTAATCTCTCGTTGTATGCCGTGAGTTCCTCCACTCGGTCTATTTTCTTCTTTAATTCAGTGATACACGTGATCGAGTTCATGAGTTCCTTCACTTGGACTATTTTATCCAGTAATTCAATCAAAAACGTTTCGTTGGCATTACGCGAATTTATCGTTCTTGTGTTCATAGCCTCAGCGTTGCCGATTATGTGGAATAGCTCCTCGCATTGCGATTTACAATCGCCACTGGAGTTCACATGCATTCTTGCTTTCATCAGATCCTGTTATTCTCTTAATTTGCGCGTTTCTTCCGCTAATCTCTCGTTGTATGCCGTGAGTTCCTCCACTCGGTCTATTTTCTTCTTTAATTCAGTGATACACGTGATCGAGTTCATGAGTTCCTTCACTTGGACTATTTTATCCAGTAATTCATTCAAAAACGTTTCGTTGGCATTACGCGAATTTATCGTTATTGTGTTCATAGCCTCAGCGTTGCCGATTATGTGGAATAGCTCCTCGCATTGCGATTTACAATCGCCACTGGAGTTCACATGCATTCTTGCTTTCATCAGATCCTGTTATTCTCTTAATTTGCGCGTTTCTTCCGCTAATCTCTCGTTGTATGCCGTGAGTTCCTCCACTCGGTCTATTTTCTTCTTTAATTCAGTGATACACGTGATCAAGTTCATGAGTTCCTTCACTTGGACTATTTTATCCAGTAATTCATTCAAAAACGTTTCGTTGGCATTACGCGAATTTATCGTTCTTGTGTTCATAGCCTCAGCGTTGCCGATTATATGGAATAGCTCCTCGCATTGCGATTTACAATCGCCACTGGAGTTCACATGCATTCTTGCTTTCATCAGATCCTGTTATTCTCTTAATTTGCGCGTTTCTTCCGCTAATCTCTCGTTGTATGCCGTGAGTTCCTCCACTCGGTCTATTTTCTTCTTTAATTCAGTGATACACGTGATCGAGTTCATGAGTTCCTTCACTTGGACTATTTTATCCAGTAATTCATTCAAAAACGTTTCGTTGGCATTACGCGAATTTATCGTTCTTGTGTTCATAGCCTCAGCGTTGCCGATTATGTGGAATAGCTCCTCGCATTGCGATTGTAACAATCGCCACTGGAGTTCACATGCATTCTTGCTTTCATCAGATCCTGTTCTTCTCTTAATTAGCGCGTTTCTTCCGCTAATCTCTCGTAATATGCCGTGAGTTCCTCCACTCGGTCTATTTTCTTCTTTGATTCAGTGATACACGTGATCGAGTTCATGAGTTCCTTCACTTGGACTATTTTATCCAGTAATTCATTCAATAACGTTTCGTTGGCATTACGCAAATTAATTGTGTTCATAGCCTCAGCGTTGCCGATTATGTGGAATAGCTCCTCGCTTTGCGATTTACAATCGCCACTGGAGTTCACATGCATTCTTGCTTTCATCAGATCCTGTTATTCTCTTAATTTGCGCGTTTCTTCCGCTAATCTCTCGTTGTATGCCGTGAGTTCCTCCACTCGGTCTATTTTCTTCTTTAATTCAGTGATACACGTGATCGAGTTCATGAGTTCCTTCACTTGGACTATTTTATCCAGTAATTCATTCAAAAACGTTTCGTTGGCATTACGCGAATTTATCGTTATTGTGTTCATAGCCTCAGCGTTGCCGATTATGTGGAATAGCTCCTCGCATTGCGATTTACAATCGCCACTGGAGTTCACATGCATTCTTGCTTTCATCAGATCCTGTTATTCTCTTAATTTGCGCGTTTCTTCCGCTAATCTCTCGTTGTATGCCGTGAGTTCCTCCACTCGGTCTATTTTCTTCTTTAATTCAGTGATACACGTGATCGAGTTCATGAGTTCCTTCACTTGGACTATTTTATCCAGTAATTCATTCAAAAACGTTTCGTTGGCATTACGCGAATTTATCGTTATTGTGTTCATAGACTCAGCGTTGCCGATTATATGGAATAGCTCCTCGCATTGCGATTTACAATCGCCACTGGAGTTCACATGCATTCTTGCTTTCATTAGATCCTGTTATTTTCTTAATTTGCGGTTAATATTGTAACAACAATCGTAACATTTATTGATAAATTTATTACATTCAGACCATAATTATGTCGAAAAAATATTCCGTTTAGTGAGTGGTCAGGGGTCACTTAGTAGTTGGGGTGCGAGACAACCGCGAGCTAGCAGTCGCCGGGACATATGTAATACATTATTTCACATTGTGGGAGATTTTGAACGTTATTTGTTTTTTTATTATTTTTGATTTGAACTGGCTTAATACGGATGTAGACTCAAAATTTCTTATAATTTCAAAAGAAAGAAAACAAATAAATATGCCTAATGACGAAAATCCCATTCAAATATCTCAAAAAATTACGAAGCTACAACCGTTTCAATGTTGCTTGTTAGAGAGAGAAAACGCTAGGGGATCGTGACATCACGTTCCACGAGCGTCATAGTAAATGACAATCGCTTCATATGAAGGTGCGTTTTGCGAAAAAGGGCCACAACACACCCCCTCTTAAATTTTTATACACTTATAGCTTTGTGGTTATTTAACCTCTTGCGTTGCTTTTTTCTCCATTTCACTACATTTTTAATCCTTTTTCGAGTAAATACAACATTATTGATTTTTTTACTTAGTGTCTACACCCCTATTTGAGTCACGCCGTTTACTTTTAAAAATTAGTACGGCAGGGAGTGGGGTTCTGCGTTTTTTTCGTGCACGGTATTTTACGATTATGCTTCAATAAGCATAAAGAGGAAAAATATTAAAATTATTATTTGATTTCCTCGCATTATTGGAGAAAAACATTAATAACATTATATAGGTACGAGTATGTCTCGGCGGAAATGGCGATTCATAGATTCGTATCTTTTGACGAAACCTACTTATCCACGAATTGCTTTCCCGGCCTAACACGGTCTTCATGAAAACATTAACCATTTGACATCTCGACTGATGTTCTCTCTTTCTTGATATACTTTCTCTTAGAAAGTAATAATCATGAGATTCATTTTATTATAAATCGTCGGCATGAGTGGGTACCAAGAACTGTGAGAGGAGCGAACCGCGCCGTTGCCGCGGGGCGGGCTGCGCGGTGTACGGGGCGGCCTCAAGTGTCGACGCCAAAAATATGTTTTTCTGTCTTTTGTGGTTATTTATTTCCTCGCAAATGTGATGAAAAACATTGTGTATAACACGGGCGTAAGAATATTGCAAACTCGAGTCATCAAAAGCCCTCCGCCTTACGGCGTCGGGCTCCTGACAGACTCTCGTTTGCAATATTCCTCATACGCCCCTTGTTAAGCAATGCACTATTACAATTTTCGCCTTATTACAATGGAATAAGGTGCAAAAGTGTAAACATATTTTTGGCGTCGACTGTACAACGGCGTGACTCTCTCGACTTGCCCAGTGCGCTATATCAGTGGCTTTCACTAACATTCACCGATATACTCAATAATAAATCAATTATCTTACTTTTTTAGTGAAACTAGCTAAATGAATAAATACTTTTTTGTACCTTAATTTGATAGTCATATAATGTCATTACATTAATTAACAAATGAAAGTAATACAAAAATGCAACTAAAAATAGAGTCCAAAATTAAACGTACTCTTGCGAGTCACACTCGCGCGCTTAGGGTTCCGTATCTCATAATCGTTTTCATTGGTTATAAGTAAACTACAAGTGTCATTCAATAGACAGTTATGTTACAATCAACAAAGTATTCAATCATTTTGAATTTATTACTTTTCAGCCACCATAATGAGAAAGGATACTTACAAACGTTCATTGTCAATTATTTACCTAATTGTCCTTTACGAAATTAAGTATACAATTTAATCATGTTAATTTAATATTTGTACTAAACTGCAATTCGCCTTTTATTGTTAGTACGGAACCCTAACTAACCATACATAAGTAGATGACAGTTTCAGTTGTAAACTTGTAATGCAACAGTAAAATATCACAAATAATATATTGATAGTCGGAAAAACCGTATTGATAACCTATTAATTTCAATAAAAGGATCTAAAATCATCGCGTTACATTAAAATTTAAATGGGTAAAAATGAATTAGCACCGTGTAAACACCAAGGTAGATGGATGATGCGATGATAGAAGCCAAGTATTACCGGTGCGGTGTGTGTGTGTGGGGGGGGGGGGGGGGGGGGGCGTTACTGGAGCACGCAGCACTTGCACTTGGGCTTCTTCTTGATGGTGACGTGCTCGGGCTGCTGGGGCTCGGGCGGCGGCGCGCGGCTCACCTCCACGGCGCCCGCGCGCGCCTCGCCCGCCGCGCCGTTCTTAGTGCCGTTCATAGCCTTCGGGGTGCTTGCCTGCACCACCCCGCTCGGTACTTTCGTCTGAGGCGAGGAGGGAGCATTTGCCTGTAATACGGTATTATCATCTATCTAAATTAAATTATCAAAGTATTTTGTTTATATAGTTTTTTTTAACCGACTTCAAAAAAGGAGGAGGTTCTCAATTCATCAGTATTTTTTTTATATGTGTATGTTACGCGATAAATTTTCTTCTTTGTTTGAAAGCATATACTTGCAGATTGGTCCCGTTGTCACCAAAATCCAGTTCTGATAATGGGATCCTGGAGAAATCGATGGAACTCTTTAAATTTTATAGGCAAACTTGAAGCAATTTGGCTACTGATTTGAAGTCGGTTAAAACTTTGTTTTCAAAGTACAATTATGTTATAAAAACATTTTGTCTTCTGTGAGTGACGTCAGAATAGCAAATCCAAAAACAAGTTTTCGTTATTTGACGTTTCTATGTTTCTGCAAATCAGTGGCGGAGCGCCCATACAAGCCGATTCCCACCGGCTTGTCTAAAATTTATTTTCAGGCAAGCCTGTAGTTATATACTCTAAGCTCTTTCAAGGAACGGCGTACTAAATGTATGGGAGCGTTTGAAGTTAATATTTGGGATATTGCTGGTTTTATTTAAAAAAAGTTATTGATGTGATTTTACTCATTGGGTAACATACTTTCGATATCAGTTTAAAGTTTTCTGATATCAGTTATATTTTACGGAATAATCGCCTGGCTACACTTAACGATTACACCCTGTATAGCCAGCTTATGCGCTGCTGTCCTTAGTCTTCCCTCCAGGTTAGAAAGCATTTACATAAAAAAGGCGGTACTAACGCTGAGGTTGTTAGCGTGCTGCTGCTTCTCCTCTTCGCATACGGCCAGCAGCGGCTGCGCGGTCGGCGTGGGCGTGATGGGCTTGCCGCCCTTTATCAGGGACACGATCTCGTCCGCCTCGCGGCTGAGGTCGCCGTCCGGCCGGAACGGATTGTCCCATCCACTCTCCGTACTGTAACAATACAATATTTACAATGCACTTGCTCTGAATGTGCCCCTTTATATGGTTCAACATAAACGCGGGATAGCTCGATGCCAGCATGATGTCGCCGGGCGGGACCTGCCCGTGCGGGAATGGATTTCAGGCCAAAATTCCCGCATACTGAGCGATAATTAAATTTCGTGACAATTAAAATTTCACCTTTTATGCATACTTTTTTAATTCCTCGCATGATGCATTGCAAAATGTTGTATGATACACGTGCGGATAGGTAATTCCCAACTCGTGTCGATCAAAAACACTCCCTGACGGTCTGGTTTTTGGTCATCGCCACTCGTTGGGAGTTACCTACTTTCCGCACTTGTATCATAAATAACTATTCTAATGTAAAGATAGTTCAAGATGTGAAGACGCGGCGTTTTCCTACCTACGATATGGACAAACGAATACTGAAGCCAACAACACAAGGTAATAAATAATGGCATGAGAGAAAAGGAAGAGAGTAGGAGGAGCTGGAAGAGGAGAGGAGAAATACTAATAATGACGTAAGCAACAACAAGACACACACAACACAACGACAAGGATAAAGTATATCTCGTCTCGTTGGCTTGGTTTCGTGGGCACGTAATTAAGAGAAGGGTGCGTTTTTATGGATTGAATAATCTACCACTTGACAGTCCACCCTGTGTGCTTGTTTTTTTCAAGCTCCAGAGTCTGGGACCATTACGTCAGTAGCTCTAGTATAAGGTTTATCGATACATATACGTTTTCGAACGCGTTTGCGTTTAGTTTCAATTTGTAGGGCAACGCGAACAGCGCCTCTGGTGGTAACTATTAGGAACTACGCGTTGCCATACAATTTGAAACGCAAATGCGTTCGAAAACGTACATGTATCGATAAAACGTATAGTAGAGCTTCAAACCAGGTACTTGGATACTTTCGCGATGGAAATTATCTTGGCTCTAACGTCACAACATCGAGGCTGGTCGAGAACTGCCGGGAATTATTGAATAACCTGGGCGCCAAAAAAAAGGTAATTTTACGTTGGGGTGTCGAGGGAAACGAGAAGGCCGATGAGCACGAGCGGGGGCGAAGGGGACACACTGCAGACCAGAGCCGTTCTGTAGTGGTATCCCCAAAAGTCTGACCAAGCTCACTCTAAGAAACTATTGTTTCTACAAGACCATTCAAGCCTGGAGAGCTATCCCAGGGCTGAAACATTCCAAGACACTTATTTAGAGCCTTTAGCAAAAAGGCGTCTTCTGATGCAAAGAAATGTCGTCCTGACGTGCGTTATAACAGGCTTCAAAGTATCACGTTTCACGTTGCATCACGGCGTTCAGCCATGAAAATTAGTTTGATTTCTTGGAGTTTTGTATATTTATTTCAGTGAATGTTTGAGAAAAGCACTCAAACTCAAGCAGACATAAATACTCTGGCAACGAACAAAGCGCTCAAGGTGAGTGTTATTACACTACTGTACAGTCAGGGACATTCCCGGTTATTACTGCAGACGCCGGGAAAGAAGGGCTTGCCGGGTGAGTAGGTATAGTGATACGAAGCCGGACAGCCCTATTCACGGCCAGGCATGTCTAGTGCTTTTCTCAAACTTGCAATAAAATAAATAAATAAAACTCCATTTTCATGGCTGAATGCCGTGGTGCTGTGCCACAAATAATGGAATGAAAATAAAAATAAAATTACTTCCTTCAATTTCGTATGAAATTCCTTTACAGAGAGAGTTGATCCGCCCGAAACGTGATACTTTGAAGCCTGATTTGCACACAGCCGGTACTTTTGGTTCTTAGTACAGGACGTCAGTAATATGAGTAGAGAAAATATCCAGTTCGAACTGTAAGATTGTTTTGACTAGGTACTTAAGAATAATGAAACAGTAAGATCGTGAGTAATATCCCGTTTACATGACGCCGCAGTAAGCAGGGAAGGAAGCAGCGAACGTATGTGGACACCCGCTGCCCTTAACTTTTATGCCCTTATTATTTTCCGGCAGCAGCAGGGTCGCGTAGAGCTCGTGCGAGTCAGGCGGCGGGGACAGGCACTGCGGACGCGCGCCCTGGTAGAACGACACGCGCACCTTTATTTTAGTGTACCTGATCTGTCTATTGTAAGCAGCGTGGTCGGCCATGTCAGAGTGCGCCGCGAGCAGGGCCGCGTAGAGCTCGTGCGAGTCGGGCGGCGGCGCCGGCGGCGGGGACAGGCACTGCGGACGCGCGCCCTGGTAGAACGACACGCGCACCTTTATTTTAGTGTACCTGATCTGTCTATTGTAAGCAGCGTGGTCGGCCATGTCAGAGTGCGCCGCGAGCATGGCCGCGTAGAGCTCGTGCGAGTCGGGCGGCGGCGCCGGCGGCGGGGACAGGCACTGCGGACGCGCGCCCTGGTAGAACGACACGCGCACCTTTATTTTAGTGTACCTGATCTGTCTATTGTAAGCAGCGTGGTCGGCCATGTCAGAGTGCGCCGCGAGCAGGGCCGCGTAGAGCTCGTGCGAGTCGGGTGGCGGCGCCGGCGGCGGGGACAGGCACTGCGGACGCGCGCCCTGGTAGAACGACACGCGCACCTTTATTTTAGTGTACCTGATCTGTCTATTGTAAGCAGCGTGGTCGGCCATGTCAGAGTGCGCCGCGAGCAGGGCCGCGTAGAGCTCGTGCGAGTCGGGCGGCGGCGCCGGCGGCGGGGACAGGCACTGCGGACGCGCGCCCTGGTAGAACGACACGCGCACCTTTATTTTAGTGTACCTGATCTGTCTATTGTAAGCAGCGTGGTCGGCCATGTCAGAGTGCGCCGCGAGCAGGGCCGCGTAGAGCTCGTGCGAGTCGGGCGGCGGCGCCGGCGGCGGGGACAGGCACTGCGGACGCGCGCCCTGGTAGAACGACACACGCACCTTTATTTTAGTGTACCTGATCTGTCTATTGTAAGCAGCGTGGTCGGCCATGTCAGAGTGCGCCGCGAGCAGGGCCGCGTAGAGCTCGTGCGAGTCGGGCGGCGGCGCTGGCGGCGGGGACAGGCACTGCGGACGCGCGCCCTGGTAGAACGACACGCGCACCTTTATTTTAGTGTACCTGATCTGTCTATTGTAAGCAGCGTGGTCGGCCATGTCAGAGTGCGCCGCGAGCAGGGCCGCGTAGAGCTCGTGCGAGTCGGGCGGCGGCGCCGGCGGCGGGGACAGGCACTGCGGACGCGCGCCCTGGTAGAACGACACGCGCACCTTTATTTTAGTGTACCTGATCTGTCTATTGTAAGCAGCGTGGTCGGCCATGTCAGAGTGCGCCGCGAGCAGGGCCGCGTAGAGCTCGTGCGAGTCGGGCGGCGGCGCCGGCGGCGGGGACAGGCACTGCGGACGCGCGCCCTGGTAGAACGACACGCGCACCTTTGCGCGCTCCGAACTGGAAACATTACAACATCTATTACTATTGAACTCATTATGGAACCTTTCCTGAGCAATAACATAGTACAAGTTATTAACAAACTCTGCATGGCTCCTACATCGAGTAGTGGATGATATATTGCAAAAACGTACTTTAGCCCTCCAATATTCACATTACGTCAATATCAGTAGTGAGATCCTTCAACCCAAGAAGACGCGTCTCAGTTGTACCAAAACTTCACTATAAACAAAACACAAACTGGCACCATAGTAAGAAAAAAACTCTTTCTACAGCCTTGGCCCTGTTATGAACTGGCTTCTGTACGTGATAAGTACACGAATAAATTATAGCCATAACATTATGTTATTCTGAAGTACATACACAACCTATATTACTGGAATTATTCATCAAGCTTTTGCATGAAAGAGTAACAAACACCCAAGTAAAAATACCCAGAAACATTCGCATTTATAAGAAGGCTCATTATTAGGATGCTATGCTATGCTAAGTATTTATATTAATATGATTTTCAAAGAAACCTTGAAACCATGGTCAGATTTTTTATATCTTATTATCCAGGACTTAGAGGAAGAATAAGTCTGAGATCTCTAGGACCAAATAATATGGTACAAAGTATCCACGACTTATTTTCAAGCCCACTTTAAGTCCCGCTCCCAAGTTTGCGTTAAATATGAAAAAGAACTTGATTTGATTAGTTATTTTAAGCAATTGGTTCATAGAACACTACTTTTATCATCAGGGAACCACCACTTGGTTTTTTTTTTATCTAGGGCTATTTTCTATACTTTTTTGCGCTTGTGTAAAGTAGGTACCTAAAGCCCTGGTCCTATTCACAATTTTTGTAAGAAGTATCGCCAAGTTTATTTCAGACAAAGAGTACTTAACAAAACAATCAAAAATTAGAAATATAACACAAGAAGTCAATACAAATTCGCGTTGCAGCATTGCATATTAAATTCTGTAAGCATTTGAGCGCAAAGACGGCAAAGTTAAATTTAAATAGTGACGTTTTTCATTAAAAGGTCAAACCGTACACCCACTTGTTTGATACAAACATACTAGATATGCACTACCAGAGCTCAGCCTTGCATCTGCTTGTTTGAATATATGTGTGAACAAAAGCGATTCTACTACTGCAATATTACATGACTTGTTACTAACAACACAAGTAACAATGTCTCCTGGGTCACACATGTTTTTTAGTGTTCCGTACCAAAATTGGTCCAACGGAACACTTATCTCATATTGGTAAGCCCATTCCATGTTGGGGTGTCTCCTAAGCATGCTATGAGTCCAATATACAGGGTGTTCCCGGGAATTTCCGTTAACTTCAGCATATTGCAGAGTACATTCACAGAAACAAATTAGCATAATTATTTCTACAGAAAAAAAAACAAAAAAAAATTGTATGTAAAAAATCTCTCTCTTTGTAAACCTTCTTGTAGTGTATAGGAACCTTAAAAAATTTAAAAAGCTGTTATGAAATCACAGTTAAGAGCCATTTACTTAAATCTGCAAAACTGATAAAATTAAACATTGAATATCTTGATAACAGTAAGATACTACTGTCTTGGAGAAATTAACTTTATTTGATCGAAACTATGCCCCCTTGCAATTAAAGGAAATTGTCATGAACATGTTGTATAGTATGTTTTCTAAGAAATTATGTTACTATTGTCTTCTTTTGGACCGGGACAGTATAACAACAAGAAAAACTTGATTTGGGTAATAAATAACATAACACATAGAATACTGGCCCATAATATATGTTTTATTTTTAAGAAAACATAGTACATGTGTGGCCATGTGAAGGTCACGTAATATTGAATAAGTCATACACAGATGGTAAAGTGAATAAATAAAACTTTAATACCCAAAGCATACAACCACTGCCTAGTTCGTAGCTTTGAATATATTCACATCAGGTTTCTCATTTTAGTACACACTATCACAGCTGTGGATATCACACTATCATGTGTGTAATTTTATGCTTTAGAATTATACTCTACTCTTTATGTAAATAAATACGCTAATTAATCACTTATTTTAGATACTAAATAAATGCATCATTACTTTAGCGTTTTATAATTGCATTTACAGTAGTGTTCAATGTTCACAAAAATATGGTTCACCCAAATATACCTACTTCCAACATATTTTTTTCCTGAATCTTATATATCAAATTCATACATCATTAGCATTACATTAACTATTGGTAACAGAAGACACAGATTAAAACCTAATGAAGTCTAATCTCATATTATGCTGTACAGACTTATCCCAAAATACTTTCATGGACACAGAACATACACTGTTACAACTTTTTTCTACCCAGCAATTCAAAGCAATTGTAGTCTTATTCAATGAGATTTGACATAAATTTAAAGTGGTACTGGAATGCTGTAGTTATTACATCACATGAGCAAAATCAACAAATTGGCCCTCCACCCACACATGACCTATTAGCATGACATGTCCCTGAGTCTGGCTCTACAATGTGAATATCTGACATCATTCTAGCCATTACAAGTCATGATTCAATATCTATTTAAGGTAAAATGGACTGTTGCACAGCTTAATTGTGAGTTTGCACAGCTTAATTGTGAGTGCAAGGTCACATCCGTTAATACTGAAACTCACTCAACACTGAACAACTCCTATATTTCATAATCACTGTTTCTGAATGTTTGTTTACTCTTGTAACTAATTAAAATTAATTTTAAAATCTCATTCTATCAACTAATAGTTCAGGTTATGAATTGGTTACTAGCACTATTCCTGTAGAAATAAATGTAGATAGGTACCTACTTACTACAAATTTACAAAGCATAGTGGTTTCCGGTTTTATTATTATTATTATATGGCGTAAATACATAAATTATAGTAAACTGACTTGGTTTATTTAATTTAAGAGAACGAAATCAACACCAATTGAATGACTAGGCTACTAACATGCAAAATTGTAATAGAGCAAGGTTTATTTAACAAAGCATTTGAAATTTCGTGTAGCGTAATATATGGGTCAGTGGTATAGAAGTAAATTAAATGCATGTTATGCGACGATAGAGATGACATTAAGTGTTAATAAAATTAAGTTGTGTATGTTTTATGGTGTACTATATAATAGGTGTACACCAGTGTGTTGATGTTGGATGTTGAACGTCAATAGTAATAAATAGTGAATTAGCGGCGGTGTGCAGTGAACAGGATGCAGGACGCGGCCGCGACTGCACAGCAAGGTTACGCGCGCCACGGCACACCACGACAGGGCGGTCCCTCAATTAAGGAAGCTGATCACTGATAGCAACATTATAAATAGAGATTATGATTTCGAAACGTCTGCCAATTCATGTTTACGATATGAACATAACATGTTGAGTAGTGACCTTGTGTTTCCGACGGAGAAGGAACGAAAAGTCATTTTAATGTTTATAAATCAGTCCTCGTGACGTCATGATGACGGAATCTCGTGAAAATCTGTTCAAAATCAATTCAACTAACATCTAATGTTTATATTAACATTAAACCTCCCGATTAGTTACTTGAGTAGAGGTCTAACAGTAGAAACTCTTGCTTTAAAATTCCTTGACAATCAAAATATCATCGGCGAACACTTGGCGAGTTAACACCCAAGATCGCAAAGTATGACGTTAAAATGCTCACTTACCTGAAGAATATCAACAGCTACTATATCACTGGCCACTTTAAAATGCTATCAATCTGGATTACAGATACCGTCACGGAATTTACTATAAACTTATAAACAAAAGCGCAATATGCGCTTGCACGGGGTTTGGCTCGCTAGTAGACGCTTTTCGCTCGGCCAGTGTTTCCAACTTCAACCAACCCAACCCAACTACAAACATCGATCTCGGAAGTTGCTAGCTCGCGATGCGAATGGATCGGAGAGGAGCAACGCTATTCGTTCGTTCACTCGACTAGTGACGTAACGTCGGCGTTCACAAAGTTAACAACGAATCGTTAATAAAATTAACTCGTTATTTGTATTTAAAAGGAAATTTGAAAGGTGATTGGAACTAAAAATGTTGAAAGTAGTTAGTTATTTGTTTATAAATTCAGCGGAATAGATTGAGAGCACCGGGGTACGGGTTCTAAATCTTCAGTAGAAATACCATTTCAAAAAACCGGCCAAGTGCATGTCGGGCCACGCACAATGAAGGATTCGTTCCTACCTTTTACTAATTAAGTAAAAAAGGTCTGATCTTCGGAACTAACGGGACTAACGTCTTTTTCGTTAAGGAAGGCAGTTTTTCAGCAAAAACTCAAAAACCTTTGGACAGATTTTGTTAAAAAAAAATCTTGAAAGTATTAAAAAAGGGTCCATACTCTTTTTTAGGGTTCCGTAGCCAAATAGCAAAAAACGGAACCCTTATAGATTCGTCATGTCCGTCCGTCTGTCTGTCTGTCTGTCTGTCCGTCCGTATGTCACAGCCACTTTTTGCCGAAACTATAAGAGCTATACTGTTGAAACTTGGTAAGTAGATGTATTCTGTGAACCGCATTAAGATTTTCACACAAAAATCGAAGACAAACATTAAGTTTTAGGGGTCCCCATACTCAGAACTGAAACTCAAAAAAAAATTTTTCATCAAACCCATACGTTTGAGGTTTCTAACATATTTTTTTGTAAACTGAATAGTTTGCGCGAGAGACACTTCCAAAGTGGTAAAATGTGTCCCCCCCCCCCCCCTCCTGTAACTTCTAAAATAAGAGAATGATAAAACTAAAAAAAATATATGATATACATTACCATGTAAACTTCCACCGAAAATTGGTTTGAACGAGATCTAATAAGTAGTTTTTTTAATACGTCATAAATCGTAAACCGCAATTTATTTCACGGAACCCTTCATGTGCGAGTCCGACTCGCACTTAACCGCTTTTTTATATTTTTTTATTACACGGTTTCATAGTTAGAGCGCGGGGTTGGGGGACGATGACTCAATTTTCGTGACTTTCGGTTGATGTGCCACATGTTGACCTACTTGACCTACACTGTTTTTATTTACTTTCTGTTACTTGAATGAAGGGAGCTCAAATTGTTTTTTTTATAACAAAACTATGTAGCTTCTAACAAAATACACCTATACTCCAAATTCAATTTAAATACACGTTACAGTTTTTGAGTAAAATGTCTGTGACATACGGACAGACGGACATAACGAAACTAATACCCTGAGAACTTTACGGTGTCGCTCTATGAAAACAACAATATACCTATCGATATCAGCCATATTTTTACACCAAAAAATAGGTTGGGTAATTTGATTAAATATTCATTAATAATCCGCCTAAATTTAATACCGATACGGTAAAAAATTATGAAAAGTAATCTTCATAAATTCCGTAAAAATCAGGCGAAAATGGTATAAACTTTCTTTACTTTATAATTGACTACGTCTATATATACGTTCTTTGGGATACGCGCATTTATAATCCACTTATTTTTGGTAATGAATAAACCTTTCTATAGGCCAGACGAAATTCAATATTATCGGAAGGTCGTAAATATTTAATTAAAATGCCGTTATTTCCTGATGCATATATTTTTGGATTCAGTTAGTAAGTCTTCAAAGTGTACTCAAACATGTTTTCATTATAAAAATACTGATAGCATTTTTTCTTGCGGGTTAATTTTTTTTCCTAACTTCCTGTCCATAGAATTATTGATTTCAATAGTAAAAGTTGTTTAAAATAACATATGGTAACGTATACAAATAATAAGCCTGATATTGAATTATTTCCAAAAAAACCGTAATTTTCTCAGGGTATTAGAGGATTCCGTTTTCGCTCGCTACGGACAGGCCTTTAAAACGTTATGAAAATAGTGATATTATAACGTTATAAATAACGATATGTTTAAAATTTCTATACAAATCTCGGCAAATAACGAAATTATAGCGTTATAATAGCGCTATTTTTATAACGTTTTAAAGGCCTGGCTACGGAACCCTAAAATGAAAAAAAAACAACCAAACTTGATTACTCATTGTAAAGCATTATGTACTTTAAATGTATAAAATTTTAAAGGGTTTAAATCTATCTAAGTATCTAAAATAATTTTGAATTATATTTCGTAAATGTTATTATTTTTTAATTTGAAACTATGTGTGGGGTGTGGGTCATCTACCACTTGTCACGATCTTCAAGCGTTTATCATACGGCATTAAAAAAGAAATATTGTTTAAAGCCAAGGCCATTATCACCTTCCAACATTTTTTCACTGAGTTGTTTTAGTCAAAATAAATATATTAATAAAAGGGAAAAAATAACACAGTAGGTAATTGAATTGCATGCACTTTCCCGTTCGCTGCATTAGACGGGCATTTTCAAGCATATTGGAGAATAGTATAGATTGTACAACAAGCGCATAAAATGAGCCAACATGAGACGTTTATACACCCGAGCCACCGGCGAGGGTGATGGATAGTTAGTCGAGGGGTTAAATGGCTAATTTATGCCCGAGTTATACACATTGCTTTTCACTTCGATTGCGAGAAAATAACAAATAATTGCAAAATAAAATCAAATAATAGCTTATTCCCGTCACTTAACTTTTAAAAGTTTTTATGTTTAATTTTAGACACGTGATATTAGACTTAGGTACTACATACTGCCAAGCCATTTAATGGTTCAATATGTTTTAAAATAATAATTGACTCCTATTTTATCTGGTTTTATTATTTTAGTAATGGAAAACACGGATGAGAAATTTATAAAGCAAATCAAATGAAATGACAAGTTTAATTATCTTAGTCTTTAAAACAATTTTACTTTGTGCACTAGAGCATAAAAGTGGCATTTTATGCAGCATACATCCAGCACAAAAGCGAACTTTGCGAGCAAGAGAAGTGAAAAAGTTATTTATTTTTACCACAGATTATCTTGATTTCTACGAAAGAGCCGATAATGCTTATTATGCTGTCGATAGGTACCAGTTTAATTAATTGTTTGCGCAATATCATCTACCCATCCCACCCTCAGTTATGTTACTTAACTGGGTGTGGTGGGTAGTGGCCGTAGTGGGTAGGTATTTATTTCATTTATTCATTTAAATACAATGTAAGTTTACAGCATACAGTAACCCAAAAACACTTACACGATAAATTGTAGGTAAGTAGGTACGTAGGTATCAATCTAAATTCTAAGTTTCGATCAAAGAGGAAAAATGAAAAATTATTCACCACGAGCTGTATTTCAACCCGCGACCTCTGGAATCCGTCCATTGCTCTTATCCAACTGAGCTACCGTGGGTCCCGCCAGTGGCAACGAATCTTTCAATCCCTTCACTCTCGTAGCGACAATTCAATTTTCCTCTTTGATCGAAACTTAGAATTTCGTTAGCGGACGTTTTCTGCTTAGTATAAATTTACGTATCAATCAAGTCCAAAACACACATTTGGAAAACATGTGTCGGAAAGAAATTTCTACATTCAAAATGGTGCATACTTTTAGGCACGGTAGAGGCAGTATTATTTGTTATTCGACATTTATGTTTTATTTTTATCTTTATGATAAAAATTAAACATAAAACCGTGTTTGTCATTCCTTTTAAGAGTTGTAGGAAACGAATAAAATTCTTTTTTTATCCACGTTAGTAAATTTTCAGTCATGACTTTTTCGACAAACATGTTTGCACAACAACAACATTAACACACTCACACATTAATACTAGACAACACACCTTCGTGACTTGTAACAAGTAGTGCACGCTTAAATTATAGGTAGGTACCTCGTTTTTTTAGAATAGAATAACGTTGCGTTATCCGTCACGGGATTTTAAGACTGCAAAATATACCTCGTGCTTTCTTTATCATGTAGCTAATTATAATTAATAACCGAAACAGGTGCATGAAGATTAATATTTCCCACAGTAATCAACGAAGTTATGCAGTAACATTACAGTGGCAGCGACACATTTAAATAATATGTTACCCATTTGAATATCTGGGATGATCTCAGGACAAGAGCCCTTTGTCAGCAAGGAAAATGTTTAACGATAATGTGACATTATCGGTGTTATTAAACATTTTTCTTATTAATGTCAATAATTCGTTATTTTGCCCTGGAACGTCACGCGACTATCAGCCTGTATATTTTCAAAAAGGGTTACGTAGTAGGTACTAGGTACTTACTCGTCTTCCACGGGTGTGTAAGGAAACGCAGTCTCCTGCAACTTGGGCGGAGGACTGGTCTCGGGCTCCTCCTGCAGGGGGCTCTCGTAGACCAGCGTCTCCACCATCGACCCCTTGGAGCTCCCGAACGACACCCTGTATAACAAGAAACCACTGATTTCATATCAAACTAATGAAGAAAGGCCAAGCCAACAGAAAACAATGTAATGGTATGGTATAGGAACGGTATATTAAATGAACACACTAGTTGTTAGGTATTACTCATTCCAGATAGGATTAGAGTGAAGGAAAATGGGTTCTTCGAAGTCAACTTTTTTAGGATGTCATTGATATTTAAAAAATATACGTAAATCCAGTTTTGTATGATAAGAATAATCAAATTCTCCTTATAATGTATCCAAAGAGCCGCAGATGTTAAGAGGGCGATCATGTGCACACTAGATTTAACGATAATTATTTAAAAAACCGGCTAAGTGCGAGTCGGACTCGCGCACGAAGGGTTCCGTACCATTATCTATAAAAATATAAATTTTATTGTTTTTAGTATTTGTTGTTATAGCGGCAACAGAAATACATCATCTGTGAAAATTTCAACTGTAACTATCACGGTATCAGTGAGATACAGCCTGGTGACAGACAGACATACAGACAAACAGACAGACAGACAGACGGACAGCGGAGTCTTAGTAATAGGGTCCCGTTTTACACTTTGAGTACGGAACCCTAAAAAGGAAATGCAGCTATATACTGTATTTCGTATTTAAGTACATTGTGAATACATCAAACTAGTTTTTAGGGTTCCGTAGCCAAATGGCAAAAAACGGAACCCTTATAGATTCGTCATGTCTGTCTGTCTGTCTGTCTGTCCGTCCGTATGTCACAGCCACTTTTTTCCGAAACTATAAGAGCTATACTGTTGAAACTTGGTAAGTAGATGTATTCTGTAAACCGCATTAAGATTTTTACACAAAAATATAAAAAAAAACAATAAATGTTGGGGTCCCCCATACTAAGAATTGAAACTCAAAAAAAAAAAATCATCAAACCCATACGTGTGGGGTATCTATGGATAGGTCTTCAAAAATGATATTGAGGTTTCTAACATCATTTTTATCTAAACTGAATAGTTTGCGCGAGAGACACTTCCAAAGTGGTACAATGTGTGTGTCCCCCCCCCCCCCTGTAACTTCTAAAATAAGAGAATGATAAATCTTAAAAAAATATATGATGTACATTACCATGCAAACTTTCAACGAAAATTGGTTTAAACGAGATCTAGTAAGTAGTTTTTTTTTTAATACGTCATAAATCGTAAAAAGCAATTTATTTAACGGAACCCTTCATGTGCGAGTCCGACTCGCACTTGGCCGCTTTTATGTTGCTGGATTCGTCGATCTATGACACAAAAGAAAAACGGCCGTTTTAACTTTGGACGCATAGATTGACGAATCCAGCAACGTAAAAACTATTAAGATGTATTTAAAAGATACTTAAATACATAATTTACTTTAAAAACAAAGTTTAAACCGACTTCAATTCAGTACTTCGCCAAGCCACATAGGTATATGAAAATTTCCACATTTCCTTTTCAATTTACCACATAAACTGCTCTCCGAGAGCAAATGCGTTGATTATTACAGACAAAACCCAAGTCGCTATCTGTGGGCTGATAATATTTGAGGAGTTCCGTCGATTCCTAAAGGATCTCAGAATTACCACTTCATCAGTTGCTACTTCAATGGAATCATGTCAGAATCTTTGACGAACTTTACATCTTTGAGGAGTTCCATATGATATGGTGAATTACGACATCCTCTGGCAGAAATTGAATAACTCTGGCGTGCCAGCTGACCTGAATAGCACTCTCAAATTCTGGTACCATAACCAATCCAATGTCGTAAGATGGGCAGGGGCGTATTCGGATGCATACAGGCTGAAGTGTGGAGTAAGCCAAGGAGGACTAACCTCGCCTAAGCTCTTCAACCTGTATGTAAACGAACTTATAGAAGAGCTCAGCAGCGCCCGCATCGGTTGCCATATTGACGGAGTGTGCGTAAATAACATCAGTTACGCAGATGATATGGTGCTGCTGAGTGCCTTTCCATGCGGACTAACGAAACTGATAGGCATCTGTGAACGGTACGCTATGAGTCACGGTCTGCAATACAATGTGTTGAAAAGCGAATGTATTGTCTTTAAGGTTAATAATAAAAGTCCACAGGATGTTCCACCGATAAAACTAAATGGCAAGATACTGACTGTGGTATCACAGTTTAAGTATCTGGGCCATATCGCTAACGTGAGCGCTAACATGATCGCTCGCAGGTTTGCTGGATGCTCGAGACAGGTCAAGGTAACCCTTTTCAGGGCCTACTGCACGTCTTTATATACCAGCGGCCTGTGGGCGAACTATACTCAGACACAATACAGTGCTCGTCGTGCTCAATTTAATAACGCATTCAGGATGCTGATGCCCCGATATTGCAGCGCGTCAGGGATATTCGCAGAAGCGAGGGTGGACTGTTTCCACACTACTATTCGCAAGCGATGTACATCCCTGGTGCGTAGGGTACGGGCCAGTGCCAACAGCATCCTGAAAATGATCGCTGAACGGATGGACCGTGGGTATCTAAACCACTGCTGTATGATGCACACAAACACACATGTTAACTACGAGGTCGCATAACATTTGAAATTTTGTAATTTAAATGAGTAATTAATTATTTAACTTGACATCGTGTAAATTTTTAATTTGAATTTTTCATATACATATTATTTTAATTGACTGTACTTAGCTACTTACCTTTAATGTAAATTTCATTCTGGCCAAAATTGTATTATTATTACTTTAAATTGACTATGTGAGCTATTCTATTATTTTTATAGTTACTAATATTAAGCTAAGTATTATTTTATTACTAACAATAATGATCCATGTTGGTCCCTGAATAAATGAATTGAATTGAATATTGAATTGAATAAGTCATCTGTGGTCTTCATCATCAGTTCAACTTCACCAAAATTGCGATTTCCGATGGTAAATACACGAATTATAATAGAAAATACCGAAATCACCGAATGTGCCTATATAATTTGAGGGTTGCCCTCAATTTCCCTGGGATCCCATCATCAGATTCTGATTTGGCGAAAATGGGACCACCTAGGGAGTATACTCTCTCGTTTAAAAAAAGAATTTTGGAAATCGGTCCACAATTGACGGAGAAATCGGCGAACATACTAACATTAAAAATATATATATATACAGTGGAACATATAACCTCCTCCTTTTTTGAAGTCGGTTAAAAATACAGTGCATAGCGGCCTCCTTTTTTAAATATTTATCGTTTAATTAAAATAAGTATATTTATATGTATACCTAACAAGTAGGTATACTTACTCTTAAGAAACTAAAAAACTTGTTATAATTATATATAAGCAAACTTGCCGCCTTCAACACTTCCTACTGTTGCCCGTCTTGTCTTTCAGGATGCTCGACTGTTTATTTAGTGTCGTCTTGACCTAACCCTTCTTTAGACATTATATCAGGGGGCAGTTCAAATTGAACGTTATTGAGAATATATCTAAGCCATATTATGCCCTATACCTATGTTACTGAAAATTCAGGGTTCTAGCTTTAGCCAGCACCAAATTACAAAATGTTGAAAATGGCCTGAATGCAATGGCTTGGAGAAAAAGATGTGCCTCTTTGTTTTGCTCGACTTGTCGATGTCAGATGGTTCATTTTCGAGGAGCATTCTCGGCGTCATCGTTAACTACCAGCACGGCTATCACAAGACGGCCCGTGAGCTCTCTCGATTTTTCTCGCACTATAGGTACCTCTCTTTCTAAGTTTTCTAATAAGAGAGAGACGGATAGTGGGGGAAAAATCGAGAGAGCTCGCTGCGATATCCTTTAAAATCACCTGACCCGATCACCCAGGTATCCTAATGGATATAATTCTGTCCACTAAAATCACCCAGGGGATCGTGCTGGATATGGCGTACAATAGGATGACCTGGGTGATCTCATAGGACATATCCGTCCAATACCAGTCCTTTAAAACGTTATGAAAATTGTGATATTATAACGTTATAAATAACGATATGTTTTTAAATTTCTATACAAATGTCAGGAAATAACGGAATTATAGCGTTATAATAGCGTTATTTTTAAAGGCCTGTCCAATACGGTCGGTCGGTCATAAAGGATACCGCGGAGCTCGCGGGCCGTCTTGTGATAGCCGTGCAGTAATGAAAGTCCTTCTTTTGACACTCTGGCCCCGTAGCATGGATGGCGTTATCACGCGATAAGTGATAGGATAAGCGCGTCGTCTCATTCTATCGAACGGTGTCAGCCAGGGACGGCAGCTCTATCCTATCACTTATCGCGTGATAAGGCCATCCATGCTACGGGGCCTG
The DNA here is from genome assembly GCA_963854355.1 of Epinotia brunnichana. Taxonomy (NCBI): domain Eukaryota; kingdom Metazoa; phylum Arthropoda; class Insecta; order Lepidoptera; family Tortricidae; genus Epinotia; species Epinotia brunnichana. The sequence goes on along the minus strand of OY977935.1, from coordinate 30,543,168 downwards.
TTCTAATACACAGAGGGCCGACCGCGAAAGGCATTCGAAGTTTCCCCTCTCTGTCATACTTACGAGTTCGTACGTCAGTGCGACAGAGAGGGAAAACTTCGAATGCGGTTCGCGGTAGGCCCTCTGGGAACGCGTTAGAATAAGTGTCTAACAAATGTAGATGTCAACACGTTGAGTCAGATAGACCTCCTCTAATCTTGATCTACAATTAACTTGATCGCCCATGGGGAACTTTACGAATCTGACGATGCAATGCAAGAGGGATTTTAAGATAAGGATGTATGACTTGCCAATGTCGCCGTACAGAATTTAATATGCACCCCAGCCGTCAGGTGCTCTACACTACCTACTAAATAGTGAATCGTGGCTTTTATAAGAGGAGGTCTTGCCTTTGAATCCGACCCGCTGAGACCTAACAGTGCCCATCGACTTAAAATAAGTAGGTATACATACGAACCGGCGGGCGGGAGCGGAGTTATTTGGATTTCGTAACTGATAACTGTTTATTTGCGTGTAGTGAGGTAGCAGACAGTTTCTCTATTGCATAAAAACAAAACCTGGTTATACCTAATAGGTGCGTGGAAAAAAGAAAATCTGCATAGGTCCTATTTTGCATGATATGATATATTATATTTTAACTTAAACTTAACTAGACTTGAAAAATTCAATAATCACCTAATTCATTTAATATGAACGGGTAAGCTCAGCGTTTTCTGCAGACAAAAAAACTTAAAAATAAATTTTATTTCCCAGAGCAGAAATATTTCAGAGCAACAATAATACCACGGTGTTTTCCAAGTGTTTTCAGTGCCTTTAAAGCCTTATAAACGTCAAAATAGCTGCGTGTTTGAGGAGAGGTCTCGTAATTTTCCGCTAACTTCTACTATGAGCTGTTTAAGATTGTTCAAGAATGAATGGGGTCCTGACATGACGGGTATGGTGTATGAAAGTTTGTACGGAACCCTCGGTGCGCGAGTCAGACTCGTACTTGACCGGTTATTTTTTATTCCCTAACTCACAATCATGCCGCTTGGACGCGCCTATAAACGTTTATTCTTGGTGTCAGTATTTTGTATCTGTGTCAAAGCAGTTTAGTTTTGGTGCTGCATAAATATTTTGATACTTTATGTACCTACTAGTTCTAACATTTGCATATTACTTTGATTAGGTAGGTACGTGAATTAATACCTGAATCTCATAAATAGGAATGTGTAAAGAAACGGATTAACTAGAAGTTCTGGAAAATATAAATAAAATCAACACATTGGAACGTAAGGATTTACTTACAGAAAACCAATAAGTATTTAGAAGAAATCTGTGAAGTGACTGGTCTGTAGTAACTTGATATAAAAATAAATAATGTATAAAAATATCTTGGCCGAAAATGTCTAGGTACCTACTAGGTATATAGTGTGAGCGACGAGGCCGACGAGCGTGTTGATGGAATCCTGCACTTGGCCCATCGTGCCGGTGCAGCATTACTCTGATACCTATATTTAACTTAGTTTTTTAGGTACCTTATCTACGTATGCACAGAAATACAAAAATATTTTCTAGTATCAAAACTATAATTCCTACTATTACACAAAGTGTGACCAGCCCAAAACTTTTTGAATTTCCCGCCAAAACTTTGGGTAAAATTTGGTTAGCCAGACTCTAATAAGCGACTTACTAATCGAAAGTGTGGGAGCCAGCGAGGAAGGCCTTTTTTGACATTCGCATTGTAAATGCCGACGCCGCTTCGTATGGCTTAACTCACATGGCCCACAATCGCCTAATAAGTACACGCTCGTGAAAAACACCGCAAATACGACCTGCGGCGCTACCACGAGCTTCGAATCTCGAACTTCGTATATCTCCGTCTCTGTCGCGCGAGTACCATAAACCAAAAGTGCGATAAAGACGGAGATATACGAAGTTCGAAATTCGAAGTTCGTCGTTATAGCTCTGAAAAATGGTCCAAACCATACTTACTCACAAATAATAAGCTGCACGGCTATCACAAGACGGCCGCGACATACTCTCGAGCTCTCTCGCAGTATCCGTCTCTTTCTAAGTGGTCTAATAAGAGAGAGACGGATAGTGCGAGAGAGCTCGAGAGTATGTCGCGGCCGTCTTGTGATAGCCGTGCTGGATCAAAGTCAAAATACAAATATCAATCATCAGAGCGGTCTCTATGAGAATTAGAGGAAAGAGAAGAAGAATACAAAGATTTGGATGCGAAGACGGCTGTGGAAGAGGTACCCATCATGGCCATCATAGAACATTAGATTCCTTTTCTTTTTATTATGATATTATATTATATATATGTACACGGTGTTCCCGGGAATTTCCGTTAACTTCAGCATATTGCAGAGGACATTCACAGAAACAAATTAGCATAATATAATTATTTCTTGAAAAAAAAACTAAAAAAAATATATTTTTATTTTTGTACAAATTAATTTAATGTAGCGTTAAAGGTTATTGTCTTATTGTACAAGGGTCTTGAAACACATGAAATAAAATATATGTATGTAAAAAATATGTAATATCGAACGAACTCACTTTGTACGAGTAAACCTTCTTATAGTGTATAGGAACCTTACAAAATTTAAAAAGCTGTTATGACGTCACAGTTAAGAGCCATTTACAATGGTTAAATCTGCAAAGCTGATTAAATTCAACATTGAATATCTTGTTAACAGTAAGAGTTAAGATACTACTGTCTTGGAGAAATTAACTTTTCACACCTTTCATTCAGAAAAGTAAGTTTTGGTCCCCGAAAATGCAACTTTTCTGTTCAAGCTACTTTTTTAATTTATTAATTGGCATGTAGCATTTGGGCGAATATTCAGCGAATTTAAGGCGTTTTTTTTCGTTATTGTCGTCTCCAGGAAATACTATTTTAAAAGAGACGAATATCAGAGTCCACTTTTGATGAAGACTTAAGCCAATACCGGTGCTGAGTCTTTTTTGATTTCCGCGGTATGTTTTAACCCTGCTGAAATAATCTTGAGCCGACAATGAATTTAGAATCGAGCGGTTCAAACGCTCGGAGATTGGCCCATTTACGCAATGTGCCAATTGAACATAGATCTTAATAAAATAATCGATTGTAATTTCATAGTTATTGGATAAAAAACGATTTTATTTTTATTTTCTCCTATTTTTATATTTCTTAAAAAAAAACCTTTTTTCGCTTTTAAAAAAAAATTTTTTTTACTGTTTTTAGGGTTCCATACTCAAAGAGTAAAACGGGACCCTATTACTAAGACTCCGCTGTCCGTCCGTCCGTCTGTCTGTCACCAGGCTGTATGTCACTGATACCGTGATAGTTCCAGTTGAAATTTTCACAGATGATGTATTTATTTTGCCGCTATAACAACAAATAACTACTAAAAACAGAATAAAATAAATATTTTTATTGATAATGGTACGGAACCCTTCGTGCGCGAGTCCGACTCGCACTTGGCCGGTTTTTTTTCTTTTTTAAATAAAAAAAACCCTTTTTTTCTATTTTTTTAATTTTATTTTGTTTTTCTTCATAGTCAGTGTGAAAAGATGCAAAATCAGGAGCAAAATTATCTTCGTCTTGGGCGTTATAGGGCCAATCTCCGAGCGTTTGAAACGCTCGGTTCTAACGTCATTGTGTCGGCTCAAGATTATTTCAGCAGAGGTAAAACATACCGCGGAAATTTAAATTAAAAACGATTCAGCACCGGTATTGGCTTTTGGCTTACGTCTTTATCAAAAGTGGACTCTGATATTCGTCTCTTTTAATAGTATTTGCTGGCGACGACAATGACGAAAAAGAAACGCCTTAAAAACGCTGAATATTCGCCCAACACTTGAATCCCTCACCACTACTATTCCTCGCTACGTTCAGGATTCATTACACCGCCCTCACCGTAAATATACTATTTTGCTCCCTTGTGACACAAATTACTATTATTTGACCTAAACTATGCCTCCTTGCAAATAACGCAAATTGTCATAAACACATTGTATATTATATTATTTAACGTAATAAAGTTTAATTCCCCCCCAATAATACTCGTAAACTGACCGTCGAAAATACTTACCAAAAATGCCCCCTTGGCCTGAGGTCGGAAAGTTGGATTTTTTAATTACCTAACTATGGTATATGTCTGGAAAAATTCGTTTTCTCCGTATTTTCTCTATTTTCACCCGAGAAATTTAAATCAAAACCTCTCTCTCTCTCTCTCCACTTTTTGCATGGCAAAATCCCCCATTGGCTGGATTTGGTAGGCAGTAGGACTAGTAGGTACCTACGTGCAAGCTCAACATAAGTATTATATTATAAGTAAATCCTTTTTTCCCAAAAGCAAAAGTTTTCTTTTTTTATTTTGTAAATGCCATAAGTTTTGGTCATGATTGTCATTTCCTCAGATTGTCGAAACCGATTTATATTTGACATTTACTAAGTGTCACGGTTTTCTGCTGTTTATTTTAAATTCAAAACAACATATTATTAATATTACTTATACAAATAGGTAAGTGAAATAAACCATTTAACCGATAACTAATATTGCGTTTAAATAAAAATTCCTTTCAGTGGGCATGTAAGTATTGAGCAGCCTATTTCCTGTAAGTATTCGTTTCTCAATATTAATTTAGCTTTTTATTATAAACTAGCTGCTGCCCGCGACTTCGTACGCGTATAAATTATAGCTTACATGTTATTTTTAACCGACTTAAAAAAGGAGGAGTTTATATGTTCCACTGTTTTTTTATTGATGATGTTCGTCGCCGATTTCTCAGTCAATTGTGGACCGATTTCCAAAATTCTTTTTTTAAACGAGAGAGTATACTCCCTAGGTGGTCCCATTTTCGCCAAGTCAGGATCTGATGATGGGATCCCAGGGAAATTGAGGGCAACCCTCAAATTTTATAGGCACGCGTGTAGTGATTTCGGTATTTTCAATTATAACTCGTGTATTTACCCCCGGAAATCGCAATTTTGGTGAAGTGGAACTGATGATGAGCACAGGTGACTTATGGAACTCCTCAAAGATGTAAAGAGTACGTCAAAGATTCCGACATGATTCCGTTGAAGTAGCAACTAATGAAGTGTTAATGGGCTTGTGACCTTACATTTGTTTACAATGCCATTCGAACCAGTTTTTGTAGATGAACAAATGTTTGTATGGAAGCAACTACATTTAAAGGACATTAATACCCAAAAAATCGAGTTAAAGACGGACCTCGCTGACAGCAGCCGAAACGCTTAATACTGATTGGCTTTAAAGTATGACGTCACACCGTGCAATTTGTACTAACCGTTGCATGGAAAATGAAGTAAATTGCTGTTTCGGTCGCGAAATACTGCTTTTAGGTCCATAGTTGTTGTACAAATTTGTTTCTATAAAAGCGTAAGGATTCTATTGGTACCTTTAAATTTACTCTAGGACAATAAATAAAAAAACTTTTTTTTCTAAACTTACAAGGTTCATATCTTTTTTATGATTTGAATTATATTTTGTAATTTATACTTTTTTACAATCATTTGATGGTTAACTATACATTTAGCAACACGACGTTATCAATTTTCACACCTCGCAACAAGCCTATTCTAAGATCCTTGAGGAATCGACGGAACTCCTCAAATATTATCAACCCACACATAGCGACTTGGGTTTTTTCTGTAATAATCAACGCATTTGCTCTCGGAAAGCAGTTCATGTGGTAAATTGGAAAGGAAATGTGGAAATTTACATGTACAGTCGCCATCACATACATAGGTACACTATAGGTGTTCAAAAATTCGGCACATGCACCCTAATGCCTTGACAATAGAGGTGTGTTCCGATGTTTGTGACGTGCTTGTTTGCTCCGATGTATGTGGCTTGGCGAAGTACTGAATTGAAGTCGGTTTAAACTTTGTTTTTAAAGTAAATTATCACGTATAAAGTCATACTACCTACTGGAAAATTTGTGAATAACGATATATATTTTTTACACCACGTTGGTGGCAAACACCTTATGGTAAGTGGTTACCGTAGCCTATGGACGCTTGCAACTCCATAGTTTATGCGTGTATCCGTTCATTCTCTTCATCAAAACACCCTTACAAACGTTGTCATCGTTTAATAATACCTTTTTAATTTTAGTTATTTAATCTATATTGCAAACGAAGTTACCTGTCTTATCTACATAGTGTACAAAAGCTGGACTTAATGCCACAAAGCATTATCTGTCAGTCAACCTTAAGTCAAAGCAGATGCTATTTGGTGGGAAGTAGGATTTTACTAAATGATACCTACTCATATAAAATTCCCTGAAATTCGGCATTGCGACCCCTATAACTTCAGTTGTGTATTTTCTGTAAAAACCAAAGCATTTACTTTTGGAAAGAGTCTTTGAGGTACCTAATGTAGACAGGAAGTGCCATGTGGTACAGTCGACGCCAAAAATATGTTTACACTTTTGCACCTTATTCCATTGTAATAAGGCGAAAATTGTAAACATATTTTTGGCGTCGACTGTACAACAAAGTATTGAATTGAGGTCGTGTTGTAGTGCTTTTTGAAACACCCTGAAATAAGTTTACTTGTCCTAACATGGAGTAGAGACGATTCATGACTCTCGGGTGCTCTCGGGTCAATTTTGAAATCGCTGAAAACAGTTTCCTTGTATCTTTACATATAGTCTATTTACGAAGTTTTAAGGCTGAGAGTTATTGGAGTACCTACCTATTATTTATTATTACACACTTATTTACTTTTTTTCTAGAATATTTTTTACGTTTATAAATTTCCTTAGGCATCGAATCTTCTATTCACTAATATAAGCTTCTCTGCGTTTTTGAAAATGTATCACAAAATTAAAACTACAATAAGTGCATGCCGGTCGCTGAGTTGAACTCGGGGACACCGACTCCGTAAGCTATAGGTCAAGCCTCCGGACTATGTATCAGTTGTAAGAACACGATGAATTTTCGAATATACCTATTGACGAATATACCTATCGAATATACCTCTTGTTACCATAGTATCGATACTGTTATAACACCGCTCTTGCAACATTATAATAGTCTCAAGTCGCCTCAGCGCCTATTTTCATCCCATATTTTTCACGTTTTATCTATAAATTGCTAAAAGTTTGAATAGGTTTGTTTTTACTTTCCAGTCAAGTTTATGGTTACCAATTTTCAAGTCAGCTTATGGATTCAAGGAGTTCCCATACAAAGTTCAACCCCCTTTTTGACCCCCTTTCAACCCTAATCTTTAAGATTTGTATACCCTGAAACCTGACCGGAGATTTTCTCGACAGATTAGTAAAGTTTGCATCAAAATCCGTTCAGCCGTTTTCACGTGATGCGCTGTCAAATAAACAGACAAACAAATAAACAGACAAACAGACAAAAATTCTAAAAACTGTTGGAACGTGTTCTATTATCGATTCTAAGTATCGCCAGCTAACTTTTTTTCGAATATCTTCCATGTACAGACTTTCGACCCTCCTCAGCTTTGTTATATGTACTATAGATAGTTCCCGTAGAAGTAGTAGCTTATCTATAAGTATATCTTATCAATTATCATTATCAAGTACATATCACTATTATTGGCTACATACATTTAGGTAACATACTGTTTGCCTACTGTTAATCTTGAATACTATTTAAGTTTCAGTCAAAACATCTTGGCTGTGATATTTACATCTTTATTAGTACCTAACTTAGGGAATAGATTATTATTATAATAACTAAGTACGTAATGGGGCTATCACAGCTGGCCTATTATATAGCAGCTCTTATCGGATAAGAAGCAAAATAACTTGCTGTCTTCTAAAGTTCAAACACTTGACCTAATACCTACTACTTGGAATAAGGGTTTCCTACCTAGATTGTTTGACCGAATTCAACTAGGGTAGAGGAACCAAAAGATGAACGTTTAAGCGACTATCCCAACTTTACAATTTTTTTTCGAGGAGTGGTGATTTAGTTTGTTTACATTAATTTTTTTATACGATTTCGTATATAGTCGAGATTAGATTTGACTATTTTAAACCATCCTATTACAATACAGTATTTTATTACAAATGGTTTTATGCTGAAGTATGTCTATTTGCCCAGAAGATGAACACTGTGCCCAATAGTTGAACATTTTGACACCAATAGTTGAACGAAGAAAAACGTAACACCGCGCAGCCTCTGACTTTTGGTCTAGTTATTATATAATCATTGTTATAGCAATTTATACTAGTTAACAATCACAATATTGATACTAAACACAGAATAAAACAGTCCAAATGTACCCTTTTCATATGGTTACAATTATAAGAGATTATTTTTTACATATTAATAATTAAAACATTTTTTTATTAATTTATCATTAGATTAAAATAGAGAAATTGTTGGGTTTTATATGTATAATTCAGATTTCATATTTATTACGTATCTTTGTTATTAAGATGTTCATTGTACTAACCCTTGCCTAAAACTTGAACGAATAAATTTTGTTCGTTCATGTATTGGGCACGATGGCAAAGGAATGAACGGACTAAATTTAACAGAGCGTTCACTTATTGGAATCGAAGCTAAAAGTTGAACGAACTAATTTTATTCGTTCATCTTCTGGGCAGCGGTTCTTTGTTGAACAATCGTGTTTTTCATAGTAAAATAAAGCCCAAAATAACCGTGTTGCGAATGGATACTCACGTTCAACTTTTGGTTCAAAAATCAACAGTTAAAAAACGATTAATTTGAGCCATAAAAGTTTTATGTACCTTTTCAATAAGAATTTATATAAGCATTTGAAAACACTATACCTTGCCCAGTAGATGAACGCCGTTCATCTATTGGCTCAGGTACAAAAAGTTGGAACCGTTAGTTGAACGCTAAATATCTCTTAAATTAACAATAAATACGCAATTTTTGATAGATAATCCATTAAAGGCATTAATCAAGAATCTATATCACGCAAAACAATCCATGTAGACGTTTTATTCAATTTTATACATAATTTAGAGCTTAAATTTAAGAGCGCTTTCCTTAAGTATATCTCCATACAAACGGTGATTTTGGCGCGAGACCTCGACGCGACAACCGCTCACAGCCGTGTGTGTGTGGGAACTGTATGGGAGTTTAAATGCCAGCCTCGGCAAAGGGATGATGCGTTAGGAAAAAAATATCCCGAAGGCGTAAAATGTATCGCGATTTTTTTATTTCAATTTTACGACAAAACGTTCAACTATTGGGTGGTGTTCATCTATTGGTTCCTCTACCCTATTAGGTAGGTATCTTGAATTTGCCAATCAGCTCTAATAAGTGCCTTAAGTAGAACTTGACTAGATATTAATAAATTTTATATTTTTGTTCAAATCCCGGCTTGAGTTTTTCGGAACTACAGAATACGGTTTTACGGAATATTATTTAAAATTTGCCTTTAGCTTTTTGGTGAAGGAAAAACATCGTAAGGAAACCGGCATACATCTGCGAAGAAATTCAAAGGTGTATGGGAAGTCCCCAATCCGCACTGGGCCAGCGTGGGGGGACTCATCATCATCATCATATCAGCCGAAAGACGTCCACTGCTGGACATGGGCCTCCCCCAAAGAGTGCCACAATCTTAGTGGGGGGGACTACTACCGTTTTATTATTTGCTACAGACCGACCGACCGATGACCCGACGATGATGGTGACCGATTTTCATTACTTTCTAATCGCTCGATAAAATATCCAGGGCCTTTTAAGGTGGTCACGTATTTTTTGTACTGGCACTATTTTGGCCTTACCTGTGATGGGCTTATGGCCAATGGAAAGCTACTTAACAATGCTAGTTATGCGCATGACCCACCTTGACGAAGACGCCCGCGCATTCAGTTCATAATCCTATGACAGAAATAAAACTGGTAGGTAGGTAGGTGTTCAATGTTTTTGATAATCGAAACGAGGATCCATTGTCGTCAATCCTTAACTAACTTAGGGTTCCGTAGCCAAATGGCAAAAAACGGAACCCTTATAGATTCGTCATGTCCGTCCGTCTGTCTGTCTGTCCGTCCGTATGTCACAGCCACTTTTTTCCGAAACTATAAGAGCTATACTATTGAAACTTGGTAAGTAGATGTATACTGTGAACCGCATTAAGATTTTCACACAAAATTCGAAAAAAAAAGTTCTTCCCTATTTGATCCAGAGCTTTGAAGGACTTGTCAAAGTTGTCAAAAAAACTGTTTACTAATTGTGATAGTGCTGCACTCTGGCGGCAGAACATTGCAGTAATGTTCCCTATTGAGACATATGGGTAAGATAGTGATGATGACTTTATATGGAAATATTTGTGTAAATTAGCACAAATTAATGTTATCCGGAATAATAAACGCGTAAAATGATTGTTTTATCCAAGATTCATTATAAATTATTATTATTACTAGCTACCCGCGCGGCTCCGCCGCGTATACAAAGAATCTAGGCGGAGCGACGGTATAAATATATATATATACTTAATTCTGTAGTACATTCTACATATAACCTACTGAAGAAAGGGTTTCTAGAATAGGATGGGTATAGTTTCTGAGATTACCCCCAACGTACAATCTTACATTTCTCAGACATTACACCTGTTTATTATTAATATCGGCACAGATCAAAGAATACTGAATTGGGGACCGTTAATGGTTTAAAATAATAGTTTACCGGTTAGGTATATTAGGTAGTTGCATTTGACTATCTATTTATACCGCTAAATAGTTTAATAGCTACCAAGTCGGCCGTTTAGTTTCTATTTTCTTAATTTTCTTAGTGTTGTATCCATATGTGGCCGACTCAACATTTGTAATTTCTCATGCTGAAGAACTTACTGCAGATTTGAGTAAAATTATTTTATGTTTATTTACATTGTCATCTCAAGTCAAACCAGGAGTTACGTCACGTGATGTCACGCAGCCAAAGTCACGTGGTCAGCGCACAGTAATTTTTTCAAATTATAAATTTAGTTAATTACCGATAAAAAATTTAAAATTGAAGACCTTATTGCAAATCTGCAGCATGAGACGAATCGAATGACATATTATTTATCAAAATCGGACCATAACTGTAGATCTGATGGCATGTACAAAAATCGGGCTCGCGTAATAATAATATAGATAGATATATTAATATTTAATTATAGGACTAAGTATTACATTTCCAGACGTTTTGCTACTAACTCGTACTGTATATACACAGCCATTATTTTTTTCTACGCCAAATATAAAACTTGGGAAACATGTAGGTACTGTTTGTTTACTTGGCCTTTTTACCTATATTTGAGTAAATGAAAATCTGTTCGATTTCCTGCGTTTTTAAGCTTTTCCCCGCCACGTCAAAATATCTGACTTAAGTATTAACATTTTTCAGGTAAAAGAGTAACGTTTTCCTCCTGTTAAAACATATTTCATTCATTGATATTGCCCTAATGACTCCATAATATCATTCGCTTAAAATATCAGGTTCAAAAATTATATAAATATCTACTGCGACTGTACATGACCAGTTAGTGAAAGTGATTTAAGGAATAAAATTGCGAATTAGATATTGTTGGATTAAAGATTTTGATGGCATTGACGAATTAGGGAAACTGACGAATTAACGAAAATGGCGAATCAGGGAAAATAACGAGTAGTGCATATATAAGGTCGGCATCGCGCTTATAGCTCAGCCCGGCTAGCACACTAATCGGACATATATTTACGTTCGGACGTATAACTTTACGATTATGCCCATTTTTTACGTTACTTAGCTAACATGGTAATCTCGCAGCATATATTTATGCCATAGCGTAAAATATACGTAGCCAAATTATTACATTCATTTCATTCGTTCAATAGTAGTCTATGGTTAGAAACCCATTATAATATTACCTAATTAAAGAGTAATTTATTTATTTATCGTATGGCGGTTACACACTGGTACATATATGTATTTGTATTGATGTCGCTGATAGAGTTCCAGTGTGCGCTGCGAGGTTCAGAAGGAACAGTGCAGCTGCCGAGTTTGTTGTTCTTTTAGCACCACCCGGAGGTCACGTGTAGGGTTTCTAGGGTTATTCCTACGGACATAGAACAACAACGACCTAAAGAGTAATGAATGATAAGCACAGCACAGTTTATTCAACAGTTGTGTTCCTATATTAAGTTGTGTTATAATCGTTTTTTGTTTTTATTTACTTTACTCCCGCCCCGCGAAAAGTTTTACGTTGTGGTTTTAAGTGATGATGCGAGTACCAAAACAGATGTAAGTTTTTAATTGAATCAATAGTATTTGTAAGATTGTGTAATATATTTTATTACAACACAATAAGCAAATAATCTTAATCATTGCTTTATTTTTACGTAATCAGTAGTCATGTTCTAGCTAAAATTCAAAATGATACATCATTGTTTCAGGAGATGATCGGAGTTTTGAAACTGAAACCATAAGGTAAACGTCCGAGTGCTCGACGCTGTAGCCGGCTGTACACTAGTATGTAGTGGCATGGGCACTTTATGTCAAAGCAATTCGAACTAAGAGTATTTTTCATCATTCGAATTTAAGCCATGTCACTTTGATATAGAGTGCCCATGCCATATATGCCATAGCGTCGAGCACTCGTACGTTTACCTTATGTGTTGTGACAGAAATCGGAGAAATACTGCGAAAATTATATTGTTTTCATCGTGTTAAAATGTATCCGGGGTCTCGAGTGACCTACATAAAATTTCGTCCGTCAACGATGCATATCGTCGCGTTTTATGTGCCAAAATCAAGAGCATGTTAGCATTTGACGTAAAACAAATCGTTTTATGTGCAAGTCATATAAATCGTCACATTTTACGTAGATGATGGTATACCATGTTAGCTCATGACGGTAAAATTTTGTACGTCGGTTGTGGACATAAAACATGCGCGTAAAAGTCGTTATGTTGCTAGTGTGCTAGCCGGGCTGGAGTCGCGCGTCTACATATAAACTACGGAATCCCCTTATAAAAAACCGTAAAATTGTTTTCCTTTAATATGTCCACTAGGGTCTAGGGATGAAAATACCAGTACCTCAGTCAGTTGATAGTATAGGCCTTTATTACCAACATTTTATTTTATTTTGAATGATCCCGAATCACTTAAAAATGTTGTTCCAATAGCCTTTAAACTTTGCATATGCCCTGTTACATATTCAAATCACTATACGTAACTACATATCTCTCAAGTATCTATCTATCTATACATATAATAAAGCTGAAGAGGGTCGAAAGTCTGTACATGGAAGATATTCGAAAAAAAATTGGCTAGGGATACTTAAAATCGATAACAGAACACGTTCCAACAGTTTTTAGAATTTTTGTCTGTTTATCTGTTTGTCTGTTTATCTGTTTATCTGTTTGTCTGTTTATGTGACCGCGCATCACGTGAAAACGGCTGAACCGATTAAGATGAAATTTGGTATAAAGATAGTTTGAGTCCTAGGGAAGGACTTAGGGTAGTTTTTATCCTAGAAATCAACCCCTTAGGGGATGAAATGGGGGGTGGAAATTTGTATAGAGCTACTTAAACCGCTGCACCGATTTGGATGAAATTTGGTATATAATTAGTTTGAGTCCCGAGGAAGGTCAAAGGATAGTTTTTATCCCGAAATTCTTCCCTTTAGTGGGTAAAATGGGGGGGTGAAAATTTGGATGTAATCCATTTTGATAAAATTTGGTTTAGAGGTAGTTTAAGTTCTGGGGAAGGACATTGGATAGTTTTTATTCTGGAAATCTTCCCCTAAGGGGGTGAAATGGGGGGTGAAATTTTGGATGGACTCCGTTTAGACTAAATTTGGTATAGATATAGTTTGAGTACCGGAGAATGACAAATGACAATAGATAGTTTGAATACCGAAATTCATCCCCCAAGGGGATGAAATAGGGATGAAAATGTGGATAAATCCCATTTAGTTAAAATTTGGTATAGAGATAGAAGTAGTCGCAGGGAAGGACAATGCATAGTTTTTATCCTGAAAAATCATCTCCTGAGGGGGTGAAATGAGGGGTGAAAAATTGGATAGAACCGATTTAGATGAAATTTGGTATGGAGATAGTTAAGAGTCCTGGGGAAGGACTTAAAATAATTATTAGTCCAGAAATCATCTCCTAAGGGGGCCAAATGGGGTATGAAAATTTGGATGGAACCCATTTACGGTATAGCGAGTTGGAGTCTTGGGGAAGGACATAGGATAGTTTACTCTTGAAAATCATCGCCTTAGGGGGTGTAATTGGGGGTGAAAATTTGTTTGTGACCCATTTTGATGAAATTTGGTTGAACGATAGTTTGAGTCCCGGAGTATGACAACGGATAGTTTTAATCCCGAAAATCATTCCCTCAGGGATGAAATAGGGGGTGAAAATTTGGATAAAACCCATTTAGATGAAATTTGGTAAAGATATAGAAGGAGTCCTAGGGAAGGATAATGCATGGTTTTTATCCCGAAAAATCATTTCCTGAGGTGGTGAAATGAGGGTTGAAGATTTCGATAGAACCCATTCAGATGAAATTTGGTATAGAGAGAGGTCTTAGTCCAAGGAAAGAACATAGAATAATTTTTATTCCGGAACACATGAAATGAGGAAATAAGGGGATCACATAAGGGGGTGAGAAATGGTGGATGAAAATTTGGATTGAACCCATTTACGGTATAACGATAGTTAAGGAAGGACATAGGATAGTTTTATCCCGAAAATCATCCCCTAAGAGGTTGTAATTGGGGGTGGAAATTTGTTTGTGACACATTTTGATAAAATTTGGTTGAAAGATAGTTTGAGTCCTGGAAAAGGACAAATGATAGTTTCTATTCCGGAAATCATCCCCTAAGGGGGTGAAATGGGGGTGAAAATTTGGATGTATGCCCATTTAGATGAAATTTGGTATAGAGATATCTTGAGTCCTGGAGCATTCTCCATGATTTTCGGGATAAAAACTACCCGTTGTCATAACAACGGAGGAATCCTCAAGGAGGAGGGAGTAAGGAGGTGAAATAGCGGGTGAAAAATTGGATGGAACCCATTTACGGTATATAGCGGTAGTTGGGAGTCCTGGGGAATAGGAACATTATATAGGTAAATATATGTATGTGACGTTCCAAGGGTAAAGGTACCTTATGGCGGTAGTTTCGAAGATGTTTTCTAAAACGGGGTAAAACATACGTTTTATTATGGCTATTTTGAAAACTATTAGATGTAACATTATGTTGACGTATCTTTATTTTTATTATAAAATATTTAAATTACAAGTCAGTTAATTTAATCCTACGGTTTAGTAGAAAAGGTCCTTACAGCCGTGTGATATGAAAATATGCAAAATAATAATGAAAAAAGCCTACATGCATCTATTATGGTGAGGCGGGTCATAGAAACCAAGTTTGCGGCGGAGTCTATTTTGTAAAAAAAAGCGTTCGGAGTAAGCTAATCTATAAAATCATGCAACTCAGCCATAATGACCCTTTCCTTCATACAATCCATACTAATATTACAAATGCGAAAGTAACTCTGTCTGTCTGTCTGTTAACTTTTCTTCCTTAATTTGGTTGAAATGAAATTGGGTGTAGAGACACTTTGAATTCCGGGGCCTTCCCAAAGAATCCTTACTAAAGATAGTTTTTATCTGGAAATTCATCACATCACCTACGGGGGTGAAAAGGGGGGAGAAAGTTACGATATAAACGAGTTCCGCGCGGACGAAGTCGCGGGCATAAGCTAGTCTATCTATAATTTCAGTTTGCATACGAGTGATTTGTAAGAAGCGTCAAAATGGCAAAAGAGGGCGGCGGCTCCCTAAAGTTTGACCCCAACACTGAGGCATTCCAAATGCGGGCGCAGTGGAAGAAGCAAGACATGTGCCGCAAGCTGTGGGTCAAGCGATGGAGCTGGCTACTCGACGAACGGATGTGAGCACACATATAATTATTATCATATAGTCAGATATGAGTCCCACTGCGGGGCACATGACTCTTCTCATGGGTAGGAGTGGATGGGCTGTATTAGTCACCTTTGAATTGTATCGCAGATATCCGCAGTGGTATCAATTGTTTTGGTTAGGTAGGTACTTCTACTCAAGCTTCGACTTACTTATAGTTATATCTATGTGGCGACAGGAACTCGTGCTGAGTTTGTCCGTATCGCTACCACCTCAACCTAATATCCAATTTGTTAAACGGGAGTAGGTAAGTGCGTGCGGTGTTCAAGCTCTTAATAAAGTTTGGGAAAGAAAAGAGCAATGAAAAAGTTATTTATCCGCCGAACGTCAAAAAAGTTACTCGCAATTTTCAACTCTGTCATTATGATTCAAGAAGGTGTCATTTACACTGTCACTTTGTCTGATATATCAGACGATGGCGGTTAAAAGAGTTAAAGAAAGTTAAAAATGGAAAATTATATTTAAATAGGTAGGTACCACTATTTCAGTCTAAAGACAAACTGGCCAGAAATGTTACAAGGGTATATACCTAAATATATACCTAAATTCGATTGCGAATACTATTTCGGCGTGGAATTATTACGCATTTCAATAAAACCCCCTCACAAATGCACTTTTGGAATTATCATCGGCGTATCTAAAGTAGGGCAGAGGGCCTTGAGCGTGGGGTGAGACATTAGGGGTGCGGAAATCTGACAGGACCAAGCCCGGCTTCAATTCCAACGATAGGTAAGTGTAAACTCGGCCTATTGTTTCGTCTTAGACAAACTCTAGACGGGTGAGTTTGTCTTCACTTCAATGCTGTCATACAAAGTTATGTTGTATCGGCCTCCGTAGCCCAGTGGGTAGTGACTCTGCCTACGAAGCTGGAGGTCCCGGGTTCGAATCCCGGTCAGGGCATTTATTTGTGTGTTTATCACGAATTATGGATGTATATGTATTCCTGAGTTATGGATGTATATGTATATAAGTATCTATATGTATTTATCTATTATATATATCATCGCCTAGTACCCACAACACAAGCCTTACTGAGCTTACCGTGGGCCTAGGTTGATTTGTGTAAGATTGTCCCGTAATATTTATTTATTTATTTATTTATTTATTTATGTCAATTGACGTCAACGTTTGATTAAAATAATGAAGTGCTACATTGTTACAAATAGGTACAACAGGCGTTTCTCGTGTCAAGTTAATGTCAAAGAACAATAATCATGAAGGTATTGATATACTATACAAATGCAGGAATCTCAGCGTGTTAGCTAGTGGATAGTGAAGGACAATAAGAAACAAGCTAATTGTTCTTTTGATTTTGTTTTATTTTTATATTTACTCGTTATTGAGTAAATTTGTTGACATTGTATTAATTTAATATTATATCTTTATTTTTTCTTTGTTTTTGACGATCGTGATAAATAATCTTATTTTTTTGACATGAAAGCAAATTTGTAATGTATTTTTTTATCATGAAATAAATAATCTAATCTAATCTAATCTGTACCTACCAATCAAAAAATACGATACAGATTAAATAGTAGATTGTTAACCAAGGGTTGAAAGTGACCCATTACACCCGAGATATTTATGGCGCTCGAACGAAGTGAGAGCGCCAATAGTTCGAGGGTGAAATTGGTAATTTCACCCGAGTTAAACACTCTACTTTTCATTTCGACTGTGAGGAAAGTAAAATACTGCACGTACATTTTATAAAACAGGTATATTAAGAGTAATCAGTTAAAATACACATACTGCCAACTTTAGAAAAGTTTAAAAATCGTATCTGATCTAATAGTTTTAATCTTATTTCTTGTATTTATATAATTCTATAAATAAATGTATAGAATTATTTGCTCAATATGAAATAAACTAATTATTCGATTTTAGATATACCTAAGTAAAATAATTAAAACTATATCCAACCTCTATCTTCTTTGCACTGGCTACTTGCCACTGCCTACTCGAT
Organism: Epinotia brunnichana; assembly: GCA_963854355.1. Classification (NCBI taxonomy): domain Eukaryota; kingdom Metazoa; phylum Arthropoda; class Insecta; order Lepidoptera; family Tortricidae; genus Epinotia; species Epinotia brunnichana. Next base: position 30,525,298 of record OY977935.1, on the reverse strand, counting down.
TGTAATCGAGTAGGCCGCGACGCTACTAATCTAGAGGGCCATGCCGAAACGTGAAAAAAAAAGTTTCATAGCATTATGGCGGGCAGCCGATATTTACAAATGGTTTTGAATGTTAATTTTCTGTAATTCGGAAGAAAAATACCAACAGTAAAAGGATTTTTTATCAACATCGTCGTAATAAACCCGTCGCTTAATGTATAGCTGAGTTTCGATATATGTAAAGCTTTAATTTTAATAATATGAAGTAACTCTGCTGTGCTGTGCTGCTGCTCTGCAAGTGGCTGACCGTAACAATTAAATAAAAATCACTTTCCACCCTAGGGGAGAAAAAGCTATTTTCCACCCGGCTATATGCCCGTGAAAAGTCAACTTTCAGAACAGGAGAGATGAAAAATAGTTTGTACCTAGTAACTTCGCATCGCATGCAACCGGGAATGAAACACGAAATATAAACCAAAACAATATATTATTTTCTATTCATATCGTCTCTCACACAGTCCATCCACCTTTTCCTTGGCCTACCTCGTCTCTTACATCCATCCACATTCATACCTAATACTCTTTTGCTCACATGACTTTCATCCCTCCGCATTACTACTACAATGGGGCTGGCAATTGTCAAACTGACAGCACCAATAATGGTCCCTAAAAAAGCTAATTTTCTATGGCGGGAAGTAGTTTTTATTTATTTTTGCGAAAATGACTTAATGTTTCGTCCCGAATTGCTCTGAAGTGGGAATCCACCGTTTTCCGAAAAAGGCTATGGATTAAAGCTATGGGGAAGATTTTTGCCTAAGAACTGTATATGGTTTCCATACAAGTTAGGGACCATCGATCCTCTGTCTCTCTCTCTCATCGTATGGAATCTGTAAGAGCGCCATCTACAATTAGCTTTCACCGGCCAACCCCATTTATCCGCGAAAGCCCAAAGACATACATACTGAGATAGACAGGCAACTCGACCAAATTGAGAAGGCATTTAATGCTTGCGTATCGTCTACAGGCGCCATCTCTTCTGCGATACTTAACTTTTCTTTGAATGTACAAAACATACAAAAAGTGCGTCGATCGCAGGGTTTGAACCCCGGCTCATCGACTCCAAATACCGCCGTCTGTACCCCTAGGCTACTGATGACTTATGACAATACGGCGAATTTTGAAATACACTACCGGTCAAAAGTTTAAGTTCACTCTTTGTTTTAGGTACAAATGAGTACTTTTGGACAATATTTTTTTGCAGTTCGGAAGCCGAAATTTGTTTCCAACTGATCCGTTATTGTTTCCAGAGATTTGTTTAATTAGTCAGACACAATTCACGTACATTTCTAAACAACGCATTCCCTAAAATCTTATAGGAATGACGGCAAAGGCTGGGCCATATGGCCTTGCCACTTAAAACGTACAATGATCAGATACAATGTTGGTTTTTAGGGAATGAGTTGTTTAGAAATCTACGTAAATTGTGTCTGACTAATCAAACACATCTCTGTAAACAATAACGAATCAGTTGGAAACAATTTTCGACATCTGAACTTCAAAACATTATCGCACAAAAGTACAAATTTGTACCAAAAACAAAGGGTGAACTTAAACTTTTGACCGGTACTGTACCTTGATAGCCTAGCCTAGCAATCGCTAGAGCTTCAGAGAGTTCGCCATCTATCAAAAATTTTTTTTTTTATATATTTAGAAACTGGATTTGCATTAAGTTCTTAGTTCGCATAGCATGCGATAGCCTACTTTCAGGCTTCCCCTTACATACACATTTCTTATTCGGTCCATCCTCGTCACACCACACATCCATCTGATCCATCTTAACATTCTCATCTCAGTAACATGCAATCTCTTTTTACCCGTCACCTTTAAGGCCCAACATTCCGATCCATAGGTACATGACGACATGTCTCACAATGGTCTTATAGATTTTGCCCTTTAGCCTAAGAGGCATTCTGCCATCGCATATTGTTCCGGAAACCTGTCGCACTTTCATCCACCCAGCACTAATTCAGTTTTTGACATCACGGTCGATATCACCATCACACTGTACACGCGAACCGAGGTACTTAAAATTGGAGCAGATTGGGAGCGTAACGCCATCTAGCTTTATGCCGTCAAACTGGAGATACCGCCGAAATCGCAAAACATGTGCTCAGTTTTGGACCTACTGATCCTCAGGCCAACATTCTCCAGTTTATGTCGCCACTTCTCCAGTCTGCTCTGTACCTCGGATGCGTCTTCACCGAAAAGAACATGAACAATATCATCCGCGAAGAGCATAGGTACACCAGGGTGCCTCCTCCTGTATGTCCGACGACAGAGCGTCCATAATCAGCACAAAGAGGTATGGACTTAAAGCTGATCCTTGGTGCAAGCCAACAGTTACACTGAACCTGTCAGCAGTGGCGGAGCGCCCATACAAGCCCATTCCCACCGGCTTGCCTAACATTTCTTTTTAGGCAAGCCTATAGTTACATACTCTAAAACCTATCGTAGCTTTTTTTGTTCTGGGTTGCCCATGGAAATTTTCCACGCGCCGCCACTGCCTGTCAGTGGTGCCAGCCGCTGACCGGACGCATGTACAAAATCTGTCATACATAGAGCGAATTAGCTCCACATACTTCCCAAAGCTAGAGCTAAAAAAAAGACTGTTTAAAAACATTTACGGTTCTCACGGACCGTCTCATTTTTTAACCGACTTCAAAAAAAGGAGGAGGTTCTCAATTCGGATGTTTTTTTTTTTTTTTTTTTTTTTTTTTATGTTTGTTACCTCAGAACTCCGTCATTTATGAACCGATTCGTAAAATTCTTTTTTTAACTGAAAGTATATGCTTCCAGATTGGTCCCATTGTTTCCAAAACCCCAGTTGGATGATGGGAACCATGAGTAATTGAGGGAACTCCTCAAATATATTAGGCACGCGTGTAGTAATTTCGGTATTTTCTATTATAACTTGTGTATTTACACCCAAAAATCATAAATTTGGTGAAGTGGAAGTGATGATGAAGACCACAGATGGCTTGTGAAACTATATAAGAACGTCACAGATTCTGATATTATTCCGTTGAAATAGCAAACAATGAAGTGCCAAAGGTAATTCTGAGATCCTTGAGGAATCGACGGAAGTCCTCAAATATTATCGGCCCACATACAGCGATTTGGTTTATTGGTCTAAAAATCAACGCTTTTGTTCTCGAAAATCAGTTCATGTGGTAAATTGGAAAAAAAATGTGGAAATGTTAATGTGGCTTGGCGGAGTACTGAATTGAAGTCGGTTAAAACTTTGTTTTGAAAGTAAATTATTAAATGTTAGCAAATAGTAGATTGTATATACGAGTATAACCCGGGTTTAGCTAGAATAGGCCACACTGCACCGAGATGGTTATTTATAATTTACTTTCAAAACAAAGTTTTAACCGACTTCAATTCAGTACTCCGCCAAGCCACATTAACATTTCCACATTTTTTTTCCAATTTACCACATGAACTGATTTTCGAGAACAAAAGCGTTGATTTTTAGACCAATAAACCAAATCGCTGTATGTGGGCCGATAATATTTGAGGACTTCCGTCGATTCCTCAAGGATCTCAGAATTACCTTTGGCACTTCATTGTTTGCTATTTCAACGGAATAATATCAGAACCTGTGACGTACTTAAATAGTTTGAAGTACATCATTGAGAAGTTCCACAAGCCATCTGTGGGCTTCATCATCACTTCCACTTCACCAAATTTATGATTTCCGGGTGTAAATACACGAGTTATAATAGAAAATACCAAAATTACTACACGCGTGCCAAATATATTTGAGGAGTTCCCTCAATTCCTCATGGTTCCCATCATCCAACTGGGGTTTTGGAAAAAATGGGACCAATCTGGAAGCATATACTTGCAGTTAAAAAAAGAATTGTACGAATCGGTTCATAAATGACGGAGTTCTGAGGTAACACACATTAAAAATAAAAATACATCCGAATTGAGAACCTCCTCCTTTTTTGGAAGTCGGTTAAAAATAGTTAGAGGGGTAACATGTTCAAGCTACTTTTTAGGGTTCCGGAGCCAAAATGGGTAAAACGTAACCCTTATAGTTTCGTCATGTCCGTCTGTCCCTTATATTCATACTCGTACATCTGCGGGCTGTCCGTATGTCACAGGCATTTTACTCGAAAACTATAAGGTGTATTTGAATAGATTTACCGCTACATAGTTCTGTAATGAAATGAGTTTAAACATATTTCCACATCAATCGTTAGGCTTTTCAAAATAAATATAAGGTTTCTCAGCAATTTGTTTTTACTAAGGTGGTAAGGTAAATTTGTGTCCCTTCTCAAATTTTGAAACAGTGTGATAAAAACAATTGAAAAAAATCATGGACATAGTGCTTTTAGGGTTCCGTAGACAAATGGCAAAAAACGGAACCCTTATAGATGCGTCATGTCTGTCTGTCTGTCCGTCCGTATGTCACAGCCACTTTTTTCCGAAACTAAAAGAGCTATACTGTTGAAACTTGGTAAGTAGATGTATTCTGTAAACCGCATTAAGATTTTCACACAAAAATCGAAAAAAAACGATAAACTTTTGGGGTTCCCCATACTTAGAACTGAAACTGAATTTTTTTTTCATAAAACCCATACGTGTGGGGTATCTATGGACAGGTCTTCAAAAATTACATTGAGGTTTCTAATATCATTTTTTTCTAAACTGAATAGTTTGCGCGAGAAACACTTCCAAAGTGGTAAAATGTGTCCCCCCCCCCTGTAACTTCTAATAATAAGGTCGCGGTTTTTTAAATGCCAAAGACCTCCACAACCGCGAGGTGTACAGTCTCAGGGATTATTTCCTAAACAACGAGTGTGGGATGCATCGTGACGTAGTGGCAGTAGACGGAAACTTCACCCCGCTCTCCTTGGCAAACAAGAACTGGCGCAGACTTAAAATAATGAGCGCCGAGGACCGCAGGGCGGTGTGGAGGAGCAAGGAGCTTCATGGGCGGTTCTGCAAGGCCCTCACAGGGCCCGATGTGGATCTGCTCGCGTCGGTGAACTGGCTACGTTTCGGGGATCTCTTCGGGGAAACCGAAGGTTTTGTCTGTGCAATTGCGGACGAAGTTATCATGACGAACAATTACCGGAGGTATATCCTGAAGGACGGTACGGTCGACATTTGTCGGGCATGCCGCCGTCCCGGAGAGTCACTCAGGCATATTATCTCTGGTTGTGGTCATCTTGCTAACGGCGAGTACTTGCACAGACATAACCTTGTAGCCAGAATTGTTCACCAGCAACTTGCTCTTCTATACGGTCTTGTGGTCTCCGAAGTGCCTTATTATAAGTACACACCTGCGCCAGTTCTCGAAAATGATCGTGCCACGCTCTATTGGGATCGATCTGTCATCACAGACAGGACTATTCTTGCCAATAGGCCTGATATCGTGCTGACAGATCGATCGAAACGCCAGGCAGTGCTCGTCGACATCACCATCCCCCATGACGAGAACCTCGTGAAGGCCGAGAAGGACAAAGCCAGCAAGTACCTAGACCTGGCTCACGAGGTGACCGCCATGTGGAATGTTGATTCGACGATCATTGTCCCGATAGTCGTTTCGGCAAACGGTTTAATAGCGAAGAGTCTCGACCGTCACCTTAAGAGACTCTCGCTAGATGGATGGATCAAGGGTCAGATACAGAAGGCGGTACTCCTGGATACTGCGCGGATAGTCCGGAGGTTCCTGTCTCTGTCGCCCTGACCACCGGTAGCTTAGGCCCTGCCTCGCTGCCGGTGGCACCCTAGGTTAGGTTTTTTATAATGTGTTTTTATTTTGTATGTTTTGTATATTTATTGTACTTTTATATTCATATTGTAAAAAACCTAATCCAAGAATGAAAATAAATGAAGAGAATGATAAAACTAAAAACAATATATGATGTACATTACCATGCAAACTTCCACCGAAAATTGGTTTGAACGAGATCTAGTAAGTAGTTTTTTTTTAATACGTCATAAATCGTAAACCGCAATTTATTTAACGGAACCTTTCATGTGCGAGTCCGACTCGCACTTGGCCGTTTTTTTTCTACTAATAGATTAAGATTTCTCACCGTATACCTACTAAATTTTTTTTTAAAGGTTACTACGTCAACGTTGTTACGGGGTCAACTTAAGAGGGCGTTCATGTGCATACTAGCGCCACTTGTAAATAATTGTGATTATTTAAATTTAACGATAGATAGCCTCCTTTTTAGGGTTCCGTAGCCAAATGGCAAAAAACGGAACCCTTATAGATTCGTCATGTCCGTCCGTCTGTCTGTCCGTCCGTATGTCACAGCCACTTTTTTCCTAAACTATAAGAGCTATACTGTTGAAACTTGGTAAGTAGATGTATTATGTGAACCGCATTAAGATTTTCACAGAAAAATCGAAAAAAAACATTAAGTTTTAGAGGTCCCCATACTCAGAACTAAAACTCAAAAAAAAATTTTTCATCAAACCCATACGTGTTTATATGGATAGGTCTTCAAAAATGATATTGAGGTTTCTAATATCATTTTTTTCTAAACTGAATAGTTTGCGCGAGAGACACTTCCAAAGTGGTAAAATGTGTCCCCCCCCCTGTAACTTCTAAAATAAGAGAATGATAAAACTAAAAAAATATATGATGTACATTACCATGCAAACTTCCACCGAAAATTGGTTTTAACGAGATCTAGTAAGAAGTTTTTTTTTAATACGTCATAAATCGTAAACCGCAATTTATTTCACGGGACCCTTCATGTGCGAGTCCGACTCGCACTTGGCCGCCTTTTTAAATATCCTTCGTTACTGGATTTCGGGTTTTGGATTTTGTATTTAAGTATCTTTTGAATACATCATAATTATTTTTACGTTGCTGGATTCGTTTAAGTATCTATGCGTCCTGCCTAAGTTAAAACGGCCGTTATTCTTTTGAGTTCATAGATCGACGAATCCAGCAACATAAAACTAGTTTAATGTATTCACAAGGTACTGAAATACGAAATACAGTGTATAGCATCGGCCTCCTTTTTGCTGACTACCCTGAGGCCTGTGTCACACTGGTGTCAGTGTGATTCAGGCCAACAAGATACAAGATATTTATTCATAAAATTGACAACATTTCATAATCCAGCCCAGTCCATGATTTGACTAGCTCCTTGAGTTCTACTCGAAAAGTGGAACACGCTGGTAGTTTTATATTTCCGGTATTATTTATGTTAAATTTTTAACAAATTTTTAAAAATGCACTCTTAGCAAATCCAATTCTACTGCAGAATAGGCACCTTGCTTTAGTCTTGTTTACATATACCAAATTAAAAACAAACATTGTCAAGATGGCGTCAATGTAACCCACCCGAAAATGACATTTAAACTTTTTAAACGTTTTCTTCGAAACGGGACTAAAGCAAGGTGCATGTTCTGCAGTAGAATTGGATTTGCTAAGAGTGCATTTTAAAAAAATCGTTAAAAATTGATGATAAATAATACTGGAAATATAAAACTACCAGCGTGTTCTCTTTTCGAGTAGAATACAATGAGCTAATCGAACTAAGGGCTAAAATTTATGAAATGTTGTCAATTCAATGTTGTACAAGTAGGTTAAGTCAATAGATACATAACACAATAAGTAGTATTATTGATTAATTAAATCGGATGTTAATAAGGTCGCATATAGCTTTACATGTCTGAGTCTTACAGGAGATGTCAATTAAAAAATATTAGTCACTAATTTGTGATATAAAGTTAAGGTTATGTAGGTGCTTCCTAATACTAGGGCCATTGCACGTCGCGACAAATTCATCAACGCTGTAGCATGCTATGTACAATGTTGACATAGTTTTAAGTTTGCTGTCGAAGATTTTTTCGGTTTTTGAAAGTTCTGTTAACAAGTTATACAATTTTGCGCCTAAGACCCCGAGTGACTTCCGGGTCTTTGTGAGCCTGCACCGCGGGATAATTAAGCGGGGCCTGCGGGTGGCGGTCTATAGTAAACTTGACAGGTACCTATTGTCAAATTTAGTATTGTTGCAAGTCCGCCACCGCAGGCCGCGCCAGTCTGTTAGAGGCTTAAACAGAGTGTTATTAGTCTGCCAATGCCAATGTCTAACGTTAGATCATTCGACTGGCCATATTCCAAATGTATGCTCCATCGACTCTTAATGCGCACACAGTGCGCATTCCGGCTATATGCGAGCTGACGTATAGCGACAGGACCGGAGACTTAAGCGCAAACCCTATTAGAACCATGTGCATAAGTCTTCTTCGCTCGTATTAGCAGGAATAAGATAGCTTTGTAGATGTTCATTTAAGTAGACACATTTGCTTAGGTGCATCTATTTATCCGCCTACGCAGCGCCGCAAGGGGACACATCTAAGTGGGAGTGTTGAGTAAGTACCTACGGAAATTAATTTGACTATCATAAACATAACTCTCTATATCATTGTGGCTTCAATGACAATGTCGATCTATATTAAGAATACATTTCAGTGATACGTTTTCTGTCTTATTCTACTTAGGCACATCTTTTAATTTCCTGGTAATTCAAATCAGCTAGACACTCTTTAAGAAACGTCAAGTCAGTCAGGTTAGCATTGTACGGAATCAGATATTCGGTACTATATATTAGCCCACCCCAGCGGTTTACGATCGGAAACCTAAATTCACCAAAAAACTAGCCCTTAACGATTCTTAAATACGTACCCTAATTTGGAATTGTAAACGAGAGTTTGTATGCAACTATAGCCAAACCCAGGCAGACGCGGAGGCCGCTAAGCAGCAAGTGGCGGCCGCGCTGCCGCACGTGGTGCCGAGAGAAGAGGTGGCCAAGACACTGAAACCTGTCCCAGTGACGACCACGGGCACGATCGGTTGGCTCGCCTCCAAGTTCGTCATTATCATTTATTTAGACTTTGATATCATTTAAGACTAATCATTTCGCAATGGGCACTTTAATGCATTACCTACAGTCGTTACAGTACCTATCGAATACGGTAGTTGATTTGAAGTAGCGCTCTCAAAACAGTGCAAGCTCAGTTTTCCTTCGCACGCGAGGTTTTTAATCCATTCCTGTCAAAGTAAGACACGAGTTGAGGCTTTGAAAATTCGCATAAAGGGCGCTTTTGAAAGACTCCTCGCTGGCCCGGCGTGCCTCGCGCAGTGAAACCCATCCCAGCATCTATAGGTGCTGAAATACTGACTCTACTTACTCGGGAAAGGACACTTTGCATCGAGGCTAAGATTACATACGAAATGAGCCCCGTATTCCACCGCTGAATACCCAGATAGGCGCTACTGATTTTTTTTATAGGACTTAAAGTATATTATTAAAAAAAAAATTGCGGTAAGGAACTCCAAAACTAAGGTTATAGCAATATTTTTTGTCGGATCAGGTGCGTAAATTGATAGAATGTAATGCTAATAGACTGAGAGCTGAGGGACCAAAACTGCAACAGTTTTATAAAGGCTGATATTTTAATATTAGGTCATAAATAGCTCGAATATCAATAGCCTGCCGTCAGTCAGCCAGTTTTTGGGACAACGGGCGTGGGAGTGGTTCCGGACTTGTTAAAAAAACACCTACGTCGCAACTGTTTTATAAAATCTGAAAATTTGTCTGTGGAAAGTACGACAACCAACAAACTATGCGGACATAGTCAGTCTGCAGGATATTGGAACAGTACCTACGCGTCAGCAGCCCGCTAAACCAGTCAAAAAATTTGGTTGCAAAAAAAGTGTTTTATAAAATCTAAAAAAAATCGTGCAAGTAGTGCATAGTACCTAAAACCAGACTAACATAGTCAGCCCAAAGACTATGAACTAACTGCACGATTATTTTTAGATTTTATAAAACACTTTCACCCACCAAATTTTTTTGTCGAGTTTAGAGGGCTGCTGACGCGTACTGTTCCAATATTCTGCAGACTGACTATGTCCGCCTAGTTTGTTAGATGTCTTACTATCCACAGACAAATTTGCAGATTTTATAAAACAGTTGCGACGTAGGTGTTTTCTTAACAAGTTCGGAACCACCCCCACGCCAGTTCTCCCAAAAACTGGCTGACTGACGGCAGGCTATTGATATTCAAGCTATTTATGACCTAATATTAAAATATCAGCCTTTATAAAACTGTTGCAGTTTTGGTCCCTCAGCTCTCCGTCTATAACGTTTTTAACATTGCTCTATCCATCCATAATATTAGGTAGTTTATGTGACTGTATGTACATAATGAAAGGCATTGAACACGAGTGTGGGTTTATGAAACGAGCCGAAGGCGAGTTTCATAATAACATCACACGAGTGTCTTAATGCCTAATTATGTATAGTTACTCGTACATACACTACTTTATCTATTTACACATCATAAGCCTCCACGATGCATTCAGGAGCCGCATATTATGATCGGCCTCGCGGCGTTGTTTTCTGGCAGCTGTCATAGTTTTTTCTTAATTCAGAGACAAACTAGAGTCGGATCCAACTAGGATCGTTCGATATCTTACTTACGTGCGACATCTGTCAAATTTGTATGCAAATTGACAATTTATTTCGAACTAAACGTCATCTCGACTGATATTAGAATAGAGGTCAAATCAAATTTCTTTGATTTCAGAGATGTTCGAAATTTGAATGAAATAATATTATCGAAATCGATGTTATTATTTAGCAATAATAACATTTTGACAGATAAGATATTTGTTCTAACAAATCAGTCTATTTTTATGGTGGCCATAATGTGCGGTTCTTGAACGCATCATGGAGGGTTTATGATATTTGGATAGATAAATACATGTAAGACATTGAGAGATGCTCCTTTGAGAATATCTTATTATAATCCTACAACAATCGACAATGTGTCCATTATATAATGACACTGTTGCGATGCATTCTTCTCTGGACATATTTATTGATAACATGGCAAAATGTATGAACAATATTAGAAAAAAAAAAGTGACATTTAATAATCTCACCCAACAATTATATCAATCCCATTGTTTCACTGTCACCCCATCATATTAAATAATTAAATACTTAGTTTAACACCAACCGACTAAAATTACGGCTATCCTCTAAAATATTATTTAATTTATAACTTAGTTAATATTATTTTATGTAAAATAAATCTCTCTGTGTACACATATTTTGAGTTATAAGTAGTAGTCCAGATCCAAACATATATTGCATAATTTGTATTATTCTATAGACTTTAACTTGTTTTGTGAGCCTAATTAAATAAATAAATAAATATGCAAAATAAGATAGGTACAGTCAAAGAATTTAATTTCCTACCCATTTAGGACTATTTCAAAGTGACACTGTAAATAAAATCATAAGAAGTCTCTTACGTTTTGATTGATTACGTCACTTTGACAAAGTCCAAAGTGGGTAGGAAATTAAATTATTTGACCGTACCTACTAAAAACAATATAGGTACCTGGTGTGTCCATAGTGTAAGGATATACTGTTGTACCTACCTATAACACGAATTAAAAGTTATTTCGGTTTTTTCAGACCCGACTGCCAGTTAGAGATTTACACTTCATGGCTCAGTAAAATTCCACTAAGACTCCCTGACGCCTGGGACGACAAGGATTACCTTGGAACTGTTGGAAAGAAAGACCACTAAACATAATTTATGTAGTTACATATTACAAATACACTGCCTTTCTCTTCGGTAATGTTCCCGTGTGTAAACAGACTTCATATTGGGCAATCAATACGTTAGCTATTAAGAATACTTTCGTTTAATTGTTTGATCCACTTTACAGCTAACTCGCTGCCATAGCTCTATCTTTCATCCAATTAAACTGCACAGCGATAGCCTTACCGATAAGATCGTTTTATTTCTTCCAGTAGTACCTACATAGGTACCTACCTACCAGTGGCGGAGCGCCCATACAAGCCTATAGTTCTATCTAATCTAACTATATTCTATCTAACGAGAACAGACAGCGAGGTGTAGTTGCTGGAGTTTAAATACAATACCTACATAATAATAATATATTGTAATTACCTATATTAGGATCATGATATTACTGTTGTGAGCGTTGCGATACATTCGCGTCACGCATAAACCTTAAACAGGTTTCTGTACGCGTCTATTAATTTTGTACTGTATCTTTTTTATTTAAATATGAATAAAAAAAAAAAAAAAAAAAAGTTATATAAATGGTCATAAACAGTCACATTAATTTTAACGAATACATTCTTCTAAAATATTACCTACTTACTCCTAAGTATAGTTATTATACCACTAACCTGAACTAAACGACTTGCGTAATTTTATCGTAAGTACCTTTGCGAGAAAATACTGAGAAAACGATTTTTCCCAGATATGAGACCTCGCTACATAGACTTTTCGCCCCCGTAAACCCCCACATTCCAAACCTCATCGAAAACGTTAGAGAAGTTTTCGAGAACGTGAATATAAATATGTAGGTATATGCTTTGGGCTTAAAACCACTAAATTTCTTAACCTTATTCACGTGATATTTGAATTTCATAATACGCCTAATTTTCAAATTACCATGGCTCCTACCTAAATGTCAAAATCGTCTCAGTCTTAAAATGAACGATATTCATTATGATTGACCTAAAACGTCACATTCTCTAAATACCTAAACATTGAAATGCGCAACTCCTTCAAATACCGAATAACAGAAATACCAAAATATTAAAATAACTCAAACCGAAAACACCTAAATAGCAAAATGCCTAAATTTTTTTCAAGATTAAGGTTGAATTTTAGATAAAATGTATATTTAAATAAAGGCAATTTTTATAGCATATATTCCTGTCATTCATCTTATAGTGGTAGTCGTACAAGCCCAATTTCAAAGAAAAACCGCAAATTGATCTACAGTTTAGCCATTTGGAATACGCATACTAGAGGTCAAAACAATTATTTTAACCCGCAGTTCCTAAAAAAAAATCCCTTAGGAGGGGAGTGCCAAGACATTTTATTTTTTGTGTGGATTTTTTTTTTCAGAAATCTATTGTGTGTGGTATCTAATGAAAGGGCATTTTGAGGCGATTCTAAAAATATACCACATCATAACATTTCAGACATTTTTTTTTTAATTAACTCAAAATCAATTTTCTAAACATATACCAAGTTTGGGCTCCTCCAGACACGATATGGCTGATTTTTTTTAAATACAATATACCACAAATAATACGTGATATCCTCATATCTAACCTCAAAAAAGCAATTTTGAAAATAACTCCATTAAGTTTTTTTTTAAATTTTTCAATATTACAAAGTGACACAGTTATACTTCAATACCTATTTGACGTGACTTATACACCAACACGAGTGGAGGAATGAGGCTGGCTTAAGGCACTCTAAGCTCTTCATAGAAGGAGTGGACTCGGGCTGGACCAGAAAACTCTGGAAATCCAGTAAGAAGCAACTTAGAATTATATCTGGGGTGTTCACAGGTCATTTCGGGGTCAAGGATTTCTTGGCCAAGATGGGACTATCGGATAGTTTAGACTGTAGAATGTGTGGCGAGGAGGATGAGACTATGGAACACTTATTGTGTGAATGTCATGCCCTTGCCAGACAAAGAATGAACTACTTTGGTAACGGTTACCCGCAACCAAAGGAATTCAAGGTGCTACCGGCGAACTGCATCATCCGCTTTGTGGAAATGATGGAGCAAGCCTGGGAGCAGGTATAAAGGAGAGGGCAAATGCACAAAAGATCCCACTGGGTCGAAGTGCATCCGAAAGGGCCCTCACCTAGATAAGATAAGATAAGACGTCAAAAAATGCAGCAGAGCCGTATTCTTGCAGCGCGTGGCCTTCTAGATTTTTTTTCAACCAATCACAGAGCAGAATTCTTGTAGCTCGCGGCCATTTGCTTAAACCAATCAGATCACACACAAGCTCATTACTCCCTTGGGAGCTGTAAAATACCATTACTCCCGCGGGAACAATTTAGGCCATTGTCCTTCTGTATACAGACAGGCATGGAATAACACCATTTATGAGCAAGTGTGATGAAAAATATCTATCCAAATATCATAAACCCTCCATGATGCGTTCAAAAACCGCACATTCTTATCTGTGAAAATTGCTAAATAATAACATCGATTTCGATAGTGTTATTTCATTCAAATTTCGAAATATCTGAAAAACAGAAATTTGATTTGACCTCTATTCTAATATCAGTCGAGATGACGTTTAGGAATTGACAAATTGCATACAAATTTGACAAATGTCGCACGTAAGTAAGGTATCGAACGATATGATAGTTGGACCCGACTCTAGTTTGTCTCTGAATTAAAAAAAAACTGACAGCTGCAAGAAAACAACGCCGCGATGCCGGTCATAATATGCGGCTCCTGAATGCATCATGGAGGCTTATGACAGTGTAGCGCAACTAGGAACAAAAATATGAATGACGTCAAACTGCTCAAATTCAGATCAAATCTGACAAGCTCTGACAAGTGACAAGTTTTCTATCTGGGCTATTGCTATGGTGGACTCATGCTATTTCCTACTTCGGTTCTTTCTCTGTCTGTCATTTTGTCATGGTGAGTTTGGCCGGTTACCATGGATATTATAATTTCACGAGAAAACATGTGTGTGTCAAAAAACAATGCTTTTGACGAAATAAAATTAATAATTATCTTAAAATAAAACACGTAAGTATTAATAACGAAATATCAAGCGCCTGCAATATTGATTTACTTATGATAAACAACGGTTGGTACTAGGATAAAACCTACAAGCGCGAGGTTTCTTAGTTCGAGAAGAATTCATTGCGACCCGCAAAGATATGTGTACATGTTGGTGAATGTTTGTAAATATACTGTGATTTGGAAATAAGTGTGAAATAAACTGTATGAAATATTTGTTCTCCTTTTATTATTTCACACCTATTTAATTCAGATTAGTTTTAGATTTTGTAAAGCAATTTTCTGTTCATGCAGTTGATGCCCAACGACGTCCCTAATCATAATTTATCGATATCGATAACGTTGGGTTCTAATATTGTCGATATCGATAACGTTAAGTACTACAACCCTACTATCGTCCTCGTTCGTTAGGTTGGTAAGTCTACTTCCGTACTAGCGTTTATTTTTTTTGGTATAGTGGTATTTCAAACTAGCTAAAGTTCGAATGAGTTGTCATGTCAAAATCAAATGACAATGTCACTGTCATCCAAAACCTTGTTCGAAGTCCTGTCTCTTATTTATATTCTCTTTGGCTTATGATATGTGGATAGATAAAGTTGTTTATACAGAGTGTTTTTTTTAAATGGGACAGTATGGGGAAATCCGAATCTAAGGGAGATAGAGGAAAAGTGTCCAAGGAGACATTAGGTGTTTTTTTATGTAAACCAATTTGGCTCATTAAAATTTTTGGTCAACCGTGAGTTGTTCTTAAAAAATTATAAAGTTGGTCAATTTTTTTTTTGACGCGGGTCGGCTCTGTTTCATGTAAGGATTATTTCATTGTATGGAAAGAAAAAAATCTGAACAGCAGAAGTTGGTCAAATTTAATGAAAACTAATCTTCATACAATTGCAGTATTCGCCTTTTAACCTTGTTACAAGTGCCTAGGCGTGTAAAAAAATATTTAAAATTATTCCATTTTTAAATTTCGATAATCGATAAGAGCTCCAGATGATTCAAGAGAAGAACATTTTTTTTAATCTTCGTAAACATCATGGCACGCGATAGTCTTAAAATTATAAAAAAAAGAATTCAAATTTGGAACGTAAGTTATTTCTGCAGCAAAGAATTCAAATTTGGAACGTAACTTATTTCTGCAGCTGTGATTTTGTTTCCAATCAGTTCATGCTTGTAATTTTATTCATCATGGCGTTAACTAATTCACATAAAGTTGATTTGATTAAGGCGTATTTTCTTAATTATCGCAGTAGAGATAATGCACTTAAGTGGTATCAAGAACGCTATCCTGACCGTGTAGTACCGAATCGCAAGATATTTGATAGTTTAATAAAGAACCTAAGACAGGAAGGCTGTTTCAAACCTAAGCGTAAAAGGCCGACGATACCTAGTCAATAGTGAGTTTATAACTATTGCCGTATATTTTGAAGCATATCCAAAAGCTTCATTACGGGAAGCAGCTGAAACTATCGGTATTCATAAATCAACTGTAAGGAAGATATTGAAGGCTCATAAATACAAGTGTTACATAGAAGGTCGACTTGTACAAGCGTTACTACCTGGAGATAAAGACCGCAGGTTACATTTCTGTAATTGGTATGTGGCTCAGACTATTAGAAATAGATGTTTTCCTAATTTTATTATTTGGACTGATGAATGCAACTTTTCGAACAATGGCATGTACAACAGGAGAAATAACCATTACTGGTCAAAAATAAATCCGCTAAGAACTACAGAAACCCACAACCAAATCCGATTTTCTTTTAATTGTTGGTGTGCGATATTACATAACAGAATTTTTGCTATCAAAATTTACCAAGGAACGCTAAATAGTGAAAAATATCAGGAAATCTTGAACATGGCTGCAGATTTAGTGGATGAGACTATTAGCTTAAGGAACTTTGGTAAGATAATCTACCAACAAGATGGTGCACCAGCCTACAACAGTAGGGCAAGTAAACTGTGTTTGGTCGAGCAGTTTCCAAACCGTTGGATGGGTACATATGGGCCGATAAAGTGGCCCCCACGATCGCCCGACTTAACGCCATTAGATTTTTTCTTATGGGGTTACCTTAAGGGTCGAATTTATGAATCCCGATACAACTCCGTACAAGAATTAAAAGATGCTGTTTACAACACTTTAAACACAATTCACCATAAGTCTCTGTTAAATGCAACTAGAAGTGTCTTGAAGCGTGCTCGTACCTGCATAAGACAAGACGGCGGCCACACCGAACATTTACTCAAGTAATAAACCAACTGTATGAAGATTAGTTTTCATTAAATTTGACCAACTTCTGCTGTTCAGATTTTTTTCTTTCGATACAATGAAATAATCCTCACATGAAACAGAGCCGACCCGCGTCAAAAAAAAATTGACCAACTTTATATTTTTTTAAGAACAACTCACGCTTGATCAAAAATTTTAAAGAGCCAAATTTGTTTACATGAAAAACACCTAATGTCTCTTTGGACACTTTTCCTCTATCTCCTTTAGATTCGGATTTCCCCATACTGTCCCATTTAAAAAAAAAAACACTCTGTATAACTGTACATAATCAGGGATTAAAACATTCGTGTGATATTATTATGAAACTTAAGAATCACAGGACTAAAAAGTCAGCACGGTCAGATATGATTACAAGTGACTGCACCAATATATACAGGGTGGATAGATAAGTCGGGCCCTGGCGGGAAACTACCTTAAATCCTGAAGCTGGCTCATTTTACTTAAAGGAGACATACCTTTATTTTTAAAAAGAAACAAAATTGCATTCAAAGATTTTCAAAAAAGCTTCACACACGGCCGGGAATCGAATCCGGTCGAATCTGTCTAAAAATCTGAATTCGTATTTTTGCGTTAATTAATAGTTCTAGGTGTAAGGAACTATTGTAGCTAAGGAACTCTGCATCTGCAAACACAGGAAAATGTTGATTTTCATAGTTTAATGTACGGAAATGGACCCGCTTAGTATGTCTGTATGTAAGTATGGGGAGATGTGACATCTGAAACTAGACGAAATTCGTAGTATTATTTATTTACTTTCATCATTTACACCAATCTTTTCAAAACTGTAATAAAATATCATTCCCATACTTAGGTACCCATATTAGGTAGGTACATACTGTTTGTACGAGGAGATCCATTTCCGTATTTAAACTGTGGAATTCGGCATTTTCCTGTGATTGTAGATACAGGGTTCCTTAGCAACAAGTGTTCCATACATCCAGAACTTTTGATTTACGCAAAAAAACGAATTCAGATTTTTAGACAGATTCGACCGGGTTCGATTCCCGGCCGTGTGTGAGGCTTTTTTGAAAATCTTTGAATGCAGTTTTGTTTCTTTTTAAAAATAAAGGAATGTCTCCTTTAATTTAAATGAGCCAGCTTAAGGATTTAAGGTAGTTTCCCTCCAGGGCCCGACTTATCTTTCCACCCTGTATAAATGGAGAGGTACCTAGTTGTGTGTTATAGCTTGGCTCAGGGCTAGGGCTAACGCAATTCTTCACAGTACTGCATAAAGCTACTAAAGCTAGTCTTAGCTACGGGTCGACTCTTCAAGGCTCGGCCGAACGCTAAATCACACACAAAACTATAGATAGACACTCACCGCTTCAAAGAGGTATGTTTGGTGCCGTTGGCGAGCAGCTTGTATTTGGGCTTGTCGTGCGCGCCGGTGGGCGTCGAGGACGACAGCGTGAGGTCGCTGGCGAAGGAGCTGGTGGACGAGTCCTTGGAGATGGCAGTCTTGAGCGCGCGGCGCGCCGCCGACTCGGGGCTCCCGGGCGCCGCCGCCAGCTCCAGCGCCAGCCGGCCCTTGACCGGCGCCGGCGGGGGCTTCTGATCCACCGGCACCATGTATGACAGCATAGCTGCCTCTTTACTTATCCCCTAACATTAACGCGTTACACTTTAAACAATCCAATCGAATTCTTCATAATTTTATCAGTCTTACTTATCACTTCACACAGTAGTTGCTTAAACTCGTATTTTTCCACCCTATCGAGATCTGAAACAATATGAAAACGATGATGATTCACGGCGGCGACTCAATGGATACATCAATATTTGAAGTTTCAGCATACGGGTACGCTAGTGTTAGCCTAGCTAGATCACATTTATGTCTGACGTAAAAATCGATCTTCACTCGCATAGGTACTTAGGTATATTATGTCGGACGGACGTAAACACGGTCATGCTTCCAGCAGTCCAGCATAAACAGCTATCTTAAGATATTGTAATTAAAATGGATAGATTTAAATATATCTCAGGAGACGGGATACCAAGTCATTCATTCCGGAAACAAAATTGTTCCGGTACATTGATCTAGCTAAGATCAAGGTTAACAATGTAATTAAGTATAATACATTATAGCTAGTAGCATAATTAATAATAACTATAGGTACGTCCGATACGAGTAACCATGTGCAGAGTTGCTGACGCCGACACACTGCGTAAGCAACGTGATTGGATAGGTATTTAGTTACTTACCTTTTATTATTATCTCTGACACGTGACCCCGTCAACGTGAACATTTCTCGGTAGGTAGGTAATTCACTCGAATTTCTCTCCCGGCCAAGCTGAAAAAAAATAAATATTGTTTTATTGCATGCTCAGTAGTGGGTAATTTCGCGTGAAGTGATCCGTCATTAGATAATGAATTATCATTACTAATAGCAGATAAAAAGAGTTAAAAATGACAGTTAATGTATGGAACAGCTGTTTTTTTTTGCGATTGCGTGGTCGGACCCATGGGGAAAATTGTTCAGTGTGACCATCTTATTCGCTTTTGGTCATTCCGGATCATGACCCCGAAATCACCCAGTATACCTAGTACCTATGACAACTAAAAATCTAAAAATGTATAGCTATTATCGCGAAAATGCCCCACCGATTTTATAGTAAATTATAATGCACATGTCGTTCTCACCTCACACTAGACATAAATTGACAGATTATCACATGAATTTTTGTTGATATTATGCTAAAGCTCTGTGGGAATGACAATATAATAGCATTCCTGAGCCAAGGAAAGGTCAGTCGCCCGCGTTGAACTCACGCGCCGTGTGCTCTAGACACGGTCATGATTGGCAGCAAATAATTACGAGTTCAGATTCATTTCCTACCGGCCAGCTTCCATCACCGAGTAAATATAGGCAGTGCGTTGCGCCGGTCGTGCCTAATTGATGCTCCCAACAATTAATCGATGCAGAATCACGGATGCTGAGTGAACTATATGAATGTAGGTAGTAAGGTAGATTCAGGTACTCACAATCATGTCAATCCTTATTAGCATGAATATGAATGCACTCAACAATATTTTGACACGTTTGACACTATCAATTTCGCTATGAAAGCAGGCGAATTCGGTGGCGCCATCGCTACCAGTTTAAAAAGGGAAACCAATAGGGTCGTTTCGCCGGTTAGCGACCACTTAGCCGAGTTGCTCACTTTAGATTAGTAAATGTATACCTATTCAATGTACACACATAATAGATGGTATTCGTATAGGTTCTGAGTATAGTCAAGTTTTTAAACCTACAATAAAATATAGCACTTTCATCCATAGATTAGGAAAAAATATGGAAAAGGTTTCAAAATAGCGAATTCGCTAGATAGCGACCGCTTTAGTCGGTTTGCGACCACCTGTTAGCTAGTTGGCGACCACTCTTGCAAATAGTGTTTAAGTAGTTAATAAAACGATGCATCATCATCATCATCATATCAGTCGAAAGACGTCCATTGCTGGACATAGGACTCCCCCAAAGAGTGCCATAATGACCGGTTCTGCGCCACCCGCATCCTTCAGATTCCTGCGATCGTTACCAGGCCATCAGTCAACTTGTGGGGGGCCTACCCACGCCGCGCCTTCCGGTACGTGGTCGCCACTCGAGAACCTTTCCGCCTCAACGGCCATCGGTTCTATGTGCAATGTGCCCCGCCCACTGCCACTTAACTTTAGCGGCTTAGGGCTATATCGATCACCTTGGTTATGCTGCGGATAGCCTCATTTCTGATGCGATCACGCAGAGAAACTCCGAGCATAGCCCTCTCTCCATTGCCTTTTGGGTGACTTTGAGCCTTCTTATGATTTCTGAAGCGACCACGTTTCGGTGCCACACGTGATCACTGGCAACACGCACTGGTCAAAGACTCTCGTCTTCAGACACTGCGGAATATTCGACGAAAAGATGTGCCATAGCGTAGCTTCCCGAACGCTGCCCAGCTGAGTCGGATTCGACGATTGACCTCTTTCTCAAAGTTGGACCTACCTGACCTGACTGCCCTTATACTACTACAAATTGTTACTCTTCTAAATCTACTTTACATTGCTTGTCAATGCAAAATAGAATCGAAAACGGCGCGCCATCTCGCTCACACCATAGTGCTATTATATATATTGCTATTACAGTCACACATGTCGTTCATAGTAGGTATCTAAATGCCACCATTTTACAAGCTTTTATGTAACTTTAAGATTAAATTCTACTTACCTACACTAGCTTCTGCCCACGACTCCGTCCGTGTGTCTCGTTTATATCGTAGCTCCATACAAAATTTCAACCCCTATTACAGCCTCTTAGGGGATTATTTCGGGGATAAAAACTATCTTACGTCTTTTCCCGGGACTCAAACTATCTCCATACCAAATTTCATCAAAATCGGTCCATCGGTTTAAGCGTGAAGAGGTAACAGACAGACAGACACACTTTCGCATTTGTAATATAACCATATCATATAATCATATGAATTATTCATTTTATAATTATTATTATATTACATATACCTACTATAGACATAGCATGGATTGGCGCGGATTAAATACCTACCGACACAATTGGCTTGCCAAGCTAAATATCGCGGGTGCCGCAAGAATCCATAAGGAAAGAAAAAGAAAAACGATGTGGTCGCTATCCGACTTCTTTGGTAATAATTTTTTTGGGTACGCGACCACCCCATTTTATTTAAATCTATTTTTATAATATGCCGAATTTCAACGAAATTATTACAATAGCTAAATCATTTAAGCAATCAAGTAACTAATTTCAGCATAATAATAAAATTAAGTGACGTAACTAAAGTTTTCGCGCCAACTGTCGCGTTATTTTTTTTACAGATTCACTGCACGTCAACACTTTTCGGAAGCAATGTGTGAAATGTGTGAATTGAGGTTATTTTTTCTTGCTTTGGATTAAGCTTTGGGTTTTAAAGTGTATTTATTCTTATTGACACTATTCAAGAATAGTTAATAACTAATTAGTTTTCTGTTGGGTTTGTAGAAATGTTAATATCTTTAATTGAAGCAGCCTAGTCCGTCAAGTGGTCGCCAACCGAAGGTGGTCGCGTTACCGGCGAAACGACCCTATCCGGTCGCCCATAGTTGAGGGGTTAAAATAAACAACGTTTAGGCGCATCCCCACAGGCAAGCGTGGTGTACTGCCGAGGATCGAGTGCGAGTGACCTTGGTTTGGCCGAACGCATTGCAACTGTGCACACGGGCCGAAATCACTAGGCAAAAAATCGAATTCATAGAGGAATTGCAGCTTATTGTTCTTAAGGCGCTATAGGTTCAGCGAAGTGAAGCGAACATAGTTTTTGAAACAATATAATGCGTCTGTTTATAATAATATGGTTTCAAAAAAATACGAATAGTAATCTTGAGGCTTTTCTGCAGGGAAATCAGTGATTCGAAACACAATAAGGCAATTTTCGCTCGAGAGAAAAAAATCACGAACATAGGTCTAAAACATATTAAAATTCACTTAAAACATTCGTAGCAAATTATGCACAATAGATAAACATATTAACATTGGTTCTAAAAATCGGCAATATCATGTTTTAAGGGAACTTAGTGATTACTTTTTTATTTATTTAAACGCACAAAAAATTAAAATTAAAAAACATGATATCCGCGCTTCCTAACCCTAACACGCAATTCCATCTCGCTCACGCTTATGCTCAGCGAGAGGGAGAGAAGACCATGATACTATAGCGCCTTAAGAGCCCGTTCACGTGCTCACTAGCGCCACTGGTAAATAATTGAGATTATTTAAATTTAACGATAGATATTACAAAAGTAGGCCGCTACACACTGTATTTTGTATTTAAAAAAGTACCTTGTGAATACATCAAACTAGTTTTAATGTTGCTGGATTCGTCGATCTATGAACTCAAAAGAAAAACGGCCGTTTTAACTTTGGACTCACAGATTGACGAATCCAGAAAAGTAGGTAAAACCTAGTTTGACGTATTCACTAGGTACTTAAATACAAAATACAGTGTGTAGCGGCCTACTTTTTTTTTAAATATCTATCGTTAAATTTTAATACTTAATCTCAATTATTTACCAGTGGCGCTACGGCGCTAGTGAGCACGTGAACGGGCTCTTAAACTACACTTGATTTGACGCAATGATTTGTCTTGGTACAAACGTACATACATCAAACGGCAATCTCCTTTAGATATTTATTGACATTTGTCCAATAAAACCGTCTCTTTTTCTCGCGCCGAAGACATAAAAGTGTCTCTTAAAAGGGGATGTGGTTTACAAGAATCGTCAAACGGCCTTAAGTACTTAGATTTCTTGCCTGTACTCGTATGCTTATGCTTGCTTAGGTATAAGTACAATCATGCATAAATGGCGATCATAACCCTTTGAACTCCAACGACTCCCTAAGTCGTGACTCGTAGCTCACTACCCGTCGTCGTATGTAAACGACGCGCGACGCTGATATCTTAGCTCACATAAGACAACACCACACCGCCACCCATTTCAGACGAGATATTTAGGCGCTGGAACCAAGTGAGAGCCATAATAGTTCGAGGCTGAAATGGGTGGTTTTGAGTTAATCACTCTTTCTTTCATTTCGAATACAGGTAAACGAAAGGACAGCTAAATATATATATATACAGAAAATACTTTGTTTGTGAATCAGTCAGATCCTAAAGAAACCATTGAAAAGGCGTTTTCTCCTCACCAGCTCAGTCAGAAAGGCTTACTTTATTAAACCTGCGCCCAAAAGTCCATTATATTGGCTAACGTGGAATAGTAGTATAGTGGCTACTCCCACTCCCAACTCTTTCTACCTACAACCAGTTACTATAAGAGAAGTACATAGCATTATAATGTAACCCGAAAAATAAACGCAGCTTTGGTCACAATGAATTACCACCAGTCATTTAAAAAAAATGCGCAGACGAACTGACCCAACCCTTAACTTCAATACATAGTATAAAAAGTCGCTTCCCGCTGTCTGTTTGTCTGACTGTCTGTCCCTATGTATGCGTAGATCTTTAAAACTACGCAACGGATTTTGATGCGGTTTTTTTTAAGAGATAGAGTGATTCAAAAGGAAGGTTTATAAGTATGTATAATACAAACCATACATGCATGTATTATACACATAAACCCGTGCGAAGCAGGGGCGGGTCGCTAGTTCCTAATAAATCAATCCTTTGTTCACGGTTTAGTCCCGGATCCACTAAAACATTCTATCATTAAACCAGTACATAAAAAAGGAAACCAAACCGACTGTACATAATAATTACCGTCATATAACCCTTTTACCAACATTCTCTAAAATAATTAAAACAGCCATGTCTAAACGACTCTACGCATTTTGCGAAAAATATTAAATTGGCAACCAAAATCAATATGGATTCCGGAAAAACCACCCTACAACTTTGGCAGTTTATAAATACATCGATCAAATTCTAAAAATTATAAAAAATATGCTATAGGTAATAGGTATATTACTGGATATGCGCAAGGCGTATGACCGGGTCTCTTATGATGTTTACTGAACAAATAACATGGCATTGGTGTGCGAGGAATTATTGTGCACAATTGGTTTATCTCGTACCTCAAAAACCGAGTCCAATGTGTAGAGGTACAACATCATAATAACCATAACGGGATTATTACACACGTGCAATCAAGTAAAGCTGATGTCACTGGATCCATTCCGCAAGGAAGCGTTTTAGGTTGTTTATTATTTATTATTTATATTAACGACTTGCCCAACATATTAGAAACCCCAAGCGTCCTATTCGCTGATGATATTTCCGTAGTTTTTCCGTGTTCAAACGAAAGTGATTTAAAGTTGAATACAGATGTTGGCGGCCGATCGTAAAATCCAGCAGAGCACGAAATTCCTAGTCATATCGTGAAACGCCGCCATTTCATGATTTGGCTAATAGTTGACTAAGCATATCATGATGTGCCTGATAAAAATACGTCAGATCGATTAGAGCAACGCATTCGTCGATATTCCTAGCTCTATACCGGGCACATCGTCCGGCAGATCACGAAATTCCTAGGCATATCGTGAAACGCCGGCATTTCATGATACGCCGCCATTTCATGATTTGGCTAAACGTTGACCAGGCATATCATGATGTGCCTGATAAAAAATACGGCAGATCGATTTAGTGGCAAAACCGACTAGGATCGCGGGTAGGTTAGAAGACGAACGCGGGAGCTTTGCTCCCTCTTTCGTCTTCGAGGTTTTTTTTTTATAAAAGAGCGGAAAAACTTGTTTGCAAACCCTAGTTACGTATAACGGCGAGTATTGAACGATATGGCGGCGGCGGCGTTTTATGATATGCCTAAGGAATTTCATGATCTGCCTAAACGTCACTGGTGGGTGTTACTTAGCCAGATCATGAAATGTCGGCTTTCATGGTATGCCTAGGAATTTCATGATCAGCCTAAACGTCATTAAACAAATCGTTAAACGTTAAGTTTTGATCGATATGGCGGATGTCATTTAGCCGAATCATAAAATGGCGGCATTTCACGATATGCCTGGGAATTTCGTGATCTGCCGGATTTACGATCGGCCGCCGACATCGACAACATCCTATACAAACTAGAGTCCTGGCTAACCGAACATAATTTAGAATTAAACTACAGTAAAACTAAATTAATGCAGTTCAGACCGTATCAAAAACAACCTTTAAGTATAAACTATTCCTTTAATTCGATCAATTTAGATTTTATTTAGAATGTATAGACACCTTTTCGTTGCTAGGATTAAATATAGACACAAATATTCATTGGAAAGACCACATTCAGAAAATAAGCTCAAAACTATCCAGGTTCAAATATGCCTTGTACGAATTAAAAAAACAACAGATTTAAAAATCTCCATATCCGCCTATTATGCCTACGCCCACTCTATATTCCGATATGGCATACCTGCTTTGGGGCATCAGTACGAATTCAAATAGTCTGTTCATATTACAAAAAAATGCATCAGAAATCAGAATCCTATAGTTAATATAAAACGGACACAAAGTTGTAGGCCATATTTTAAAACACTCGGCATTCTAACACTTACTTCTTTATACATCCTAGAAATCCTTTGTCAAAACACAATGATTTTTTCTCACATGCTAAAGACCGTCATCTAAAACCATTAAATCTCGTTCATAATAACAACCTAGCCTTACCTACACGACCTAGATCCAGCTTAAAAATATACCACTCCGGTCCACATATGATGTGTATAAAAATATATAATAAAATACCACAAGCAATAAAATCCATAGAACCAATTAACCTATTCAAAAAATCATTAAATAAGTTTTTAGTACAAAAAAGTTATTACACACTACAAGATTTTTTTGATAAAGTGTGCGTGAAAAGATAAATGCTTTTCACATATTCTTTTTCCAACTTGAGTAGGTATAGTAATACATTGTTTAACAAGGGGAGTATGATGAATATTGCAAACGAGAGTCTATCAGGAGCCCGACGCCGTATGGCGGAGCGCTTTTGATGACTCGAATTTGCAATATTCTTACGCCCGTGTTATACACAATGTTTTTCATCACATTTGCGAGGAAATAAATAACCACAAAAGACAGAAAAACCTGTTTTATACAAGCGCATCAATCAAATGTTGACGAAATTGACAACTTCACTTCTAGATCAGTGCGAGTGGAGGGCGGAGCTTCAATATTTCAACCAATCACAGAGCATGGAGCATGTGGTTATTGCAGGGCACGGCCTGCTCGATTTTATTTTCCAACCAATCACAGAGCAGAATTCTTGCCGTCCAGATTTGCTTAACCAATCAGATCACACATAAGGGATGGAGCATCTAACTCCATTAGGATTATAGGATTAAATTAATTTGTAATACTAACCTTAGTCATAATTCGTGATTGTATACTAACAACTTATGGACATTACCTAGTCCGAAACAAATAATTAATTGAATAAGCTCATTACTCCCTTGGGACCATTATTTCCCGCGGGAACAATTTAGGCCATTGTCCTTCTGTATACAGGCAAGGAATACCACCATTTATGAGCAAGTGTGATGAAGATATGATAGTTTCTTTAGGACTTTGATGTCAATTAACTTTAAGCGAAGCCTTATTGTCTACCAAATTAATTAGGTAGTACCTTACCTACCTAATAAGAACCCTAGTACAAGGTAGGACTAATAATATCCAGGTAGTACCTGCAACCTAGATTTAACCTAAATGTAACCTACATTTGAGTTTCTTTGCAGTGCCCTTATGGGGTCCATTTTATTACTTGTAATATTATGTGTGCAATAAATATTTTGAGTTTGAGTATTTTATACAATACTCCAGGCAAAATACGGTTTTGAAAAACATTAATTTATAATAGCGTTTTTTTTTCTTTTGATCATTTTGACACATTATTCTAAGATGCTTTATTCAAGAATCCAACAAACTTTCCATCCGGAAGTATTTATAATATAATAATAATAATATAAGGCCTCCTCCATCCCTTTCCATCTAACTTTGTCTCTCGCCAGCCTTGTCCATTGTTTTCCCGCAATTTTTATTATTTCGTCATCCCATCTTATTTTTTGTCTACCTCTTTTCCTCTTTTTGTCTCTAGGGTACCACCATATAATTCTTTTGCTCCACTTCTCCTTATTCCTCATTATGTGTCCTGTCCATCTCCATTTGAGTGTTTTCACCTTAACAGCTACATCTTCCACCCCGGTTTTGCTTCTTATTGTTTCGTTTCTGATTCTATTTTTCAGTTTCACACCTATCATGCTTCTTTCCATTGACCTTTGGCATACTTGCAGTTTGTTCAGGTTCAGGTTTCCGAAAGTATTTAAATAGATTTAAATAAAGCATGAATTGTTTTTTTAATTATTTATCTTGAATATTATATAGCAAATGTAAATGAACCAAAATAAAGATAAAACCATTTATTTATATTTTTTCTGACTTTTCAAAAGCTAGTTAAGTTATCATTTTTTTGATGTCTGAAATTTTGTTGGATTTTGTCGCTAGGTAATTTATTTAATCTCCACTTATAATAATCTCCACTTATAATAAATCTCTAGAATCAGCCAGTTTGAAACTAAGCTTTGGGTTGTCACGAATGTTCTCAGCATCCCGTGAACGGAAAAATATGAAACATTTTTTGTAGGTACATTATTATTCTAGCTGCAACTTAGGATAGTTTTTATCCGACTGCGACAATTAATTAATTTTCCGAACTATACGACTTCATTAATTTTTCATTTATTATTCTTAAAGTATATCGCCGCCACATCTGTCAGCTTTGTGAAACGTCAAAATGGCGGAATTGCTTTTCCTTAATTTCACCTATTAATATCTAATTTAAATCCCGTCTCCGATAGACCTTCACGAAACGCATAACAAGAGGTAAAGCATGAGAAATTAATCGATTCTGATATGAGAACTTATATACGCAAATGTCGTATTGAAGCGTAATTTCATTAAATGTATCAACAAATTCGAACAATATAAGTAACACAAATGTTTTTTTTAATGGCACGCGCGCGCTCTCTTTGCGCATTCAGCCAAACCACGCAAACCAAAACTTGAATTTCGTATATCTGCATTACTCTCACTCCAGTAATGTTAGTGCGATAGAGATAGAGATACCCGAATATTTCGAATTCTGAAGTTCGTGGTTTAAAAGAAAATACGGATGTCGGATAGATCGAAAATAGGGATGTAAACACTGTAGACACTAAATAAAATAATCACAATGTTGTAGGTATTTTCTCGAAAGAGGACTTAAAATTAAGTCAAATGGAGAAAAAAACAACGCAAGAGGTTATTTAAGTAGTCACTAAGTTATAAGTTTTAAGAGGGGGTATGTTCTGTCACTTTTCCGCAAAACGCACCTTTTTTACTATGAGTACTATGACGCTCGAGGATCGTGACGTTACGGTCCCGATCGTTTTCTCACTCTAATAAGCGATATTAAAACGGTTGTAGCTTCGTAATTTTTTGAGATATTTGAACGGGTTTTTCGTTCTTCTTTATTTTAAAGGAATAATAAATTTTGAGTATACTCCCCTATTTGGAAGACAAGCGGAAAGAGTACCTAATCTATATATTAAAGATGAGTCATTTGAAGAAATAGATACCTACAGAAAAACACCGGCCAAGTGCGAGTTGGACTCGCGCACAAAGGGTTCCGTACCATTATCTATAAAAACGGCAAAAAAATCACCTTTGTTGTATGGGAGCCTTCTTAAAAAAAAAAATTATTTTGTTTTTAGTATTTGTTGTTATAGCGGCAACAGAAATACATAATATGTGAAAATTTCAACTCTCTAGCTATCACGGTTCTTGAGATACAGCCTGGTGACAGACAGACGGACGGACGGACGGACGGATGGACGGATGGACAGCGAAGTCTTAGTAATAGGGTCCCGTTTTACTCTTTGAGTACGGAAGCCTAAAAAACAGTACGAATTGACAGCAAAAAGTATAGTAATTATATTTATGGGAACAAAAATATAAAAGCCTATGTCCTGACTGACTCACTCACTCACTCACTCATCAACTCACAGCCGAAACTACTGGGCCTAGAGAGTTGAAATTTACACCAGAGGGCCTACCGCGAAAGGCATTCGAAGTTTCCCCTCTCTTTCATACTTACGAGTTCGTACGTAAGTGCGACAGAGGGGGAAAACTTCGATGCCGTTCGCGGTAGGCCCTCAGAACTACCTTTTACAACGTAGGCAACGGATAAGAAGTAATTTTCGGAAATCATACCCCTAAAGGGTTAAATAGGGGTGCAAAGTTTGTATGGGGGAAACTTGATTTTTTGAGCTAGAGACTTAAAACTTTGTATAACGGTTACTTATTAGAATACAAATAAAATACGTTCAACGTTTAGGAAAATTCTGCCCCTAAGGGGGTTAGAAAGGGGTATAAATTTTGTATGGGGGAAACTTTATTTTTTAGACAAGCGACTTAAAACTTTGTAGAAAGATTACTTATTATAATACAAATAAAGTACTTTTGGCGTTTTGAAAAATTTCATCCCTAAAGCGTTGCAAAGTTTGTATGAGCGAAACTCCTTTTTGAGATAGAAGCTTAAGTTTTTAGAAATATTACTTATTAGCTTATTACGATACAAATAATACGAAACAAATAAAGTATTTTTAGCGTTTTGGAAAATTCCACGCCTAAGGGGATGAAAAAGGGGTGCAATGTTGGTAAAGGGGATTTTTTGGAGCTAGAATCTCAAAACTTTTTAGAAAGATTAAATAATAAAAAAATTCAAGATATGAGATTTGTAACTTCGATCTTAGCCTGTTTAGACTACCAAAATGATTTCAGCGTTTATTGAAATTCTTCCTCCAAAGGGCATTCAAAGTTTGTATGGAGAGCAAGACAATTTTTAAAGTAAGGGATTTGTAACTTCGGTTTTAGACAAAACAAACATGCTAAAATACTACAAAACTTATTTCAGCGTTTTTTTAATTCATCGCCTAAGAAGGTTAAAACTTAAAACGGGGTTCGAAGTTTGTATAGTATAGTAAAGTAAGAAATTTGTAACTACGGTTTCAGCCTGTTTATTATGAGGGTTCAAAGGGGGTTCTAAGTGTGTATAAAGAGCAAGCCATTTTGAAAGTAAGAGATTTGTAACTTCGGTTTTAGACTGTTTACTAAAAGACTAGGCACAAAACTAATTTTAATGTTTTTTTTTTATTTTTTCCTTAAACAAACTTTTAGATGATGTGATGACATGTTATACGCGGACGAAGTTGCGGGCAACAGCTAGTTGATAATATATCCATTACAAAGAAAAAATCAGCTATTATAAATTATTTCCAAATTTGTCATTTTTTCCATACAAGTTGTCAGTTCATTTCCTGGACTACAATGAGGGTTCTTAAGGCGCTGTCAACACCAAAAACGCGCACACTGTCTATTTGTATATGTGTGTACGCCTGAAAAGGCAGGATTTAGTACATATTACATTTTATGCCCGGCACTAAACATTTCCTCCTCCATTATTTTATTTTTTTATTACTTGTTAGCCCTGGGTGTTCTGTGAGCGCATCACTTTCGTCCCGCTATATTTACTTACAACAATGGCGTACTTTCAGAGTATGAGAAATTATAACTTGTTTTCTAATAGGTACCACACTGACCGTGAAAGACCTCTAAGACTCCAGAAACGAGCAATCCGCACAATCACAGGATCCGCACCAGACCAGCCTGCTCAGAGCCTATTCCGTCAAAACTATATGCTCACACTGCCGTGCCTCTACATTTTAGAGGTAAGTAAGTATGTGAGACGGCATCTGCACAAGCTCCCCACAAACGCCGAACACCACAATTCCAACAGTCGGAAACGGCATCACTTATATGTACCTGCGAGGAGGCTGACCAAGTCCAGCAAATCTTTGAGGGCATGGGACCAAAAATATATAACGCTATCCCAAATGAAATAAAAGAAGCGCCCAGTGACATCACCTTCACTTCAAAATTAAAAAAACTATTGGCTGACATGCCATTTTATACTGTGGATGAAGTGCTGACAAAAATGTCGAAAGTGTAATGCACTACGTTTAAATATATACAATGTATAAATTATGTTTTAAATTATCTCTTGTGAATATTTTATAAATTGTTGACGTGTAAATTTATCTATTTTACCAATAAATAACTGAACTGAACTGAACTGAACATCCTGATGTTCCATATGATCCCTCAGCCTCATAAATAAAATTAAATTAAATTCGTTTAATTCAGACAACCACGGGTCCATACATGTTAAAATTATTATCTAGGTTTACCTACTTAATTACCATACAATATATATATGGTTATCGCGGGGGCAAAATCAAATCGGTTAAAGAACGTGTATAACAGAATGTCTATTTAGTAAAAACCGGCCAAGTGCGAGTTGGACTCGCGCACAAAGGGTTCCGTCGTACCATTATCTATAAAAACGGCAAAAAATCACGTTTATTGTATGGGAGCCCCCCTTAAAAAATATTTTATTTTGTTTTTAGTATTTATTGTTATAGCGGCAACAGAAATACATTATCTGTGAAAATTTCAACTCTCTAGCTATCACGGTTCTTGAGATACAGCCTGGTGACAGATTATCTATAAAAACCCTATTAGGGTCCCGTTTTACTCTTTGAGTACGGAACCCTAAAAACAGTATATTCTGCCTACGCATTCTTAGCCTTCAGAAGTTTAGTGTATCTCTCTTTAAATTTAAGAGTTATCCTCTTGTCGGTGGAGAAGTATATTTTCCACTTCTCTCTGTCGTACGCCAGTCTCTTGCTTGACTCTCTCGAAGTTTAGTGTCAGAAACTATTTTTTTGCTGGAAAACTATATATTCTGCCCACGCATTCTAAGCCTTCAAGAAGTTTAGTGTACTTGACTTAATGGTAATCGTACAGTGGACCGTCTGACACCTTTGCGGCGCTACTAGTAGCTAACATCAGAATCGTTAACTGATTTTAATCGTTTTATAGGTGTCTTTCTATTCATTTCAACAGAAACAATGCAAACACACAAATAGACGAATGCGGCGGCACGTTCACTTCCGATATATTTACGTAAGCTTGGGGAGCGTGCGCGTGCGATGCGATGCACAGCGTGGCAGCCACTGTATAGTACAGTTCCCGGCAAACAACTTGAACATGCGGGACGAAGTGGGGGGGCAGCTCGCACGTACAATTCGCCTTTGCGCAGGCAAGGTCATTTGCGCACGAAGTTTGCCGTCTACTGTACCCTATATTCGGGCCATGCGAACTTAGAACTTAATGCAAATCCAGTTTCTTATTGAAAATAGTGTCACCTAATTGTGGTGGCGAACTTTCTGATGAAGCTCTAGCGATTGCTAGGCTAGGCTGTCAAGGTATTTCGGTAGCCCAGGGGTACAGACGGCGGTATTTGGAGTCGATGAGCCAGGGTTCAAACCCTGTGACCGACGCACTTTTTGTATGTTTTGTACATTTAAAGAGAAGAGATGGCGCCTGTATACGCAAGCATTAAATGCCTTCTCAATTTGGTCGAGTTGCCTGTCTATCTCAGTATGTATATTGTAGTCTTTGATTCGGGTAACCGGCATGTACTTGTAGTGATGAACGTAAATCGCGAGTGAGCCGCACCTGGTAATATAGGGACCTATTTTTGAAGATAGCTCTTTTTCAGGAGAGGTACACAGAATGTACCAAATTATTCTACACAAATCGTGAAATAAAATGTACGTTTTGTGCATATTTCATACCACCCGCCATTCTGATGTCAGGATGGCGGGTGGACCTAATTTTGAAGATAGCTCGTTTTCAGGAGAGGTACACAGAATTTTACTAAAGGTACACAGGTACACAGAAGGTACCAAATAGCTGTCAACATTTCATTGAGATTCCCGAGGTCCACCCGCCATCCTGACGCACACAATAGAAACCTAATAGTACAACCGGGGTAAGATTATCTGGGCTGTCACATTAGGCGTGAAGCGTGAGGTGACAGGTAAGGTGAGAAAGAGGTTAGGTGACCAGTGAGTAGAAGTCTTACGACGCCTTCACGAAATATATAATTGTTTTAGAGAATTTCAATCCTGAATAACAGCCATGTACGCCAATATTATTCGCGCGAATGACAAAAGAATTGGCCTCACCCAGTGGCCATCAAGCTCCCAAGCTAGCATTCAACAGTCGGCGATGGTGGAAATGATCCGGCGCGCCCATGCCGTGGGCTGGGCACAATTGTTGGACACCTAATGTTTATTTTGTTTGTCCTCATGACGTAACGGCAAGGGCACAGCGCTGCATCTGTATCAGTCTGTATATAGCACATAGTACGTACTATTAATATCCGATGACCATGCATGAATCGGAAAGTGAACCATTGCGCGCCCCGCTCTCGCTCGTGGATCGCTGGTATATAAGTACAGTTAAATGTCATAAAGCCGCAATCCCATTCTATTATGCATAATGCTACTCGTATGCTGTTTAAGGCGCCGTAGGTTCAGCGAAGTTAAGCGAACAGAGTTTTTGAAACAATATAATGCGTCTGTATTATTAATAATATGGTTTCAAAAAAAATCGAATAAGTAGTAATCTTGAGGTTTTTCTGCAGCGAGATAAGTGATTCGAAACATGATTATCAATTTTCGGTCTATAATAAAAATCACGAACATAGGTCTAAAATACACTTAAACCATTCTTAACAAATTATGCACAACAACAGCTAAATATATTAAAATTGGTTCTAAAAATCGGCAATATCATGTTTGAGGGAACTTGGTGATTACTTTTTTATTTATATAAACGCACAAAAAAATATAATTAAAAACATGATATCCGCGCTTCCGAACACGCACTTCCATCTCGCTCACGCTTATGCTCAGTGAGAGGGAGAGAAGGCCATGAACCTACGGCGCGGCGCCTTAAGCAATCTAAGCGAGGTAGGCACAGAAGTTGATTTTGAATTGACGGTCGTGTCTTCCTTACCGTTTTGAATTCAACCACCGCCGTGACTAAAACTAGATAGTTTGGCCTTTAACTGTATCTTATTCTAAATGGTAATCAGACAAAAAAACAATGCCTGGACAATTTGACATAGCCTAACGTTTACGCATTAAGAGAAATCTAGCACCACATCATTTTTTGAAATTTTTCAAGCACATTGACCTGGAGGTAGTAGCAAACTATACCTACCTACTTAACGAGAAATTTGCAATCCATTACCATTCTTTTGGGTTTAGCCGTAGTCGGGTAAAATTTTATTATTAACTAGCTGTTGCCCGCGACTTCGTCCGCGTAGAACTTAATACTTAGAAAATATAATGCAAACAAACTTCTACCATCTTAAGGGATGATTTCCGAGGCAAAAACTATTCTATATCCTTTGAAGGGTCTCAAATTATCTCTATACCAGATTTCATCTAGGTACATGGATTTTATCCAAACTTTCACCCCCTATTTCATACCCTTAGGGAATGATTTTCGGGATAAAAACTATCTAATGTAATTCTTCGGGACTCAAACGACCTTTATACCAAATTTCATCTAAACGGGATTCATCCAAATTTTCACCCCCCATTTCACCCCCTTAGGGAGTGATTTCCGGAATTACAACTATCCTATGTCCTTTCCCAGGACTCAAGCTATCTCTATACCAAATTGTATTAAAATGGGTTCCATCCGAATTTTAACCCCTAATTTCACCCCCTTAGGGGATGATTTCTGGGGTAAAAACTAACCCATGTCCTTTCCCAGGACTTAACCTATATCTACACCAAATTTCATCAAAATAGATTACATCCAAATTTCACCCCCCCCCCCCCCTTTTTCACCCTCTTAGGGTATGTTTTCCGGGATAAAACCTATTATATGTCCTTCCCCGGAACTCAAACTATTTATATACCAAATTTCATCTAAATCGGTGCAGCGGTTTAAGTAGCTCCATACAAATTTCCACCCCCAATTTCAGCCCCTCAGATATAAAAACTACCCTTTGTCCTTCCCCGGGGCTCATTTCATCTAAATCGGTTCAGCGGTTTAGGCGTGAAGAGGTAACAGACAGACACACTTTCGCATTTATAATATTAGTATGGAAGTATGGATTATTAGTATGGATAGTATGGATTATTTCCGCTTGTCTTCCAAATAGAGGTGTAGCTATAGACTCACTTCAAAAGAAAGAAGAAACGAAAAACTCATTCCAATATCTCAAAAAATTACGAAGCTACAACCGTGTCCGTGACGTCACGATCCTCGAGCGTCATAGTAAAAAACAATCGTTTCATTATAAAGGTGCGTTTTGCGGAAAAGAGACGCAACAAACCCCCCCTTAAAACTTTATACACTTATAACTTAGTGATTACCTATAATAGCCTCTTGCGTTGTTTTTTTTTCGAGATAATACAACATTATGATTATTTTGTTTAGTGTCTACATCCCTATTTTCGATAGGATAAGATAAAATAAGATTTCTTTATTGTCAGAACTGTGTACATTTAGTTGTTTTGGGTAAAATAAAGTCCAACAGCTTGCCCATTTCGGACGTACAATATTAAACTTAAAGCTAGTCAAATATACTAAAACAATAACAACAATAGTATTTCCAAATAATTTTGAACATATTCACACATAAAATATTAATTTAGATCTATCCGAAACCACGAACTTCGGAATTCGAAAATATTCGGGTATCTCTATCTCTATCGCACTAATAAATGACAGGAATGCAGAGGGCCTACCGCGAAAGGCATTCGAAGTTTCCCCTCTCTGTCATACTTACAAGTTCGTACAAAAGTGCGACAGAGAGGGAAAACTTCGAATGCCGATCGCGGTAGGCCCTCAGATATACGAACTTCGAGTTTCGGTTTTCGTGGTTTGGCTGAATACGCAAAGAGCGCGCGCGCGTGCCATTCAAAAAAACCAAGTTTATATTGTTCGAATTTGTTGTTACATTTGTACAAATTACGCCTTAATTCGACATTTGCGCATATAAGTTCGCATATCAAAATTGATTAATTTTATATTTGCTTTTGGTACCTATGTGTCTCGTCAATGTATATCGTAGACGGGATTAAAATTATTAATAGGCGAAAGAAAGGCAAAGCAATTCCGCCATTTTGTCCGTAGTATTTCTTATTACTGTGATTTTGACGTTTCTTTTAGCTGACAGATGTGGCGGCGATATACTTTAAGAATAATAAATGAAAAATTAAATGAAGTCGTATATTACGGAAAATAAATTAATAGTCGCAGTCGGATAAAAACTATCCTAAGTTGCAGCTGGAATAATAATGTACAGACCTATATAAAATGTTTCATATTTTTCCGTCCATGGGATGCTGAGAACATTCGTACCACAGTAAGCTTAGTTTCAAACTGGCTGATTCTTTTTTTAATTTAGAGATTTATTATAAGTGGAGATGTGGTTCATATCCTATTGTGTAACTCAAAGTGGATTTGAAATTCTTCCGAGCTTCAAATTCGGATAATCTTCCCTGGAAGGACATTGAGGGAAAACCACATATGGGTGCATTTTTCTCCACGAAGACACGTTTTCTCGTCAAAGTTGGGTAGGTAAGGTACTACAGGCTTGTGCAGAATTTATTCAGCTTTTGCTGTAGACCATGTTTTCATGGAGTACGTAGTTTTCGAACAGAACATGAATTTCTTACGAATGGAGTACAGTTCCCAAGATAGCGGCCGTTCTACAAGGTCCTGACCCGGGGACTTTTGGGAGACGAAAACAGGGCGTCCAACGAACATTCGTACCAAATTTTATCAAACTCCCCGGGATTTCGAGGCTGAACAATAGCGACTGTTTTTACTAGGAATAAATTAAATTTTGAATTTTAACCGATTTCTAATAATTAATTGTTAGTTTTAGCACAGCTGGTGTGTAGGTGATTTATTTTACCAGAGCACAGCAACCATGTTTATAAGGAACATTCAGTACAAGTTCGAGTAACATAGTGCTACATTCAGTTACGAAAATGTCTTCTTTTTTCAGTGTCAAGTTCCGGTGTCAAGACATTTTTTAAGCGCTAAAGCTTACTAAAGTAAAGGATATTTATTTTTGCAGGTAGGTAAGCCGATGCAAGCCTTAACCTCCACACACCGAACGCGGGTCGTGCGCGGCGCGGGTCAGGCGCGGCGCGGGTCGGGCGCGCTTGAAGCGGTATATTCACACCGCAAGCGGGCGGCGTGTAGTAACGCGGGCCCGTCGCGTGCTCGCGTTACTACCGCGTAGGTCCCGCGTTCAAAAGGACGGCAAAGAGAATACGCCCGGCAGCACCAGTCGACTTCAAGATGTGGAACGGTGAAGACTCCGACGAAGAAGACCTATAGCAATAAGCTGGCTCTTAATAAAAAAAAAATTTGGTTTCACGACCAGGGGCCCGTTTATCTAAAGTCTCTTTCTAATGAGAGAAGTTGAAAAGAGACTTCCGCTTGTATTACAAGTTACAAGCTTTTGATAAACGGGCCCCTGAATAAGAATCTGTAAGACGCCGTTATGAGGAATATCATCGCCTGTGTAGGGAATTGGTAAGTTACGAAGATCGTTTTTCAGGGTTCCGTAGCCAAATGGCAAAAAACGGAACTCTTATAGATTCGTCCTGTCTGTGCGTCCGTATGTCACAGCCACTTTTACCGAAACTATAGGAACTATACTGTTGAAACTTGGTAAGCAGATGTATTCTGTAAACCACATTAAGATTTTCACACAAAAATAGAATAAAAACAATAAATTTTGGGGGTTCCCCTCCCCATACTTAGAACAGTTAGAACTAAAACTAAAAAAAAAAAATTCATCAAACCCATACGTGTGGGGTATCTATGGATAGGTTTTCAAAAATGATGTTGAGGTTTCTAATATTTTTTTTTCTAAACTGCATAGTTTGCGCGAGAGACACTTCAAACGTGGTAAAATGTGTGTGTTCCCCCTCCCCCCACCCCTGTAACTTCTAAAATAAGAGAATGATAAAACTAAAAAAAATATATGGTGTACATTACCATGCAAGCTTCCACCGAAAATTGGTTTGAACGAGATCTAGTAAGTAGTTTTTTTTAATACGTCATAAATCGTAAACCGCAGTTTATTTTACGGAACCCTTTCATGGGCGAGTCCGACTCGCACTTGGCCGCTTTTTTTTTACTTATTTCTGAATGTCCCGAAACAGTTTTGAAGAATTGCATGAGATATTGCAGCTTAAAATAACAAAAGGCGTATTCTCTTTGCCGTCCTTGTTGCACGCGGCACCAACGCGGTAGTAACGCGGGCCCGCGCTGCCCGAGTTGTAACTTAGCGTTCGATGTGTGTTTGAAGTGTAGTTTCAATGTTTTACAACTTGCGCGGGAGCCGCACCCGCGACCGGTGCCGGTGTGTGGAGGCCTTAAGGTCAAAACGCACAAACATCGGTGGCGGCACGGTGCGGTGCGGTGCGGAGGCGGTACCGGTTGTAATGTTCGAGCTAATATGAAAAGGTCCGCACAGAATACCGCGCCGCGCCGCGTCCCGCCGCGGTACTCTGTGCGGACCCTTTCGCATTAGTTCGAACATTACAACCGGTACCGCCTCCGCACCGCACCGCGCCGCACCGCCACCGCTGTTTGTGCGTTTCGGCCTTTAGTAATAGTAATTGTAGGTATGTATTACAAAATGCATTCTACATAATGATGTATTAGTCTCTAAATGGAATATGTTTAGCGGAATACAGGTTATAAAAAATACATGTGTCTCAAAATAAATGCATGGCCTTCGCGCAACACTTTGATCGGTTAGTTTCCGCCATCGGCATCGGCATGAGAGTGCCGTGACAAGACCCGGCGTCGCTACGCGATTCACTACTGTCAGGGTTCGCCTCACCGGTCGTTCCTAGTATAACCTGACCCAAGATACTCAGCAACCTAAGCGTGATCGTAGGTTACCTACTAGGTCGGTCAAGGTGAATTGCTAAGCGTTGCATTGTGAGTTGAATGCCAGTCCCAGCCGGCCGCGGCGCCGGAGCAAGTGCCGGCCCCGCGCCGACAGGACGTCCTACGTTTACCAGCCGCGATCTTCAGCCGCTACCAGAGAAAATTCGCGCATCCTGCCATCACTCTGACCTAGAAATTGTTCACGACATGACCTCACCTAATGAGATAGCTAAAAATAGACCACACCACGCAAACGTGCGAGTTCAAGGAAATATCAACGCGGCATTTTGCTTTTTTCCAATAGAAAAATGGTTTACGTAATTTCGTAATGTCATCGATCTCGTTTCAATCTCGTGTTAATTTATCGGTTCGAAAATCGCCACGGCCGCGTCGTGACCTTTATAGTTTTTTTCGTAAATCGTTACCAGTCACTTTGAAGAAACGACGGACTTACCGCGACCGTATTGAATAATTAGGCTGCTTTATGACCAACTACGAGAGGAACTGCTAGAATTACGTTGGTTGGTCAAATTGTAAACAGGTGTTCAACCATCTCAACTTATTTAATTACAATATCATTTACATAGAAAAGTAAATAAAGATAGTTAGCGACAACAATATCAAATCTACGCATTTACAAATATCTTGAGACTGACTCTAAATAATAGTGTCATAAGTCATAAATACCTAGCTGAAAATGGCTGAAATAGAGCTGATGTCAAATATAAATTTGAGTGCGTATAGTAGCGTTGATTTTCTACAGCTGACTGTACACTCTAATGAATTGGTACAGTCGCCATCACATACATCGGTACACTATAGGTGTTCAAAAATATCGGCACATGCACCCTAATGCCTTGAAAATAGAGGTGTGTTCCGATGTTTGTGACGTGCTTGTTTGCTCCGATGTAATTATGTGATGGCGACTGTACATAGGTGTCTACTTATATTGTAAAAAATTGCAATACAGATCCTATTCCCACATGCTGCTGTTTAGTTTTTAAACGAAAACTTCCGTCCTATGTTGTTATTATGCATTTATTACTAGCTCATGCCGAACCAATTATAACACCTTAATTGATTTGTTGCGCAATTTGAATCCTAGACCACATTAGTTGTGATTATTATAAGGAAACCAGTCCGTTTGCCCCTCGTCTGGCATGGGACGTGAGTACAGTCACAGTCACAGGTAAGCAGAGGCAGGCGGTAAGATTTCGGCTGCATTTCCGTTGCAACTTGCAAGAGTGCACCAGCGCTCCACCTGCGCGCCCCGCGGGGTAGCGATGGGTGCCGCTGTCACTCTCACACCGAACATCAAGTATCAATTACACCTTACAATAATCCCTCTTTCACTTTACCTTACTTCCTCGCTTCAATCTTTCGTTTCGTTATTCACCGCAACGCGTTAGATGCGTGTAAAAGGCAAACCATACCGCGCAGTATGTTAGGTTCATGAAAAATAGACACAAATAGATAGGTAAGCAAACGTAACGCATACATACGTAGGTAAATTCCGGCAGGCAGCCTGTTGGCAGTAGAAACCTTAACGCATTCAGGACCAGCCGTCCGGATCACTCGTTGTAAGACAATCGTACCAAAAACAAGGAGCGAATGGATGCGGCCGGCTGTTTATAAACATTGGAATAGTCCATCGGGACGGAATGCGATCAATACGACGTCGAGCGTACTCCGAGCGGCCGGGGCCTCGTCGGCCCCAACCTCACCTGCTGCGCGAATGGTAAGCCTATGCACTCTCGCGGGGCAGCGGCTGGCAGGCAGGGAATGCAACACGACGCGCGGAGAGCGAGGCGATGCGCACGAACGTACGAAGCGGGCGGCTGGCGGCTGCCGTGTGCGCGCAGCCCTACTTGTTACGTCACACGCTTTGACAGCTGGCGCATCGGGCGGAGGCGCGGGCGGCCGCGCCGCGGCGCCACCAGCGGCGGTCGGACCGATCAATATAGCTCAGTAGTGGAACCGGATTTTGGCCCTAGAAGTTTTGATAATTCTAAAGTCGGAAAAGTTATGCTTATATGACATATGACTTATTTTCAAGCATATTTGTATTATATGAAGAAAAGTTAGAACGAGGGTTAGATATAAATTAGGTATTTATTTATTTTATTGATGATTTGTGAATATTGAATTAAAGTGCAAAGTTTAAGCTTCATCGTTTATGATATGTATGAAGCTTTACACTGTTAAGTTTTTAGAAAAAAAAACACCCGCGACTACGTCAAACCAGAATTAGCTTGTTATTTAGTCGATATTGAATTAGAGTTTTAAAAATCCACAACAATATCTCTAAATTCTTAAGTTAAGAGACAGAGAAATTTAGGTAAAAGCCTCCTCGATCTCATGCCATTTTTTTCGGTCTTTAGCCAACTGCATCCAGCTAGGTCCGGCGACCTCAGCTATGTCATTGGTCCAACGTCTTCGTCGTCTACCTTTCCTTCTTTCGCCTTTCGGCCCTGACCAGTTTGTTGCTTCCAGTGCCCTTCTTTTCTCCTAATATCTGGCGATATATGGCTTTTACCCGAATGGGGTCCATATAAGAAAGAAAAAATGGCATAAATCTTTTAGATTTAGTAAATATGTACTAAACACAAACAATATGGAATAAATAAAGCTTAAATAAATATATATATATAAACTAGCTGTTGCCCGCGACTTCGTCCACGTATAACATGTTATCGTCTAAATGTTTGTTTTAGAAATTTAAATGTTTGTTTAATAACAAAAAAACATTGAAATTAGTTTTGTACAGTCAGCATCAGATAGTTAGTAGCAGCCTAGGTAACCAAATATATCGCAACACGTCTTTGTTACTATAGGTGTAAGGATGTGTTACGATATATTTGGCTACTTTGGCTGCTACTAACTATATGACGCTGACTGTACCTAGTCTTTAAGTAAACAGTCTAAAACCGAAGAAACAAATCTCTCTTTATTTCAAAATGTCTTGTTCTCTATACAAACTTAGAACCCTCTTTGAACTCTCATAGTAAATAGTCTGAAACCGAAGTTACAAATTTCTAACTTTAAAAATGTCTTGCTCTCTATACATAATTCGAACCCCCTTTTAACCTTCTTAAGTGATTAATAATTAAAAAACCGAAGTTACAAATCCCTTACTTTAAAAATGTCTTGCTCTCCATACAAACTAGAAGAACTGTATATCCTAGAAGTAGGTATTTTTGTCAAGACCAATCCAAGCATGTTCAGTAACGTTTCAGAAGGCCGCAGATTTCCGACACGTAAACAATACAAACAAAAATTGAAAACTTTGCAGGGTAGCAACAATACAGCGCTAATCAGAGGCGGAATCTTGGGAATGGCACCAAACATTTTCAATAAAATTCCAGACTGAATTAAACACTGGATATTAATAAATTTAAAAGACAATTGACTTCAGATTCAGATTTGTTTATTATCATAATT
The DNA here is from genome assembly GCA_963854355.1 of Epinotia brunnichana. Lineage (NCBI taxonomy): Eukaryota > Metazoa > Arthropoda > Insecta > Lepidoptera > Tortricidae > Epinotia > Epinotia brunnichana. The sequence continues at coordinate 30,482,531 of OY977935.1, read as the reverse complement.
TTACAATTGAAATCATAGTACAATGAATATACAGATAAAAATGTGTTAAAATTATAACTTGTCAGTTACAATAAAATACAATAGATGTGTACAGTTGTGTACGGAATTGTTATTATTTGTAAATAGTTTAATAATACTTATACTCATAGCATAATGCTATTACATAAAATAGAGAAAGAAAACATAATACAAATATTAACGTCAAGCTTTTAAGATCTTGTTATTTAGTCATTTGAAAGAAATTCTTGTAAACTATACAGTGTTTTTTCAAGCAATAGTTGTTTTACATGGAAGCGAAAAGAGTTGTCGTTCGTTATGGTTTTAAGGTTTGAAGGTAGCCGGTTAAAAAGTATTTGTCCTATTAACTTTGGAAGTTTTGTGCATATTCTAAGTCTGGGCGAGGTTGTTTTGAAGTGGATACTTCTTTGCTCGCGTTCTTGTATAGGGGTACAGTTCAAAATGTATCACGTAACTTCCGGATTAACTTTTTGTAGAGAAGCCTAATCTGATTTCAAATAATTGTTTGTTACATGTTTTAATCCTTATTTATTTGCTATTAGTTGTTAATCACAAAATGTTATTTAGTTTATGTGACGGGCATGAAAACTATGCTGAAATGACCGCCATTTTCAATGCCTCGCGAGTCAAACGAGCTACGTCAGTCAATGTTGTTATATATACCGATTTATCTGTGCTTATACAGATTTTAGTGAATTAATGCAGATATATATTTTACGGGGACAACCAACAAATAAGTATCCACTTAAACTTAATTAACGGTTGTATCTCGGACACAACCCGCTTCTTTTTAAGTTATTTGCATTTCTCATTGATCTCGAACTATTTTCACCTCTCCTTTGAAATTCATTTGGATAACGTTTAACATACATCAAAACTTCCAATATATAAGTTGAAACTCATGTTAAGATAATAAGTTTTCTTAAATGTTCGCGACACGTGTATCTGTCTTTTGCATAGGGAAGTACTCTAATTGCACGTTTCTGGATCTTTAGGATGCGCTCATAATCCGTACTGTTGCCCCAAAGCATTATCCCGTATGAAAGTTGAGAGTATATGTACGCATAATACAGCTCTTTTAAGCAACTTTCTGACACAAGTGGTCTTAACTGTCTTAGAGCATAGATCCCTCTTGCTAACTTACTGTATAATGTATCTATGTGATCTTTCCATGACATTATTGGATCAATCATTTCAATCAATAGATCAATATTTGATTGAAAAGTGTTATTATACCATTAAATATTACTTAAACGACCCTACGACATAACATGATTCCATTCAAGACATTCCTTAGTTATAATATTCTTTAGTTATAGTATTTTTTGAGAGTTTTTGACATGTATTTGAAGTATTTAACACCAATCACTGTATTGACATTTATTTTTTTATTTTTATAAATATATTAGCTGGCTGAAATATTTTGTAAACCTACATTGTGGGTAATGCACAGAAGTCTTATATTTTGTATACCAACAATACTTGTAAAAGTTGTTACCTATGTTTAACAAAATAAATTTAATTGAATTGAAAGTACTTAATTTGTATTCTAATAAGTAATCTTTATGCAAAAATTTAAGTCTCTAGCTCTAAAAATAAAGTTTCCCCCATACAAACTTTGCACCCCTATTTACCCCCTTTAGGGGTGGAATTCCCAAAAATCCTTCTTAGCGTTGCCTACGTTGTAAAAGGTAGTTCTGGTATAAAAATTTCAACTCTCTAGTCTTAGTAGTTTCGGCTGTGCGTTGATGAGTGAGTGAGTGAGTCATATCAATAACGCCATACCGACAAAAGGTATGTTCACTTAGATAACGTCACATTTATTTGCTTTAGTGGGCTTATTTATAAAGGGGCGTGGCGGGGGAGGCTTTCTTGGTTGTTATTTGGAGAAACAGCGGTGGCAGAGTGAGTGCGAGATGTGAAACGGCATACTTTAGTGTTTTGTGATGGGTATCATGTGCACAAACAGCTGGCAAAGTTTTGCAGCTGTATAGGGGAACACCCTGTAGTACTTTGTACCCGACTGCCTCAGAAGGAAGTTTATGTTTTTCGAGCGTATGTATCATCATATCAGCCCAAAGACGTCCACTGCTGGACATAGGCCTCCCCCAAGTGCAAAGAGTGCCACAATAGCCGGTCCTGCGCCACCCGCATCCAGCGGACTCCCGCGACCTTTACCAGGTCCTTAGTCCACCTTGTGGGGGGCCTAACCACGCCGCGCCTTCCGGTACGTGGTTGCCACTCGAGAACCTTTCCGCCCCAATGGCCATCGGTTCTACGTGCAATGTACCCCGCCCACTGATACTTAAGTTTAGCGATTCGGAGGGCTATATCGGTTACCGTGGTTCTGCTGCGGATAGCCTCATTTCTGATGCGATCGCACAGAGAAACTCCCAGCATAGCCATCTCCATCGCCCTTTGAGTGACTTTGAGCCTTCTTATGAGGCCTATAGTAAGCGACCACGTTTCCGTTCCATATGTCATCACTGGCAACACACACTGGTCAAAGACTCTCGTCTTGAGACACTGCGGAATATTGGACGAAAAGATGTGCCGTAGCGTATGTATGCATGTATGTCTATATCGAAGATGAGGAAGGGCCGTGGCCTGCTGCTGGTGGAGTGGCAGGGTCTTTTTCCGCACTCGTTTTTAATAGAATCTACTAAACAGCAAGTAAATATACTTCAGTTCACCAACTCGTTTAGGACTTTAGTCTGGGTAGTCGCTATCCGGCGCAATAGCCCTAAATGCTTTTGATATATTTCTGTATGAATAAATAAATCTATTATTCGTACAGTCCATAATTGGTACCATTACCCCCCCAACCATGTGCGCGTGTCCGAATCCGATTTACACCCGACTACTTACTACCTAACAGTTCTAAATACGTATTCAGGATAACTGAAGATTTTTATTGACATCTTGTCAATATGCTCCAGCTACCTATTAATACGTTTTAGGTGCGGATGTAGAAACGCTTTAATGTAGTAAATATCGCATACCTTATATTTGTTATTCTATAATTTCGAATGTGTTCTCCAGCATGTATTAGCGTTTCCTATTCCTTTGTATATTTTTATTTACCTTGATAACTCGAAATAATTGCTGCAAAAAGGCGTATTTGCGTGCCAGGTAAACATTCACAGGTCCGTCGTCGGCAGTGGCCACGGGCGTACTAAATTGTACTCGCCACCGCGCATGCATGACGCGGACACTCGGTTTTTCAGACAAATGACCAAATGTATTAAATTATCAAACATATTGAAATTCTAAGAAGCCGGTAGATAGATCTACCAAAAAGCTACCTATCACAACAAATTTCATTGTAATATTCCAAATAACTTATGAGATATTTCGAGTTTGGTGGTAAAAAAGCACTGTTTTGAAAGGCAAAATCTATCGAGGTTTTTGTAAGCAATCGTGATTTTACGAAGTACGAACATAGCCAATGAACTGAAGATATACATATCAAAAATTTGGATCTCTAGCAATAGTACAAGTATACTAATAATCGGTTTGGAAAAGGCACTTTTTCGATGCGCAGCTGCATACAGCGCCTTAAAAAAAGGCGCGAAAACCAAGCCGCGCTACAAGTTGTAGCTACGGCGGAGCAGATCTTAGTCGACCTTGCGAGCTATCGCTTGCTAGGTATCCCTCGCCGCGCCCGCGCGCCCCCGTTCTGCCGCATTTAAAAAAAAACATTTTTCGTATTTATATGTTTAAAATAGGGAAGGCGCAAAAACTTTTTATGTATAGTTTATGAGATTTTTTTGGGGGCAAAACCCAGATTCGAGCATAGTAAAACATATGTAGAAAAAAATTAAAGTGGCCAGATTCAAATGAAACAAATATATGTTATAAAAATCGTCTATTTAAACAGCTCTTTCAAAAAACTAACCAAAATCGTTTTTGAAAACCTTCCTTCAGGAAAATACGTATAACAGCACTGTTACAATATTAGTGATGGTCCACGTGTAAAGGTACCATAAGGCGGTTTTATGTTTCGGAGATATTCAATGTTTGGAAAAGCGGATGAAAAGGAAGATTTTTTATTATAGCTATGTGAAAACCTATAAGATGTAACATTAGTTTACCTATTTTTAATTTTATTATGTACAATAAAAAATTACAGATACTGTTTTTTTATGAAAAAATCTGCATGGAATAATGTGAAGTTACAGAAGTTAATTTAAAATTGTTATTAGTAGCGTCCAGACAAAAGTGGTGGCAAATTTCGCACAGGGAGTAAAATGGAGTCGTTGCTTTTTTTTTTTTTTTTTTTTGAAAATGAAAAATAGTTTATTCAGTAACTTAACATAGCTTAACTAAATACAGGTAGGTGTCTCTTTTTAAGTATCGAGATACCTGTGTCAAGAGACACCGCTCTTCCATAGAGTGTAACTTGAAACGTACAGAAGTGCACAGAACATGTTTAAATAATAATATAATATAAGAGGAGTAAATCTCCTAAAACTAATACTAATTGTTTATTTTAAATACTAAAGCAGTGTTTGTGTGTGTGTGTGTGTGTGTGTGTGTGTGTGTGTGTGTGTGTGTGGGTGTGGATCTAAATATGTCTGTATATAATGAGTTTTATCTGTCGTTTTCTGATAATAAGCTTTCTACATCGGAGTAGTTTTTATCTTTTAGCCAAGTCATCATTTTCTTTTTACACTCTTTAAAGGTTGTGGAGTTGATGTCAATAAGAGGATTTATTAGGTTGTATAGGTGAATAGACTGGAACTCGTATTGTCTCCTAGCGTAAACAGAGTTAGCTGTCGCGGAGGGGATTGTCTTTGGCAATCTCCTTCTCGTCATTGTGACGTTAGGTTTAAAAGAAGTACTTTTGTGTCTTCTCAAGATAGCATGTAACACGTACAACTTTCTGACAGTCATCAGCTCGCAAATTTCGTACAGCTTTTTTGTAGGGAACCTATAGGGTTTGGAGTACATCACCTTCAACAGCGCTCTTTGTGCTCTCTCTAACTCAATAAACTTCGTTTTGGTGGCACCACTCCATATAGGGATGCAGTATACAAGGACAGACTGGGCCAAGGAAACGTAAATTTGATTGATAGATTTTTCGAGGCTATATGTTTGAGGTTTTTAAATATATACATCATTTTACGCGTTCTGGTTAAGATCAGTTCAGTATGTGTATGCCACGAGAGTCGCTGGTCAAGCATGATGCCAAGGTATTTTGTGTTCTCAGCCCTTTTTTGTGCACGCAGCCTCACTTGGATATCAAAAATAAAAATATATCCAAATTATATTAAGTATTTTAAATATATTTTATTGCAATTTATGGCTTGCAGTAGTTGCAGTACACGAAACAGTTGATAATGTGGCCAAAGGCCCTGATAATAGTACTTGCAGTAGTTATTTTTGAGATTTTCACTTTTCTGCAAAAATGAAATCACAAGCCTAAAAAAAAATTCAGGTCTTTTTTTATATTTCAAACATGTTTCTTATCTAACCAAAAACGCAGTACTTTCACAAAAATATTACTTATGCTAACAAGATCTACAGCATTCAGCATGTGCTAGAAGGTTGTGAAGTACTTGCTACGTTTACTGCAGATTCATTAGGCATATAACTTTTTTGCAACGAATACTAACTAAAGCCAAACGCAGTATTCAAAATTACTGCGTTTGAGTTTAGCGAGAAAACCAAAGAGCTACTCTTGCCACGCTAAAAGTACTTAAACGCAGTACTTATTCCACAGTGCTGCGCTTAAGAGTATCGAGAGGTATTCGAGAGTAACATAAAGCTACGCATGGACCGAAGCCACACGGTACAGTGCCGCATTTCGTGCTAGCAAATCAGAGTGAAATATTTGCACTTGATTTGGTTACACCTTGTATAATTCAAAAGAGTGATTGATGGCTTGATGAGTGGAGGTGTTTTATATTAATAGACTTTAATAAAAAAATGTTCCTGAAACACATTTTATAGACTATTAAAAATAATAATTTGATACGCTGATAAGAAAAATATTAATTTTTTCTAGTACCTACCTAAAATCAATTTTATTTCGTCTCTTCATCACTTCAATATTTGTCTGAAGTTAAATCTTACCAACACTTATTTATTACTAGGTATGAAAATAGAGCATGATTGCGAACTAGAAACGCAGTATTTAACACGTGCTAGGTGATTTTGCAGTAATAAACACAAATACTGCATTAAGCCTTAGTGATACTGTAATGCCTGCAAACCCAGATCATCATATCAGCCGAAAGACGTCCACTGCTGGACATAGGCCTAACTGCAAACCCATATAGTTGATGAAAATGCAGTACTGCGTATTTTATCTAAATAAGGCAGTAAAGTAAGAAATATTTCAATCTAAAGATTTATTTTTTTAACTATTTTTCAGTACACTTCAAAAGTTATATAACATAGATTTGTTGTATAGATACCAAAAAATATGTTTACCGCGTTTATTTCGAAACCACCATTTTGCAAGTACTGCGTTTGCAATAAGAAGGGCAGATTTGTTAGCGTACAAAGGCGTAAATGCCAACACAATGGCATATGTAGTCTGTAGTAGACGAAAGATTGAAATTTTTGTGGAAAGATAACTTAAACAAAAATCGCCGTTATCGCCGCAACAAGGCGGCCGGCCGAACTTTAGCGTTATATACAGGTTGTATTATTCAAACGGGGCAGTAAGGGAAAACTATAAGAGATACGAAAAGTCACGAGACTTATCGAGTTTATGGTAAACTATGAAAATAAACAGTCATAAATTCTGGAAATACATAAAATCCAGTTCAGGAATTTCCGATATTTTGAGTGTAACAATTCCGGAATTGCGAAAGTCCGGAATTGTAAGGGAAAATTGTTGCTAAGGAACCCTGTATCTACAATCACAGGAAAATGCCTAATTTCATAGTTTGATGTACGAAAATGGATTTCCCCATACTAAGCTCCTTAGTAAGTATGGGGAGAATAACTGTGGCGTCTGAAACTAGACAAAATTGGTAAATTCGTGGTTTTTTTTAAATTTATTTTCATTATTTACACCAATCTTTTCAAAGCTGTAATAAAAATATAATTCCCATACTTACTCATTGTAGGTAGGTACACTGTTTGTGCGGGGAGATCCATTTCCGTACATTAAACTATGAAATTCAGCATCTTCCTGGGATTGTAGATACAGGGTTCCTTAGCACCAATTCTTCCTTACATTACACTATTAATTTACGCAAAATAACGCACTCTGATTTTTAGACAGATTTGACCGGGTTCGATTCCCGGCTGTGTATGAGGCTTTTTTGAAATTATTTGAATGCAGTTTTGATTTTTTTCTAAAATCGGTCTCGTAACTCCTTGTAGAGCAAATTTCCGTATATCTTATAGTTTCGGATATTCCCTCACTGCCCCGTTTGAATAATATACCCTGTAATGCATACACCCACTATGATTTTTGTACAACAACTTATAACTTTTCTCATGTAAGTGAAATATGTTGATTCTTTATGAAAAATAAAGTTCTTTAAACATAAAATGTATAAACATGTACATTTTCATTTCAAAAACTTAATATCTAGTCGCAAGAGAATAAAAAAAAATTAAGAGAAATAAATCATTCAATCAGTATTTGTTTAGTCATAAAAATATCTAGGCGACTCTACTACCTTCTGTGTGAAATCTGCCACCACTTGTCCGTACCCTAGTTATTATGTATATACCTACAATTACAAATATGAATGAATTGCAAATGTTGCAATTATAATTTTGTTGTAAAAAGTTGTATTTTTGTTATTTGTTACCATTGTGTAAGCCACCAATACTTACTTTAACATAAAACAATAAGTAAAAACCTACTTTATAATGGACTTAACGTCGACGAAACCGCGGGCAATTCCTAGTATAGTAATAAATAAGGGTAAGTTTCGTCTTTGTATTTCCATTAGCGTACTTAAAACAAAATAACAATTTTCCATTGATATTAGTTTAAAACATGCTTTGCGGTTTTTTTTATGGATGAGTTAAGGGCACCCCGCTGCCCCGCCACCGCTGATCGCTGCCTGGTGCCACAGCGCCACAGCGCACAGCACGGCGCGCGCATACAATACAGCGCGTTTGAAACGTAGTAATATAGGCACGGAATGCTTACCTATACATATCAGTATTTAGTGTCGCCGTGATTCTATATTTCTAAACTTTTGTTTGGTAACTGAGATCATTGTCAAGACCGTTTATTATTAACTCTACAAACTCTAATTCAATATTGGCTATACTGCTTAACCAGAAATAAATATCTACACAAACCAATTGTCTACACATCTAACTTTTTTCCAGGATATTAAGTGGATCGATTACATCATAATTTAACAATATCAGCTACTCTAATTCTTTATTTGCAAAATTATTTGCATTTTTTTGTTCACCAAAATGCAGATGTTCCAGACTTCTAAAAACAGATTATTTGAAAGAAACTAAAGTGTTATTGGATATGTTACAGTTTTTTGTAACTCTAATTCTATATTTACATAGTTCTTGGCTAAAAATAAAATATGTCAATATAACCGAAAGCCGAACCTAAAAACTTCTAACTTTTTGTATAAGTATTATTTAACATGCCTCCAATGACATATCAAAAAAGAAAAAACTTTAATGTTATCAAAACCCATTTTTGGCCTCATACACATACACAGCCGGGAATCGAACCCGGTCAAATCTGTCTAAAAATCAGAGTGCGTTATTTTGCGTAAATTAATAGTGTAATGTAAGGAAGAATTGGTGCTAAGGAACCCTGTATCTACAATCCCAGGAAGATGCTGAATTTCATAGTTTAATGTACGGAAATGGATCTCCCCGCACAAACAGTGTACCTACCTACAATGAGTAAGTATGGGAATTATATTTTTATTACAGCTTTGAAAAGATTGGTGTAAATAATGAAAATAAATTTAAAAAAAACCACGAATTTACCAATTTTGTCTAGTTTCAGACGCCACAGTTATTCTCCCCATACTTACTAAGGAGCTTAGTATGGGGAAATCCATTTTCGTACATCAAACTATGAAATTAGGCATTTTCCTGTGATTGTAGATACAGGGTTCCTTAGCAACAATTTTCCCTTACAATTCCGGACTTTCGCAATTCCGGAATTGTTACACTCAAAATATCGGAAATTCCTGAACTGGATTTTATGTATTTCCAGAATTTATGACTGTTTATTTTCATAGTTTACCATAAACTCGATAAGTCTCGTGACTTTTCGTATCTCTTATAGTTTTCCCTTACTGCCCCGTTTGAATAATACAACCTGTATATAACGCTAAAGTTCGGCCGGCCGCCTTGTTGCGGCGATAACGGCGATTTTTGTTTAAGTTATCTTTCCACAAAAATTTCAATCTTTCGTCTACTACAGACTACATATGCCATTGTGTTGGCATTTACGCCTTTGTACGCTAACAAATCTGCCCTTCTTATTGCAAACGCAGTACTTGCAAAATGGTGGTTTCGAAATAAACGCGGTAAACATATTTTTTGGTATCTATACAACAAATCTATGTTATATAACTTTTGAAGTGTACTGAAAAATAGTTAAAAAAATAAATCTTTAGATTGAAATATTTCTTACTTTACTGCCTTATTTAGATAAAATACGCAGTACTGCATTTTCATCAACTATATGGGTTTGCAGTTAGGCCTATGTCCAGCAGTGGACGTCTTTCGGCTGATATGATGATCTGGGTTTGCAGGCATTACAGTATCACTAAGGCTTAATGCAGTATTTGTGTTTATTACTGCAAAATCACCTAGCACGTGTTAAATACTGCGTTTCTAGTTCGCAATCATGCTCTATTTTCATACCTAGTAATAAATAAGTGTTGGTAAGATTTAACTTCAGACAAATATTGAAGTGATGAAGAGACGAAATAAAATTGATTTTAGGTAGGTACTAGAAAAAATTAATATTTTTCTTATCAGCGTATCAAATTATTATTTTTAATAGTCTATAAAATGTGTTTCAGGAACATTTTTTTATTAAAGTCTATTAATATAAAACACCTCCACTCATCAAGCCATCAATCACTCTTTTGAATTATACAAGGTGTAACCAAATCAAGTGCAAATATTTCACTCTGATTTGCTAGCACGAAATGCGGCACTGTACCGTGTGGCTTCGGTCCATGCGTAGCTTTATGTTACTCTCGAATACCTCTCGATACTCTTAAGCGCAGCACTGTGGAATAAGTACTGCGTTTAAGTACTTTTAGCGTGGCAAGAGTAGCTCTTTGGTTTTCTCGCTAAACTCAAACGCAGTAATTTTGAATACTGCGTTTGGCTTTAGTTAGTATTCGTTGCAAAAAAGTTATATGCCTAATGAATCTGCAGTAAACGTAGCAAGTACTTCACAACCTTCTAGCACATGCTGAATGCTGTAGATCTTGTTAGCATAAGTAATATTTTTGTGAAAGTACTGCGTTTTTGGTTAGATAAGAAACATGTTTGAAATATAAAAAAAGACCTGAAATTTTTTTTAGGCTTGTGATTTCATTTTTGCAGAAAAGTGAAAATCTCAAAAATAACTACTGCAAGTACTATTATCAGGGCCTTTGGCCACATTATCAACTGTTTCGTGTACTGCAACTACTGCAAGCCATAAATTGCAATAAAATATATTTAAAATACTTAATATAATTTGGATATATTTTTATTTTTGATATCCAAGTGAGGCTGCGTGCACAAAAAAGGGCTGAGAACACAAAATACCTTGGCATCATGCTTGACCAGCGACTCTCGTGGCATACACATACTGAACTGATCTTAACCAGAACGCGTAAAATGATGTATATATTTAAAAACCTCAAACATATAGCCTCGAAAAATCTACTCAATCAAATTTACGTTTCCTTGGCCCAGTCTGTCCTTGTATACTGCATCCCTATATGGAGTGGTGCCACCAAAACGAAGTTTATTGAGTTAGAGAGAGCACAAAGAGCGCTGTTGAAGGTGATGTACTCCAAACCCTATAGGTTCCCTACAAAAAAGCTGTACGAAATTTGCGAGCTGATGACTGTCAGAAAGTTGTACGTGTTACATGCTATCTTGAGAAGACACAAAAGTACTTCTTTTAAACCTAACGTCACAATGACGAGAAGGAGATTGCCAAAGACAATCCCCTCCGCGACAGCTAACTCTGTTTACGCTAGGAGACAATACGAGTTCCAGTCTATTCACCTATACAACCTAATAAATCCTCTTATTGACATCAACTCCACAACCTTTAAAGAGTGTAAAAAGAAAATGATGACTTGGCTAAAAGATAAAAACTACTCCGATGTAGAAAGCTTATTATCAGAAAACGACAGATAAAACTCATTATATACAGACATATTTAGATCCACACCCACACACACACACACACACACACACACACACACACACACACACACACAAACACTGCTTTAGTATTTAAAATAAACAATTAGTATTAGTTTTAGGAGATTTACTCCTCTTATATTATATTATTATTTAAACATGTTCTGTGCACTTCTGTACGTTTCAAGTTACACTCTATGGAAGAGCGGTGTCTCTTGACACAGGTATCTCGATACTTAAAAAGAGACACCTACCTGTATTTAGTTAAGCTATGTTAAGTTACTGAATAAACTATTTTTCATTTTCAAAAAAAAAAAAAAAAAAAAAGCAACGACTCCATTTTACTCCCTGTGCGAAATTTGCCACCACTTTTGTCTGGACGCTACTAATAACAATTTTAAATTAACTTCTGTAACTTCACATTATTCCATGCAGATTTTTTCATAAAAAAACAGTATCTGTAATTTTTTATTGTACATAATAAAATTAAAAATAGGTAAACTAATGTTACATCTTATAGGTTTTCACATAGCTATAATAAAAAATCTTCCTTTTCATCCGCTTTTCCAAACATTGAATATCTCCGAAACATAAAACCGCCTTATGGTACCTTTACACGTGGACCATCACTAATATTGTAACAGTGCTGTTATACGTATTTTCCTGAAGGAAGGTTTTCAAAAACGATTTTGGTTAGTTTTTTGAAAGAGCTGTTTAAATAGACGATTTTTATAACATATATTTGTTTCATTTGAATCTGGCCACTTTAATTTTTTTCTACATATGTTTTACTATGCTCGAATCTGGGTTTTGCCCCCAAAAAAATCTCATAAACTATACATAAAAAGTTTTTGCGCCTTCCCTATTTTAAACATATAAATACGAAAAATGTTTTTTTTTAAATGCGGCAGAACGGGGGCGCGCGGGCGCGGCGAGGGATACCTAGCAAGCGATAGCTCGCAAGGTCGACTAAGATCTGCTCCGCCGTAGCTACAACTTGTAGCGCGGCTTGGTTTTCGCGCCTTTTTTTAAGGCGCTGTATGCAGCTGCGCATCGAAAAAGTGCCTTTTCCAAACCGATTATTAGTATACTTGTACTATTGCTAGAGATCCAAATTTTTGATATGTATATCTTCAGTTCATTGGCTATGTTCGTACTTCGTAAAATCACGATTGCTTACAAAAACCTCGATAGATTTTGCCTTTCAAAACAGTGCTTTTTTACCACCAAACTCGAAATATCTCATAAGTTATTTGGAATATTACAATGAAATTTGTTGTGATAGGTAGCTTTTTGGTAGATCTATCTACCGGCTTCTTAGAATTTCAATATGTTTGATAATTTAATACATTTGGTCATTTGTCTGAAAAACCGAGTGTCCGCGTCATGCATGCGCGGTGGCGAGTACAATTTAGTACGCCCGTGGCCACTGCCGACGACGGACCTGTGAATGTTTACCTGGCACGCAAATACGCCTTTTTGCAGCAATTATTTCGAGTTATCAAGGTAAATAAAAATATACAAAGGAATAGGAAACGCTAATACATGCTGGAGAACACATTCGAAATTATAGAATAACAAATATAAGGTATGCGATATTTACTACATTAAAGCGTTTCTACATCCGCACCTAAAACGTATTAATAGGTAGCTGGAGCATATTGACAAGATGTCAATAAAAATCTTCAGTTATCCTGAATACGTATTTAGAACTGTTAGGTAGTAAGTAGTCGGGTGTAAATCGGATTCGGACACGCGCACATGGTTGGGGGGGTAATGGTACCAATTATGGACTGTACGAATAATAGATTTATTTATTCATACAGAAATATATCAAAAGCATTTAGGGCTATTGCGCCGGATAGCGACTACCCAGACTAAAGTCCTAAACGAGTTGGTGAACTGAAGTATATTTACTTGCTGTTTAGTAGATTCTATTAAAAACGAGTGCGGAAAAAGACCCTGCCACTCCACCAGCAGCAGGCCACGGCCCTTCCTCATCTTCGATATAGACATACATGCATACATACGCTACGGCACATCTTTTCGTCCAATATTCCGCAGTGTCTCAAGACGAGAGTCTTTGACCAGTGTGTGTTGCCAGTGATGACATATGGAACGGAAACGTGGTCGCTTACTATAGGCCTCATAAGAAGGCTCAAAGTCACTCAAAGGGCGATGGAGATGGCTATGCTGGGAGTTTCTCTGTGCGATCGCATCAGAAATGAGGCTATCCGCAGCAGAACCACGGTAACCGATATAGCCCTCCGAATCGCTAAACTTAAGTATCAGTGGGCGGGGTACATTGCACGTAGAACCGATGGCCATTGGGGCGGAAAGGTTCTCGAGTGGCAACCACGTACCGGAAGGCGCGGCGTGGTTAGGCCCCCCACAAGGTGGACTAAGGACCTGGTAAAGGTCGCGGGAGTCCGCTGGATGCGGGTGGCGCAGGACCGGCTATTGTGGCACTCTTTGCACTTGGGGGAGGCCTATGTCCAGCAGTGGACGTCTTTGGGCTGATATGATGATACATACGCTCGAAAAACATAAACTTCCTTCTGAGGCAGTCGGGTACAAAGTACTACAGGGTGTTCCCCTATACAGCTGCAAAACTTTGCCAGCTGTTTGTGCACATGATACCCATCACAAAACACTAAAGTATGCCGTTTCACATCTCGCACTCACTCTGCCACCGCTGTTTCTCCAAATAACAACCAAGAAAGCCTCCCCCGCCACGCCCCTTTATAAATAAGCCCACTAAAGCAAATAAATGTGACGTTATCTAAGTGAACATACCTTTTGTCGGTATGGCGTTATTGATATGACTCACTCACTCACTCATCAACGCACAGCCGAAACTACTAAGACTAGAGAGTTGAAATTTTTATACCAGAACTACCTTTTACAACGTAGGCAACGCTAAGAAGGATTTTTGGGAATTCCACCCCTAAAGGGGGTAAATAGGGGTGCAAAGTTTGTATGGGGGAAACTTTATTTTTAGAGCTAGAGACTTAAATTTTTGCATAAAGATTACTTATTAGAATACAAATTAAGTACTTTCAATTCAATTAAATTTATTTTGTTAAACATAGGTAACAACTTTTACAAGTATTGTTGGTATACAAAATATAAGACTTCTGTGCATTACCCACAATGTAGGTTTACAAAATATTTCAGCCAGCTAATATATTTATAAAAATAAAAAAATAAATGTCAATACAGTGATTGGTGTTAAATACTTCAAATACATGTCAAAAACTCTCAAAAAATACTATAACTAAAGAATATTATAACTAAGGAATGTCTTGAATGGAATCATGTTATGTCGTAGGGTCGTTTAAGTAATATTTAATGGTATAATAACACTTTTCAATCAAATATTGATCTATTGATTGAAATGATTGATCCAATAATGTCATGGAAAGATCACATAGATACATTATACAGTAAGTTAGCAAGAGGGATCTATGCTCTAAGACAGTTAAGACCACTTGTGTCAGAAAGTTGCTTAAAAGAGCTGTATTATGCGTACATATACTCTCAACTTTCATACGGGATAATGCTTTGGGGCAACAGTACGGATTATGAGCGCATCCTAAAGATCCAGAAACGTGCAATTAGAGTACTTCCCTATGCAAAAGACAGATACACGTGTCGCGAACATTTAAGAAAACTTATTATCTTAACATGAGTTTCAACTTATATATTGGAAGTTTTGATGTATGTTAAACGTTATCCAAATGAATTTCAAAGGAGAGGTGAAAATAGTTCGAGATCAATGAGAAATGCAAATAACTTAAAAAGAAGCGGGTTGTGTCCGAGATACAACCGTTAATTAAGTTTAAGTGGATACTTATTTGTTGGTTGTCCCCGTAAAATATATATCTGCATTAATTCACTAAAATCTGTATAAGCACAGATAAATCGGTATATATAACAACATTGACTGACGTAGCTCGTTTGACTCGCGAGGCATTGAAAATGGCGGTCATTTCAGCATAGTTTTCATGCCCGTCACATAAACTAAATAACATTTTGTGATTAACAACTAATAGCAAATAAATAAGGATTAAAACATGTAACAAACAATTATTTGAAATCAGATTAGGCTTCTCTACAAAAAGTTAATCCGGAAGTTACGTGATACATTTTGAACTGTACCCCTATACAAGAACGCGAGCAAAGAAGTATCCACTTCAAAACAACCTCGCCCAGACTTAGAATATGCACAAAACTTCCAAAGTTAATAGGACAAATACTTTTTAACCGGCTACCTTCAAACCTTAAAACCATAACGAACGACAACTCTTTTCGCTTCCATGTAAAACAACTATTGCTTGAAAAAACACTGTATAGTTTACAAGAATTTCTTTCAAATGACTAAATAACAAGATCTTAAAAGCTTGACGTTAATATTTGTATTATGTTTTCTTTCTCTATTTTATGTAATAGCATTATGCTATGAGTATAAGTATTATTAAACTATTTACAAATAATAACAATTCCGTACACAACTGTACACATCTATTGTATTTTATTGTAACTGACAAGTTATAATTTAAACACATTTTTATCTGTATATTCATTGTACTATGATTTCAATTGTAAAATTATGATAATAAACAAATCTGAATCTGAAGTCAATTGTCTTTTAAATTTATTAATATCCAGTGTTTAATTCAGTCTGGAATTTTATTGAAAATGTTTGGTGCCATTCCCAAGATTCCGCCTCTGATTAGCGCTGTATTGTTGCTACCCTGCAAAGTTTTCAATTTTTGTTTGTATTGTTTACGTGTCGGAAATCTGCGGCCTTCTGAAACGTTACTGAACATGATTGGATTGGTCTTGACAAAAATACCTACTTCTAGGATATACAGTTCTTCTAGTTTGTATGGAGAGCAAGACATTTTTAAAGTAAGGGATTTGTAACTTCGGTTTTTTAATTATTAATCACTTAAGAAGGTTAAAAGGGGGTTCGAATTATGTATAGAGAGCAAGACATTTTTAAAGTTAGAAATTTGTAACTTCGGTTTCAGACTATTTACTATGAGAGTTCAAAGAGGGTTCTAAGTTTGTATAGAGAACAAGACATTTTGAAATAAAGAGAGATTTGTTTCTTCGGTTTTAGACTGTTTACTTAAAGACTAGGTACAGTCAGCGTCATATAGTTAGTAGCAGCCAAAGTAGCCAAATATATCGTAACAAATCCTTACACCTATAGTAACAAAGACGTGTTGCGATATATTTGGTTACCTAGGCTGCTACTAACTATCTGATGCTGACTGTACAAAACTAATTTCAATGTTTTTTTGTTATTAAACAAACATTTAAATTTCTAAAACAAACATTTAGACGATAACATGTTATACGTGGACGAAGTCGCGGGCAACAGCTAGTTTATATATATATATTTATTTAAGCTTTATTTATTCCATATTGTTTGTGTTTAGTACATATTTACTAAATCTAAAAGATTTATGCCATTTTTTCTTTCTTATTTGCTAAATTCGGGTAAAAGCCATATATCGCCAGATATTAGGAGAAAAGAAGGGCACTGGAAGCAACAAACTGGTCAGGGCCGAAAGGCGAAAGAAGGAAAGGTAGACGACGAAGACGTTGGACCAATGACATAGCTGAGGTCGCCGGACCTAGCTGGATGCAGTTGGCTAAAGACCGAAAAAAATGGCATGAGATCGAGGAGGCTTTTACCTAAATTTACATTTGCTTTAAAAAATTCAATATAAATCAAACAAAAAAAGACAATTAAAGCTTAATTTATATTTATATAATTACTTCCGGTTAGAAAATTTGTTGGATTCTTGTGTAAAGCATCTTAGAATAACGATTAAAAATGAAATATACAAAAAAACGCTATTATAAATTAATGATTTTCGAAACCGTATTTTGCCTGGAGTATAGAGCCAAGTATAAGTCCAATCTTGTTGGCTTGTTGAGAGTATCAAGGTCCATCGCGGTGTGGCCGCTGGTCGAGGTAGCATGGTAGGCAGCACGCGCCGCGCGAGCGCAGTGACATAACACTTTTAGGTATTTAAGAGACAAATTGAATTTGTTATTTTTATATGATGTTTGGTCAAATTACATTTTTTTATAGACATAGTCATGTACTGAAGAACTTGCTGGTCTTAAAATAACCACCCTGTATAATAAAATGCTCTTCTGACTAACAGTGGTCTAATTATCCAGTTTTTGATCAGTCAGTCATACTTATGTAACAAAGGTAATAATTATGGTAATAATACTCCTTGCATTTCATTAAATTGTCAGAAGGGCCTCTACGTGTTGGCGCCGTTGGTACTTTGTAGGTACCTAGCCCCACGCATGCCTCCCAAAGGTCCGGGACATGATTGTCCCGTGAGCGGGAAAGACATACATGGTAATAATATAATTTGCTAGGAGATAAATAGATGAACATAGCTATTTGTTTATTATTTTTGATGGTTTCTTAAGCGGGCGTTAACCGGCGCTATAACTTTACCTAAAAGTAATCGATTTTATTTCGGTTTAAAAAACCTGTAATATATTAGAACAATCCATAATTGGTGACGTTCACCCTTAGGAAGTGAAGATGTACTATTATTTTATCAGTTCTACGTATTTGGAAAACGGAAGCACCCACATAGGAACTGGGAAAACGATAGGTGGATTGATGATGAAGAAATCTGTACTAACATATCTTTGGAAAGTAAGTGTCCATAATTGATGTCATCATACTACGATGTACTTAAGAACTGTAACTACCTATTATTCCTTATTTTCTTTAAAAAAATAGATTTAAATAAATAAATAAACAATAAATATTTGGGGACAATCTTACACAAATCAACCAAGATTTGAAAAATAAAACAATTATTCAAGAAGACAAACATTTGATCGTATGATCCGCAAAAACGAGCCGAATACGGATGCCAACAGAATAAGGCCGTTAGCGGGGTGCGCGGGACGCGCGTCTCCCGCTCCGTCTGCCTCACCTCCGCAAATACCTAAATATCGTCTAATAAGAGCGCCTTAATAATATGCGTTTATGATGCAAACTATACACAGAAATGTCTTACTTTCCATAATATGGCTGCATATATTCTTTTATAGTATTAGACTTATTTTTATAGACTCTAATTCAATATTAGATCTTACAGGATAAAAAATGCGTATTAATTTTAAAGTTTTTATCTTATTCCTCTAAACTTTTGGCTTTGTCTATTAACTTAAGAATTTAGAGATATTGTTGTGGATTTTTAAAACTCTAATTCAATATCGACTAAATAACAAGCTAATTCTGGTTTGACGTAGTCGCGGGTGTTTTTTTTTCTAAAAACTTAACAGTGTAAAGCTTCATACATATCATAAACGATGAAGCTTAAACTTTGCACTTTAATTCAATATTCACAAATCATCAATAAAATAAATAAATACCTAATTTATATCTAACCCTCGTTCTAACTTTTCTTCATATAATACAAATATGCTTGAAAATAAGTCATATGTCATATAAGCATAACTTTTCCGACTTTAGAATTATCAAAACTTCTAGGGCCAAAATCCGGTTCCACTACTGAGCTATACTGTGTCCTGCGAGCTGCGTCTACGCTACTAGACAAGTACACATAGCTACAAATACAGGGTGTCCCAAAAGTCAACGTCAAGCCGCAAACGAATGATACGGAGTCATGTACATAACATAACTGTTAATATAAACATAACAGTTACAAAAAAAACAAATCAAGATTTTAAAAAAATCCTTGCTCCCTGAAAATTTTACTTTGAGTTTCCCTTGCCGTATTACAGATTTAACAATAATCTAGCAAGTGTTATACGATTTCGAAATGTAGACTAAATAGGCCATCTTTTGAATCTATTTGCCAAATTAGCGTAGTCTGGCCAAGGAAAGATGAGCTAAGAAAAGAGCACAAATATAAGAAAACAGCGTTTTGCACCACCATGTAAAACGCGATAAAATAATAATGATTGATCAAGTACAGTCGCGGAATGAAAAGGTTGACCACCTTAAGATCTGTTTTTGCTTGCTCAGTATAAGTTATCAGTATCTGAGCTATAACCACGAACTTCCAATCTCGAACTTCGTATATCTCCGTCTCTATCGCTCTTATGGTTTATGGTACTCGAGCGACCGAAACGGAGATATACGAAGTTCGAGATTCGAAGTTCGTGGTAGCGCCGCTGCTTTATCAACCGAGTGTCAGACACATTCCGTCATTATTAATGTCATTTCCACTACATTATGGCCTACAGATACGTCCACTATAAGAATTGACCTCTTTGAATTTTGGAAAACGAGTTTAAAAAAGAAAAAAAAAACGTATACCTACAAGAAATAGCAATGATGACATTGACAGGACCTGTTACTCACATTTATAGTTTTAATAATTTTAAACGAAGAGGATTTGATCATTAGATTTATCAAACTTGACACAACCTAATGGCAAGATCAAACTAATAAAAAGGTTTTAGTTCAACTATTAATAGTCAAGGAAAATTCGTCTAAGTAAATTTGAACTTTGTTGTCAAACAGTTGAACATAATTTTCAATACATCACTCTCGTCTGATACACAGTTTAAAAAGGTAACATGTGCTTGCAACGCGTAAATGATTTGATTTGAAAACTGATCAACCTTTTCATTCCGCCACTGTACCTATACTTGAACAATTATTAGGTCTGTACTTTTCTCAGCATCATCATCAAGCAGAAGGAAGTAAAGTTATCTCCATCTCCACTTACCTTCAATAAATCTCTGAATTAAAAAAAAAGCAGCCAGTATGAAAGTTATGTTATGAAACTAATGGTGGCACAACACTTATTAGCGGTATTTGCCCAAATATTCGTGTTGCATCTTTTTCCTTCCTACGGCAGTACTGCAAATGAAACGCGACGCAACGCGAACACGAAAGAGATATCCGAATATTTTCGAATTTCAAAGTACGTGGTTATAGTAAATTTATACTAAGCAGAAACGTCCGCTAACGAAATTCTAAGTTTCGATCAAAGAGGAAAATTGAAAAAAAAAGGTTAATTAGAAGAGTGAAGGGATTGAAAGATTCGTTGCCACTGGCAGGACCCACGGTAGCTCAGTTGGATAAGAGCAATGGACGGATTCCAGAGGTCGTGGGTTCAAATCCCGCCCGTGGCGAAAATTTTTTCAATTTTCCTCTTTGATCGAAACTTACGTGGTTATAGCTCAGCGGCGCTACCACGAACTTCGAATCTCTAACTTCGTACGTTTCTGCTTAGTATAAATTTACTGTTAAAATGGAGTAGCGCATTGTTACTAACGATTATCAATGTAACTTGGGACGTTGGTGCCGTATCAGAAGTTTGTAACAACTTCACGGTAGATGTCGCTACGAGCCTCCTTAAGGTTAATTAGAAGAGTGAAGGGATTGAAAGATTCGTTGCCACTGGCGGGACCCACGGTAGCTCAGTTGGATAAGAGCAATGGACGGATTCCAGAGGTCGTGGGTTCAAATCCCGCCCGTGGCGAATAATTTTTCAATTTTCCTCTTTGATCGAAACTTACGTGGTTATAGCTCAGCGGCGCTACCACGAACTTCGAATCTCGAACTTCGTATATCTCCGTCTCTGTCGCTCGAGTACCATAAACCATAAGTGCTATAGAGACGGAGATATACGAAGTTCGATATTCAAAGTTCGTGGTTATAGCTCACTGGGATTAAAAGAATATGGATAGATCGAAAATAGGAGTGCAGACACTAAATAAAATTATCAACGATGTGACTATTCTATACAACAAAAAAAAGCTGATTTTGGTACAAGTTTTATTCCGTGAAGTTTTTCGATATCCTGTACAGTTTTCGAGATTATCTGCTCTTGAAAGTCTGTAATTTTGGATAGCAAAAACTACCTTCTTCGTCTTTAACGGCTATTTTTCATCAACCTCAAGCACGAAAGTAGAGCATCAAATCGCGCAAAGGGCGCTATCGACTCAGCAAATCTGTTGACATACATTTCACCGAAGACACCGAGATAAACGTCAAACAAGAAGATTTTGGTATGACCTGGCCTATTATCCGTTTTCGGCTTGACGTTGGACTTTGAGTTTAGGGACACGTTGTATAGGATACTGAATTTTTAAATACTTAGGAATGTCTCACTAGATCGAGACTCTGAATCCGATTGATCCTTCTTTTTCAAGTCGGTTAAATAAGACATCAAATTACCCAATAGGCCGGGTGAGATCTTAAGAGACAGCCCAGAATCAGTCAACCTGGACGAGTATGTTATATGATCCCCTAGCCGTTTACCGGAGTAACCAAGTTATGAGTAAATAAAGTGAAAGGTTGTTCAACAGTATATTTTACATTCCGCACTAACCGACTTTAAATAAGGAGCAAACTCTGTAGTCCTACTTGTTATGAACAAAATGCTGCACTTTATGATGAAAGCAAGCCGCTTGGCACAGTGATAGTAGGGTCAGTTCAGTAGGGACCAAACTGAGTGATTTGACCCGCAGCAGCGGAAGTTTCACCCCTTAGAAACAGAGATGGCGCCACTTCTTCAAAAAATATTTCAAAAAATTCTACAAGCTAAACTAATAGACTAATTTTAATGTATAATACCTAAAATGAAAGCTCATTATATATTTTATTGATTTTAGTTATAAAAAAATAAAAATAAAATTTATTCCGAAAACGTTTGCCAAAAACAGGTATGTACTTAAATTTTTTTTTCTTACTCGGCTGGTAGTTTATTTTTGATTTCATAAAAAAAAGATATGCAACATGAATGGTTTAATGCATATATGTATTACAGAGTAAATATCAAGTATTATAAAAAAAACTTGAAACCAATACCTTTCTTGGGTAGGGGTCGGGTTATTATTGATAGGCATACGTGGATTATGCATGCTCATCATTACGCATAATTGTAAATAGTCATACATTTATGCGCATAACGTTTTGAACCATAGTGTTTAAGAACATAATGTGTATTGCGCATAAATTTGTGGCGCATAAAATTATTTAAGCATACTTTATAATGGACATAAATTGGTTGCTCATAAAACGATTTAACCATACTGTAGGAACGCATAAACTGCAATACGCATAAGCCTATGTTCTCTTTAATGTTGGGTCACAGTTCAAGGTCAGAGTGTAGCAGTCAATATAAAAGTTTACAAACAAGTTTTAAGGTGGTTCGATTGCCATACAAAGCGTTATTTGACATTCGCAGGCTAACGGCGTGATATTTTAAGAAACTTATGCAACAAACTTTCACCAATTGGCTTCCCATTTGCGCCAAATTCCCCCTTTCCTAGAATAAACTTGTATAAACTAGATTAATTTGAGAAAAATAGTTTTCCCAAAATATCACGTGACAAACCAATTTCTCAAATTAATCTAGTTTATACTAGTTTATTCTAGGAAAGGAGGAATTTGGCGCACATGGGAAGCCAATTTATGAAAGTTTGTTACATACGTTTCTTAAAATATCACGCCGTTAGCCTACGAATGTCAAATAACGTTTTGTATGGCAATCGAACCCCCTTAATAACAAGTTTTACCGCTCTTTTATAAAAAAAATTACCTCGAAAACGAACGCGGGAGCTTTGTTCCCGCTTTCGTCTTCTAACCTATCCGCGATCCGGGTCGGTTTTGCCACTAAGTCCCTGTTCCCTACTGCCTTCGTGAAAACTTGAACTTTATACACCACTATCTTGGCATTCGTTGATCTCTAGGAAAAGTTTATTTGTTATACAGGGTGGAAAGTTAAAACGGGGCA
The DNA here is from genome assembly GCA_963854355.1 of Epinotia brunnichana. Taxonomy (NCBI): domain Eukaryota; kingdom Metazoa; phylum Arthropoda; class Insecta; order Lepidoptera; family Tortricidae; genus Epinotia; species Epinotia brunnichana. The sequence continues at coordinate 30,459,396 of OY977935.1, read as the reverse complement.
GTAAGGACAGCTACTAGATCCCTTGCCGCCACGCAAAAATGGCATTAGGATTTCATTCCTAACTTTTTAAGTGATGACAATCTACATTCACAGATTTTTGAAAAAAGTACAGTCAGCGAGAAAATCATCACTTTTGGCGAATTTTTTTTTAATGCCATTCGATCCCATTCCTAATAAGGATCAAAATACTCTTTGGGACCGGCTACGGTTTGACAACTAGAACGCCCAGAAATCAAAGAAAACTTTTTCCATACAGTCAGTGTTGGGAATCTCAAAGTGCAAGTTTTGCCAGTAAAGTTTGGTATATAACTTTACTGGCAAAACACGGCATATTAAGTATTTTTTTTACTTTATTGGTAGTTTTTGCTTGATTTCATTGAAAAAATGCATGCAACATGACTGTTTTAATGCAAATGAATGGGTTACTAAAAAGTATTTAAAAAAATTAGACAAATATATTTCATAGTTAGTTCACGAAATATTTAAGTTTAATTGTACGTACAAATAAATTTAAAGAAATATTTATGCGCAAGGAGCGCTCAGATTTTAATGCTAAATGTGTCATATGAAAATAAATTACCAAACATATTTTAATAAATAAAAATAAAATAAAAAAACTGAATAAAGAGATTTTTCTTAGTGCAGAATTACGACAAAATATAATTATTTTATAATTAGTAATAATTTTAATTAGTAGACAAAAAAATAAAACTATATTGGCATAGTTGGTTCCGAGATAATATATTGTATGTTGCTTAGTAGTTGGCGAATTAATGTACAATTTTTAGCTTTAAATCTGATAGGACTACTACTCACGTTGAAAAGTTATTGATAGGACTACTACTTACGTTGAACAGTTATGTTAAGAGTGCTCTTCAAAAAAGCGCTCGCTCAGAATTCGGTATTTTGACACGCGTAGTGCGTTTGTGTGTGTAAATACTACTACCACCCACACAAACGTACCTAACCCCCACATGCACAGCGAGATCGCACCAGCCGCGGGTGCCGTCCCTTTCTAGCTATATGTAAGTGCGATCGTGATAGAACTAACCGCGGAGCTTGCCGATGCAAATATCTGTATAGCGCACCGTTGGAATTCACTCCGTGACCGATATTGATACTTGCACTAAAAAGTGGTAAGTATTACTTCGCTAACATGATGTTCTAGAACATCATGTTAGCGAAGTTAGGTAACTTGAATAAAGTAAGTATTTGATTTTTGAGCACAAGTTTTCTATTTGTATTAAAATATTATGATATGACAAAGTATATTTAGTTTCGTTTTTTTAGTATAAAATAAACTAACGAGTTTTAAAGTTGTCAGTAATAAGAATAATAATTTGTTTTACGGATATTAATAGTTTGCATGTTATCTGAGTCTTATTTATATATAGTAATGTAGTGAAATTATACCAGTAGACCCACTACTAGGAAATTACTGGGTACTTACGTATTCATTTCTTGAAGAATTTTTTTTTTGCTATGGACAGTAAAAAAAAACTGCCCTTCATAGAAATTGCTATGTCCGTTTCTTACCAAAGGAACTGAAAATTATAAATTATACAAACACAGCTTTTTATCTAGAATACAATTAATTAATGCGTGATTTTATTCAAAAGCCTAAAACCTCAGATGATAAAAAGGAATAGATATGAAACGGGGGCTTGGCGCGTGTCGGTGCGACATGGCCAAATGGGCATGTCACTGCCCACCGCATGTTAGTCGCAATTTGCCGTGAATCTGAAATGTTTTTCCACGTTTACTCAAAATGCCGAATTGTAGCGTGGTTACATGCAAAAATAGGAATGAAACTAAAACCTACATGAATGGTGGAGTCACGCACCACATGTGAGTATTAGTATTTTCACTTAAGTCAGTAAAAACTAATATTTTAATAAATAAACGCAACGCCGCATCATTTCTCGGGATCGAACTAACACATCGAACGAAAAAGCATATTTTTGTAACAACGCATAGATTGTACATTGAACGTTCAATACAGTAAACCACGGCGCAATGTATTAAACCACTATGGATATGGACGATGCTTGATTTTTTTAGTGGTACGGCCGCTGCTTGGCGTCGCAAACTAGAGCGGTGCCAAAGTGCAGTTACAATTTACGCGTAATCGACAAAATAGAAGTACGATATCATACTAGTTATTTTATTTCGACTACTTTCGCTGTTTTATTTTATTTAATTACTTGTTTTGGTTGGGTGCCTATCTTAAAGGTAACTAATAACATACTAATAAGATTAAAATGCACAAAATGTTTACGGTACCTACTAATAAGATTTTCACTAAGTTGCAGTATGAACGGTTAATAGACATATTAAAATTGTATGTACAAGTATATAATTTAATTGCAAATGGCTTCAGAACAACTTTAAATGTGATATTATTACCAATAATTTATTTTAAATGAGTATTTTTTACTTTCATTTGAAATGTGATAATTGAAGAAGAAATCTCGGTTTCTTATTACAGTTTTCCAAAGAATCCGAGTAGGTACTAAAAAAATGGATAGATGCTACTGGCAGAGGTCCTAACTGGTTTCCTGTACAGAGAAGAGTTAATGTGTTCGTAACATTTTCAAGAAAAATGTTTCCACCCACTTAATAAGAGCCGTACACTTTTCGAATATTTGACACCTCGCTTGCTTGAAACCTAGGTGTAAAATGTATGGTAACACATTTTCGCACATCTTTGGTGGATACTCGCCCTTAGCCTTAAATCTCGTAATATGAGTAATGGACATATTATTTCGCGCCAAAATGCGAGTCGGATCGGCCTGGTACCTACAGGTCAAAAATATCGATGTGACCAGAGTTTTAAATGTATGTGAACACGAACTTATAAAAAGCCGTTTATGTTACTCTGTAGGTATTCGTCAATATTTTTTACTTTTGCGATTTATGGTAAGTTAACAACCCGTGTTATTTAAACTTGTAGCTAGAAGTTTAAATACCACCAGTTGAAGATGTTACCCATCAATATCTTAACATAATATTAATTTTAATATCAATGTCGATAAAACATAATTTTAACGTTTGTCGCCCCCCTAGTGTAGTGCGTTTAAGCCAATCACAGCCCTTGTTTGCATGTTGCCGTAGACTCACTGGCAACGCCCGAGTCTTTGTTTTTACACGGTTCAATGTGTGTGCCTGTGGGCGCTGCGGTGGGAGAAAACTGGGGACATCGGTTTTGGTTGAAATTAAGCAGTACGGCACTTCTCCCTTTTTTTATGTTCTGAGCATAAAACCTATGTCACTTTTTAGGATTCCGTACTCAAAGAGTAAAACGGGACCCTATTACTAAGACTCCGCTGTCCGTCTGTCTGTCCGTCTGTCACCAGGCTGTATCTCATGAACCGTGATAGATAGAGATTTGAAATGTGATGTATTTCTGTTGTCGCTATTTATAACAAAAAATATTAAAAAACAGAATTCATAATTTTATTTTTATTTTAGTTTTTATCTGTTTCTTTTTCTTTTACAATCTTACACAAATCGACCTTGCCCCAAACTAAGCAAAGCTTGTACTATGGGTACTAGACAACGATAAACATACTTACATAGATAAATAAATACTTAAATACATAGAAAACATCCATGACTCAGGAACAAATATTTGTGCCCATCACACAAATAAATGCCCTTACCGGGATTCAAACCCGGGACCTCCAGCTTCGTAGGCAGAGTCACTACCAAGTTACTAACTAGGCTACAGGGGGTTCCTATACAACAAATTTTTTGCCGTTTAAATATATAGATAATGGTACGGTACCCTTCGTGCGCGAGTCCGACTCGCACTTGGCCGGTTTTTTAAACATTTATTTCGAAATAAAGAGTGATACTCGGAAATGTCGAAGGGAAGGTCAATCGTCGAATCCGACTCGGCTGGGCAGCATTCGGGAAGCTACGGATCTTTTCGTCCAATATTCCGCAGTGTCTCAAGACGAGAGTCTTTGACCAGTGTGTGATGCCAGTGATGACATATGGCACGGAAACGTGGTCGCTTACTAAAGGCCTCATAAGAAGGCTCAAAGTCACTCAAAGGGCAATGGCTCTCCATTGCCCTTTGAGTGACTTTGAGCCTATGCTATGATATGCTGGGAGTTTCTCTGCGCGATCGCATCAGAAATGAGGCTATCCGCAGCAAAACCAAGGAAACTAATAAAGCCCTCCGAATTGCTTAACTTAAGTGGCAGTGGGCGGGGCACATTGCACGTAGAACCGATGGCCGTTGGGGCGGAAAGGTTCTCGAGTGGCAACCACGTACCGGAAGGCACAGCGTGGGTAGGCCCCCCGCAAGGTGGACTGATGACCTGGTAAAGGTCGCGGGAGTCCGCTGGATGAGGGTGGCGCAGGACCGGCCATTGTGGCACTCTTTGGGGGAGGCGTATGTCCAGCAGTGAACGTCTTTCGGCTGATATGATGATGATGATGATGATGACTCGGAAATGTAATAAAACCACGTAAAAATCTTCCTTTCCAGTGTAAACCCCCGGTGTGTTTTATATATAAACGAAAATAATTACTAAATGCAAGGTAGGATCGTGCTGTACTTAACAAACGCCATATAAGCTTGTTTTTTAAAAAGTTTTTTATTCATCTTGTTATTTTCAATAACCCTGCATATTATGTCGCTGGTTCGTGGGTACTTGTACAGACAAATCACACAAACCCAAACAAGATAGGTCTATCTATTTTAGTTAAGGAGTTCCCATGACCACCTTCCATCATCAGATCCTGGAAATCATCCATCACCAAAGTGTTTACCATGACAAAACAGATGAGCTCAAACTAGATGGGTTATCTAGTTTAGTTTAGGAGTTCCATGACCACCTTATAGCTCCATCATCAGACTCTGGAAATCATCCAGCACCAAAGTCTTGCCGTGCCATGACCAAATAAATGAGCCCAAATTCGATGGCTTTATCTTGTTGAGTTTAGGAGTTGCTATGGCCACCTTCCGACTCCATCATCAGACCAGCTCTATGATATTATGTCACCGAAGATACGCAATTGTACCTAATTTGAAGATTTCACCCAAACTCCCATACATACATACATACTAACAAGGTGGACTGATAGTAACAAGTAAATAAATTAAATCTATCAAGTATCACGATCACTCGTACAATAATAATTGACTATAGAACGCGTAGTTTAGACAAAAGGATCCAACCCACAAGACATCACCATTGAAATGTATGACTTTTGTTTTAGGTAGAAGGTTCAATTTTAAATGTTACGTATCCGGTGGGTTTGAGCCTTTTCGCTACACTACGTCATATATGGCAGCTATGCAATTCATAACTTGTCTCGATTAGCCTCACGAATGTATCCCCAGTATAGTTTGACCCCGAGGTTGGTAACAACTATGCTTAGTCGGAGATCAAAATAATATTATTTTATCTGAAGAGTGGCCGGTTAGCTTCGTGAATAGCCACAAATAAACACACTACACGTCTGTCTCGGAGGGCTATTCAGCCGGTACTGAGATAAATTCCCGCGCGACGGTAAATTTATACTAGTTTTGAATAATTATTTATAAATATAAATTTTGACAAAAGTTATATTTTTTGGACTGGATCTTGTTGGTACAAGCATGAACTTTAATGTTGTGTAAGATTCAATACAAAAATTATTCAACAATAATGAGAAAATCCTTGAGTTTTCAGTACGATTTTGTTGACAAATATGGTGTAATTGAGAACAGTTTACATATATATACGTGCAGAATAAGGAAAATTCGAGGCGGCTAGGCGCAATGGCAACATATTACGCTAGTGAAAATAGAAAAAAACAAGTAGGTTCTGATATAACATCATGGAGTATTAGGGGCTCAAACTTATGATTCTGCGCTCTCTTCAGAAAACTACTGTCGGTAATCGGGTATTTTCGGTTAAAGTATTCAGTTCTTCGTAAATTGGAGGCGGCTAGGACCAATATGAGGAGTTAACCTATGCAAATAAGTAATCAGGATCTAGAAAAAGCTCTCCGTTTCTTAGAATTACAACGTCAAAAATCCGTCATTCTCACTTATTCCTGACCAAAAAACGAGCGCCCTCTTAACTTAGATAGGTATGTCACGTTTTGAAATAAAAGACTATTTACATATAAGTTTATCAAATATTTTTATTAAAATTTAATTTTCCTCTTCGCGTTCACCGGTAGATGTAGAACTGAAAAGGAAAAGTCAGATTGAAGTACTCGCACCATTCCAATACTACAAAATAGACTGGTTGCTGTAGATTACTGTTGTGTTATTGTTGTGCTTAGTTGATTAGGTACCATAAGACCATTGACGTACCATAAAGTAAATAGACTCACAATGCCAAACAAAAATGTCTAGAAATGTGCCCCAAAATGACAACTAGCTATATTTCAGTAGTTGCTAATAGCGTTAACTTATAACCTGCATCAAGTCAAGATATGTTTCATAAAAAAAATAACTCAGTTTTTTTAGACTTTAAGCACTATATTAGCAAATCAACATCAGCAGATAAAATACTTTATAGTTTATTGAGATTTTATCATAATGTGACTTAACTGCTCACGTCAAAACTAAATAGCGAATGACTGGAGTCGCGTTATAAAATTATTTTAACAATATTTTATGTAGGAATTTAAACAGAAAGACCAATATCACAAATAAATCAGGTTACTTTATTTTACAAGTTTAAAAATTTCAAATGATGTGTTGATAATGGATTATACAATTATATATATTATAGTAAATTAAGAGTCCGCAGTAAGCTCAATTCTCCATACAAACGTAGTAACGCTCTCATTTTAAAACAACTAGCTAGTTTGCTCTAAAACTTTGTACTTAGAATACCGTCCAGGTCTTTAATTAGTTTATGGAGCTTCAGTACCATAGTAAAAAATACAGCAAATTTAAGTTTTTCATACAAAACTTGTTTTTGCTGTATTTTGTTTGTTTTATAAACTGGATCCATATAAACTAATTAATTTTGCCTAATAAAATATTGGAAAGAATTGAAATTAAAATATGTAATGGAAAGAAATGGACTCGTTAGTCCATTTCTTTCCATGACAGGTGTGGCAGTTTTAGTTGGCTCCATTTTTTGTCGTATATATTATCCGAAGCAGGAAAATGAGTCGAACAAACGACGCGCGAATAGAATAGAATATATTAGAAAAGAAAGTTCTTTATTGTTTTTCTTTTCGGTGTTACAATCATGTCCGCTAAACGGGTGCGTCCTTAATGGAATATGTCTTAAAGATCTGTACATTTATTTTACATCGTGTAGCAAATTTACAGCTCACAGATGAGTGTAACATATTGATGTTTTAGGTACTTCGCTTTTTATTTTCAAGTCGTTTGGTTTAAAAAAATGTTCTCGACTGTCGCGTGCTATGACTGCAGCCCATGTTGCATGTCGCTGAGGATTTCTTGGAAATCTTAAATATAAAAACCATATAACGTATGTAGGTAACAACGTCATAAAAAAGTATATAATAGGTACCGACTCTTTAGATTTATGTTCAACGACGTATGTCATTTGAACTAACAAAACTAATTATTTAAAACATGTTTAAAACTATTCAATTACAACGAGTTTACACAAATTTCGTTACGTTATCAAGAGAACTTACTGGAATAAATATATCCCATCTTTTTTCTTGGTTTTTTGTTGGTATTTACGCAGTCTTTGACTGAACATTTAGACATATCTGACAACCAACAAGTCTCACGGTCGAAACGTGGTCGAAACCAGACTAAACGCAAAAGAGCCGGCCAATTCCATCGGCCGGTTCTTTTGGACTGCCATTTTTTTCGGCTGATTGTGTATCTAGTTACATATACTAAAAATCCATGCATAAGACCTAAATTTTTGTGCCAGCCAGTGGAAATCAGTGGTTAGCAAAGGGAATGCAAACCGGTTCACCGGTAAATTGACTAAATATGAGGCCGATAAATTACCGGTAAATTAAAATCAAAACCGGTAATTTACCGAAACACAAATTATTAGTAAAATACTACATTTTAACGATTGTTAATGCTTCATCGTCATGATTATACCTCAATAACCCTCCTTTTATCATGTAAAAATGTCAAAAGGGAAGATGCAGCTTTAATATTTACTATTATTTTGTGATCAAAATGTTGAATAAACATAAAATAATTGGTTTTGAAACGTTTTTACCTTAGTTTATACTAATTTTAAACAATAAACACGATTTGAAGTAATGTGAAACGGAACGTGTTTTTATCCACCCGATCAGCGGCTGGTGACGTCTCTCCTGTTATGACAAGTGACAACGAATGAAAGGTTATAATTGTTAAGGGAAAGATTGTTTCACTATATTTTTATTAAGAATTTTGAATAAAAATGGAAGTAGGCTTTATTAAAGCACTCTAGAAACCGACCAAAAGTTAGTGTCGACATGGTCGTAAATTGTGGCGAGCGACAAACACGAGTGAAGTCACCGGAACTGTAGATCCGTTTAGGCGCGAAAGTTTAAATTGTCTGTTTGTTACAGACATTTTTGACTTTAAATTATAGTATTTTATTTTTTTAATACACTCGTGGTCTATTCTACATGCAATGCTTTCAAATGAAAGCAAAAATGAAAATATTGCATCTTGCCTATTGAACAAACTTGTTAGCGTTATCTTACCTCATGTAGGATCAAATTAATGCAATCGTTTGTAGAAGCTTCTTAAAATATAAACACGTTCCCGGTTCCGTTATATAAAATATGAATAATGATCAGTTTGAATAACCTCCCTTTAGACACCTTATTTAACATACTCTTGAGGTATTCTTATCATTACAATACGAAGAAGAAGAAATACCTCTCTTCGTCTTACTGGGAGGGAGAAAGCCAAAGGCAAGGAACAGAGGTGTGGTGGTGCTTTTCTTCAAAAAGGGTGACAACACCCTGATGAAGAACTACCAACCCATCTGAATTCTGAGCCATGTCTAACTGTCTAAAAACTGTTTTCGAGAGTCATTACAGATCGTCTCGTACGCAGGCTAGATGACTTCAAGCCTCCCGGACAAGGCGGTTCCCGGAAAGGCTTTAGCACCGTAGACCACATCCATACGCTCCGTCAAGTTATACAGAAGACTGAGGAGTATAACCTGCCCCTCAGCTTAGCGTTGGCTGACCACGAGAAAGCCTTCAATTTGATCGAAACCAGGGCTGTACTAGTCTCTCCAGTGGTGCCAAGTTGACTACCGCTATATCGAAGTATTGAAGTGTTTGTACGAAAACGAAACTGTGTCAGTCCGACTCCAGGATTTGAACGTGAAACCTATTCTGCTGCATCGGGGAGTCAGTCAAGGAGATGTTATTTCCCCAAAACTGTTCACTGCTGCACTGGAGGATTTTTTCATGACTGGACTGGAGAAGGCAGACATCAACGCCGAGTAAGTACATCACTCACCTTCGGATTTCTGACGATTTAGTAGTCTTGGCTGAGACCATGGAGGACTTTAGTACAATGCTTGATGACCTTAGTAAAGCCTCCGAGCGAGTCGGTCTAAAGATAAACATGGATAAGACGAAAATCATGTCAAATACCCATGTAGTACCAACTCCCTTTACAATCGGACGCTTTACGCTCAGAGTTGTAGACGATTATATATAGCTATGACAGACTGTCCAGTTCCAGTCCTGTCGGCTCGGTTTAACCAGTGTGTGTTGCCAGTGATGACATAATATGGGACTCAATAAAAGGCCCAAAGGGCAATGAAGATGGCTATGCTGGGAGTTTATCTGCGTGATCGCATTAGAAATGGGGCTATCCGCAGCAGAACTAAGGTAACAGATATAGCCCGCCGAATCGCTAAACCAATCCTGCTAATCCCCAAGGAACGTTTTCAGTTGCGTTTTTTGCCCTCCTACCACTGAGCAAGTTTTAAATATTAAAGAATCTGTTTATTACGGCATTTACGGCACATGATAACTCTTTAACTATACTATATCATAGCTTATTTTTACGATACATAAACGTCAAATAACGCTACTTATTAGCCAAGTTGAATTTACCGGTAATTTACCGGTAAACCGGTTTTGCCTCACATAAGTCGGTAATTTACCGGTAATGAAATTTGCCCGGTAATTGCATTCCCATAAATAGCATACAAAATAACTCTGCATTGAAAATTATATTAACTTAGTTTTGATTTGTACTCGTACTGCAGGATTTACAGTGAGCGGTAAGCTGACGCGACGACACCCACAACGAATAGTATTACAGCCAGATTTGCAGCCACAACGGTCCAAGAGGCTTAAGTAATTGCGACCAAATTGCCGGCCATTCTGGAGTCCAACTCAGTTTTGCCTTGGTCCATCTCCAAGAAGATGGACATGTTATGGAAACTTCTGTTTTCAGAGCGTTTCCCCATATGTGGCGGCCCGCCTGGCAAACTGCTTGCCACGAGCTTGATTTTTGACGCAAACAAGTCTTTTCGAACTTCATTTACACATATGTGTTCCGTTTGAGCATCATATAGGTAAGTGGCTCGAAGTGACCCAAGATTTGTTTTTTGCTTCAGTTACAATTTCATTCCAGATTTACGTGCCACTTATACAGGGTGTGGCCTGTAATAGGAGCAAAAAATTAAACCGTAAATTATTAAGCTTGTGAAAAATATTTTTTTTATTCAAAATATGTTTACTTGTATTGTTTTACTCTTCTGGAATGCTATCAGTAACTTTTTATTTAAAAAAAACTAAAAAAAATGAAATAAAAATTTAAAAAATACAAAAATATCTTTTGCAAACAAAAATGCAAAAACTATTCCGACTCATTACTTGATGTTACCTCTAAATCTGCATTGACTGCTGTGCTATTATGTCGTGGTGCCAAGATACATTACTTGGAAGAGTTGGAAGTCATAACTTTAGATCAAAATTTCTCCGAATCCAAAAATAAAATGAATGGGACACAAGGGGTTACTGCAAATGCTCTAAGGAAGCGTCCTTTTGAATATTTGCTCCTATTACAGGCCACACCCTGTATGATGCTCAAACGGAACACTTAAGAAGTTCGTAAAGACTTGTTTGCTTCAAAAAACAAGCTCATGACAAGCCTGCCACCTATATCAGCTGCTCTCTATAAACATGGGGAATCGCTCTGAAAACAGAAGTTTCCATACCACGTCCATCTCCTTGGAGATATACCATCGCAAAAGTGGAATAATAAACAAATGTCAACATGGATTTCAAAAGGGTAAAAGCACAGACACCTTATTAGTCAATTTCACAGACGAAATAAACTCTTATTAAGCAGATAAAAAAGTAGTTATAGCAATATTCTTTGACTTTACTAAAGCTATTGACACCTTAGATACTGATACCCTTTTGAAAGCCATGAGCGAGTGTGGGGTGGAAAAGCCGCTGAACGAATGGTTCGGTGACTATCTCACCGCGCGCTTGTACCGTGTGCAGGTGGGCTCGACGATGAACGACGAGCAACGGGTGTCGTGCGGCGTGCCGCAGAGCTCCTGCAGTGGCCCGGTCTGCTACTTATTACATGTGAACAGCCTAGCAGAAACAGCGCACATGTTCGCCGACGACCTGTGCGTCTTGCGCGCCGGCGCTGCCGACGCGCTGCCCGAAGCTTACCGCTTGGTTCAGCAGGATGTGGACGCTGTGGTCCGATGGTCCCATGACAATGGTATCACGCTGAATGCTGACAAAACGAGGCTCCTAATTATTCACTCACCTCACCTGCAGCTCGCCTGTATACCATCTCCCATAACAGCTCAAGACTTTCATTGTTTCCATAAAAACCAGGCCCTCTGCCGCTGCAAACCTATTTTACAGGTTAACTGTGTAATCTACCTTGGTGTCAAAGTAGATGAAAAGTTTTCAAGGTCCCATCATGTAGATTACGTTTGTGATAGATTAAGAATTACTTGGCAAGTTTTATTACCTAAGTTTTAAAGTTCCTTTGTACGTTAAAATATTTGTACAAGTCACTAGTCGAATCTATTATAGGATACGCCCTTACCTGTTACGGATTAACTTTTTAGACAAATTGAAGTAAAATAGAAAAACTGCAGTTAAGATTCCTAAAACTTCTAGTCAACAACAAGACTAAAAATAAATGTAAGACAGATTATAACAAACTTTTTAAGATATGTAAGATTCTCCCAGTAAGCCAGAACGACAGCGTGAACCCTCCATACAAATGTTTTTCGGACGACATTACTGAATTACAAATAATTTTTATGTTCATACCTTTTTATATTTATATAGTCAACCTTACTTACACTCAGCCAAGAAAGTGGTAGACCATGTGCTTTCTATAACGTACCTAATTTGTGTTTAAGATTGTCATGAAGAATACTTCTTTAAGTATTATTTGGGCTTATATGTTAAATTCGATTAATCTTGCGGGAATTAGGGGGATACTCGTATTATTGTCTAAACAAAAGAATAATAACACAAAAATGTTTTCTAATTTATTTAACGAATACAGTCCAAAAATCTTTGTAAAATCTTTGTACATGGCAAGTTCACGCTATCGTTTCACTTTATTAACCAGATCTCTGGTGCAATCAGTCAACGTACGGCACTACTATGACGCTCGAGGATCGTGACGTTACGGTCCCAATCGTTTTCTAACTCTAACAAGCGATATTAAAACGGTTGTAGCTTCGTAATTTTTTGAGATATTTGAACGGGATTTTCGTTTCTTCTTTCTTTTGAAGTAATAATAAATTTTGAGTCTACTCCCCTATTTGGAAGACAAGCGGAAAGAGTACCTAAAATAATATATTCTCCTATACTACGAGCAATATTTGTATATATATATATATTTGCAATCGCGTTCTCGGAAACGGCTCTAACGATTTCGATGAAATTTGGGATACAGGGGTTTACGGGGGCGAGAAATCGATCTAGATAGGTCTCATGTCCGGGAAAATTCGTTTCATCCGAACAGAGCTCGGTCGCCCTGGGACTATATTAAAGATGAGTCATTTGAAGAAATAGATACCTACAGAAAAACAACAGTACGGATTGACAGCAACAAGTATAATAATTATATTTATGGGAACAAAAATATAAATGACTATGTCCTGACACAGAAAGTAAATACTATAGAACAAAGACTACAATATACATACTGAGATAGACAGGCAACTCGACCAAATTGAGAAGGCATTTAATGCTTGCGTATACAGGCGCCATCTCTTCTGCGGTAGTTACAACTTTTCTTTGAATGTACAAAACATACAAAAAGTGCGCCGGTCGTAGGGATCGAACCCCGGATCATCGACTCCAAATACCACCGCACACTGGGCTGAAAATCGGCTTTCATAGACATATGAATCGAAGTTAACATATTAAAGATTTTTTGCTTGAAATGGCTATAAATTGCCATTATTATGCTAAATTATGATCCTGGCGTGATTTGGCACGAAAACTTATGAGTTATAATTTTTTTCCGTAAAAAATGTATGGAGATGGAACGAAAAAACTAGATATCTCGGGAACCGCAAAAAAACACAAATATCCTTACAGATGGTTATACTAATAATTATTTCTGATTTTTTGACATACGACATATTGCAGTGGTAGGTGCGGTTTTTTTTTTTTAAATCGACGAAATTTTTCATACAATCGGCTTTAATAGACATAGGAATCGAAGTTAACATTTTTGAGATTTTTTGCTTGAAATGGCTATAACTTGCCATTATTATGCTAAATTATGATTCTGGCGTGATTTGGCACGAAAACATAGGTTATAATTTTTTCCCGAAAAAAATGTATGGAGCTGTAACGAAAAAACTGGATATCTTGGGAACCGTAAAAAAACACAAATATTATTACAGCCGGTTATACTTCTAATTATTCCTGATTTTTCGACGTACTACATATTTCAGTGATAGGTACGGTTTTAAAAAAAAAAAACGACGGAATTTAAAAAAAAAACGACGGCGTCTTACTTTAAAAATAAAAGATAGAAATATGTATATTTCGCCTTTTCAATAAAGGATGGAGCATTGTATATCAAATTTTCAGTGTTTTTTTTTAAGTTAATTTTATTACATAAAAAAAAACAACCATAACAATTTAAAAACAAATAATAAATACAATTAAAGTATAAAAATAATAGCATAACCTTACAATATTTTTTTACTTTTAATTTATCCTTCTATATCACTGTCTTCTGAATCTAATTCGGAGTCAGGTTCTACGTCACACGCACCCAAAACCTCAATTTGGGGTTCCTCTAACTTAAGCAGGTTTGTCGTTTCTGTAAAAAACGCCTGTTTCTTCTTTGCATCCAGGGTCGGTCTCATTGCAGTAATTAGAGGATCGGAGGATAAAATAAGCATGTTGAGAATATCCTCGTTGGATGCTTGTCTGCTTTTCTTCCTGGAGTTATGTTCCCTGAACGTCCTAAAATCTTTATTTCGGGCTTCTGAAGCTTCTTCCGAGAGACTTCCAATAGGTACAATGGCATTGCTGGCAATGATATCTGCTCCGTGAATTAGCAATTTATGCACGGTTGATGGCATGTAGTACCAATCATACAACTCTACATACTTTTTAGCAGTCTCCAAGACATACTCTTTAAAATTCGAAACAGCAATATGTTCCCCGGATGTTATTGCTTGCAGTATTACAGCAAATCTGCGTACGAGCTCTTCATTCAATCCAGTTATTGCTGCAGTTTTTTCTGGATTCTCGAAAAATCTTCTTGCTGTATTCCCATCGTTTGTGGTCCCCGAACCTTGCTTCACAATGTCAATCAAAAGGTTAAGCTCTTCTATAAATCTATCTTGAATTGTCTTCTTTGTCTCATTCATAATTTTTTTATGTTCGTCTCCCTTTGCAGCCCATTTCTTGAAGACGAGTCTGTATGAAATGTGCAAAAGACATTCCATTGAATTGATGCGGGCATGCAGTGGTGACAATCCAAATTCGTACAAGTCGGTGGCTATCGTTTTTGATGTAACAGAATTTATGCGATTCATTTCCGTTCGTTTTAGCCAAACATAAATAGCATGTAGCATTTGACCTAGCCGCAGAAATATATGTACAAATTTTTCCATCAATCATTGTCATCTTCAGTGCATGATGTATTTCACAAGTATTGTATTCCGTAGGAAGTAGAGCTTTAATTTCTTCTTCTATCTTTCCTTTTTGCTCAAGAACGACTGCCTCACTTTCTTTCACGAATCTGAACATCAATGGGCGACAATAGGAGGGTGAGCAAGGTTTTGGATTCGTCCATTCTATGTCTTCTCCAGAAACCAACTTAAGTGGTACTAAAGATGTCATGAATATGCTTGAGTCATCTTGTTCGCCTTCCATTTTCTGCTTATATCTGCTTTGACTGGAAGCACCATCAAAACCCCACTTAGATATTAGCGTCAACTGTTTGTTTTCCACATTGCTTGATAAACCATCCAGTATCCTCTTCGTTGTTAAATCAAGTAAAGCTTGAAGTTTAATTTCAGCTGATGAATCCGTTATGGTTATGGTTGACTTCGGAGGATAGCACTGTAATTTGGCCGATTGTATCTTGTAGTAAGACGGATAAATCTTCTGGGCACCTTCTCGAATAGCAGTCTCCCTTAAAGTGATGTTTTGCCATTTAGATAGTTTTAATGAAATGAAAAGTCCGAGTGCTTTTTCTGGTGTACATAAAGCGGAGAAATTTGGTTTCTTGATCATTCTACGTATGTTTGTAGCAGTTTCTGGGTTTTTGAGCATGTATTCAATCACAGATGCGATATCATCTCGACCATCCTCTTGCAAAAGTTTTGCCGCTGTAAAAGCCAACTCAGTTGAGTTTTCACCTTTATGACTGCCAGATCTTCTCTTCTTTTGCTTGTTTGATAGGTCTTCGAAGGCTTTTCTTGGTCGCTTTGTCATTGTCCCAATTGAAGTTGATGATCTTGAACATTCTGAAGAGGTAAGTTCGGTGCTGGTTGATGTCACAGAATACTCCAAACAAGTAGAATCTTCTTGTAGTTCAGGGATAAGAAGATTGGTTGGTACACAGCTGGGCCAATCAACATCTTTTTGAAGCCAATTCTCGTAGTACCTTTTGAAGTCATCGGTGTTTCTCTGACATTTCTTCCATCTCCATGCAGCAGATCGGGTGAATCTTCGACAAAATTCCTTGAGGGTGACACTGTCTTCTTCTGATAGACTAGAGCCTAGCTGAACTACCACTGCTTCGAATAATACTTCATTATTAAAAGAAGGACTGGTGGTTTGTAAAATAACAAATAAGTCTAAGTTGGTACAAAAACTAAACATATTTTTGTAAGTAGATGTTAACAGTTGCGTACAAGAATTTGTAGTGACTTTGTCATATAGACGTTCGATGCTTTTATTGTTGTGTACTAATGATGGTGCTTAAATCTCTCCTACTTCCTATCCTATAATCCTTCTACTTATTATGCTATTTGCTTATCAGAACTCATTACTGGATCTTGCTAAGGCGTATTACAACTTATTACTAATTATTGCTATGATCATTATCATTAATAATTAACGTAATTTCGTAATTATGTCTAATTAGATATCGTGATTCTTCATTACCGCAGAAAATAAAAGAAAAATTAATATTTTAAGACGCAACATGAGCTCGGAAATCCTTTTACATATTTCTGTATTTCACCTTTAAAAATTTATTCGATAAAAAAAAAACCGTAGATACCACTGAAATATGTAGTATGTCAAAAAATCAGGAATAATTAGTAGTATAACCAGCTGTAAGGATATTTGTGTTTTTTTTGCGGTTCCCAAGATATCCAGTTTTTTCGTTCCATCTCCATACATTTGTTACAGAAAAAAAATATAACTCATAAGTTTTCGTGCCAAATCACGCCAGGATCATAATTTAGCATAATAATGGCAAGTTATAGCCATTTCAAGCAAAAAATCTTTAAAATATTAACTTCGATTTCTATGTCTATTAAAGAAGATTGTTTGAAAAATTTCGTCGATTTAAAAAAAAAAAACCGCACCTACTACTGAAATATGTAGTATGTCAAAAAATCATGAAAAATTAGTAGTATAACCAGCTGTAAGGATATTTGTGTTTTTTTGCGGGTCCCAAGATATCCAGTTTTTTCGTTCCATCTCCATACATTTGTTACAGAAAAAAATTATAACTCATAAGTTTTCGTGCCAAATCACGCCAGGATCATAATTTAGCATAATAATGGCAAGTTATAGCCATTTCAAGCAAAAAATCTTTAAAATGTTAACTTCGATTTCTATGTCTATGGAAGCCGATTTTCAGCCCAGTGCACCGTCTGTACCTAGGCTACTGATGTCTTGTGACAATACGGCGAATTTTGAAATACCTTGACAGCCTAGCCTAGCAATCGCTAGAGCTTCAGAGAGTTCGCCAGCTATTAAGAAGGTGGCACTTTTTTCAATAAGAAACTGGATTTGCATTAAGTTCTAAGTTCGCATAGCATGCTATAGAAACGGTAGTGGCCGGGGTACGTGTAGCCGATGTTATGAGTGAACACTCATAAAGCTGTCAAACGCAGTCAAAACGCTGATCAGTTGTCTGTTGACCGTGGCTGACGATTTTTGCCGTATTAAAAATAAAAACATGCCGCGTTCTGCAATTTAGTAGTGCCGACAGGCAAGCCAGGCCCCAAAGGTTCCTCCGGGAGCGATTTTTTTATCACCGGTATGCATGTACTAAATTAACGGTTTTTGGAATAAATACGCAACCGATCATGACATTCGCCATTGCTTTGCATTGCTTGCTAGCCAAAGCCGCAGATTAAGGAACTACCGTAATGCCACAGTAATGTATCGCGTTATTCGCGTTTGACATTTTAACGGGGCAATTGCCAGTATGACTAGAGTGGTACCATTCCTAGTGTATGTACTTATCGATAAACTTACTAATTTCAAATTTACAAAGACAAAAATTATTTAATAATATAAATATTAAATCGTTTATTTCTTAACACATTCACTGCCAAGAATCGCTACGCACTACGCTCGTAGCCAATCTAGTAGTTTTCTTCGTATGTAGCGGAAAGCTACTACGGCGTAGACGGGTTCCTGGCAGTGAACGAGTTAAAAGGACACATTAAATGGTTACATAATAAATATGTTCGTGCTGCTCTTGATACATATTTGTGTTTCTGTTTTTGTCTAAGCCAATGTTCAGTAGGTAATACATAAAACTTGAGTGTCATCCATCATTGTCTAAAAATAAGCCTATTTATAGTACCTTGCTGTAAAAATCCTAAATATTCTGATGAAAAATATTAATACTCAGATCGACTAGTAAACCCAGTTGAGCTATTGGTTATTACATCTATTTGGTACTATGTAAAAAGCTAGTAGACCCACTAAAGACAAGAAAAATCTTTGTCAAAAATATTTTTGCTGATGTTAGCGTGAAGCGCGTTATGAATTTATTTATTTCAAATAAATGATATTTGTTATTGAAACAAACGACACGGTACATCAAGGAATTCAAATGTGCAATTTTATTATTATAATGATATGTCATACCTAAGGTGAGTATGCCTCTGTGAGTATCCTTGTAAATATTAAAATTACTTTAATACTTATACGTTATTTTGATTAAAAAGTGTTAGCATGTTTTCGTGAGCTACACGATTTCTCTGACAGTTTCGTTCAGCACCATCTTCATTAAGAGCGTTTGCAAACTGCATGTATGAGTCGTGCACAAGATCAAAATTTCGTTCATACATACCCGATTTCTTCGTATGTAATTTCTCAAAAATATCACTATACTTACTGCTACTTCGGAGTGCTACTAATGATTTTTGGAAATTATACCCCTAAAGGGGTTAAATAGGGGTGCAAAGTTTGTATGGGGGAAACTTTATTTTTTGAGCTAGAAACTTAAAACTTTGTATAACGATTACTTATTAGAATACAAATAAAGTACTTTCAACGTTTAGGAAAATTCCACTCCTAAAGGGATGAAAAAGGGGTGCAATGTTGGTAAAGGGGATTTTTTGGAGCTAGAATCTTAAAACTTTTTAGAAAGATTACATAATAAAAAAAATTAAAGATATGAGATTTGTAACTTCGATCTAAGCCTGTTTAGACTACCAAAATTATTTCAGCGTTTTTTGAAATTCTTCCCCCAAAGGGGATTTATAAGGGAATTCAAAGTTTGTATTGAGAGCAAGACATTTTTAAAGTAAGGGATTTGTAACTTCGGTTTTAGACAAAACAAATATGCTAAAATACTACAAAACTTATTTCAGCGTTTTTTTTAATTCATCGCCTAAGAAGGAAAGAAAACGGGGTTCGAAGTTTGTATAGAGAGCAAGACATTTTTAAAGTAAGAAATTTGTATCTACTTCAGCTTACTGCGTGTTCCCTTTTTCATGAACTGATTCTCCAATCTTGACATCATTTTAAAAGCCGTGTCTTCATCTTGTATGTAGTCAATGTGACTATCCGCTACGGGCGCTACGGCACTTATTATGAGGCTTTGAGCTCGAGCCTCAAATTTTTTGTTTGCTTCAGTGGCCGCGAAGTCTTTGTTTTCTATCGCTCCTATGCATTCGTTTTCTTTTAGTATACCACTAAAACGAAATTTCCAAATAGCAAAATCATCTCCCGCAAATTGCTTTATTTTAATTGCTTCCGTCATAATCGTACGTCTTTTTTTTCCTCATATATTTGCAAATACAAATCGTCGGCGTAACCACGCTCTGCTACCACTATTGATATCTGAATCAATTATTAAAACGCCTTCTATCATTTATCTTCTTTAATATCATCACAGGTAAAACTATTACATTGTACTTTTCTCTAATTTTTTTTTTTATTTTTTTTTATGGCAATCGTCATTAGACATTCCTGCCAGCTTCACGTCAAAAATCGAACGATATGGAAAACGGTAATAAAGCCAAAAGTTGAAAGTAAAAAAAGGAAAGGGAGGATAATCGAGTTACAATTTTAGCTTATTAGTTGTTAAAAAGTTTGCAAGTAAACGAAAAATAGCGGGGTTAGGGTCCAAAAGAGAGGGCATATGGGTGGGGAAAGGGACTTTTTGGAAGATCAGACCAGAGTATAAATTAGTATGATTCAGGAGAGGGCAGCTCAGGAACAAGTGGTTCAGGCTGTCCTCGTCAAGACCACATTCACAAAGGGAGGAGTCCCGAATCCTCAGCCGGGCAAGGTGGACAGGAGAGTGGCAGTGACCTAGCCTCATGCGAATGATAGAGGAGGTGGCTTTTTTGCTCAGGACAATTTTCGAAAACCAGACTTTTCGACCGACATCCGGCTGCAACGCAGCTAATTTTGCGCCTTTGTTCCTACTTGAGACGTGCCACCGGGAATTCCAGCATTTAAATAAGTAATTCTTCGGGAGTGATAAGAGATCGAAACAGCAATTTTTAAAAAAAGGGAACTTGTCGCCACTGCAAACATCCGCTGCCTCATTACCAGGGATACCAGAGTGGCTAGGGATCCAAGCCAGAATAACTTCATAGCCATTGAGGTAACAGTCATTAATTTTATTCTTAATCATAAATACAAGAGGGTTGTGAATTTTAGTCGAAAAGGGGTTAGAAATGAGCGATTCTAGAGCACTTCGCGAGTCTGAGAAAACAATGGAGCGTTTAAGGCGAGCCACCAAGACGTATTCCAGGCATTTCAAGATACCTACGCACTCACCAGAAAAGACGGAAGACTCAGGAGGACATTTCACTTTCTGCACTATGCCGTATTGGGAATGAAACGTGCCAACTCCAACACAGTCAACTGGGGAAAGTTTGGAGGCGTCAGAGTACAGGGTATGCCAATTAGACCAGTCATTTCCAAGAGTACCTTGTATCCTTTCTCTAGCGCAGACATCACCTTTTAAAATGTTAAAATCCAAAATAATTCGAGGTTGGAGAATTGTCACGTGATAGGGAAATTCAAACATTGGAAGATTTGGGGAGTGATAGGTTGGGTCCTTGATTAGCTGAAACCTTCGGAAGCTGGTAATCAAACATGGAGGGGATTTGTTAACCCAGTACGGGGAACTGCGAAAGAGAAGATTGAGATCCGTAATTTTGGGAAAAATAGGATGAACCGAAAATTGGAAGGTACGGAATAGATAGCGATCTGAGAGGAACTGCCGACGTAAATCAAGGGGAGGTTCTAAGCATTCAACCCGAAGAGCGTTTAATGGACTTGATCTCATGGCGCCAGAAACAACGCGGAGTGCCTTGGACTGGATTCGTACGAGGTTCCGTAAAGCAGCCTGGTTAGCAGGTTCCAGTAAGAATGTTCCATAATCTAGGACACTTCTAACTATAGCGTTATATAGTAACTTTAGAGCAAAGGGGTGGGCACCCCACCACACACCCGCTAAACTTCTGAGTATATTGAGATTTCGTTCGCACTTGGCCTCGATGTATTCGCAGTGAGCTAGCCCCGATAATTTACTATCAAGAACCAGACCTAAAAACTTAAAGTGAGGTTTAACAGGAATATAGTGACCATAAGCGAAATATTGACAGGAGGGAGAGTTTTTTTCCTGGAGAAAATGACAATATTACTTTTGGAGGGAGATAAATCGAATCCATGATGGGAAAGCCAATTATTTATAGACTTTAGAGACAGTTTAATGCGCTCAGCTGCCTTGGAAATGGAAGAGTTTGAGGAATATATTAGAACATCATCTGCGTATTGCAAAATGCTAGACTGCTCACGGGCGGAGCACAAGTCAGCAGTGTAGATATTAAATAATAACGGGCTAAGGACATACCCTTGTGGTAAGCCCTTCCAAATCGATCGGGTTGGAGCAGTGTCCCTATCATTACCTCGGAGAGTGATTGATCGATCCGAAAGTATTCTAATTATGAGGTTACTCAGTCTCGGTGGAGAGTTAATCTGACGGAGTTTGTCCGAGAGGATGGGTAATTGTACATTGTCATAAGCAGCCTTAACATCTAAAAAGGCAGCCACGACCGATTTCCCGCTGGAGAAGGCAATACGTATGTAAGTCGTGAAAATACCCAAACTGTCTATAGTGATTCTACCTTTTCTGAAGCCAAATTGGTGAGAGGGGAGAAGATTATTACTCTCCACAAACCACTCCAATCGGTTCTTTATTAGGTGTTCCATTGTTTTTAACAAGACGGACGAAAGAGCTATAGGGCGATATGAAGATGGATCGGCGGGATCTTTGTTTGGTTTCAGAATGGGAATTATTAGTTGGGACTTCCATAGCCGTGGAATGATACCGGAGACGAATATAACATTGGCAAGTTCCAGATAATACGAAAGGAAAGAGTCGCACGAGTTAAAAAGAAAATAATAAGGGATACCATCATGGCCTGGGGTAGAGTCCTTGACTTTGCTAAGGACAATTTTAAGCTCTACCAGGGAGAAAGGTTCATCAAGGGGATCAAGGGAACTTAAGCAATAGCCCGGGTTGGACTCTGCAGAGGTTGGGGTATACTGAGGCGCAAGGGAGTCCATAAAAGAATCCGCCCACTCCCGGGAAGGAGGGTGAGCACGGGAAGAAGACTGTTTACATCCTCTATATTTCCTGATGTTGCCCCAGAGGAAACGGGCCGGGGTGGAAGGGGAAATGGATGAACAGAAGGACACCCAGCCTTCTCTCTTCTTTGACTGTAATAGCAGCTTGGTTTCAGCGATGCATTTACTGAGCTGGATATAATTGTCCTGACAAATATTATGGCGATATTCAATTTCGCACAGTTTCCTGTCCACCAAGGAGGGGAAGGGATTCTGTCCGACGCGGTTTTTTTAAACGGAAATACCAGTTCGGCACATTGGATAATACCCCTGGAAAAAGACTCGGCGCATTCATCGATGTGATCGGCTGAAATCGGAGGTAACGATGAGCTAATATTAATCAGTTCGGATTTATACTCATCCCAGTCAGCATTTAGTAAGGAATATTTAAGGAGGGGGAGGTTAGGAGACCGGGAGTAAAAGGAATTAGGTGACCGAAGAGAAGTAAGTAAGATAGGGAAATGGTCACTCCCAAAAGAGGAGTTGAGAGTTTCCCACGAGAGAAGAGGAGCTAGGTTAGGGGAACACAACGAAATATCCACTGCGCTAGGCGACTCACTGGGGCGAGAACGTCTAGTAGGAGAGCCGGAGTTGAGGATACATAGATTGAGGGAGTCAAGTATTTTGAGGAGGTCGTTTCCACGAGAGTCTGACTTTCCACACCCCCACACGCGGCTATGACAGTTAAGATCTCCAAGGATTAGAAGAGGAGAAGGGAGGGACTGTAAAATAGAAGACAATTGAGATAGGATTAATTTAGAAGGGTGAGGGATATATACTGAAACAAAAGTGCAGTTATCAACACGGGCTGCTACAATACTGAAGTCACTGGGAGGAGGAATAGTTATTGAGGAGAATAGAAGGGAATTTTTAATAAATAGAGCACAACTACCAAAACCGTTGGGTCTGGCATCGCAAATGAGCGCAAAGCCAGGGATTCTAAAGTTATGACTCGGTTTGAGCCATAGCTCTGATATTGACAAAATTGAAAGTTTGTACTTGTTTATTAAATAAATTAGATCAGATTTTTTATTACTAATGCTTAATGCTACTACTGTTCCATTGGAGGGTTGTTTGGGCCATGATTCAGCGAATAAATGAGAGTTTAAAGAAGAGGGGCAACATGGGACAACAGGTTTACCTCAGCGTGAGACGAGGAAAATAATTTTGACACGGCAGAGAGGAGTTTGAGAACGATGGAAAGGGTATTTTCCGAAGCAAAAGGATTATTGAGCGCCGTACCAGTTACTGATGAGAGGGGGTTGTCGCTAGAGAGGGCCATGTGAGCTTTCCTGTCGTAGCCGTATCGGGGCAGAGGAGGGGGTCGTGGACTGCTAAAAATAGTTTTTTTGTATGAATTGAGCTTATTGGGGGGAGGTGGGGTGGATACTGCGTTCGCAAAAGACTTATTAACAGTCGGATATAGTTTATCAGCCTCAGAATAGGAAATGTTTTCCTCGGCCATGGTTTGCTTGATATTTGTCTGGCGGAGGAACTCAGGACAAGACTTGCTGGTAGCTAGATGGGTTCCTTCCCCTTTACAATTTACGCAGTTAAGAGACTCCGCCTCACAAGAGTCTCCGAAGTGCTCTCCACCACAACGGAAACAGCGAGGGGACGATCTACATTTCTCCTTTCTGCAACAGCGGAAGCATTGGATCGTCGGGAATGTATAAAGATCTACTTTGAATGAGTTGTAGCAAGCGTACACTCTTGACGGAAGAACCTGACCGTCGAAGGAAAGGACAACAGTCTCTGAAGGGAGCCATTTGAAAGAGCCGTCCTGTCTGTTGGTTTTTTTTAAATTGAGACGACGCGACTTGGTAACGCGTGCACAGCCCACAGGGACTTTTACGTTGTTAATGATATCCTCAGGGGACCATTCAGTGGGAAGACCTTTAACAATGCCCACTCTGGTCACATTAAAAGATGGGATAAAAGACTTCAGTTTCTTGTTCGTGAGAGATTGAGAATCAAGAAAATCGTTCGCATCTTGAAAGGAGTGAAAGCTCACTATTTCTCTATTTTAAATCATCCTAACCGAAATCACATCTTTCACATTGACAACACGAAATCTACCACAGACAATATATATAGATGCGCGGACATTGAACCTCAACATCCATGGTGAAAATATGTACAAAAACTTACCAAATCTATGAAGTTATATACACAAATAAATAAAAACTAACTACTAATAATATTTACAAATGAATTATCCTGCGTTGACCACTATAAATATAAAAAAAAATTGTAACTCGAGAAAAACACGCGCGTTCACCTCGAAGTTTCCCGCCCTTTCCGCTTCCATCTTATTTAAGTATTCCGTGCTAGTTCCCTACTAAAATGGCGTCAAAACAAAATACCCCTCCCCCGTACCCCTCAAGCCGCCATACCGAATGCGTTTCGTTTATCGTATATAAATCAACATGTTTGCACTGATTATATCAAAACCTTAACTTTAAACTTTTTTAAAAACCAAATTCAACAACATTGACATAATAGAAATATAATAATAAATAATAAAAATAGAATTATTAATAATTGGACTGACAAACACAATGTTTACATAAAAACTCACTCCAAAAAATGACCACACCACAACCGAACTAAACGCGTGCAAAATGAACGCACGCAAACTTTGACAGGCGGCACGTAATAGTGAATTTTGTATCTAGAAAACTATGGGGTTCCGCACCATAAGATTTGGTAGGGAGACTCCTTATGGTGAGTACAATCTATAAAAAAATATGAGCCCTGAACTCGATGTTAGCTAAAGTACAGTCGAGCCACTCTTACTACTTACATCTTATTCTGTCTTTTGTTGCAGATTATATAATTATGTAACCATGTCTTGAGAACAGCAGATACGGGAACGGGAATATGCCAAGAAACTTTACGCAAAATTCTTTTGTGTTGTTCTGATTTGTTACTTTAATAAAAGTGTTTCTTTCTTTCTGTGTGTTTCTTTTCATTCAGAATGCAAAAATAAGAAAAATAAATACAAGTGAAAACCAGAACCCATGCGGTTATTATGTACTGTAGGAGGACCGTGGAAGTGGGGCTGGTTGGGAAGTGGCTGAACGACGCCATGTACCCCATCAGGGCGCTGGATACATTTGACAACGAAGTGAAAGCTCTAATGAACTCAAAGAAGCTTTATGGTGCTTTCGTAGCTCTCGCTATCGGTTACACCTTGAGCTTCATATGCCTGTTCGGTTAACTCATATATTGGAATTGTGTTGTGAAAAAAGTTCCTAGGTTTGACAAGTATGCCATGGATGTATATTACATGAAGAAAAACGAATATTTGATTAAAGTTGTGTATTCATACTATATATAAGAAAATGATTAAGTTTAAATTTATATAAATCTAGTTCAGTCATATTTAGTCTTTAGAATGACCATCCAAATAAACTTGAGTACAAATACCTAGAGATAATAAATGCAGGACTGACAATGACTACAGTTATTTTCCAGACCTTTCAAATAAAACATACCATTATTAAGTTACCAATAAAGATCACTACATCATTAATATCATTATCTAAATACATTCCATAACATAGTACAATACAAATTATGCTATTATGAATAATGCAACTACTAAAATAAAATGGCAGGTATTTTACAGATTGCCCTATTTTGACATGGATTTCCTAAATGTATGTTAAATCAGGACCCTTTGGCTTGTACAGTCAGCGTCATATAGTCAGTAGCAACCAAGGTAATCAAATAGTTCAGTACACCATATATTTAGTATGGTGTACCGAACTATTTGGCCACTTTGACTGCTACTAACTATATGACGCTGACTGTACAGTCGCCTACAAATATACAGGATACTTAAACAATATTTAAGAGGGTAGTGAATGAATGATTATTTCAGAACCAGGTTCCATATTGTTAGTAACAAATGTCTTAATAATAATGTTAAATATTACACAAAATACGTTTTCATCACATAGGTAGATTTTAAATGTCAAGTCAGCAAAATTAATTAATAGTTAAAAACATGTCAAAGAAAGAAATAAAATAAAATAAAATTAAAATGGAAATAATTTAATTGGAAATGTCAGAGATAAATAAAAATCTTACTAATTACATGCATACTTGAAATTCAAAATTTAAAAAAAATAATAATGTAGGGTGTACATTATTATTTTTTTTAAATTTTGAATTTCAAGTATGCATGTATTAGATTTGTTGATCTATGAACTCAAAAGAAAAATGGCTGTTTTAACTTTGGACGCATAGATTGACGAATCCAGCAACGTAAAAACTATTATGATATTTAAATACTTAAATACTAATTACAGTGTATAGCGGCCTCCTGTTTACCAGTGGCGCTAGTGTGCACATGAACTCCCTCTTAAAGTAGGCCATATCCTTAAAAACATACACATTTGAGACAAATAACACTAAATACTAAATGAAACCTAAATTCAAGGCAAAAGTTTTAGCCCTTGCAGATACAATTTATAATTACCATATGTTATTTTTTACAAGTCCATCAATCACATGAGTTATTATGATCATAATTTAAGAAATCACAATCATTAACATCACTCTGCAGTTGATCCCTGCTTATTCTCTGCTACTTTAGTATCATGGTCAGGGTAGAAGGCAGGAGGCAGGGCTCCCGCTGGCGCATTCTCCAGGATCCACTGGTGCTGCAGCACGGTGGCTAGTGGCAGCCGGTGCTCGGGGTTCACCACCAGCACCTTCCCCATCAAGTCCTTTGCCCGCTCAGACACATAATCTGGATACTTAATAATTCCATGTTGAACTTTCAAATAAGTCGTGCTTCTGTGCTTAGCAGTAAAAGGTGTTATGCCTACAAGTAGCTCATAGCATAGCACACCGAGACTCCAAATATCAACTTTGAAACTGTGCGGATTGTCTTTGATCATCTCCAGGGACAAGTACTCCAAGGTGCCACACATAGTCTTTCTTTTAGAGGAGGAAGATTTCACGGACCAGCCGAAGTCAGCTATCTTCAGCTGCCCATTGTGCCCTATAAGTATATTCTCAGGTTTGATATCACGGTGTATAACCTTCTTGGAGTGCAAGTACTTGAGAGCTCCGGTCAAGTCCCGGATGTAGTAGAGGTGGCTGTCTTCTCATTGAAGCGGATGCGCTTCCAGAGCAGCTCAATGAGCGCACCGTGTTTGGCGTGTTAAGGATGAGGTATATGTTTTCCTCGTTGTCGAAGTAGCCATACATTTCCAGGATGTTGGGGTGCTCCAGGTAGTAATGAATCCTCACCTCGCGCTCCACCTGTTTCATGATGCCCGTGCCCATGATCTGGCTCTTGGCCAACACTTTCAACGCGACCACGTAGCGGGACTCCTTCTCGCGTGCTATATAAACATTCCCGAATGCACCTTGTCCGAGCTTTCGGCCGAGGTCGAAGTCTGTCAACGCCCATTTACTCTGCGTCTCGTGCGTGTCCATGAGGCCTGGAGTAGATTCTTTCGTTTCTGGAATATTCACCTTAGTGCTCGACTGCAGCGGGCGCCCCAGGGCAAAGTTGGCACTTTAAAATTGTCACCTGCAGGTGTCTTGTTGTTCTCCACCTTTACAACAATGCAAGCACAAGTAATGATGTCCTTTAGTCACACGATAATTTCGTCCGGTTTTGATGAATAGAATGAGAATTCAGTTACAGCAGTGAAATACAAGGACAATATTGTTCAAGTTCATTGAATTTGATTTGACGACACTTTGCATTTGCAGTGAATTTCGTTTCGAATAAATAATAAATAACGTATTTAGCTTATATATTAGCTGTCTACCTAACCAAAGAGAATATAAACACTACGTTAATATTTGAAATTTGAATCATGCTCCTAGCCCCTAATGCCCTTATTTGAAATTTGAATGTCAGTCAAAAAAGTATTGCCATACCATTGAAAATAATTAAATCCGTGACATTACGGCACTGAGGGCCTACCGCGAAAGATATTCGAAGTTTTCCCTCTCTGTTAGACTTGCGAGTTAATACTTAAGTGCGACAGAGAGGGAAAACTTCGAATGCCGTTCGCGGTAGGCCCTCTGACCTGTATTAAGCCGGGTCCGCTGCACCAATGTTTTCCATGTTTTTAAACATCTAACATGTTTTCCGTCAGGTTCGGCCGTGGTTCGGCAAACCAATAGGGTTTTGTTTTTATTGGCAAAACATGTTTGACGTTTAAAAACCACGAAAACATGGCGCAGCGGACGCGGCTTTATTTACACAGTGTGTAAATAATACAGGTCAGTGGCCCTACTCAATAATGCGTTAAAAATTACAATCTAATGTTAAAAAAATCAGATAATGATTTAACTTATCAGGTTCCAAAGTTACATGACACGGGGTGATTTCAAAAGTCCTCAAGAGACACCAAAGCGCAGTAAACTCGAAAATTTCTTCGTAGCGCTCACGTATTTTCACATCTGGCGACCGGAGCGGCGGGGGCCAGCCCAGCTAGCACACTAATCGGACATATATTTACGTTCTGACGTATAACTTTACGATTGTGCCCATTTTTACGTTAATTAGCTAACATGGTAATCACGCAGCATATATTTATGCCATTGCGTAAAATATACGTAGCAAAATTATTACATTCATTTCATTCGTTCAATAGTAGTCTATGGTTAGAAGCCTATTATAATACTACCTAATTAAAGAGTAATGATAAGCACTGCACAGTTTACTAAACAGTTGTTCTCCTGTATTAAGTTGTGTTATAATAGATTTTTGTTTTTATTTACGTTACTCCCACCCCACTAAAAGTTTTACGTAGTGGTTTTAAGTAATTTAGCGAGTACCAATACACATGTTAGTTTATAATTGAATCAATAATATTTGTAAATTTGTGTAATATACTTTATTACAGCACAAGCAAAAAATCATAATCATTGTGTTATTTATACTAATTTATAGTTAGTAATCGTGATCTAGCTAAAATTAAAAATGCTAGATCATTGTTTCAGGAGACGATAGAGTTTTGAAACTGAAACCGTATGTGTCGTGACAGAAATCGGAGAAATCCTGCGAAAATTATATTGTTTTCATAGTGTTCAAATTTATCCGGGGTCTCGAGTGACCTACATAAAATTTCGTCCGTCAACGGCTCATATCGTCAAGTTTTATGTGCCAAAATCAAGAGCATGTTAGCATTTGACGTAAAACAAATAGTTTTATGTGCAAGACATATAAATGGTCACATTTTACGTAAATGATGGTATAGCATGTTAGCTCATGACGGTAAAATTTTATACGTCGGTTGTGGACATAAAACATGTGCATACAAGTCGTCATTTTGCTAGTGTGCTAGCCTGCTTTGGTATCTTAGAAGAGCGCTCAAAAAATTAATTTTGAGGCCATCTATAGTAAATATGGAAAAGTTAAACACAGTTTCTCTAATAGTTTTCATAATACAAGCTAGATGGCGCTGTTAAGCAGCCTTGTTAGTGTGGCTGTATTAAAAAATATAGTAGTTAATATAAAATCATATTGTAGTAGTTTTTCCATAAATCTTTTTTTCTTTTTATTGTTGTCTTGTAGCAATAATAATAAAATATTTATTTTTATTGTCTCCATGGAAAGCATCTAAAACCGCTTTATTCCAACCATAATAATTAAAATCCTAAAATATCAGTAGAATTTAGTAGTTAGTGTGGCAACAATTTGAAAAAAATGGCCGGTTTCATTTTTCATTTCAATTTGAATTCGTCGGTCTTTACGTATGCGCTTCTCGTGTTTTGTATTGATTTGTTCGGTTATATTCAGTGCTTCTGTTTGTAATTAATGTTGAGTGCAGCTCCTTAGCGCCTCCATTAATTGCCACGCTGTGAAAAACTTTAGTGGTGATAACATTTGTGTTAAGTTCAGTGTTGTCGTTGTGAACAGACGTTCCTAATCAAATTAATCACCATGACCCTTCGTGATGTCCTCACGATATCGGCGATGTTGTGTGCCGTCCTGCAACGTTACTGCAGCAGACAGTAAGTTATATTGTACAAAGTTACCTCTACTCATTCGATGGGTACCTAACCTACCTAACAGATTCCGTAAAGTATCTATAAACTTTCAGATGTAACATTGCATTGCTTCCCAAACCCTTGTGATGTTAAAAAACCTGAGGAGCTGGAACGGTTTAGAACGTGGGTCATGAGGATTGGAGGTGACATTGTAGGTGAAGATGTATACATACATCGGAACAGATTTGTCTGTCATCGGAACTTCGACTAAATCGATTGGCCATACCAACACTTCATATAGGTACCAGGGGGCCGATTTTTGAATCTCACCAAGTGACTAATTCTCACCGATGTGAGGGATTTCCGAAAGTTCGTATTTTTGAAACTCATCGGTGACTTACATTTGTCATACCTATGATATCGATTTACGAGTGCCCCTACCCACTCGTAATTGAAATCACCATGTGATTGTTTTTGACAAAATAGAAACCGGTATCAAGGACAACACTATAACATCTGCGTAAAAAGGAACGTAACGGGAAGATTGTCTCTGACTGACATTGTAAAATTTCTGCATGTTGGTAAACAGCGTGTGACTTTCAAAAATACGGCTTTTGGAAAATGGTGACATAAAAGTCATCGGTGATAATTTTAGTCATCGGTGACTTTGATATCACCAGTGAGATTCAAAAATCGGCCCCCAGGTAAGTTCTCCATATGAATGCTTTGTTTATACCATTTTGAAATATACTTACTAAAGTACCTACAGAATTATAAAATACCACATAAGATTAGGCCTAATATAAACTTTTCAACCCATGAAAAACTTACCCTAGAGATAAAGTGAAAAAAGTTTTCCCTAGCGGTCTTTATGACAAGATTAAACTACACCTGATTAAACTTCTAATTTTTTCCACTATACCTAAATACAAGTATTTGATTTATACCATACAACTTGCAGTATTTATATATCCCTGATTTATTGTGGCTATTTTTATTGTACATGCATTATTATATACCGGTGAGTAACTCTAGGAATTCCCTCTTCGCTAAAACACAATTTAACTTTGATGAAGTAAAAGTACATTACCATAATAATTAGTAGCATAGTTAGCTAGGTGGTATACTCATTTAGCTGAGAGTCTTACACATATTTAGTGCTGGTTAGACGACCTACATGTGAGTAACAAAATACCTAGAATTGTATTCTGTTGGAATAAAATAATACCTTATTTATTTAAACTCAATGAAGTTACTTGGAAGATACAAATGCAGAATGACTTTGTGACCAAACCTAACCCATACCTATACCCTTGAGATAAGCTTTATTGTATCAAAAATATTTTATGGTGCCCTAAAAATACCTATGTGTCACATAGTCCCCTGGCAAAACCAATGTGGAATATAGAAAATTTAAGAATACTTTAAGATGACTTTAATTTTCACTAACAACAAAGGACTTATTTTATAGTATACTTAAACATTGCCATATTGTAGAAATATCTGTCCCACATAATCACACCATACCATGAGCAATAGGTAGGTGTCCCAATGTATTTTTTTTAATGCCCATTTGTTTTTTTTTTATATCAGGCCTGCAAAACTTTTCACGAGGACAAATTCCAGTGATCGGTGGTCTCAACGATGGGGCAATACCTTCCACATCCAGGACATCCGAACCTGTAGCACTTACTGGTTTAGCATGTGGTAAGTTGTTGCTTTGGAAATGAATCATCTATTTCACTCCTCGGTTATATCCTACTTTATGAAATCTTTATTTCACTGCTCGGTTATTTCCTACTTTATTAAATATTTATTTCACTGCTCAGTTATACCCTACACTTTTACCTTAAGCGTAAAGCGTAAATAGGTGTGCCCGGAGCTTCATTATTAACCGGCTTCAAAAAAAATAAGAAAGGAAGGTTTGACCCGTATGTTTGTGTGTATGTTTGTCCGCGATTATCTCACGTTTGGCTGAACCGATTTTGATGCGGTTTTGAGGAAAAGTATACGTCACATTCTGGAGAAGGTTTTGGTATACAACATAATTAATATTATAAATGCAAAATGATGTATGTCTGTCTGTATGTATGTTACCTCTTCACGCCTTAACCGCTAAACCAATTTAGATGTAATTTGGTCTAGGGATTGGTTGAGTCACGGGAAAGGACACAGGGTAGTTTTAATCCCGACAATTATATAATAAAGTTAGCTCCATACAAATTTTCACCCCCTTTGGTGATGAAAGGGGGTGAAAATTTGTATGGAGCTAACTTAAAGCGCTTCACCGATTTAGATGAAATTTGGTATAGAGATAGTTTGAGTCTCAGGGAATGACAAAGGATAGTTTTTATCGCGAAAACCGGTCCCATAAGGGGATGAGATATGGGGTCAAAACTTGGATGGAACCTGTTTATATAAAATTTGATATAGAGATAGTTGGAGTCCCGGGGAAGGACAATGCATAGTTTTTATCCCGAAAATCATCTCCTGAGAGTGTGGAATGAGGGGTTAAAATCCTAAAATAAATAAATAAAAAAAGTTGGTACCTATCACTAAAAAAGTTGATTTTGATTATTGTTTATGCAAGTAAGTGTAGCGTTCTTTGTTTGGCAGTGACTTCAGAAACTAAGTAAATTCCGAGATAATTATTAATATTCTTATTATTAGGTAATACTAATAACAGTAATAACTAATGGGTTTCAATTAATGCAGCTCCACAACGGCTTACGTTATAAATTTTAATATTAAGGAGCTATTCAATTATAAGAAGATCGCTGGACGCTGTAAAACAAATAAAATAATTATGTTTTCCAGGCAGACAATGGATGTCAGCTCGTCGATAAGACAGCATCGCACTTCATCCTGGAAACAATTGGCAAACGCTCTCAACACGTCGAAGTCGCTGCGAAAACCGAGAATATGCCATTCAACAACACAGCATACGCCGTTAAACAAAATTCCATGTTTTGTATTAAAAAAATTACGTCTCGTGATGATATTTTAAGTTTCTTCATTATTTTGATTGATAGTTACATAAACTTTGAATAACCCTTTTGTGAATTAAATACTAAACTATTCGACTCACTTCCCTCTCGCGAAAAAAAAAAAAAATAACCTCAATTCACACATTGCTTCCGTGGAGTGTTGACGTGCAGTGAATCTGTGAAAAAAATAACGCGACAGTTGGCGCGAAAACTTTAGTTACGTCACTTAATTTTATTATTATGCTGAAATTGGTTAATTGATCGTTTAAATGATTTAGCTGTTGTAATAATTTCGTTGAAATTCGGCATATTTAAAAATAGATTTAAATAAAATGGGGTGGTCGCGTACCCAAAAACATAATTACCAAAGAAGTAGGATAGCGACCACATCGTTTTCTTTTTCTTTCCTTATGGATTCTTATGCGGCACCCGCGATATTTAGCTTGGCTAGCCAATTGAGTCGGTATTTAAGCCGCGCCAATCCATGCTATCTCCATAGTATATAATAATTATATATTATATTATATAATAATACACTATTTATATGGGATGGTTATGTTATAAATTCGAAAGTGTGTATGTCTGTCTGTCTGTTATCTCTTCACGCTTAAACCGATGGACCGATTTTGATGAAATTTGGTATGGAGATAGTCCCGGGAAGAGACCTATAATAGTTTACCTAGATACCTAGGATAGTTTTTATCCCCGAAATAATCCCCTAAGCGGGTGAAAGTTTGTATGGAGCTACGATATAAACGATTTCCACGCGGACGAAGTCGTGGGCAGACGCTAGTGTAAGTAGAATATAATCTAAAAGTTAAATAAAAGCTTGTAAAAAGGTGGCATTTAGATACCTACTATGAATGACATGTGTGACTGTAATAGCAATATAAATAAAAGCACCATGGTGTGAGCGAGATGGCGCGCTTTTTTCGATTCTATTCTTCATTGACACAGCAATGTGAAGTAGATTTAGAAGAGTAACACTAAATAAAGTGACCTATAATGATGAATTTTCTCGAAAAAGAATTAAATGTAATGTCAAATGGAGAAAAAAAAGAGCAGGGGATTAAGTAATTACAAAGTTATAGTATCCAAAGTTTTAAGAGGGGGTAGGTATATTCTATCCCTTTTCCGCAAAACGCACCTTCAGCATATTAAACGATTGTCATTTACTATGCCGCTCGGGGATTGTGACGTCACGATCCACTAGCGTTTTCTCTCTAACGCTTGTAGCTTCTTTTTTTTGGAGTAATAATAAATGGTTAGTCTACACTCCTATTTGTAGTGGTATAAGGGCAGTTAGGTAGGTCAAACTTTGAGAAAGAGGTCAATCGTCGAATCCGACTCGTCTGGGTAGCGTTCGGAAAGCTACGCTATGGCTTTTCGTCCA
This sequence comes from Epinotia brunnichana, assembly GCA_963854355.1. Classification (NCBI taxonomy): domain Eukaryota; kingdom Metazoa; phylum Arthropoda; class Insecta; order Lepidoptera; family Tortricidae; genus Epinotia; species Epinotia brunnichana. Next base: position 30,424,533 of record OY977935.1, on the reverse strand, counting down.
ATATTCCGCAGTGTCTCAAGGCGAAAGTCTTTGACCAGTGTGTGTTGCCAGTGATGACGTATGGCACTGAAACGTGGTCGCTTACTATGGGCCTCATAAGAAGGCTCAAAGTCACCCAAAGGGCAATGGAGAGGGCTATGCTGGGAGTTTATATGCGTGATCGCATCAGAAATGAGGCTATCCGCAACATAACCAAGGTAGATAACCGATATAGCCATCCGAATCGCTAAAGTTAAGTGGCAGTGGGCGGGGCATATTGCACGGAGAACCGATGGCCGTTGGGGCGGAAAGGTTCTCGAATGGCGACCACGTACCGGGAGGCGCTGAGTGGATAGTTGATTGTGGGGGCACAAGGTGGATTGATGACCTAGTAAATATCGCAGGAATCGGCTGGATGCGGGTGGCGCAAAACCGGTCATTGTGGCACTCTTTGGGGGAGGCCTATGTCTAGCAGTGGACGTCTTTCGACTGATATGATGATGATGATGATAAATCGTTTTATTAACTACTTAAACACTATTTGCAAGAGTGGTCGCCAACTAGCTAACATGTGGTCGCAAACCGACTAAAGCGGTCGCTATCCAGCGAATTCGCTATTTTGAAACCTTTTCCATATTTTTTCCTAATCTATGGATGAAAGTGCTATATTTTATTGTAGGATTCAAAACTTGACTATACTCAGAACCTATACGAATACCTTATATTATGTGTGTACATTGAATAGGTATACATTTACTAATCTAAAGTGAGCAACTCGGCTAAGTGGTCGCTAACCGGCGAAACGACCCTACGTAGCAACATTTCGAATATGAACATGTACTAAGCACGATATTTTAGATATTGCTAAAACAAGGAATGTATAAATACTTACTGATCTGGCTAAAATGTAGATACGCCTATTTTGTTATTATAAATTGAATACATCCATACACATGCTCCTCTTATATTATTACAATATAAAATTAGCAGTTTATTGTCAATTGTATAGTATCTGTACTGTATCTCTTATTAGTCGATTGTACATATCAACGAGTCTGGTGTTGTCGGAGATAATGTTTTATTACACACTGCTTTCATCAAAGCATCATAAACAATGTGGTCTCAGTCCATTTTTCTGTTGTAGAAAAGAAATACATGGTTTTTTGTATGTACAATATTCAGACTAAAGTTATTATTACCTGGTCCAAGGGTCAATAAGAATTGTGTGTGATTTAAGTTTCTACAACATCCAAATTACTTTGAACTAAGGCGTTTTATAGGACCGATCAAAAATATTCAGTTAGGAGCTTAGTAGAAGAAGTATTCAAAAGTGTTTACACAGCTTGTTATTCTGTTGGTAAGCTCGGTTGTTATCTATATAATCATAAAATATTTTGTAACGATCCTACGATACCGTTTCTAATAAATTTCCGATATTTGTATCAACAATGAACAACCAATGAAAACAAGATATTACAAACGTTATTTGTACAAGATATTTAAATAAAGTACTTTTCATAAATCCAGTTTGATTTACATAACACCTGTTCCCGCCGAAAAACAAACATTTAAAAAATTATCAGTAGCTACGAACGAACCGGGTGCTATATGCATTAGGGTGGAGCGAATTTTTTAAATTTTGGTATTTTGTTACGGAACTGTAATGAAAAGTTGCGTGATTTTATGTACGTTAAGGAAAAATAATAAAAAAAATCTTGGCATATACTTTTAGCCCTCTACCCGGCAGTTAAATGTTTAAAAACCTGATAGTTTAGAAAAATATGTTTTTTTTTTAAATTTAATTTCAACTGTTTTATTTGTTAAATAACATCTTTTGGTACCTAGGTTGCTTGATTTTGGTTTTGATTTATTATCTGAACAATTTTTTATGGCCCATTTAGATCACGTAAATGTGGTATCTCTAAAAAACTGGCTTTAACCTGTTAAATGTACCCAATTTGCTGTTTAAAATAATAAATCAAAACCGAAATCAAGCAACCTAGGTACCAAAAGGTGTTATTTAACAAATGAAACAATTAAAATTAAATTTAAAAAAAACATATATTTTTCTAAACTATCAGGTTTTTAAACATTTAACTGCCGGGTAGAGGGCTAAAAGTATATGCCAAGATTTTTTTAATTATTTTTCCTTAAACGTACATAAAATCACGCAACTTTTCATTACAGTTCCGTAACAAAATACCAAAATTTAAAAAAATCGCTCCACCCTAATATGCATTCATTGTGTTATGCATATGTATATCTTGAAATTATTTACTCACATACGAACTAGATGGCGCCACTAGTGGTGACCGTAGAAGACTTGAAGTTGCCGATCTATTTATGGTGCTAGCCGGGCAGATAAACATGGCGTCTTTGCAAGCGTTGCCAGAGTTTAAATTGCTTTTAGTTTAGTAAATGTTTGTGATTTTCGACATAACCCCATTTTTGAGGTTACCCCAAAGCACCTTACGTACTTTTAACGTATTTCGATCATCATACTCGCCCATTAATTCTGGAAAAATCTTAATCCCATAAAAAACATTCCATATTAAAAAAAAGGCCAAGTCTCGAAACTCTTCCACAGTAAAAAGTTGTGAGATATTTCGTAGAGCCAAGTCAGGCATTCTTATGGGTTAATAGTACATTAGTACATTACTGCAGACCGGGTGCCGGGAAAGAAGTTCTTCGTATTACTATCCGGCCTCCCTACGGTCGGCCGTCTATAGGTACCTACTCACCCGGCAAGCCCTTTTCACGGCAAGGCATGTATAGTGCTTTTCTCCAAATATGCGAGGAAATAAAACGATATCTTAACACGTTATATTTATTTGACACATGTTTATATAACAATCTAAACAAATTTAACACTTGAATAGTAATAAAAATAAACGTTACTAATAAAAGATGTTACGCTACGAGTTGGAGTTTTAATTGAATGTTATATACACATTGTTCATATTAGGGCAGTTCGTGCACGACAAAGTTATTATATTAGTTTTCATGCACAGCATTGCTGTTGAAGAAAGCAATCCAAAAATCTTCCAAAAATATTGAAATACTCGTCATACCTTCATGTTTTTGTTTGTTTTACCCATTTTCGAATCATGTTTCCAGCAGAGCGCGCGATGACACCTCTGAAAGCGCGCCGTTTGTATGTCAAACTGACATTACGGCATAGCTTTTCAAATTTCTTACTAATATTACATACATACTAATAGAATCGTCTAATAAAACACTGTATTTAAGTACAGAAGGGTTTATTCACTCGTTTCACACGGTATTAATACAAGTTAATCACTAAAAAAAAAGCTCCGATAACTCTCTCGAAAACCAAGCGTCTACCTTGACAGCTAAAGCCCGCTCAAAACTCCAGACTTATGTCATAGACATTAAAAAAAAGATTAATGCGTTCGGAAATCGAATAACAATCAAAATCTAACATTCGGCCAACCTGACATACAAGTTTGTCCTCAAACTAGATCACTTTACAACCGGCTTCCTATTGGCATTTCACCCCTCACCTCAAACATGGTCGTGTGAAACTTGCCAGCTACATAATCATTCCTCACTCTTGTGGCATTTCACTCCTCACCACATCAGTCTCTAATGCGGTCGAATGAACCTTCCCACTAAGTCTCCGTTCCATACCCAAATTTGTTTCATGTGGCATTTCACTCCTCACCACACGTCTCCAGTGTGGCCGCGTGAAACTTCCCACTCGTCTTAACTCTACTAGTTCTCTTCAACATTTGCGTAGCATAAATATTCATTTCAAAACTGTTTCATGTGGCATTTCACTCCTCACCACACGTATCTAGTGTGGCCGCGTGAAACTTCCCACTCAGTCTTAACTCTCGTCAACATTTGTGTAACATATATACTCATTTCTAATTAACAAAATATAAACGATTTACATTTATACCTTATCTTATCAACAATTTATATATATATATATATATATACATAAACACCCATAACAGTTCAAATATTCATTCAGTTTAATCAAACAAACTTTAAACGACCAAAATGTGTCATTCCAGAACACAACAAAACATTAGCATTAAAAGAAAGACAACAAAAACATATTTTCCCACTACTCATCCGCCGATCCTGACTCATCATCCGTACCGCTCTTTTCGTTTTGACCTATAATTATCCAAGGCTGGATGCGATCAGCTGCCCAGACGTTCTTATATTTTCCTCTAGTGATCTTTGACCCCGGTATGCTTGTGACCTCGTAGCGATCATTATCTAATATCCTGCTAATCTTAAATGGACCTGAGTATTTGGGTAGAAGTTTTCGACTTTTACCATCATTTGAAGGGGTGCTTTTGAGTATTTTAACTAAGTCACCTAACGCATATATTTTGGGCTTTTTACGAGCCTGATCGAACCTCAACCGTTGTTGAGCTTGATCTTTCATAATATGCTCACTAATTTCTTTCCTAATCAAATCTACCCCTTTCTCACTACGCCGTATTTCTAAGGTTGTTTCGCCTAGAAATCCGTCACCTTTACTCTGGGGTCGTTTATAGAAAAGAGCTTCGGCTGGAGTTTTCCCAGTACCTTTATTAAGGGTATTATTAAGACCCCATTGTATTTTTCCGAGTTCTAAATCCCATTTGTACTCGCCTAAACGGTCAGTATAAGCCCTAAGACTGTCTAAAACAGTGCGGTTGTAACGCTCCACTTGACCGTTTGCACGTGGAGACGATACTGCATTCAAGACATGAGTGATTTCAAACTCCTTACAAAATCTACTAAACTCGTCAGACGTAAAAGATGTTCCCCTATCTGATATAATTCGAGTCGGATATCCGAACGTATATATTACATCTTTAAGCGCTTTTATAGTTGGTCCTGACTTAGTGTTTCTTACGGGTTTAATGACACAAAACTTAGTGTAGCCATCAATGATTAGAAGAATGTATTGGTTTCCCAATCCACTTTTAACGAAAGGACCTAAATGGTCCACGTGTATCGTGTGGAACGGTATATCAACCTTAGGTATACTATGTAAATAACACTCCTTTGGTCCTGCTGGTTCTTTGGCAAATGCACAGTGCAAGCATGACTTCACATATTTGGTGACAAATTTCTTCATCTTTGGGAACCAGAAATCCTTTTTGATCTTTTCCAATGTTTTCTCCACTGAAAAATGACCAATTTCATCATGATTGCGTTGACAAATTTGCCACCTAGCCCCTTTTGGAATCACCCACTTAAGACTTTCTCCAACTTTACGATATACACGGTTATTCTTTACGACGAAATTTTGTTTTATATCTACAAGCTCTTTATATTGAGGATCTTCTAAAGCAGCTCGAATATGGGTTATCTTTGGGTCCGTCATTTGCAGGCTAAGTAACCAATCCTCCTGGGATACGTGAAGTACGCGGTTAATGTGTTCATTTACATCCGTGTCATCGGCGATGGATACCGGATTCCTGCTAAGTGCGTCAACATGATGCATAGCATTGCCCGGTTTGTATTCAATTTCGCATGATGTATATTCATGTAACGCTATCCACCAACGCGCCACTCGGGGTAAAATATCCCTTTTTATGAAAGTTGATCGGAGAGCGCTACAGTCGGTAACAATTTTGAAACTTTTTCCTAACAAATAGGGTCTGAAACGTTGTAGTGACGCAATTACTGCCAGTGTTTCTAATTCGTAAGTATGTAACTTTTCTTCATCAATTGTAGTTTTGCGGCTGAAATACGCAACCGGTTTCAAGCTTGATGAAGCAGTTTCTTTTTGAAATAAAATTCCTCCTAATCCCGATTTTGATGCATCACAGTGTAATTCAGTTATGTACTCTGGATTATAAAGTGTTAAAATAGGACGTTGTGTGAGTCTTTCCTTGAGTGTTAGAAAAGCGGCCTGTTGTTGTTCCGTCCAAGTCCATGGTGCACTTTTTCTGGTCAAGTCTGTTAAGGGTTTAGCTATTACCGCAAATCTTTCGATAAATTTCCGGAAATAACTAGCCAGTCCTATAAATTGCCGGACTTGGTGAACGTTTTTCGGTTCTGGGAAAGACTCCACGGCGTCCATTTTCCCTTTACCCGGTCGTACTCCATCTTCTGAAATTTCAAATCCCAGGTATTCAATAACAGTTTCGAAAAACTTACATTTATTAATGTTTAGCGTTAACCCTGCTTGTCTTAGTAGAACAAACGTCTGTTCGAGCTTGTGAAGACATTCTTCAAAGCTCTTGCCTGAAATCAATAGATCGTCCATGTATGCTACAGCGCACTTGTCTCTCGCTCTTCCAAGCATTTTATTCACCATACGCTGGAATACTGCTGGACAATTGTCCAGCAGTATTCCAGCGTATGGTGAATTGGCTAAACCAAAAGGAGCCCTGCGAAATTGATATAAGCCATCGGGAGTAATGAACGAAGTTAAATGCTTACATTCCTCTTTCACTGGTATTTGATAGTAGCCACTGGCCATATCAAGACTTATAAAATATTTATTCCCACTTAGTTGATCTATTTGATCGTCTATGCGCGGTAGTGGGTATAAATCTTTTAAAGTCTTCCTATTTAATGCTCTATAATCCACACATAATCGGTATCCTCCTGTTTTTTTTGAAACTAGAATAATTGGGCTCGCATACGCTGAGTCAGACTCCTCTATGATATCATTATCGAGAAGTTCTTTAACCATGTCACGAACCACCTCTTTTTCTGAATGGCTTAATCTGTAAGGTCTGTAGACCACTGGTGTGTCGTCCGTTAACTTAATATCTAACTCCGCTAATTTAGTACACCCTATTTCAGTTAAATTTTGTGCGAAACAGTCACGATATTTATTAATTAATTCAAACACAGCCTTATTTTGTTCAGCATTTAACTCGGGATTGATGCGAACCTCGTCAATTTTCAATGGTTCCAGAGATGAGTCAGAATTAACAAACCTTACATCATGCACCGGAGGTGGAGTTTCATCAAGACTTACTGTGTAACCCCGGGCCATTATAGAGTCTTTTACAAAGTACAAGGGATCCTTCAACTCACTCATATTTAATATAACAATATTACACTTGCCATTTATCATCTTGTAAACCCCCTCTTGGATCCAATACTACACCTCATCAATGCAACGATAACTTCCTTTTAAATATATGTCAGTATTTGATACATCATTGCTATAACACTCTAAAAGGCCTATGTCACCAATTTCAGAGTCTATTTTCACATATAATTCACACTTTTTATTTATTTCTACATCGGGATCAAATTTTGGCATATCAATATCATAGTTGTTTACCCTATTCATAATATTTAACCTATTCTCAGTTTTAGTTATTACTATGTGTGGTAGCTCAGTAAAGTTTTGGCCAATTAGCAGTGGCCTATGCAAATATGTATCCTCAAGGATATAAGCTGTAATATTCGCCTCTACAGAATCAACTTGCAGGTTAAAAGTAGTTGTACCCAATAGTGGTACGTTATTTCCAGCAATACCCCGTACTACAGGCAAGTCACCTTGTATTATAGGTAGTTTCAACTTTTCAACTGTACCTCGACCTATCAATGAACAGTCACTCCCTAGATCAATAAAACACTCCAATGTATCCACTTTATTAATGTGTGCTTGTTTATGGTATTTTGCATTGCTGTTGACTGTGCTATCAATCAAAAACACACGCTTTTCACTGTTATTAAATGTTTTCTTAAAACGACAGTTTTCATCTGTATGGCCGAATCGCTTGCATAAGTTACATTTGACTATCGGCTTAGGACATCTCTGTAGTCTGTGACCCTTTTCATTGCAATTGAAACAAGTGGTTGTTATTATATTCTGACTTGTTTGTGACTGGTGGTGGATACATTGGTTTGCTTTATGACCAGGTTCATTACATTTATTGCAAACTATATTCCCCAATCCATTCCTAGTCCTAGCCATATCGGTATTTTCCCTACAAACATCTTTTAAATATTTTAAAAGATCCTCCGGCTCTGTGAATCGAGCTGATGAGGCGCCTGCCCGAACAGTGCAATCATCAATTCCAAGTATTATACAGTCTACAGCCCTTTTTCCTGAAATATCACAAGAGTTTAAAAGCATCATTTTCTCATAAAAATAGCTATCCAAATTTTCCCCATATTTTAACCGCCTTTGCAACATTTCAGTTAAAAGAACTCTATAATTGGTTTCTGTCGGAAAAGCTTTCCTCAAAAACACCTGCCATTCCGGCCAAGTATGTAAGACAGATGCCTGTCCTTGATACCAGTATTTAGCACTGCCAACTAGTTTGGGTAGAGCATTGTGTATAGTGTGAGCTTCATCCCAGTTATATATCTTTGCACATTCATTAACTTTTGAAATCCACATATCAATGCGGTTGTTTTTTACTGCAGGGTTAAATTCTGGTATCATATTTACATTGTTGTTAAAAGTTGATGAATTGGGTTTGACCAGCCCTTGCAACAATTGAGAAATGTCCTTTAAGTTTATCAACACGTTAGGAGGTAAAATGTTTGTCTGACCTGGTATACACAACTCCGGAGGTACCTGTGGCGTTGCACTTGGTATGTCATCACTGCGATGTTCACTACCACTTATCAAAACAGGTATTATTTGTTCTGCCCCAACTCGTTCGTCGCTAACGTCAGGAAGTCCCGTTCTCTGCTCTGACACCCCTGGTGTCAACAATGATGGTAGCGTTGGGACCGGTGACTGCGGCGCCCGTGGCAACAGCGACGGCGCCTGCACTGGTAGCGATGAAGGTGCTTCCGACGGTGTCAACAACGGCGGCGTTCGTGTTACTCGAATCGACGATCTGTGACGACGATGATGACGTTTACGAGATCTTTTGTGAGCGTGTCTATCATCCGACGATACCGACGTCGTAGATACGTCGGAACTTGACTTATCACGACTATGTTTTTTTCACTTTTTATTCCGTTTACGTCCCATTTTCTTTGTACTTATGCCACTTCTGATAATAGAATCGTCTAATAAAACACTGTATTTAAGTACAAAAGGGTTTATTCACTCGTTTCACACGGTATTAATACAAGTTAATCACTAAAAAGCTCCGATAACTCTCTCGAAAACCAAGCGTCTACCTTGACAGCTAAAGCCCGCTCAAAACTCCAGACTTATGTCATAGACATTAAAAAAAAGATTAATGCGTTCGGAAATCGAATAACAATCAAAATCTAACAATACATACATACATATAATCACGCCTCTTTCCCAGAGGGGTAGGCAGAGATCACGGATCTCCATTTGTTACGATACGATCCTGACAAACCACTTTCGCTTCACTCACTTTCATAACATTTCTCATACATGCTCGTCGGTTTAGGATACTTTTGACCTGGCCTTTCTGTAAGATTTCTCCAATTTGATCGGAGAAAGTTCGCCTAGGTCTTCCCCTTCCAACTTGCCCTTCCACTCTTTTTATATACACTCTCTTCGTTAATCTTCTTTCATCCATCCTCTCTACATGCCCAAACCACCTTAACATACCCTTCTCAATGTTCGTGACTATATCTCCATCCATTCCACACTTATCTCTTATCACACTGTTTCTGACTCTATCACTCAATTTCCCTCCACACATACTTCAACGCTCTCATTTCTACTGCATTCACTCGACTTTGATGTCTTTTTTGCCACACCCAACTTTCGCTACCATACATAAGTGTGGGCACCAACACTCCCCTATGCACAGCCACGCGTGATTTTTGCGATATTTTCTGGCTGCACATAAAGGCATTCAGTGCCCCATTCACTCGATTCCCTGCATTCACTCTCCTTTCAATATCTTTCTCATGCTTTCCGTCTCCAGTAAATAGTGTCCCCAAATACACAAACTCTTTTACTTGTTCCAGTCTTTCTTCACCAATCATTATTTCGCAGTCTGTCATAATTTCATCTTTTTCAAATACCATCACTTTCATCTTACTTACATTCATCTTCATCCCTTTCCATTCAAAAGATTCATTCATCTTCGTTACAATCATTTGTAACTCCTCAGCAGACGACGCAAGTAGTACAAGGTCGTCAGCATATAGGAGACATTTGACGCGTAACCACATTCTCAAACCACATTCATCACCTTTCAGATCCTGCAGACAGCTGTCCATGAATAGATTAAACAGCCACGGAGACGCTACACATCCTTGTCTAACACCCTTTTCGATGTTAAACCAGTCAGTATATGACCCGTTTATTTTCACGCAAGCACTGGAATCCTTATATAAAGATTTCAGTGCTTGAACGAGGCGGCTGTCTACTCCATACGTGCACAACACCGACCATAGTTCATCCCTCATCACTCTATCATAAGCCTTTTCCAAGTCCACGAAAGCGCAATAGACCTTTTGACCTTTGGCCAAATATTTCTCGGCTATGCATCGTAAGGAAAAGACTTGATCCGTACTACCCATACCCTTTCTAAATCCTGCTTGTGCATCCCATACTTTCTCATCGGTCTCTTTCACTACTCTTTTAATCAACATTTTTGCATACAATTTGCCGACGATGCTGAGTAAGCTAATGCCCCTGTAGTTTTTGCAGTCAAGTTGTGATCCTATCCCTTTGTAAAGAGGAACGATTACGGCCTTGCACCAGTCCCTCGGTACACGGCCGGTGCTGTAGCACAAATTGAAGAGGAGATACAACTGACTCGCTACGACGCCCTTTCCTGCCTTCAGCATCTCAGCAGAAACTCTGTCATACCCTGCCGCCTTACCCGATTTCATTCCTCTCAATGCTTTCACAATTTCGTCCATGCTGATATTACTTTCATCCTCGGTTGCGCTACCATTCAAACTTGAGGTTAGACCATTTTCTTCCTCCCTATCAAACAAACTTTCAAAATATTCCTTCCACCTCCCTAATATGCATTCTGTCTCATTAAGCAAACTTCCATTCCTGTCTTTGACTGACTTCAGCTCAGAGTTCTGGCTCTTACCTCTGGCTAGTCGAACAGATTTCCAGAAATATTTTATGTTTGTCTGGAAGTCCCGCGACAGTCTTTCATCCAAATGGTCATTCTGTTCATCTTTATACCTGTACCTAAGTCTAATTTGTACACTGTTCCTTTTGTATAAAATGTGATGTTAAATAAAGTTTTTCTATGTCTATGTCTATGTCTTTCTTTCTTTTTACTACTTCTTTCACCCGCACTTTCATTATTCTATATGCACACTCACCGGGGGTTTACACTGGAAAGGAAGATTTTTACGTGGTTTTATTACATTTCCGAGTCATCATCATCATCATCATCATATCAGCCGAAAGACGTCCACTGCTGGACATAGGCCTCCCCCAAAGAGTGCCACAATGGTCCTGCGCCACCCGCATCCAGCGGACTCCCGCCACCTTTACCAGGTCATCAGTCCACCTTCAGCGTGAGTAGGCCCCCCGGGGCCTACTCACGCTGCGCCTTCCGGTACGTGGTTGCCACTCGAGAACCTTTCCGCCCCAACGGCCCATCGGTTCTACGTGCAATGTGCCCCACCCACTGCCACTTAAGTTTAGCAATTCGGAGGGGCTATATCGGTTACCTTGGTTCTGCTGCGGATAGCCTCATTTCTGATGCGATCGCGCAGAGAAACTCCCAGCATAGCCCTCTCCATTGCCCCTTTGAGTGACTTGAGCCTTCTTATGAGGCCTATAGTAAGCGACCACGTTTCCGTGCCATATGTCATCAACTCATCACTGGCAACACACACTGGTCAAAGACTCTCGTCTTGAGACACTGCGGAATATTGGACGAAAAGATGTGCCGTAACTTCCCGAATGCTGCCCAGCCGAGTCGGATTCGACGATTGACCTTCCCTTCGACATTTCCAAGTATCACTCTTGATTTCGAAATAAATGTTAAAAAAACCGGCCAAGTGCGAGTCGGACTCGCGCATGAAGGGTTCCGTACCATTATCTATATCTAAAAACGACAAAAAAATCACGTTAGTTGTATAGGAGCCTCCTGTAGCCTAGTTAGTAACTTGTAGTGACTCTGCCTACGAAGCTGGAGGTCCCGGGTTCGAATCCCGGTAAGGGCATTTATTTGTGTGATGACCACAAATATATGTTCCTGAGTCATGGATGTTTTCTATGTATTTAAGTATAAATAAATAAATAAATAAATATTGCGGACAATCTTACACAAATCAACCTAGTCCCAAACTAAGCAAAGCTTGTACTATGGGTACTAGACGACGATATAGATACTTATATAGAGAAATAAATACTTAAATACATAGTATTTATTTATCTAGATAAGTATGTTTATCGTCGTCTATTACCCATAGTACAAGCTTTGCATAGTTTGGGGGCAAGGTCGATTTGTGTAAGATTGTAAAAGAAAAATAAAAAATAAAAACTAAAATAAAAATGAAAATATGTATTCTGTTTTTTTGTATTTTTTGTTATAGCGACAACAGAAATACATCATCTGTGAAAATTTCAAATCTCTATCTATCACGGTTCATGAGATACAGCCTGGTGACAGACGGACAGACAGACAGACAGACGGACAGCGGAGTCTTAGTAATAGGGTCCCGTTTTAGTCTTTGAGTACGGAATCCTAAAAAGTGACATAGGTTTTAGGCTCAGAACATAAAAAAACCACAATTTTTTGTAAATAATTTAAGATTTAATTGTTTTCCTTTCATTTAATTTATGATGTTTGTTAGAGAGATTCCATCCTTATAATTGAACCTAACGATCGATGCAATAAAAGTACAGGCTGCAACTTTTAAGATTTTACTCGGTTTGATTACCGGGTGCGACAAGCGAAATTTAAAAATTTTTTGAATGCAGTTTTCTTTCTTTTAAAAAATAAAGGAATGTTTTCTTTGAGTAAAATTTTCTATCTACAGTATTAAGAGTACTTCCCCTTCAGGTGGCATTACAAAATTCCACCCTGTATGATAAAAACAAAATCGTAACAAAAAAAACAGCATTTTTTTTGCTTAATTATAATACTATTGTTACTAAGAGGCCGCAGTAAGCGGGGCCGAATTTCACCTTCCCATACAAACGGAGTTTCGTTCTCATTTTAAAACTACGTATTGGATTGTAACGAAATTTTGCATATACAATGACATGAGGTATATCTAGGTCTGTAATTAGTCTCTTACTCTACTATCTTAGTGCTTAGGTTAGGTCAAAGTATTTTTGGGTACTCACGGGTGAACTATGGCTTTTTCCGCTAGCTCAGTAGGCATTAAATTCATTGTAGTCTTTTATGTTATTTTTCAAGTTTTTTATATATTTTTTTCCTTTTTGTATGTTTTACTTTTCTTTTTTTAGTATTATTTCTTTTTTTAAATGTTTTTTCAATGTTTTTTTGTTTTCGTAAATGAGCTGTTTTTTTTGTTTTTTTTTGATGTTTTGTCTATTTTTAATGTTGAAATTTTTGTTTGGTCTTTTATGTTATTTTTCAAGTTTTTTTTATCTTTTTCCCTTTTTAAATGTTTTTTTCCCCTTTTTGTATGTTTTACTTTTCTTTTTTTTATGTTTTTTCTTTTTTTAATGTTTTATTTTCTTTTTAAAATGTTTTTTTGTTTTTTTAATGTTTTAGCTGTTTTTCTCGTATTTTGATGATTTTTAAATGTTTTTTTTTTATGTTTTGTCTATTTTTGAATGTTTAAATTTTTGTTTGGTCTTTTGTTATTTTTCAAGTTTTTTTTTTCCCTTTTTAAATGTTTTTTTTACCCTTTTTGTATATTCATTCTTTTCTTTTTTTTAATGTTTTTTCTGTTTTTATTTTTTTTGTATTTTTAGCTTTTTTTAATTTAATACTTTCTATCTTTTATTTCTTTTTTAATGCTTTTTTATTTCTTTGATTTTTTGATGTAGAATTTTCCTCGCTTTAGTGAGGTGAAAAAGGATTATATTTTAGAACCACTCACATTCGCTAGCTCGTGTTTCAATTCCACACTCGCGGTTGAAATATAACTGCACCCTTGTATAACAAATAACTATTTATTATTTTTATTTCGTTTGAAAAAAGCTTTATACAAGCCTCGGCCGGAACAGGGATTGCTGGACTCGTTGTATCCGTCTACCCCCAAACTCGTCCAGCAATCCCTTACTTCACGGCCTCTGCAGTAATGTACTATTATGGTAATCCGTTTACAATGTGTTTCGGACGTATAATGTATATGAATTTATACAAAAAGTGTTTAATGACGATTGATCCACTACCCTTTAAATTATAGAAACAGTTCAAATGTAGTCACTAAATTTTGAATACAAAACTCCGATATGATCACGTCTTTAGGCGTCCATAATACATACCATACGTAACAAGAAATATTGTAACGAAATAGACATAACGGAACTAATATTTCGCAGATTAAAAACACGTGTTTTATATATAATTTTTAACAATTGTAAAGTATTTTACTGGGATCATATTCAATGATAATGACAGATTAAGATAATTGAGTCGCATTAGCTGAAAAATAATAGGAACCTTCGTAATCTCGTAACGGAACCCGGACACTCGTTTTTGGGTCCACCACTCGACGCACCGTTCGCGCGCGATTTCTAGCCACTACTGACAGTTTGTAAACAAAGCGAATGATGTTACGTAACGATATGTGATGCTAGATGAAAATAAACACCTAAGTTGGTAATAAAAATACCTCGTTCCCACAAAATCATCGTAACGGAGTGTGGACATGTCTAATTTTCCAAAATTTTAGTTTATTATGTAAAAAATACTTTAGCGAGATAAATATAAGGTTTATTTAAGAAAATTCATGTTTTCCACTATCAGAAACAAGTATTTCCAGGCACAATATACAAGTCCTAATACTTCTAATCGATACTTGAAGTTGGCTTTCCACAGGTGGACAGGCAAAAATCGAGGGTCGGCAGCCAGAAAAACCAAGAAAATGTGGTAAATTTAATGCTAAATGAAGGGTTTTTTGGGTTTATATACGATTTAGATATATTATTGACGTTTTAAAATCGATACAAGTACAAATTTTCAACGTGTTTCGTATTTGTAGGGTGTCAAAGGCACTGGACACGCCAAAAACACATGGTACAAGAAAAATAAAAAATGCCCTTATCTCCACTTATAATAAATCTCTAAATTAAAAAAAGAATCAGCCAGTTTGAAACTAAGCTTTGCGCGGTTCGAATGTTCTCAGCATCCCATGAACGGAAAAATATGAAACATTTTATATAGGTACATTATTATTCTAGCTGCAACTTAGGATAGTTTTTATCCGACTGCGACAGTTAATTAATTTTCCGAAATATACGTCTTCATTTAATTTTTCATTTATTTTTATTGAAATCAAACGCTGCTCCAACTGTCAGCTATAAGAACCGTCAAATTTTCGTCAAAATGGCGGAATTGCTTTGCCTTTCACTTATTAATAATTTAAATCCCGTCTACGATAGACCTTTACGAGACAAATGCTAAAATATAAACCACTAGCTGTTGCCCGCGACTTCATCCGCGTATAACATATTATCGTCTAAATGTTTGTTGAAGGAATGAATAAAAAAAAACATTTAAATTATTTTTTTACTTAGTCTTTTAGAAAACAATCTTAAACCGAAGTTACTAATCTCTTGCTCTCTATACAAACTAAGAGCCCTCTCTGAACCCTCATAGTAAACAGTCTGAAACCGTTGTTACAAATTTCTTACTTTAAAAATCTCTTGCTCTCTATACAAAGTTCGAACCCCCTTTTAACCTTCTTAGGCGATGAATTAAAAAAACGCTGAAATAAGTTTTGTAGTATTTTAGCAAACAGTCTAAAACCGAAGTTACAAATCCCTTACTTTAAAACTATCTTGCTCTCCATACAAACTTTGAACACCCTTATAATCCCCTTTAGGGGATATATTTCAAAAAAATCTAAAATAAGTTTT
Source organism: Epinotia brunnichana (assembly GCA_963854355.1). Taxonomy (NCBI): domain Eukaryota; kingdom Metazoa; phylum Arthropoda; class Insecta; order Lepidoptera; family Tortricidae; genus Epinotia; species Epinotia brunnichana. The sequence goes on along the minus strand of OY977935.1, from coordinate 30,408,683 downwards.
GCAGTCTAAACAGGCTAAGATCGAAGTTACAAATATCATACTTTAAAATTTTCTTGCTCTCCATACAAACTTTGAACTTCAAAAAATTCTAAAATAAGTTTTGCAGTCTAAACAGGCTAAGATCGAAGTTACAAATATCATACTTTAAAATTTTCTTGCTCTCCATACAAACTTTGAACGCTTTTCAGGGAAAAATTAAAAATAAAACACTCGGTATTTTTTATTGTAATAGGTAAGTATTTTTTCTATAAACTATCAAGTCTCTAGCTAAAAAAAAGTGTTCCAAAACGCTGGCAGTAGGTATTTTTTTGTATTTTAATAAGTAGGTACTAAATCTTTCTACAGAGTTTTAAGTTTCTACCTAAAAAAAAGTTTTCCTTTACAAACATTGCACCTCTTTATCCCCCTCTTAGCGGGTAGAAATTTTGAAACCACTGAAAGTAATTTACCTATATATTTGCATTCTAATAAATAATCTTTCTACACAATTTCAAGACTTTAGCTCAAAAAAAAAAGTTTCCTCCATACAAGTTTTCACCTGTTTTAATCACCCTTAGGGGTGAAATTTTCCAAAACGCTGAAAGTTCTTTATTTGTATTGTAATAAGTAATCTTTCAACAAACGTGTGTCGCTTGCTATAAAAATATATTTACAAACGTTGAATTTCTGAAACGCTGAAAGTATTTTATTTTATTTTATTATGTAATCTTTTTGAAAAGGTTTGAGATTCTAGCTCAATAAAATCCCCTTTACCAACATTGTACCCCTTTTTCATACCCTTAGGGGTGGAATTTTCCAAAACGCTGTTTTTTTTATTTGTATTGTAATAAGTAATCTTTCTACAAACTTTTAAGCTTATCTCAAAAAGAAGTTTCGCTCATACAAACTTTGCAACCCTTTTTAACCCCCTAAGAGGCTGAATTTTCCAAAACGCTGACAGTACTTTATTTGTATTCTAATAAGTAAGCTTTCTACAACATATTGAGTCTCTTGCTAAAATAATAAAGTTTCCCCCATACAAAATTTGCACCCCTTGTTTACCCCCTTAGGGGCAGAATTTTCCTTTACGTTGAAAGTATTTTATTTGTATTCTAATAAGTAATATTTATACAAAATTTTAAGTCTCTAGCACAAAAAATAAAGTTTTCCCCATACAAACTTTGCACCCCTATTTGACCCCTGTAGGGGTAGAATTTCCAAAGATCCCTTCTTATCCATTGCCTACGTTGTAAAAGGTAGTTCTGGTGTAAATTTCAACTCTCTAGCCCCAGTAGTTTCGGCTATGCGTTGATGAGTGAGTGGGTGAGTCAGTCAGGGCATTTATATGTAGGTATAGATATTAGATAGATAGAAGATGACGAAAATCCCATTCAAATATCTCAAAACCGTTTTAATGTCGCTTGTTATAGTGAGAAAACGATCGGGGACTGTGACGTCAATATCCTCGAGCGTCATAGTAAAAAACAATCGTTTCATATGAAGGTTCGTTTTGTGGAAAAGGGACAGAACATAAAACTTTGGAACTTAGTGATTACCTATACAAGTATACATATAACCTCTTGCGTTGATTTTTTCTCTATTATCCTTTTTTCGAGAACCACGAACTTCGGAATTCGAAAATATTCGGGTATCTCTATCTCTATCGCACTAACATTACTCAAGTGACAGGGATGCAGTTATACGAACTTCGAGTTTCGGTTTTCGTGGTAGCGCCGCAGGCACTTTGGCAGAATGCGCAAAGAGCGCGTGCCATTGCCATTCAAAATAAACAAATTCGTGTTAATTATATTGTTCAAATTTGTTAATACATTTTTTGAAATTACGCCATAATGCGACATTTGCGCGTATAAGTTCTCATATCACAATGGAATATTTTTTTATGGTTTAACTTTTGGCATGTGTATCGTAAAGGTCTATCGTAGACTGGATTTAAATTATTAATAAGTGAAAGGCAAAGCAATTCCGCCATTTTGACGAAAATTTGACGTTTCTTATAGCTGACAGTTGGAGCAGCGTTTAATTTCAATAAAAATAAATGAAAAATTAAATGAAGTCGTATATTTCGGAAAATTAATAAATTGTCGCAGTCGGATAAAAACTATCCTAAGTTGCAGCTAGAATAATAATGTACCTATATAAAATGTTTCATATTTTTTCGTTCATGGGATGCTGAGAACATTCGAACCACACAAAGCTTAGTTTCAAACTGGCCGATTCTTTTTTTAATTTAGAGATTTATTATAAGTGGAGATAAGAAAATATTCGATTCTAATATGAGAACTTATATGCGCAAATGTCGTTTTATATCGTAATTTCAATAAATGAAATCAACAAATTTGAACAATATAATTAACACGAATTTGTTTTTTTTGAATGACAATGGCACGCGCTCGGCGCATTCAGCCAAAGTACCTGCGGGCGCTACCACGAAAACCGATAATCAATGTTCATATATTTGCATCCCTGTCACTCGAGTATGGTTAGTGCGATAGAGATAGAGATACCCGAATATTTTCGAATTCCGAAGTTCGTGCGTATAGCTCAGGAATCGAAAATATGGTAAATAATCATAATGTATTTTCTCGAAAAATAATTTAAAATAAATATAGTCAAATGGAGAAAAAAACAAAGCAAGAGGTTATATAGGTAATGATTAAGTTATAAGAGTCCAAAGTTTTAAGAGGGGGTATGTTCTGCCCCTTTTCTGCAAAACGCACCTTCATATGAAACGATTGTTTTTTACTATGACGCTCGAGTATATTGACGTCACAGTCCCTCATCATTTTCTCACTCTAACAAGCGACATTAAAACGGATGTAGCTTCATAATTTTTTGAGATATTTGAATGGGAGTTTCATTATCTTCTATCTATTTATACATAATAAATGCCTATGTCCTGTCCTGACTGACTTATTCACTCAATCACTCACTCACTCACTCATCAACGCACAGCCGAAACTACTAATCTTAGAGAGTTGATTTTTGCACAGTATGTTGCTTTTATAACGTGGGCTAGGGATAAAAAGGGATTTTGAAAATTCTATACCCTAAGGGGGTAAAATGGGGGTGCAAAGTTTGTATGGGAGAACCTTTTTTTTTTGAGCTATAGACTTAAACTTTGTAGAAAAATTAGTTATTAGAATACAAATAAAACACTTTCAGCGTTTTGGAAAATTCCACCCCTACGGGGGTAAAATAGGGGTGCAAGGTTTGTATGGGGGAAACATTTTTTTTTAAATAGAGACTTAAAACTTTGTAGAAAGATCAGTCATTAGAATACAAATAAAGAACTTTCAGGGTTTTAGAAAATTCTACCCCTAAAGGGGTAAAATAGAGTGCAAAGTTTGTATGGGAAAAACTACTTTTTTTTAAATAGAGACTTAAAACTTTGTAGAGAAATTATTCATTAGAATACAAATAAAGTACCTAGATTCAGTGTTTTAAAAAAATCTACCCCTAAGGGGGTAAAATAGGGGTGCAAATTTTGTATGGGGGAAACAATATTTTTTTTAAATAGAGACTTAAAACTTTGTAGAAAGATTAGTCATCAGAATACAAATTAAGTACTTTCAGCGTTTTAGAAAATTCTACCCCTAAAAATAGGGGGCTAAAATAGGGGTGCAAAGTTTGTATGTGGGAAACTATTTTTTTTAGCTAGAGTCCTAAAACTTTGTAGAAAGATTATTTAAATACAAAGAAAGTACTTTCAGCGTTTTGGAAAATGTCACCCCTAAGGGGGTAAAATAGGGTGCAAAGTTTGTATGGGAAAAACATATTTTTTTTTAAATTTTGACGAAAAATTACTTATTAGAACATGAAAAATACTACATTCGGCGTTTTACAAAAATCATTCCCTAAGGGGGTTAAAAAAGGGTGCAAGGTTTGTATGGGGAACACTTTTTCTGAGCTAGACACTTAAAACTTTGTAGAAAGATTACTTATAAAAATACAAAAAAAAAGACTTTCAGCGTTTTGAAAAAATCTATCCCTAAGGGGGATAAAAAGGGGTGCAAAGTTTTTATCAGGGAAAGTTTATGTTTTTGAGTTAGAGACTTGAAACTTTGTAGAAAGATTACTTATTAAAATACAAAAAAAAAACACAAATCGTTTTAGACAATACCACCCCTAATAGGGTTAAAAAGGAGAGCAAGCTTTGCATGGGCAACACTTTTTTTTGAGTTAGACTTAAAACTTTGCAAAAAGATTACTTATTAGAATACTAAAAAAGAACTTTCAGCGTTTTAGAAAACTCCATCCCTAAGGGGATCCTTAAGATCCTTAAGAAGGGTAGCCAGTGTTGTGTGGGAAAAACTTTTTTTTTTACTAGACTTAAAACTATTCAAAATTTTACTTATTAAAATTAATAATAAAGTACTTTCAGAGTTTTAGAAAATTCCACCCCTAAGGGGGTTAAGAAAGCTTTGTATGGGCAACACTTTTTTTTGAGCTAGAGACTTAAAAGTTTACGAAAAAAGTTCTTTCAGCGATTAGAAAAATTCAACCTCTAAGGGGGTTTATAAGGGGGTTCAAATTTTAAATGGCGAGCAATAAAATTTTAAAGTGTGAGTAAGAGATTTTTAACTTCGGTCTTATTCTGTACGTTAAAAGACTACTAAACTGATTTCAGAGTTTTTCCAAATTCATCCCCTAAGAGTGTTAAAATTGGTTCAAAGTTTGAGTATTTCAAGGCATTTTTAAAGTATGAGATTTTTAACTTTGGTTTTAGACTGTTTGTTCACAAACTAGAAAATGAACATCAACTTTTTTTTTAATTATCCCCTAAAAGAAGGTTCAAATTTAGTATTGAGAGAAATCATTTTCTAAGACGATAAAAAGTTCTACGCGGACGAAGTCGCGGGCAACAGCTAGTCCACAATATTTCTTGTGCAGCTTCGCTAGCCGCAATTACCTCTGCTTCTGTGGATGAAATTGAGATGGTGGTCTGCCTTTGACTTCTCCAGCTAATTGCAGCTCCAGAGAGCAGGCAGACCATTCCTGATGTTGATCGTCCGGTCGGTGAATCCCCAGCGAAGTCTGAGTCAGAAAAACATATTAATCTTCCGGGTTCCTCTTGAGTGTGATAATACACCAGGCCTTTGTCTGTGGTTCCTTTTAAATAACGGAAGATCCGTTTGACTAGCATGACGTCTTTTGCTGTGGGTGTCTCCAGGTTTCTTGACGCTTTGCTAACAGCGTATGCTATATCGGGTCTTGTTCCCACTGCCAGGTATGTAATGGCTCCGACAGCTTGTCTGTAAGGAAAACCTGGGGTGTTTTCTACACTCGCTTCTGAATCGTTGATACATTCTTTGATTATGGGCGTCGGTGTTGGTTTGCTGTTCAGCATACCGAACTTTCCAAGAACCTTTTTTGTGTAATTTTGTTGACTGAGTGTTATTTCTTTTTTATCAGTTTTGATTTCCATGCCTAGGAAATAGGAGGCAGTTTTGAAAGTTATCTTGAACCTTGTTTTCAGTTCCTCAATAAACTCGTCAGCTGAAGCAGTCGTATTTGACGCCACAAGTCCATCATCAACGTAAAGTCCGATTAAGACTTTGGACTGGCCTCTAAATTCTCATGTATAGGCAAGGATCTGCTTCGCTTTGTTGGAAGCCATCATTTTCTAAAAATTCGGCAATACACGAGTTCCATCAACGCGGTGCTTGTTTCAACCCATATAGGCTGCGCTTGAGTTTACAAACGCGTTTGGTTCCGTCGTGGAAGCCTTCAGGTTGTTTGACGTAAATTTTTTTCTTGACTGATCCGTTAAGGAAGGCTGTGTCCACATCAAATTGTCGTAGCTTTAAATTTTCTTTAGCTGCAATTGCTATGATTGCTCGTATGGTGCTAAGACGCGCCACAGGACTAAATGTCTTATCGTAGTCCACGCCTTGTTGTTGGGAGTACCCTTTAACAACAACTCTAGCCTTAAATTTATCGACAGAGCCATCTGGATTCATTTTCAATTTGTAAATCCATTTGCATGGTAGTGCTTTTCTTCCATTAGGTAAATTCACCAAGTCCCAAGTTTGGTTCTCATGCAGTGAATTTATCTCGCTCAGCATGGCTTCGAACCATTTTTCTTTGTAAGGAGAATCCAGTGCTTGCTTGTAAGTTTCTGGATCCTTAGGTAGATTTCCGACGTCAGCGACAGCTGCCAGTACAAAGTCATCGTACCGTTGTGGTCACTGTATTGCAGGTCTGTTTCTCAGATTATATGGCTCCAGTTCAGGTTCAGGTTGAGGTGCAGGTTGAACGCCGTTGTCATTCTCTTGTTGGTTCTGTTCGTCGTTTTGATGTCCATTCAATTCGGGTTCAGGTTCGACAGCGTCATCATGTTCATGATCAGGGAGTTCGAAAAATTCTTGTTGTTCATCGTCCGTGTCATCTTCTTGATCAATGATTTCAGCTTGCTGAGTGGAATCTGGATCGTTTGGAATTGAACTCGGTTTGACTTGAGCATTTTCAATCTCGATGTTTAGATCAAATTTTGACGTCGACTTCGTGACAGAATGAGAAAGACTATGTATATTGTCAACAGGATCTGAATAGAAATTTGTCTGGAGAATTCTGACATCTTTGGAAATTAATGACTTGCGTTTATTTGGAACATATACCCTGTATGCCTTGCTGGTATCAGAATATCCGACTTATACTCCTGGAATTGCCTTAGGTGCAAATTTTGAACCCTTGGCACGGCCTTTCAGAAGCACGAATGCTTTAGATCCAAAAGTGTGAAGATGATGGATGCAGGGTTTTCTTAGAATCCATTTCTCAAATGGCGTTCTGTTTTCTATAGCACTGTTTAAGTTTATGCTTCTATTGGATAAATAGTTCGCCGTGTTGATGGCTTCTGCCCATAGATGCATTGGTGCATTGGCGTCGATAAGCATCGCTCGCGCTATCTCCCAGGGTGTCCACTTTCTGGAAAGTCTGGGAAAGTCAGGGAAAAGTCAGGGAAGCTCATGGTGGTCAGGGAAAGTCAGGGAAGTTCTAGACAGGTCAGGGAAAAAATCTATCTAGAAGGAAAAAATCAAAGGGATCAACAAATGTATCTTGAACTATAAATATGTTCATTCATCATCGTTATGTTTTCCATTAACTGAATTTAGAAAGGTAATTATATATCTTAGTTAGTTTGATTTTTGTTTTTATTCAGTGTTAAATATTTTATGACCAGGTGATATTATAAGGCCATTTTGTGGGGAGATACCTCGATACATTGCCTTGCAAAAGGTGGAGAGGAAGATGTTTTGATTGATATTGGTTGAATATGAGGTCCTAAGTTTCCGACCTCGGGCATGTGTGGGTTAGCCACCATCTTCATTTGGAAAGAAATTCATTAATAACCCATTTATAAGTTTTAGTGTAAATAAGTTTAGTTATATTATTTCAGAAAACTTAACTAATATATGCAAGATCTATAATTTAAATATTTAAACACCATACCTTTAACTTATTATTTCACAACTGACAAGTGCCGATACCGAAACAATCATCATATTCAAAGTACCGATGAACAGCGTTTCTTATTATCGGCGCCATTTGTATAATTATCTGAATGCCAGGGCGTCGCACGTTTAGAAGTTGCTAACACCATCCAATGATGGGATTCTTAAAATGTCGAGTAAGCATTATTTTATATATGTCCGGGATTTTATTACTGTTCATAATTTCGTAGTTATTGTGGTTAAGTAGTAATATACGTATTGACATTAATGCTTTAAAGATTTTGCGACACAATACAATACTAGCTTCCGCCCGCGACTTCGTCTGCGTGGACCCGGGATAAAAACTATTCTATTTTAATCCAGACCATAAATTATCTTTGTGCAACACTTCACCCAAATCGGTTGAGCCGTTTAAGGTGAGGCATCTCGGGTGAAGCTACATACGCGACACGAAAAACCTACTAGGCGGCGCAACATTATCGTAATTCTCCCCAGAAACACACACCGCTACATTTCACGCACACTATCTCACTTTACTGTGACAGGTCACTGACCTCGGTATTTTTTTTCTTTCGTGATATTATAAATTTAAATCAGTCACCAACCTCATTACAGAAAGTGAAATTGTCAAAACATCTTATTGAAAAATGTCAGACTAGTTGACATTTTCTTATTCTGCGATGATTCTGCGTATGTTTCTTAGGTAAATTTTGGTATATGAAATATGAGTAGCTTAATTTCAAACCCGGGTTAATCCATCTGTCAAATCATGCGATTTTGCTATTAAGCAAAGGTGATAAGGTCGATATTTGCTGATAGGGTCGAATGGATGTACTTGTACCCGAGTTTGAAGTTAAGCGACTTATATATACTATTGATAAGTCAATAGATCAGTCTTTAGATTGGCAATGTCATAGCAACTCTATTCGGTCTTCGCTAAGGTGCAAAATTTCATGAAAATAAGCAAGCGAAAATTTATGATTATGATCATTGCTTGACAAAAGGGGTTACGTTATGTTAAGGACTCAGATCGAGCTGGCTTTTTGGGGGGCTTGAGCCTGGATGGACAATTAAATTTAATTCTCAAGTCTCAACTCATCACAATAGAGGGGCCATTAAGCGATCACGTCAGTCAGAATGATCGAGCCTTGTTGGTACGTACCTATTTGTACGTTACTGGGTAGGTATATATATTAGGTAATCCTTATTTTGCTCCTTAGTTTTATAGTGTGGGAATGCAAAAAAGTAGGTACTACAAATAATATGCAGATACTAAGTATAAAATACCGTCCTAAAACATAATTATACATTCGGTTTCTGCTGCTGTTGTAAGTGTTATTATGAAAGTGTAACACCAATGTATTAGGTATACCCGTAAACCAATATCAGGCCAGAATATAATTATACTAAATAGACCTAATAAACTCGTACCTACATATATTAATACGTATTAAGTACTCTTTAATCACTGTCACTGACACCCCCTGATGCCTCTATGATTGTGATGTACGGTAAGTAGTGTCGTCAGCAAACTGAAAGTGAGTAATGTAGTCGCAGGTGATAGTGATACCTACATCAAAGGGTAGACACTAATCACATAATTATAGTAATTTGTTAGTGCTAAGTGGAAGTCATTTATATATTCATGAAGATCATAAAAACTCTTCGGTGCTCCCCAGTACCACATCCAATGAACCTGGTTCAAAGCGACGCGTTGTTAGGACTGTAGAATTCGACATTAAAAACGCAAAGCACGATGTAGTTCTGGTTTTTACAAGCTTAATATTAACTTGACCTGGTTGTATGTAGGTATGTAAGTATCTATGTAAGTTGTCCGTCAAAATTTGCAATCCATTTTTCAGTCACTTGTCGTCATCCGATTGAGCTGAAATTTTGGGTAGTAGTATAATTTGGATAACAATTCAATATTATGGTACCATCGAGCTGATCTGATGATGGAGACAGAAGGTGGCCATGGGAATTCAGTATTTAACCGACGTAACCACGTTGAGTTTAAGCTCCTTAGAATCGTCTCAATACAATACACAGAAAAGTACAGTAAGCAATAAAAGCTTGTACCAAAAATGAAAATTTTGGCAGTAACTTATTTGGTTTTGTTTTATGGATCAGTTAGGGTAGTGAAGACACAAATTTGCAACTTCGAAAAGCTTGTGCCAGTTGCGCGACACGCGTAAAACTGCGAAATTTTAGGACTTTTTTACATTTACGCCTGAATTTTAAAGTTGATTAAAATGGGGAACTTGCATGGGACTTCAATTTTGAATAAATTGCACTCAATCGATGCGGATATACGTAGAAATATCATACAGAAGAAAAAAAAAACGATTGTATTAGTTTTATCTCACGTTAAAATGACGAAAAAAAATTATTATTGTTTCGATAAAATAACATAACAGTTACACAGAATATTGAATTGGCACAGAAAATGATATTTTGTATATCAAGTATAGACTTAAACGCAAATGTTGTGGAGATAATTGCAAATTAATGACTTACTCCATAGTAAACGCGCCGAGAATATATGTTGTGACGTCATAGCATAAGCCAGTTTAATATAGAGCGTTTTCGGGGGGTGCCGGCGCGTGCAGATTTCAAATGCATATAACATCGGAAAAATAAATCATAAGAAAGTATTAGTGCTACAGTTGTTTTAATGCTAAATTATACATTTGATTTTCGCAATAAAAAAAAAATGCAAGTTCCCTATTCCTACAATTTGAATTAAACTGCAAATCTGTAAGCTCTAAAGGGACGAAGCTATTGCCTTTCAAAAATAATATATTTTTTCCGAACTTCGTCGATTTTAAATTCTCCCGTCTGGACCAAAACATATCATAAATCCCTCGCGCTATGAGAAAAAATATTAGTAATAAAGTTATACTCAATTTAATTTGCTTTCATTAAAGCACAGATAGGTCTGTGAGACTAATTATTCAATCACAATCTCGAAAACACTAAAATAGGTAAAAATTGATTATCAAATAATGAGACATTTGGTGTTACTATACTGACAAATGTATAGGTATTCAAAGGGCTTTGTATGCACATTTGCCACCAACCACCAGAGAGCTAAGCTCAAATGCTCGGTTCTATGCTTAATTTGCTCAGGAAAATTATTCGAAATCACCGCTTTGATTTCGATAGGCGATGATGAAAACGATCTTGAGAAAACCCAGGCACAACACGAACTCAAAAAACTGAAGAACCCGAGGAAGAAAGCGTGGAAGAACCTGAAGAAAAGCTTCTAGCTGAACCAAACCAAAATAATTTAGTATCGTTTTTACATGATTGATAGTATTGCTTTTAAGTGACATAGGGCGGGGCACATTGCACATTTGATATTATTTCTTGTGTAACATTTATATTGTATATTCAACTTTTAAATTTAGGTACCTAATGCATAAATTGACATTGTTTATTTCTGTTTAATAGTAAGTGTCTATTAGTTGTTAAATAACAATCCTTAATTGGAGATACAATTTCCACTTTGAAAATGAAAATGAAAATGAAAATGAAAATGAAAATGAAAATGTTTTATTTCATAGATTGCTAGGTTACATTGAAAATAAGGTTGGGTCTTCCTAGTAGGTAAAAAATACCTGTGTCAGGAAGACCCGCTCCTCCATAAAAAAGCAGTTAATGTTAATTTCTTATATGTAGGTAAATATTTATAACATAAAATAAAAACAAAGACGAATTAGGTATCACAGGCATAGTGTCGTGACCCTAAAGTTGAGTGTGTGTGTGTGTGTGTGTGTGTGTGTGTGTGTGTGTGTGTGTGTGTGTGTGTGTGTGTGTGTGTGTGTGTGTGTGTGTGTGTGTGTGTGTGTGCGCGCCTGTGTGTGCGCTTGTGAGTGTGTGTGTTAGTGTGTGCGTGCGTGTGTGTTAGTGTGTGCGTGCGTGTGTGTTGTTTGATAAAGTAGGTATATATTATATATAACATTTTCCATTTTGTTATGTTTTACTAACTATAGAATTAAATTTAGATTAATACAAGATTAAGTAACAGTTCAGTATCTTCATAACTTAGCATCTTTAACCATTCCGTTAGAGACCTCTTACAATTATATTTCTTTTGTTGATAGATATTAATTTTAACATTTATTTTATTATAAAGGTATGCTGCACGTGTCTTATACTGCCTTTTAGCAAACAAAGATCTATATGTTGTAAGTGGGGCAACGGTGTTTTTACGTCTTCTAGTTAGAAGCGTTGGATTAAATTTTAGTGTTTTATGTAACTTTAATGTTGTATGGAGGATATACAGTTTTCGCATTGATAATTTGTCACTAATTTTTTATTAAAATTATGTTAACTTTTTGTTTTTGTTTAATTTTTATTAACTTTGTGTATTAAAATTATGAATATTATTTTATTTTTAATACTTATTATTGACGATCGTGATAAAGACCTATATTGTAATTTTTATCTTGAAATAAATAAATCTAAACCTAAATCACGTAGAACCGATGGCCGTTGGGGCAGAAAGGTTCTCGAGTGGGGACCGGACTGATCACCTGGTGAAGGTCGCGGGAGTCCGCTGGATGCGGGTGGCGCAGAACCGGTCATTGTGGCAATCTTTGAGGGACGTCAACTGCTGTACACAGGCCGTACAGCAGTTGACGTCTTTCGGCTGATTATGATGATGATTATTTATTGCCTTTTCCATTGGTACTTGGCTACTTTCACACAAACTAAAGGTAGGTACTCAAAGGCTTTTTGCACTCAATTCTTCAAAAAAGCCATTTTTACCTTTTTTTCGTATTTTCAAGATTGTGCGTGTAGTGTTACAGAATTTATAGAGGGTTTGTATGAAAAAAAATTACATATCAACAAAACTTTATATCCAACAATTTTTATCATTGGACGAGGGATTTTGCCAATATTTTGATCCGGACGGGACCATGACTTAAAATTGACAATTTTCGGGAAAATAGACCATCTTTGAAGGGCCATCGCTTGAGTTTATAGACCTGTGGCTTAACTCAAATTGTGGTAAATTTATTTATCTTTTAAAGTGTACTACATCTTGATGGTCAAAGTAGCATAGTTTATGACTTTTAAACCAAAATTTCGTGTTCACACTATCCTAACTATATATCGGTTCAATATACCGAAAACCCATGCCTTGCGATTTAAGCCTATTTTGTGTCGACTACTTACCTAATCTACAAAGAATAACACGAGTATAGGTAAGCAATATTATATCGTAAACTCGTGAATATCTGTGAGTTAATTCAAATGAACCCTAAGCATTCTCCAAATCTTCAAATCAATAAAGAGTTGGCAATGCACGGTGGTGAATCCTCTTTAGTAGCAAGCGTCCATAGGCTTCGATATCTCGCAAACCGTGTGTTTGTTTGCAAAATACATGATATAAAAAATGGTACTAATAATAATTCTATGGTAATTGTACTGACTGCCGTGCTTCCTGGATGGCCCCTCGATTGCGAGTCCTGCTTGTAAGTAATGTATTTTATTTACTCATATTTCTTTTATACGCATAGGATTACAAATGATATGCCATTTTATACTATATATGTATGTATCACATACATACATATATACCTGAGTGGCCAAGCTCCGCTTGGGTGAAAATAGAGAAAAAGAATTTCCCTGATATGAGACTTAGCTGGTAAGGCGAAAAAAATATATATTCTATACTACTATATATAGAATGGGTGGCGCAGGATCGGTCATTTTGGCACTCTTTGGGGGAGGCATATGTCCAGCAGTGGACGTTTTTCGGCTGATATGATAATGATGATGATATATAGTTTTTCTTTTTTTCGCCTTATCACAAAGGAATAAGGTGCCAAATTGTAAACATAGCTCGGAAGTCGATTTTAGCTACCTAATTGTATTCTCATTGGCAAGTTCCGTCACATCATTATATCCTTCCATTTAAAGCTTAAGGCTAAGAAGCGAGCGGCGGCGGCAACGTGCTATTCCGGATAGGCATCCCAATTCCACCGTAGCGTTTAAGATACGGAACCGATTAATAAGGTGTCAATCGATTCATAATTACGCTCCGTGTGACCCATCTACGTTAAACTAGACATGCTACGAGTAATTAGCTTGAAAGTATGGTACGGAACCTTCGTGCAGAAGTCCGACTCGCACTTGACCAAGACGCAAGCAGATTACAAAATCAGCATACTTAATCTAAATAATGTCTGTTTTAGTGAATTCCTTAGCCTCAGAGTAGGTAAAGAAAATGAAACAAATTCTTCATTAGTAGGAATATGTTTTCTCTAGGTATCTTGAAGAACTGTATCCAATTGGGTGACAATAATCCGTCTTGATTTGACCACAATAAACACAAATTACATCATGCTTGCAGATTCCGAGTAGATATTATAAATATTCTGACAATGTCTTTCCACATTCAATTGGTTCGAACTGCAGGGGAGTAAACTGGATGGCGTCATTATTACAGCGGATCACAATATACTATCATAATCGTTATAGTTCGTACACTATAAGATTTTCATTGTATTTAATATATTATGATTTTATTGAAAACGATATATCTAAGTCCTTAAGACAGCGTAAATGCCAAATGTCAAATGTTCCTATATGACATATCGCTGCCCCAATATTATAGGGTTCTATGTTGCACTTTTATCAACTTGAAATTTGAAGTTTGTCAGAGTAACACTAGGTCTAAATTGAAGTACCCCGACAATGTAACATAGGACCCTATAATATTGGGGCAGCGAGATGTTACGACATACACCGTACTAGACAATGTGACCTGTGTGATAAAAAAATATTCCACATACTAAAGAAACGTATTCGAACTTCTTTCATTAATAACGGGCTCTTAAGATGAGAAATATGAAAAATCGGGTTGTAATGGTAGGGTTTGTGAACGAACTTTTGTGTTTTAAATTAGAACAAATTGTAAAAATGACCGAAAATCTATTTTAAACGTTTATCCACCCACATGACACCCTATTAATTCTCCCTGAAAACGTATTATTTTCTAACAGCTGGTATTAAACTAGCGAATTTTACATTTGTCAAAATGCAAAAAATCGCGACAGACGTCCGTCCAGCCCGAGGCCGCTTGGCCATCTGCCTACTAAAATTCAAACGAATGACTTACGCGCGTCCGTTTTGAGCGAGATTTTATATTTATGTGCTTAATGTTACTAATTTACGTTAATTAAAAATAAAATGAGCCTACTACGTTGTCACATATATAATAAGGAATAAAAGGATACAAAAATAAATACTGAACATTGACTGGCACAAAAATGGTTCTGGTTTTTAGTCAACTCGACCTACCGAAAAACGCGCGATCAGAGCTAACTTTGCGAGCCTAATCCATCGAGGCAAATTAATCAAATCGTGTTTTGGGCATTATAAAATTGTAGAAAATATCTTCAAATAACATTTAAATAAGAAACCGTTACATTTTATGTAGTTTTCGCGTAATTAAGTAGGAATTTCCAAGCCTTATTCTACCCCCTTGTGGTACTTTTCTGAAGATGCTTCACCTTAAGCGTGATTGAGTAACAAACATCGAAGCTTTCCCATTTATAAATATTAAGTGGGATATTCAAATGTATACACTCACCTTAATAACATTCATTTGTAAATCCAATTAAACTTCACAAACCAATCGAAATGCAGCAATCAGTGTCCATAAACAGTAGCCAAAATCGTCAATTTAATCAGGTACAAACGCAACAAAAACAACAACAATAACAAAATTCACTGCAAGTAATACGTTTTAACTTCACTAAAAGGCAAAAAAATAATGCACTAATTACATACGACTTGCAGGTAGGCTCGAATGTTTGCGAAAATTTAAATTCTTTTTTTTGCCAATACTATCAGTCTAACTACATACAGTCTGCAAGCTCAGGGCCACGCGGGTTTACGAGAGGGGAGGAACGCGGGGAAGCCGGAGACGAGGAAGTTTAGCGCAAACTCATTGAGTTTGCGCTAACTATCCTGAAGGGGTGTCAAGTTTGACTTTTTATAAAACCGACTTTAAATATCGGTAAGGTTTAGGTGTTTTTTTTATGATGTCACTTAAATTGTGTTCCAAATTGATATCTGAGGGCCCGAGGTCTTTTAATATAAGTCGAAGTTCTTTAAATACAGTCTCATTTCGTTCAAATTGAATTGCCGCCATCTTGAAATTCATGAAAAACAGTCCGATTTGGTTCAAAATCGATATCTGAGGGTCCGCGGGGCCTCTTAATATGAATCCGAGCTTGGATTGTAAAAAAGTTGCCGCCATCTTGAAATTCTTGAAAAACATTCCGATTGGGTTCAAAATCTATATCTGAGGGTCCGCGGAGCCTCTTAATATGAATCCGGGCTTGGATTGTAAAAAAAGTGGCCGCCATCTTAAAATTCTTGAAGTCCGATTTGGTTCAAAATCGATATCTAAGGGTCCGCGGGGCTTCTTAATATGAATCCGAGCTTGGATTGTAAAAAAGTTGCCGCCATCTTGAAATTCTTGAAAAACATTCCGATTGGGTTCAAAATCGATATCTGAGGGTCCGCGGAGCCTCTTAATATGAATCCGAGCTTGGATTGTAAAAAAGTGGCCGCCGTCTTGAAATTCTTGAAAAACATTCCGATTGGGTTCAAAATCGATATCTGAGGGTCCGCGGAGCCTCTTAATATGAATCCGGGCTTGGATTGTAAAAAAGTGGCCGCCATCTTAAAATTCTTGAAAAATAGTCCGATTTGGTTCAAAATCGATATCTAAGGGTCCGCGGGGCCTCTTAATATGAATCCGAGCTTGGATTGTAAAAAAGTTGCCGCCATCTTGAAATTCTTGAAAAACATTCCGATTGCGTTCAAAATCGATATCTGAGGGTCCGCGGAGCCTCTTAATATAAATCCGAGCTTGGATTGTAAAAAAGTGGCCGCCATCTTGAAATTCTTGAAAAAGAGTCCGATTTGGTTCAAAATCGATATCTGAGCGTCCGCGGGGCCTCTTAATATGAATCCGAGCTTGGATTGTAAAAAAGTTGCCGCCATCTTGAAATTCTTGAAAAACATTCCGATTGGGTTCAAAATCTATATCTGAGGGTCCGCGGGGCCTCTTAATATGAATCCGAGCTTGGATTGTAAAAAGTGGCAGCCATCTTGAAATTCTTGAAAAACAGTCCGATTTGGTTCAAAATCGATATCTGAGGGTCCGACGGATTTGGGTGGCGCAGGAACGGTCAATTGTTGCACTCTTTGGGGGAGGCCTATGTCCAGCAGTGGACGTCTTTCGGTTGATATGATGATGATGGTATGTACAATATACTTATGTGTAATCGCGTTCTCGAAAACGGGTGTAACGATTTCTAAGAGACTTGGTACATAGAGGCTTACGATGGCGATAAATCGATCTAGGTCTACTATCGATCTAGGTCTACTATCGGGGAAAAATCAAATTTAAAATTTCAAGTTTTATCGCACTCGGGCCCGTCGGACCCTCAGATATCGATTTTGAACCAAATCGGACTGTATTTAAAGAATTTCAAGATGGCGGCAACTTTTTTACGATCCAAGCTCGGATTCATATTAATAGGCCCCGCAGACGCTCAGATATCGATTTTGAACCAAATCAGACTGTATTTCAAGAATTTCAAGATGGCGGCAACTTTTTTACAATCCAAGCTCGGATTCATATTAAGAGGCCCCGCGGAACCTCAGATATCGATTTTGAACCAAATCGGACTGTTTTTCAAGAATTTCAAGATGGCGGCAACATTTTTACAGTCCAAGCTCGGATTCATACTGAGAGGCCCCGCGGACCCTCAGATATCGATTTAGAAACAAATCCGACTGTTTTTCAAGAATTTCAAGATGGCGGCCACTTTTTTACAATCCAAGCTCGGATTCATATTAAGAGGCCCCGCGGACCCTCAGATATCGAATTTGAACCAAATCGGACTGTTTTTAAGAATTTCAAGATGGCGGTAACGTTTTTACAATCCAAGCTCGGATTCATATTAAGAGGCCCCGCGGACCCTCAGATATCGATTTTGAACCAAATCGGACTGTTTTTCAGGAATTTCAAGATGGCGGCCACTTTTTATAATCCAGGCTCGGATTCATATTAAGAGGCCCCGCGGACCCTCAGATATCGATTTTGAACCAAACCGGGCTGTTTTTCAAGAATTTCAAGATGGCGGTAACTTTTTTACAATCCAAGCTCGGATTCATATTAAGAGGCCCCGCGGACCCTCAGATATCGATTTTGAACCAAATCGGACTGTTTTTCAGGAAATTCAAGATGGCGGCCACTTTTTGAAAATCCAACATTGGATTCTTATTAAAAAACCCCTCGGAACCAATAACGATTTTGAAAACGAAAAAAAATGGCCGCCTTTTCTAAACTTATATATTTCTATTTAAAGATCTGACTACCTACTTTTGAAATGATTGAAAATTAATCATGTAATTATAAATAAATTAATATCTCTCCAAACATATTTTTGACAACCCTGACTCTTGAGCGGTTACGCTAAGCGCGTGCGTAAATTCGTAGATGAATGAAGCTTGCCTACTGGTTGTAGTTCTTTATACTGTGCTGATACCGTTTGTGTTTATTCTGAAAATAATGAGAAATATCACACCCCAGTTAAAATCAGCCGCAAAGTTAAAAGCTTAAGTCGTTTAAAGATAACAACGTCGGCAATAACGTATTTATAATAATGAATGAAGCATTTATTGCTGTCACTACGACCGCCGCCGTAATCTGGTTAATCCTAAAACATTAGAAAATACCAAAACCCATTCGTTTTTGGCCCGCTTTTACCTCGCCGTGCGATTACAACATCGATAGTCATATCAATAAAAAAAAAAATAACAAGGTAATAAATCTCTGTATATGAGTACTATCTACACGACTTTATCAAGTTTTACACCACGCAACAAGTCTATTAGGCTTGTTGCGTGGTGTAAAACTTGATAACGTCGTGTTGCTAAATGGATAGTTAATCATCAAATGATTGTAATAAAGTATAAATTACAAAATATAATTCAAATCATAAAAAGATATGAACCTTGAAAGTTTTGAAAAAAAAGTTTTTTTATTTATTGTCCAAGAGTAAATTTAAAGGTACCAATAGAATCTTTACGCTTTTATAGAAACAAAATTGTACGACAACAATGGACCTAAACGCAGTATTTCGCGACCGAAACAGCAATTTACTTCTTTTTCCATGCAACGGTTAGTACAAATTGCACGGCGTGACGTCATACTTTAAAGCCAATCAGTATGAAGCGTTTCGGCTGCTGTCAGCGAGGTCCGTCTTTAACTCGATTTTTTGGGTATTAATGTACTTTAAATGTAGTTGCTTCCATACACACATATGTTCATCTTAGGGTTTGCAAGATCCGCCAATATTTTGGATCCGGATATTTCGGATATTTAAATTCAACAGATCCGGATATCCGGATATTTCGGATAATACGGATCCACAAGGTTTTTTTGGTATAAAGTAAGAATTGTAAGGTTAAACTAAGAAAACACGGCTATACCACCGTATACCTGAAAGATTTTAAATAGGTACGCATTCCCGAGGTCATAAGGGGAGTAAAACTTTTTTTTTTCAACTTTTTACTTCCAACTACAAACCAACTGGCAAAGTGAGTTTCGTCACTGAAAGCTGTCACTTGAATAACTACAACAGGGGTAATCAACGTAACGTTCCGATCGCGCGTTCGGACAATCCAACTGTAACTTTTCCATATAAAATTTGACATTTATACCTACCTTACGTGCGTACAATGCGTTACGTGATCGACCAGCAGGTCGAGTTAACTCCGTACCTGGTGCTCATACATACATTTCAATGAGCTCTATGTAAGGAGTTAATTCAATAGGGTTGTAACTAGGTATCAAACCAAGGAGGAGAAATTGACAATGTGAGCCGGACGAGGGAAAAGGTGTATGTCTAGCAGGGGACATTCCTTTAGGCAAGACTGTGTCTTGTCAAGTCAAGACATCATACTAAAAATAAAAAAAACATATTACAATTATAAAACGTAGGTGTTGTTGCTGCATTTACCTTTTAACTTTCTGTGACAAATATGATTCTTAAATTTTTATTCAGGTTTATTTAAACTAATCCCCTTATTCATAATAGTACCTATAGGTAATATTGGATTTATATAATTACTTTGTGTCTCTGCCTACGGTGAATTAGTGCATTTAAACCAACGCCAACTTTCGCAATCAAACTGCGGCAATTTTACTAGTTTGTAGTATGTAGGTTTATTAAGTTTTTGTGAGTTATAGATTAAAAGCAAAAATGATCTGGTCTGGGATGATGAAGTGGCGAATAAACACAGACATAGAGTTATCTACCATTCGGTTTTCAGCGTGGACTCGGTAAAAACTTCATTTTGTAGCCGTATTTTCGGTTTTCATGGTTGTATTTTAAGGATCCGTAATATCCGAAAGATCCGGATCCAAGAGCCTGTCAGATCCGGATCCAAAATTTGGCGGATATCCGGATATTTCGGATATCCGGATATCCGGATTGCAAACCCTAGTTCATCTACAAAAACTGGTTCGAATGGCATCGTAAACAAATTTAAGGTCACAAGCCCATTGCAAAAAAACGCAGGCAAACCGTGGCATTAACTATGGCCTAAGACCAACCAGAAAGTCCATTCTACAGTAGATTGATGAAATAAAAATTAATTATCCCAGTGGTTCCAGTTATTACCTATTACCAACGATCCGATTTCCCGATGCGAAACGGAGTAAATGATTCCGGGACTTTCTTTTATTTTTGTAGAACAAAATTTTATTACATTTTAACAATTGATATAAAATAATATCACTACATACAAACAATTTCTAAATAACTGATCTGCCATATATCTAAGCGGCTTAATTACAATTATAAAAAAACATTTTTTTTATATACAAGATATTGTAATTTGGTGATTTCCATATTAATATTTCTACTCGATATCCCACCGTGTTGCACCATAAATTCTGATCACTGCCCATTTTTACATACACACACACTATGAAACTTACGAAGCTACAGCTTCACAGATTTTTTCCTCTTTATAATATTTGCATAAATTAGGATCAATAATGGTTCATACTTAAATCCTGGATTTCTAAAAACACAACTTATTCATATTCTTTTGTAGTCCCGGGATAATAACTCTATGTATAAGTGCGGAGGTGCCGATGTTTCGTTGTCATATTGACAACAGATTCTTACATTCTGATATTGTGTATTCGGCTAGCTAGAGCCAATCAATGAGATCGACGAGTTCATTAGAAATGTATATAATAAAATGCACTAAACTGGGTGAAATCGTACAGCCTCGAAAACTGGATTTGAAAACAGTAGGTAACAAGATCTAACAAAAAAATAGTCCTAATTACTTAATTATTAATCATCATAAATCCTTTATAAGCTAAGTTTGTACGGAATCCTCAGTGCGCGAATCGGGTTCTCATTCAAACTGTTTTTTTTTCATAATAAATAAGCAATGTACTACATTGACACACTGTTTGAATAAGAAGCCGCGTTTTCGGCAAACGAAACCAGTTTGCATAGATATCAACATGGTTGAGTGAAACGCATAAGTGCCGCGGCTTGCAGACGGCGCTTGCGACTTTTGTCTCGCAGCGTCGCAACAGTGCCGCCGATTTTTTTTTTTTTTTTTTTCTTCCCCGTTTGGCCTGCAGTGCGGCCAGCAACGGATATGGTCCGGTATATCCTCTCTGAGGGCCTTAAGGGCCTCTCAGAGGGAAGAACAGTGCCGCCGAGCGAGTGCGGTATCCTAGCAAGCTTGGTAAAACCGATGCCAGCCACGGCGCGGCGGTTATCTCCATCTCCACTTATAATAAATCTCTAAATTAAAAAAAGAATCAGCCAGTTTGAAACTAAGCTTTGCGCGGTTCGAATGTTCTCAGCATCCCATGAACGGAAAAATATGAAACATTTTATATAAGTACATTATTATTCTAGCTGCAACTTAGGATAGTTTTTATCCGACTGCGACAGTTAATTAATTTTCCGAAATATACGACTTCATTTAATTTTTCATTTATTTTTATTGAAATCAAAC
Organism: Epinotia brunnichana; assembly: GCA_963854355.1. NCBI lineage: Eukaryota > Metazoa > Arthropoda > Insecta > Lepidoptera > Tortricidae > Epinotia > Epinotia brunnichana. Next base: position 30,387,141 of record OY977935.1, on the reverse strand, counting down.
GCTGCTCCAACTGTCAGCTATAAAAACCGTCAAATTTTCGTCAAAATGGCGGAATTGCTTTGCCTTTCACTTATTAATAATTTAAATCCCGTCTACGATAGACCTTTACGAGACAAATGCTAAAATATAAACCATAAAAAAATATTCGATTCTGATATGAGAACTTATATGCGCAAATGTCGTTTTATGTCGTAATTTCAATAAATGAAATCAACAAATGTGAACAATATAATTAACACGAATTTGTTTTTTTTGAATGACAATGGCACGCGCTCGGCGCATTCAGCCAAAGTACCTGCGGCGCTACCACGAAAACCGATACTCAATGTTCATATATTTGCATCCCTGTCACTCAAATATGGTTAGTGCGATAGAGATAGAGATACCCGAATATTTTCGAATTCCGAAGTTCGTGCGTATAGCTCAGGAATCGAAAATATGGTAAATAATCATAATGTATTTTCTCGAAAAATAATTTAAAATAAATATAGTCAAATGGAGAAAAAAACAAAGCAAGAGGTTATATAGGTAATGATTAAGTTATAAGAGTCCAAAGTTTTAAGAGGGGGTATGTTCTGTCCCTTTTCCGCAAAACGCACCTTCATATGAAACGATTGTTTTTTACTATGACGCTCGAGTATATTGACGTCACAGTCCCTCATCGTTTTCTCACTCTAACAAGCGACATTAAAACGGATGTAGCTTCATAATTTTTTGAGATATTTGAATGGGAGTTTCATTATCTTCTATTTATTTATACATAATAATACATAATAAATGCCTATGTCCTGACTGACTTATTCACTCAATCACTCACTCACTCACTCATCAACGCACAGCCGAAACTACTAATCTTAGAGAGTTGATTTTTGCACAGTATGTTGCTTTTATAACGTGGGCTAGGGATAAAAAGGGATTTTGAAAATTCTACCCCTAAGGGGGTAAAATGGGGGTGCAAAGTTTGTATGGGAGAACCTTTTTTTTTTGAGCTATAGACTTAAACTTTGTAGAAAAATTAGTTATTAGAATACAAATAAAACACTTTCAGCGTTTTGGAAAATTCCACCCCTACGGGGGTAAAATAGGGGTGCAAGGTTTGTATGGGGGAAACATTTTTTTTTAAATAGAGACTTAAAACTTTGTAGAAAGATCAGTCATTAGAATACAAATAAAGAACTTTCAGGGTTTTAGAAAATTCTACCCCTAAAGGGGTAAAATAGAGTGCAAAGTTTGTATGGGAAAAACTACTTTTTTTTAAATAGAGACTTAAAACTTTGTAGAGAAATTATTCATTAGAATACAAATAAAGTACCTAGATTCAGTGTTTTAAAAAAATCTACCCCTAAGGGGGTAAAATAGGGGTGCAAATTTTGTATGGGGGAAACAATATTTTTTTTAAATAGAGACTTAAAACTTTGTAGAAAGATTAGTCATCAGAATACAAATTAAGTACTTTCAGCGTTTTAGAAAATTCTACCCCTAAAAATAGGGGGCTAAAATAGGGGTGCAAAGTTTGTATGTGGGAAACTATTTTTTTTAGCTAGAGTCCTAAAACTTTGTAGAAAGATTATTTAAATACAAAAAAAGTACTTTCAGCGTTTTGGAAAATTTCACCCCTAAGGGGGTAAAATAGGGTGCAAAGTTTGAGAGACTTAAAATTTTGACGAAAAATTACTTATTAGAACATGAAAAATACTACATTCGGCGTTTTACAAAAATCATTCCCTAAAGGGGTTAAAAAAGGGTGCAAGGTTTGTATGGGGAACACTTTTTCTGAGCTAGACACTTAAAACTTTGTAGAAAAATTACTTATAAAAATACAAAAAAAAAGACTTTCAGCGTTTTGAAAAAATCTATCCCTAAGGGGGATAAAAAGGGGTGCAAAGTTTTTATCAGGGAAAGTTTATGTTTTTGAGTTAGAGACTTGAAACTTTGTAGAAAGATTACCTATTAAAATACAAAAAAAGAACACAAATCGTTTTAGAAAATTCCACCCCTAATAGGGTAAAAAAGGAGCTTTGCATGGGCAACACTTTTTTTTGAGTTAGACTTAAAACTTTGCAAAAAGATTACTTATTAGAATACTAAAAAAGAACTTTCAGCGTTTTAGAAAACTCCATCCTTAAGGGGATCCTTAAGATCCTTAAGAAGGGTAGCCAGTGTTGTGTGGGAAAAACTTTTTTTTTTACTAGACTTAAAACTATTCAAAATGTTACTTATTAAAATTAATAATAAAGTACTTTCAGAGTTTTAGAAAATTCCACCCCTAATAGGGTTAAAAAGGAGAGCAAGCTTTGCATGGGCAACACTTTTTTTTGAGTTAGACTTAAAACTTTGCAAAAAGATTACTTATTAGAATACTAAAAAAGAACTTTCAGCGTTTTAGAAAACTCCATCCCTAAGGGGATCCTTAAGATCCTTAAGAAGGGTAGCCAGTGTTGTGTGGGAAAAACTTTTTTTTTTACTAGACTTAAAACTATTCAAAATGTTACTTATTAAAATTAATAATAAAGTACTTTCAGAGTTTTAGAAAATTCCACCCCTAAGGGGGTTAAGAAAGCTTTGTATGGGCAACACTTTTTTTGAGCTAGAGACTTAAAAGTTTACGAAAAAAGTTCTTTCAGCGATTAGAAAAATTCAACCTCTAAGGGGGTTTAAAAGGGGGTTTAAATTTTAAATGGCGAGCAATAAAATTTTAAAGTGTGAGTAAGAGATTTTTAACTTCGGTCTTATTCTGTACGTTAAAAGACTACAAAACTGATTTCAGAGTTTTTCCAAATTCATCCCCTAAGAGTGTTAAAATTGGTTCAAAGTTCAAAGTATTTCAAGGCATTTTTAAAGTATGAGATTTTTAACTTTGGTTTTAGACTGTTTGTTCACAAACTAGAAAATGAACATCAACTTTTTTTTTAATTATCCCCTAAAAGAGGGTTCAAATTTTGTATTGAGAGAAATCATTTTCTAACACGATAAAAAGTTCTACGCGGACGAAGTCGCGGGCAACAGCTAGTTCAATAATAAGTCGTATTTAAGGGTTCATATTCCTTTAAACTGGTTCAAAACCTCATGATACGGTAACCGTATTGGATGGGGTTTTCATTTCGGTCAGTGTTAACCTAGGTTAACTGAGTTAACTGGATCGTTGGGGTTACCCTTTCAATAAGGTTACCTTATGATAAGGTAACCTTATTGATTGGGGTTTTTAAAATAAGCCTATGGAAAACCCCGATTAGGGTAACCGCTTCCGGTCCCTGATCCGAAGCGTTCAATTTTGGCACAAAAACACTTCTATTACTCAAACACAAGAGATTTTTTTAAATACAACTTACTCCGCCCTTCACAACTTTTTTCTGTAAGACTAAAATTGTATATTTAGTTGTTATATATGACAAAAATATAAGTAATTTTTATCTTCCTTAAACTTGGCATACACACCATTGCAATAGAAATAACCAATTAAGTGCTATTTCCAAAACACCAAAAAGATTGCCCCTTTGAGAGAGGCAACCATGCAACGCGAACACGCAACGCCATGTGAAGTGCCATCTATATTACAGTACCGGCCAATAATATATCACCTTTTGCGTTTTATTGTATGAAAGTGTATAGACATAGAGTAAACAATTTAGGTTTGTTGATATTTTACTAGTTACATATTTTACATAAATTTTTGACGACAACTGCAATGCAATACTGTAAATTACAATGATGATTTTATACTATGACATTTAAATAGATTTTACTTGTTTGCTAAAATGTTTAATATATTCAAGATCTTGAACAACTTGCAACTGGAATTAAAGTTTCAAAATCTTGCATATTATCTTCTTGTGATGTTAAACGGTTGCCAAGATTATGAAAAGCATATACCTACTATGGCAATTTGTTCCATATTATTTAGCTGGCGTTATTAGGGTTTCTCAACTTACAACATAGAATAATAACGTCAATGATATGAGAGTTAGTTGCCGGGACTTTTTGGTCAACAAAAAAGGTCAAATAGGTACGTAATAATAAGGTATATTAGAAATTTTACATAAAATGTTTTTGTCGATAAAACGTTTTTGGCTCCTATATTGATAAAGAATAGATTTACGTGAAATTTTTTGGCATTGGAAATTAGACCGCAAGTAATGCAATTTTGAGTTACTTTTCGTCCTAAAAATTATAACTGTTGAAATCGTTATGGAATTAAAAGCTTTTACCAATAGGGAACATTACGCAAAACTCTTCGTAGGTGGCGACACTAGCAGCGTTGACACTGTATCTCGTTCGCACTTGCGGTATTGTCTATGCAAGCATCCTTGTCACTCATTTGACAATCAATTGTGCACGTGTTTGTGAATCCCTATATTTCGGGTGCGTCTCACGAAATATAACAACATAATATATAATTACATATTAATAACGTTGACAGGATATAATGAACGTCAGCTATAATAACAAAATCAATAAAATTATAAGGAATAACGGTCAGTTGCCATAATATTCATTTTATATAACGTTTTTTACATAACACTCAAATTTACTAATTTCAGTTGGTATAACATGCAAAACGTATAACGATCATAATACATAATATCTTTTAGTATAAGCATTATAAGATATAACAGACATCAGATATAAATCAGAGCCCGCGGAATTAGGTTAAGGCAGCTAGAAAAAGGAGGGCTCGGGGGGCGTAGTAAAAAACAAATCAACGATTGTATTTTTGGTAGGTTTAGGTTATGGTTATCTTGTGTCCCTTAGAGCGGAAATAGGCACCCCGCGAAGCGGGGTGACGTCGACACGCTGGCGGTTAGGTTAGGTTTAGGCTAGTTTAAAATAATTGCCATGCGTTTCTTAAAAAAAAAATTGGTTAGGTTAGGTTTAAGGTTACAAGGAGACAATTTACTTTAACTAAATGTTCAGGATTAATAAGTAAGGTAAGGTTGATTTTAAATTAGGAAGACCACATAACACATAAAAAAATATTTAATTTTAACCAACATTACATGTATATCTTCAATGTTTAGTTTTCTTCAAGCACAAATTTGAGGCTATCGCTCTAAGAAATTCACATTCAGTATATTCAGCTTTTCAAGCGATTGCTATTAAAATGATTGTATGCGTTTATACTATACGAGCATTATGCTTTTTGATGTTAGATTAATTGTATAGTATATGTTTTCAATCTTAGGAGTTATGAACATTATACACTTTAATCGTTATATCAATTGGTATTATATCTTAATAACGTTATACTTTACAAAAGTAGATATTTTGAAATGATATATTTCGTTCATTATATCCAGTGAATGTTATACTCAACAAGCTTATACAAAGTGAGCGTATATATTATGAATGTTATATGATGAGTTCTTATATCTCGTATTACTTACCCCTATATTTCTATACTGGTTTACTATTAGTGGTAGTGCTGCCTCTGGCGGCAGAACATTGCAGTAATGTTCCCTATAAGAAGCGTTTTGCTGTAGTGTTTACATGTACAAATTCAGTTTTGATTGTGTTGGGCTGGCTACGCAGGATTCCGAAGTAACTAGCTAACACGCCGCTTCCATCTTATTTAAGTATTCCGTGGTTGCCTAAACAAAATTAGGAGTCAGAAAAATGAAATGTTGTCAATTGTCCATTATCCAGTACCACGGCCACGGGTAACAAAAACTAATATTAGCCGTAGTCCCATTGACATAATGGAACCACAGCAAACATTATTTGCCGTAGTACCATTGATGGTACAGTCAGCGTCAAATACTCTGGAGCAGTCAAAGTGGCCGAATAGTTCGGTACACCATACTAAATATATGGTGTACCGAACTATTTGACTAGATTGGTTGCTATAAAGTATTTGACGCTGAGTGTACAATCTGATGGTACCACGATTAAGGAATGACCCGGTTAATAAATAAAAAGAAATCCCAGTGGGCCGATTTCATGAGCGGTCGACCGACATCGGACGAACGGGAATCACCCCCTAATTAACTGTAGGTGGTTAAATAAAACATTATTATAATTTTTTTCTTTTATTATCTCATAATATGGGTACTTTTAACTTTAAAACAAAGAAACAAATAGTAAGTATAGGACAAGCGAAATCTAGTTCATCCAAATTACAAAATGTAGAAACTGTATTCAAATTTACGTAATACTGCTAAGCTCATCTGTGGTTATAGGCAATTGCGATTGGATATTCCTACTGAAGTGGCCTATATTACCATACAAACATTTCTGCAAATATACGGATAAACTGAGTACCTAAGTACGAGTCAGTTTTATGTTAGGTAGAGATAGTATCAATTTAAACAATCCAGTTAAAAGTATTATTCTTGGATCGTTGTTAATGTTTAATCTCTCGCTATTCATTAAACGAAAACATAAAATCAAACGAGAACGTCTGCATAGCTATCATTATCGCCGCTTAAGTCGCGAATAAAACATTAGAATGCTTGATGTCCGACTTAAAAGCGATCATGCTAGAGCTAGGCTGAGCACAGGTTACACAATTTATAGCATTCTTATCAACAGTACCTAGTTCATCTTACAGGGACCGTAAAAATATCAATTACATTTACGAAGGCGCGCCCCACTCCTTGCCATGTTTTTTTTCATATTTCGGCATTTTCGGTACATACCTCATTATTTATTACGGCTTATGCTATTCGTAACTTAATTTTTTGGTCACTTGAGCGATTTCTTTTTCATCTGCTTTTCACAAGTTGTGACGCATGATATGTGTCATCATAAAATAATCACCAAATGTTAATGACATAATGAATAACGAAAAAGGTAAATAGGACGGACGAAAACTGAACGAGTCCAGAAAATACAGTGACGAATAAAATAACGAACTACACGAGCGAAATGGGCGAGTACCGAAAGTGGAGGACAACGAATGGGACGAGCGTAAAAAACACCAAATAAAAAACAAGTTATACACAAAATGGTCCACGTAAGCTGTTGATATTCAGCTACTGAGTCTCAACTAATTTCCTAGTTCGGCGCATAATTGAAATGTAGTTTACATTTGGCGTTGACTATACAACGTTGACATTGTCTTAACACGTTCCTTGCCCACCGAAATACTCAGAAGGTTGATGTGGACTTGAGTATCAACCTACATATATTTTACATCCTATGAGGGACAGGGAACGGGTCCATTTGAAGATCTTGCACGATATCACATCACAGAATCATGAAACTGTAATCTTAATCACTATGTCTGATGACTGTATACTCACAAATATCTGAGGAAAATCTGAGCTTAGCAGTGTCAAACTCGTAAAAGGTATTAAAAACGAAATTGGCATATGAACTCTATCAACAAGCCTTACACACTGAGATCCATAAAGTAAGAAACGATCAATAAAAATACTAATTTCGCTTTTGACTTGTTCACGCGTTATTTCGGGATTAGAACAAAATCAAACGATTGGAGAATTAATTTGTAAGTAGGGCGATGGTAGACAAACGGTTGGTTTCTAGCGGGTTCATACGATCTGTACAACATCCGGGACTGAGGCAGGGCGGCGCCGAGGAGCGCTCAGTAGACCTTGAGCTGGTTCTTGTCGTCGAAGCCGGCGGAGTGGCCCGCGTTGCGCACTATGAACGAATTGCCGTCGAAGTGCATTCGCCTTTCGCCGCGCCTGCAGAAACCATTCACAATAGGGGTGTACACTGTAGACTCAACATTTATTATTACTTCAAAAGAAAGAAGGCAAAAAAATGTGCGTAATGAAATGACATTGACTAAAATCCCATTAAAATGTCTCAAAAAATTACGAAGTACTACTGTTTTAAGGGACCGGTAACATTAAGGTGGTTCGATTGCCATACAAAACGTCATTTGGTATGAATCGTATGCTAACGGCGTGATATTTTAAGAAGCTTCGCGCAATTCCCACTTTCCACAGTGTTTTATAGAAGCCGAAAAAGTGACGTCCCCGTTTTATTACAAATTACTGTAGCTTAGATCATTACAAATGCGAGACTAAAACTCCCGCGTTTCTAACATGCGTAGTTTTTGAGAAATATGACACCCGGATATTACGAATAACATTGGCAAATTATTTAATAAACTTTTCTGTTCTTCAAAATGTTGGATAATCCCTTCAAAGACATTTCTTTATAGGCAATTACGACCTCTCTAGGTACATTTCTTACAAATATATTAATGATTTTATAGATTTTGGTTTTTTTTTTAATTCGTCTTATTCTGCTTTCGAACCCATTCTTCATAATTAACTTTCGTTGGTACCTACTTATAGTCTTTCATATTTGGTGACATTTGTGTCAAGTCTTCTTATTCACGCTCTTTCGGTGTTCGTCACTATCTTCTTTCGACATGTTCGGACACTTGGACCTTGGACTTTTTGACCCGATGGTGGTCCCATTAAGGCTTATACACCCGCTAACGTCCTTGAGTCGTCGTCCGTATGTGCCAGCGCGCGACTGATCGGGCCTGCCGAGCCTCCGCGCTCGCGCATTTTGTAGGTATTTCAACATAGTAATTAAGATAATCATTTTATCTATTCAAACTCTGCGAATTTGTCTATAAATATTTAATAACTTTATTTGAGTACAAAAATTTAATTTAAAATATCTATAGTTTAGTCATAATATTGAATAAACTTTACAAAAAGAGATAACTTTGGGATTTTTTTCTATCGAGTAAAGTTCATTAAGGTGGATAATGAAATTAAAGATAAAAAATGTAAACAAATGTGTTGCCACTGCAATAAAATCAGTCCCAAGAAGTGGAAACTAAAAATTCGTTAAATACGCGAGATAAAAAATAATGCGACTAATTTATACGTAAAACAATGCCTGGAAAATATTCGTAAATATTTAAATAAGCCAAATGAAAACGTAATTATTTTATATTCATAAATATGTGCAGTTTATATTTACGCCACTGGCAATGGTTAGGAATTGTAAACCTTTGGTTCGTAATTTAATTAATATACCTGGATATTCCTATTCCTTATTCTTAATGTTCGAAGAAGGTTTAAAATTCGTGACGCCTCAAAGATGGAGTGATTGTGTGGCTCATGTAATAAAAGTAGAGGATAACTTGTGCCAACTTGACCACCTAATAGACAATGTAACAGAGACATTAATAATAAATGTAACTGAGGAGGATTCGACGTCTTCCTCAGAAAGCGAGAGTGGAAGTGAATAAATAAAAATTTAAAAATCTAGTGTTATTTTTCTTTGTGTTTTCCTGTCCTAATAAGACATATAATAATGGCACGTCTTGCTTCCATTGCTTGGTGTGGTTCTAGTGGCTGCAGGCAATAGGCTTTTGCTGTATATCGTACCCGGACTATCGTCACCTACTAAGTACCTATTCATACCAACCTACGACATTAAAGTGATCAAAGTAAAATATAAGATTGTTTTAAAAGTAGTGACGATATATTTATTAGTTAAAACCAAAACCTGGTTGGTTGCCCCTGAGACGTCACTTCGACGTTGACAGTTCTTTGTTTACATTTTTTATCTTTAATTTCATTATCCACCTTAGATCGCGTAACTGAATGCGACTTTGACTAGATTAGATCCTTAAGTAATACGTATCTTTTTTTTAGATTTTTAAACCCTATTTTCTACGTCTGAGATTGTTTTAAAAAACTCGAAAACGCTGCCCCTGTTGACTGTCGAGCCTTAACAATTAGTCACTTCCGTTTTTAGCTCGATTCACTATTCGTCTTGTTCGTTTTTCGTCTCAATCGCTATTTTACTTTTTTTGTTCAAATAATAAAAACGGAACTCTTACCTATACTGAAAGAGTTTACATGTATTAAATACTAGCTTTTCGAACCCGAATATCGAATGAGACGAATAAAGAATGAGATCAAATTCTAAAGAGGTCTAATAAGAAAAATACGAACTTTGAATAAGACCCAACACGATATGACGAATAACGAATGAGACTAAAAAAGAGATAGACTAACATCGAACATGCCCAAAGAAGATGATGATGATGACGAATACCGAATGAGCCGGAATAAGAGTAAGTTTCTGTCAAAAATTTCATTTTGGTACAAGCTTTTATTGCCAACTGTACTTTTCTATATACTGTCATCAGCTACTCATTGAGACGATTCTAACGAGCCCAAACTCAACGGGGTTACTTCGGTTGAGTACCGAATTCCCATGGCCACCTTCTGTCTCCATCATCAGATCAGCTCGATGGTACCATAATATTAAATTGTCAACCAAACTCTACCTTTACCCAAAATTTCAGCTCAATCGGTTGAAGATATCTGCTACAAAATAATAGGGTTAGTATATGCCTAAATTGAGTCGCTTAAGGCGCTTTAGTATCATGGTCTTCTCTCCCTCTCGCTGAGCATAAGCGTGAGCGAGATGGAAGTGCGTGTTTGGAAGCGCGGATATCATGTTTTTTTATTTTATATTTTTGTGCGTTTAAATAAATAAAAAAGTAATCACTAAGTTCCCTCAAAAATGATATTGCCGATTTTTAGAACCAATGTTAATATGTTTAGCTATTGTGCATAATTTGCTACGAATGTTTTAAGTGAATTTTAATATGTTTTAGACCTATGTTCGTGATTTTTTTCTACCGAGCGAAAATTGCTTAATCGTGTTTCGAATCACTGATTTCCCTGCAGAAAAGCCTCAAGATTACTATTCGTATTTTTTTGAAACCATATTATTATAAACAGACGCATTATATTGTTTCAAAAACTATGTTCGCTTCACTTCGCTGAACCTATAGCGCCTTAACTTCAAACTCGGGTAAATCCAATTCTGACATTTTTTTAGATTTTGGTATGAGATAAAAGGGTAAAAAATTAGTTTTGTTATAATTTAATCGGTTTAGTATAATTTTGTCTGGTTTTTGAGAAAAATACGGTTATAATCATAATATTTTATCAAAATCTGATTTATCCATATGACAGTTTTTTTCAAATGTAGGTAAAGTCCATCCAAGCCAATCAGCGAAAGAAGTTTGTTCAACATGGCTGACAATTTCTAATCGTATTTTTTTTAAATCCAGATAAATCCAGGTCTTTTAAATCAAAATTATACAAATCCACACTGAGTTTTTTCAAAGATAGATACATTACAATCGATTATATCAAATGAAGGTAAATCTAATCTAAATTAGATTTTTTGTAAAGAATGGATGGTTTTAATGCTGAATTTGCCGAACAGGATGGCTTTATTTAATGGTTTAGCCATAATAAAAGAAATACTGCCTTTCACATCACCATATTAACGTTATTATTACTTTATTTCGGAAGTGGTTAGAGTGGATTTATCTGAATTTGAAGTTAAGCGACACAATTGAAGAATAAAGAACTTTGACTTTGATGATTCACCTCTAACATGGCTTCAACTTGACACAAACTATACCTACTCGTAAAAGTTTGTCAAAGCGAGCTATTTTCTCGTGACGCCAAGTGGCAGTGACGCTCGATATCGCGCCATTTGTTAGTGCCACGTGGAGACACTAACAGAAGGCGATAACGAGGCGAGGCGAGGTTGGAGAACCTATTAATTCCAATAGGTGAAGTCTATTCCCATCAGTCGCTTTTTTCATATTGATAGGAATGTAATAACTTTGTGTTTAACCTTTTGGACTCCATTTTACACGTAGGTACGAAGAACTATAATTTAACGTACCGCACGAAGAGGTGCTGGGTCTGCCCCAGAGAAGCTGTGCAATGCAAGAACGGGCTGGTGATCGAAGCGGAGCCGTTGGTCGGGCTAGTGCGTAGCTGGTACTTGTGACTGCAGCGATGGATCCTGAAGAGAAACGGTTCAATTCAAACTCTAGGTTATGCCTTAATTAAAGAGATTTACTTAGGTTGGTGTTCTGCGTTGGAATAAATCCCGCAATTCACACGAGTAATCGCATCGTATTAGGGAGATTTTCTCTGTAGTCAGTTTCGTGTACTTATTACGTGCGTATCTTTTTACACGACTGCCCCACGAAAAGGAGTGTAATGTTTTCATTTCGCCTTACTGTTCGGCACTTTAGTTTTCCTTCTCATTCCCTATTTTGCATGTATCTACGTCAATTTGAAGTTTCGACATTGTAAATGTGTCAAAAAATATATTTTCTTACTAATTAAACCACATAGTTACTAGAGAACTCATGGCAAATCTGGATGAGACGAGCAGGTAGTGGAAATGTTGGGAAATCATTTTTATTTATAAAACACGTTCTAGGTTAAGTAATGTAACAGGGCTGGCAGATAAGTATTGTCTTTTCTGCCGGTTAGTAGGTACGTTGTGCGGTGTGGCTGAGGCTCTTTTGTAAATAGCGAGACACCTCAATAAAATGGTAGATCTCTAGTTAGGTACATAAAGCGACTTGCCTGACAAGTCCATCTGCAGTCTGGCTGACACGCACGTTGTTGATGATCCAGTTGTCGATCCCGTCGTCCGTGAGCCAGTACTGCGTCGTCTCCAGCAGCGACAGCGCCTCGTTCACGTAGGACGGTCCGTGCCGCGACTCGCTGGGGACACGGAATACTCTAGTGGCACACTGTACAAATGCCTAGCCAGCGACATTGTTGGGTTTGTCCTGATTCACTGGCCTGGTTTAAGTAAGTATTCGCATAAGTAGGTACCTACGTCTAGAGGCTCAGGTAAAATGAATGTCAACCAGGTTAAACCAGCCTAGTGCTGTTGCGCTTTTCAGGAGGTATACAAATACGTAACCACAAATTAGCCCAATAGTGGAACCGGATTTTTGCCCTAGAAGTTTATGGCTTTATGGCTCTCAATCCTGGGTTCGATGCGTCAAACAAAAATCGTCGTTATCGCCGCAGCAAGGCGGCCGAACTTTAGCGTAATATACAGGGTGTATTATTCAAACGAGGCAGTGAGGGAAAATCCGAAACTATAAGAGATACGGAAATTTGCTCTTAGGAGTCACGAGACTTATCCAGTTTATGGTAAACTATGAAAATAAACAGTCATTAATTCTGGAAATACATAAAATCCTGTGTACCAATTCCGGAATTGTAATATCTGAAAAATTGCCCGAGATTCCGGAATTTCGAAATTCTGTAATTCCGGTATGCAAGCCCTAGATGTAAGGGACAATTGTTGCTAAGGAACCCTGTATACAATCACAGGAAAATGCCTAATTTCATAGTTTGATGTACGAAAATGGATCTCCCCATACTATGCTCCTTAGTAAGTATGGGGAGAATAACTGTGGCGTCTGAAACTAGACAAAATTGGTAAATTCGTGTTTTTCTTAATTAATTTTCATTATTTACACCAATCTTTTCAAAGCTGTAAAAAATAGTTATTTATGATACAAGTGCGGAAAGTAGGTAATTCCCAACGAGTGGCGATGACCAAAAACACGACCGTGAGGGACCTTACCTATCCGCACGTGTATCATACAACATTTTACAATGCATCATGCGAGGAAATAAAAAAATATATGCATAAAAGGTGAAATTTTAATTGTCATAAACTCACGAAATCTCATTCCCGCATAATGCACTGAAATCCATTCCGCACGGGTACGGTCCACCCTGCGGCCGCCGTGCTGGCATCGAGCACTTCCCGTGTTTATGTTGAACCATATAAAGGGGCAGTTTCAGAGCAAGTGCATTGTTAATATAATTCCCATACTTACTCATTATAGGTAGGTGGTTCACTGTTTGTGCAGGGAGATCCATTTCCGTACATTAAACTATGAAATTCAGCATCTTCCTGGGATTGTAGATACAGGGTTCCTTAGCACCAATTCTTCCTTACACTACGCTATAAGTATTAATTTACACAAAATAAAGAACTCTGATTTTTAGACATATTTGACCGGGTTCGATTTCCAGCTGTGTATGAGGCTTTTTTGAAAATCTTTGAATACAGTTTTTATTTTTTCTAAAATCGGTCTCGTGACTCCTTAGAGCAAATTTCCGTATATCTTATAGTTTCGGATTATCCCTCACTGCCCCGTTTGAATAATAATGTCTACCCACTTTTGTACAATTGTTAACACTGTACGCTTAGATTTAGTTAATACTAAATCTAAGCATACGAAGTTATAAGTTAATACTTATAACTTTTCTCATGTAAGTGAATTACTATGACGCTCGAGGATCGTGACGTCACGGTCCCAGATCGTTTTCTCACCTAACAAGCGACATTAAAACGGTTGTAGCTTCGTAATTTTTTGAGATATTTGAATGAGTTTTTCGTTTCTTCTTTCTTTTGAAGTGAGTCTACAGCTACACCTTTATTTGGAAGACAAGCGGAAAAAATCCATACTTCCATACTAGTATTATAAATGCGAAAGTGTGTCTGTCTGTCTGTCTGTTACCTCTTCACGCCTAAACCGCTGAACTGATTTAGATGAAATTTGGTATACAGATAGTTTGAGCCCCGAGGAAGGACATAGGGTAGTTTTTATATCTGAGGGGCTGAAATTGGGGGTGAAAATTCGGATGGAACCCATTTTAATAAATTTGGTATAGAGATAGTTTGAGTCCTGGGAAAGGACAAAGGATAGTTTTAATTACGGTAATCACTCCCTAAGGGGGTGAAATGGGGGGTGAAAATTTGGATGGATCCCGTTTAGATGAAATTTGGTATAAAGGTAGTTTGAGTCCCGAAGAATGACATTAGATAGTTTTTATTCCGAAAATCATTCCCTAAGAGGATGAAATAGGGGGTGAAAGTTTGGATAAAACCTATGTAGGTACCTAGATGAAATTTGGTATAGAGATAATTTGAGACCCTTCGAAGGATATAGAATAGTTTTTGCCTTGGAAATCATCCCTTAAGATGGTAGACGCTGGTTTGCAATATTTTGTCTAAGGCGGTAACAAGTTCTACGCGGACGAAGTCGCGGGCAACAGCTAGTTCTTAAAATATATCTGTTAGATTCACTTGTTTTTAATGTTATCTCCACTTATAATAAATCTCTAGAATCAGCCAGTTTGAAACTAAGCTTTGGGTTGTCACGAATGTTCTCAGCATCCCGTGAACGGAAAAATATGAAACATTTTTTGTAGGTACATTATTATTCTAGCTGCAACTTAGGATAGTTTTTATCCGACTGCGAAAGTTAATTAATTTTCCGAACTATACGACTTCATTAATTTTTCATTTATTATTCTTAAAGTATATCGCCGCCACATCTGTCAGCTTTGTGAGACGTCAAAATGGCGGAATTGCTTTTCCTTAATTTCACCTATTAATAATTTAAATCCCGTCTCCGATAGACCTTCACGAAACGCATACGAAGGTAAAGCATAAGAAATTAATTGATTCTGATATGAGAACTTTGTTATATGCGCAAATGTCGTATTAAAGCGTAATTTCATTTAATGTATCAACAAATTCGAACAATATAAGTAACACAAATGTTTTTTTTAATGGCACGCGCGCGCTCTCTTTGCGCATTCAGCCAAACCACGCAAACCAAAACTCGAAGTTCGTATATCTGCATTCCTCTCACTCGAGTAATGTTAGTGCGATAGAGATAGAGATACCCGAATATTTCGAATTCTGAAATTCGTGGTTTAAAAGAAAATACGGATGTCGGATAGATCGAAAATAGGGATGTAAACACTGTAGACACTAAATAAAATAATCACAATGTTGTAGGTATTTTCTCGAAAAAGGACTTAAAATGAAGTCAAATGGAGAAAAAAACAACGCAAGAGGTTATTTAAGTAGTCACTAAGTTATAAGTTTTAAGAGGGGGTATGTTCTGTCCCTTTTCCGCAAAACGCACCTTCATATGAAACGATTGTTTTTTTCTATGAGTACTATGACGCTCGAGGATCGTGACGTTACGGTCCCGATTGTTTTCTCACTCTAATAAGCGATATTAAAACGGTTGTAGCTTTGTAATTTTTTGAGATATTTGAACGGGTTTTTCGTTTATTCTTTCTTTTGAAGTAATAATAAATTTTGAGTCTACTCCACTATTTGGAAGACAAGCGGAAAGAGTAGGTACCTAATCTATACTACTCAAAAGAAAATAGGGGCCACTAAGTATTTTGATTGATAACATGTAACAAGGCTTTTGTTTTAACTTATGCTAATAACCATTTAATTGTGTAGTCAATTGTTTCACTTATTTCCATTAACATGAAATTAGTCCATTGTCAACAGCAAAAACTAAACATAGACCAGCGGCTGAACAAAAATGGGTTTTGATAACTTTAAAGTTTTTTCTTTTTTGATATGTCATTGGAGGCACGTTAAATAATACTTATACAAAAAGTTAGAAGTTTTTAGGTTCGGCTTTCGGTTATATTGAAATATTTTAATTTTAGCCAAGAACTATGTAAATATAGAATTAGAGTTACAAAAAACTGTAACTAATCCAATAACACTTTAGTTTCTTTAAAATAATCTGTTTTTAGAAGTCTGGAACATCTGCATTTTGGTGAACAAAAAAATGCAAATAATTTTGCAAATAAAGAATTAGAGTAGCTGATATTGTAAAATTATGATGTAATCGATCCACTTAATATACTGGAAAAAAGTTAGATGTGTAGACCATTGGCTTGTGTAGATATTTATTTCTGGTTAAGCAGTATAGCCAATATTGAATTAGAGTTTGTAGAGTTAATAATAAACGGTCTTGACAATGATCTCAGTTACCAAACAAAAGTTTAGAAATATAGAATCACGGCGACACTAAATACTGATATGTATAGGTAAGCATTCCGTGCCTATATTACTACGTTTCAAACACGCTGTATTGTATGCGTGCGCCGTGCTGTGCGCTGTGGCGCTGTGGCACCAGGCAGCGATCAGCAGTGGCGGGGCAGCGGGGTGCCCTTAACTCATCCATAAAAAAAACCGCAAAGCATGTTTTAAACTAATATCAATGGAAAATTGTTATTTTGTTTTAAGTACGCTAATGGGAATACAAACACGAAACTTACCCTTATTTATTACTATACTAGGAATTGCCCGCGGTTTCGTCAGCGTTAAGTCCATTATAAAGTAGGTTTTTACTTATAGTTTTATGTTAAAGTAAGTATTGGTGGCTTACACAATGGTAACAAATAACAAAAATACAACTTTTTACAACAAAATTATAATTGCAACATTTGCAAATCATTCATATTTGTAATTGTAGGTATATACATAATAACTAGGGTACGGACAAGTGGTGGCAGATTTCACACAGAAGGTAGTAGAGTCGCCTTGATATTTTTATGACTAAACAAATACCGATTGAATGATTTATTTCTCTTAATTTTTTTTTATTCTCTTGCGACTAAATATTTAGTTTTTGAAATGAAAATGTACATGTATTTACATTTTATGTTTAAAGAACTTTATTTTTCATAAAGAATCAACATATTTCACTTACATGAGAAAAATTATAAGTTAATACTAAATCTAAGCATACAGTGTTATCAATTGTACAAAAATCATAGTGGGTAGACATGCATTATATACGGGGTATATTATTCAAACGGGGCAGTGAGGGAATATCCGAAACTATAAGATATACGGAAATTTGCTCTAAGGAGTTACGAGACCGATTTTAGAAAAAATCAAAACTGCATTCAAAGATTTTCAAAAAAGCCTCATACACAGCCGGGAATCGAACCCGGTCAAATCTGTCTAAAAATCAGAGTGCGTAAATTAAAAGTGCAATGTAAGGAAGAATTGGTGCTAAGGAACCCTGTATCTACAATCCCAGGAAGATGCTGAATTTCATAGTTTAATGTACGGAAATGGATCTCCCCGCACAAACAGTGTACCTACCTACAATGAGTAAGTATGGGAATTATATATTTTTTACAGCTTTGAAAAGATTGGTGTAAATAATGAAAATAAATTAAAAAAAACCACGAATTTACCAATTTTTTCTAGTTTCAGACGCCACAGTTATTATCCCCATACTTACTAAGGAGCTTAGTATGGGGAAATCCATTTTCGTACATCAAACTATGAAATTAGGCATTTTCCTGTGATTTTAGATACAGGGTTCCTTAGGAACAATTGTCCCTTACAATTCCGGACTTTCGAAATTCCGGAATCTCGGGCAATGTTTCCGATATTACAATTCCGGAATTGGTACACTCAGAATATCGGAAATTCCGGAACTGGATTTTATGTATTTCCAGAATTTATGACTGTTTATTTTCATAGTTTACCATAAACTGGATAAGTCTCGTGACTCCTAAGAGCAAATTTTCTTATCTCTTATAGTTTCGGATTTTCCCTCACTGCCCCGTTTGAATAATACAACCTTTATATTACGCTTAAGTTATATTATAACGGCGATTTTTGTTTATGTAGTTATCTTTCCACAAAAATTTCAATCTTTCGTCTACTACAGACTACAGATGCCATTGTGTTGGCATTTACGACTTTGTACGCTAACAAATCTGCCCTTCTTATTGCAAACGCAGTATTTGCATATGGTGGTTTCGAGATAAACGCGCTAAACATATTTTTTGGTATCTATACAACAAATCTATGTTATACAACTTTTGAAGTGTACTGAAAAATTGTTAAAAAAATAAATCTTTCGATTGAAATATTTTTTACTTTACTGCCTTATTTATATAAAATACGCAGTTCTGCATTTTCATCAACTATATGGGTTAACAGTTAGGCCTATGTCTAGCAGTGGACGTCTTTCGGCTGATATGATGATCTGGGTGTGCAGGCATTACAGTATCACTAAGGCTTAATGCAGTATTTGTGTTTATTACTGCAAAATCACCTAGCACGTGTTCAATACTGCGTTTCTAGTTCGCAATCATGCTCTATTTTCATACCTAGTAATAAATAAGTGTTGGTAAAGATTTAACTTCAGACAAATATTGAAGTGACGAAGAGACGAAATAAAATTGATTTTAGGTAGGTACTAGAAAAAATGAATATTTTTCTTATCAGCGTATCAAATTATTATTTTTAATAGTCTATAAAATGTGTTTCAGGAACATTTTTTTATTAGATTCTATTAATATAAAACACCTCATCAAGCCATCAATCACTCTTTTGAATTATACAAGGTGTAACCAAATCAAGTGCGAATATTTCACTCTGATTTGCTAGCACGAAATGCGGCACTGTACCGTGTGGCTTCGGTGCATGCGTAGCTTTATGTTACTCTCGAATACCTCTCGATACTCTTAAGCGCAGCACTGTGGAATAAGTACTGCGTTTAAGTACTTTTAGCGTGGCAAGAGTAGCTCTTTGGTTTTCTCGCTAAACTCAAACGCAGTAATTTTGAATACTGCGTTTGGCTTTAGTTAGTATTCGTTGCAAAAAAGTTATATGCCTAATGAATCTGCAGTAAACGTAGCAAGTACTTCACAACCTTCTAGCACATGCTGAATGCTGTAGATCTTGTTAGCAAAAGTAATATTTTTGTGAAAGTACTGCGTTTTTGGTTAGATAAGAAACATATTTGAAATATAAAAAAAGACCTGAATTTTTTTTTTAGGCTTGTGATGTCATTTTTGCAGAAAAGTGAAAATCTCAAAAATGACTACTGCGAGTACAATTATCAGGGCCTTTGGCCACATTATCAACTGTTTCGTGTACTGCAACTACTGCAAGCCATAAATTGCAATAAAATATATTTAAAATACTTAATATAATTTGGATATATTTTTATTTTTGATATCCAAATTACATTATAGTTTAATACTCTAAAAATATAAATTAAATAAATAATGTATTCATTCAACCGTAAAAAAGTTAATAAAAAACAATGACTCCATTTTACTCCCTGTGCGAAATTTGCCACCACTTTTGTCCGGACGCTACTAATAACAATTTTAAATTAGCTTCTGTAACTTCACATTATTCCATGCAGATTTTTTCATAAAATAACAGTATCTGTAATTTTTTATTGTACATAATAAAAATAAAAATAGCTAAAGTAATGTTACATCTTATAGTTTTTGACATAGCTATAATAAAAAATCTTCCTTTTCACCCGCTTTTCCAAACATTGAATATCTCCGAAACATAAAACCGCCTTATGGTACTTTTACCCGTAGACCATCACTAATATTGTAACAGTGCTTTAATACGTATTTTCCTGAAGGAAGGTTTTCAAAAACTATTTTGGTTAGTTTTTTGAATGAGCTGTTTAAATAGACGATTTTTATAACATATATTTTTTTCATTTGAATCTGGCCACTTTAAATTTTTTTTGCATATGTTGTACTATGCTCGAATCTGGGTTTTGTCCCCAAAAAAATCTCATAAACTATTATATAAGCGTTATTCCCGGTTGTGCCCCTAAAGGAGCCCGGGGTCCGCTTTGACACCTAATCCCAAGATTTGGCATAGGCACTAGTTTTACGAAAGCGACTGCCATCTGACCTTCCAACCCGGAGGGAAAACTAGACCTTACTGGGATAAGACCGGTTTCCTCACGATGTTTTCCTTCACCGTAAAGCTAACGGTAAATATTCCGTACATAAGTTCCGAAAAACTCATTGGTACGAGCCGGGATTCGAACCCACGACCGCCGCTTGACAGCCGAATGCCTGAACCACTAGGCTACCGTAGCTTTTACTATTTTAAACATATAAATACGAAAAATGGTTTTTTTTTAAATGCGGCAGAACGGGGGCGCGCGGGCGGGGCGAGGGATACCTAGCAAGCGATAGCTCGCAAGGTCGACTAAGATCTGCCGCATGCGCCGTAGCTACAACTTGTAGCGCGGCTTGGTTTTCGCGCCTTTTTTTTAATAATATGCGTTTATGATGCAAACTATACACAGAAATTTCTTACTTTCCATTATATGGCTGCATATATTATTTTATAGTATTAGACTTATTTTTATAGACTCTAATTCAATATTAGATCTTACAGGACAAAAAATGCGTATTAATTTTAAAGCTTTTATCTTATTCCTCTAAACTTTTGGCTTTGTCTATTAACTTAAGAATTTAGAGATATTGTTGTGGATTTTTAAAACTCTAATTCAATATCGACTAAATTATAAGCTAATTCTGGTTTGACGTAGTCGCGGGTGTTTTTTTTTTCTAAAAACTTAACAGTGTAAAGCGTCATACATATTATAAACGATGAAGCTTAAACTTTGCACTTTAATTCAATATTCACAAATCATCAATACAAATAAATAGATACCTAATTTATATCTAACCCTCGTTCTAACTTTTCTTCATATAATACAAATATGCTTGAAAATAAGTCATATGCCATATAAGCATAACTTATCCGACTTTAGAATTATCAAAACTTCTAGGGCCAAAATCCGGTTCCACTACTGAGCTAACAGAAACTCTTTGCAAAACAAAACAAAAACTGACACAAGCTGTTTTTTTTTAATGGTTTAGTAACGGGTGTGTCCTCCTCTCCTGTTTTCACACTCCTTGAATGCATACTCTCGATTAAGTTTCTGATGTTTTCATCAGGTATCTCTTCCCACGCACGTTTCAGAGCATCCATAAGCTGTTGCTGGTTGTGAATGCTCTATTGGATTTAAATCCGGACTATACGCTGGCCATGGTAGGACACGAATATGGGAGTCATCCAGTACAGTCTGAGTGGCCCGAGCTGTGTGTGGGCGGGCATTGTCATGCATTAACCAGAACCCTGGCCCCACTTTCTGTGAGAATGGAATCACATGAGGCCTGATGACTTCGATGTACCGTTGTGCAGTTACTGTGCCTTGATTTAAGAAAACCAGCTCAGTTTTGCCTTGTAATCTAATCCCAGCCCAAACCATCACACTAGGACCTCCAAAGCGGTCAATTTCCTTGATGCAGACATCGGAAAATCTCTCACCCTGTCGTCTCCATACTCTAATCCGCCGATCATCACTTCACGAGCTTCACTTTACACTCATCTGTGAAGAGCACCATACCCCATTGATTCATGCTCCAATCTGAATGTTCGCGGCAAAAACTTAAACGATTTCCACGTTGAACCCTAGATAAAGGAATTCGTACTACTCGGCGTCTGGACCTTTGCTGGTCTTCATGCAGTCGATTACGTATCGTTTGGTCACTAACACGAGTCCCCGTTGTCAACCGTAGGCGATTTTGTAACTTACGTGCCGTCACCGTCACAGAGCGCTCTCGACGGGCACTCATCGGATGTAGCGATATTCTTGTGCCGTAGTCGTTCGCACCCTGCCCTTCTTGCAACACTGCCAGTCTCTTGGAACCGATCCCACACATTTTGGATGGCTCGGCGAGAGAAACCCAACGAAAAAGCTACAGACCGCTGTGAATGACCTTCAGCAATCAATGTAACGGCTCTGGTGGCAGTAATGGTAACCATATGCCTTCGTTGACGTGGCATTATTAACAAAAGATGTTAAAAGAAGCAAAAGATGGACAGAAATAGTTTTTTAACAGAATAAAATTGTGATTCCATCTGAAAGGAATTTGACCTGAAACTCGTTTTGTTAATTTCCTTTAATTTCTGGCCAGCTGTAAGACTTAAACACCAGCATTAAAGAGGTTGGATACTGAAGGAGGCCGGACATCATTAATTAGTCACTTATTAATTAGTTTACATCTAAACATTTACTCAAAAACAGAAATATGTAAGTGGCCCTTATTTTCTTTTGAGTAGTATATATATTAAAGATGAGTTATTTGAAGAAATAGATACCTACAGAAAAAAACCGGCCAAGTGCGAGTTGGAATCGCGCACGAAGGGTTCCGTACCATTATCTAGAAAAACGGCAAAAAAATCACCTTTGTTGTATGGGAGCCCCCTTAAAAAAATATTTTATTTTGTTTTTAGTATTTGTTGTTATAGCGGCAACAGAAATACAAACCTAAATAATATGTGAAAATTTCAACTCTCTAGCTATCACGGTTCTTGAGATACAGCCTGGTGACAGACAGACGGACGGACGGACGGACGGACAGCGAAGTCTTAGTAATAGGGTCCCGTTTTACTCTTTGAGTACGGAAGCCTAAAAAACAGTACGGATTGACAGCAAAAAAGTATGATAATTATATTTATGGGAACAAAATTATAAATGCCTATGTCCTGACTGACTCAATCACTCACTCACTCATCAACTCACAGCCGAAACTACTGGGCCTAGAGAGTTGAAATTTACACCAGAACTACCTTTTACAACGTAGGCAACGAATAAGAAGTAATCTTTGGAAATCATATAGGGGTCTAAAGGGGTTAAATAGGGGTGCAAAGTTTGTATGGGGGAAACTTGATTTTTTTAACTAGAGACTTAAAACTTTGTATAACGATTACTTATTAGAATACAAATAAAGTACTTTTGGCGTTTTGCAAAATGTCACCCCTAAAGGGTTGCAAAGTTTATATGAGCGAAACTCCTTTTTGAGATAGAAGCTTAAAAGTTTTTATAAATATTACTTACTAGCTGTTGCCCGCGACTTCGTCCGCGTAGAACTTATACTTAGAAAATATAATGCAAACAAACTGCTACTTACCATCTTAAGGGATGATTTCCGAGGCAAAAACTATTCTATATCCTTCGAAGGGTCTCAAATTATCTCTATACCAAAATTCATCTAGGTATATGGATTGTATCCAAACTTTCACCCCCTATTTCATACCCTTAGGGAAAGATTTTCGGGATAAAAACTTTCTAATATCATTCTTTGGGACTCAAACGACCTTTATACCAAATTTCATCTAAACGGGATTCATCCAAATTTTCACCCCCATTTCACCTTAGGGAGTGATTTCCGGAATTAAAATATCCTATTTCCTTTCCCAGGACTCAAGCTATCTCTATACCAAATTGTATTAAAATGGGTTCCATCCGAATTTTCACCCCCTTAGGGGATGATTTCTGGGGTGATTTTTGAGGGTTGCCCAGGACTTAACCTATATATCTACACCACATTTCATCAAAATAGATTACATCCAAATTCCCCCCCCCCCCCCTCTTTTCACCCCCTTAGGGGATGATTTCCGGGATAAACATATTATATACCAAATTTCATCTAAATCGGTGCAGCGGTTTAAGTAGCTCCATACAAATTTCCACCCCCAATATAAAAACTACCCTTTGTCCTTCCCCGGAGCTCAAACTATCTGTATACCAAATTTCATCTAAATCCGTTCAGCGGTTTAGGCGTGAAGAGTTAACAGACAGACAGACACACTTTCGCATTTATAATATTAATATGGAAGTATGGATTATTATTTATTAGTATGGATAGTATGGGTTCTTTCCGCTTGTCTTCCAAATAGAGGTGTAGCTGTAGACTCACTTCAAAAGAAAGAAGAAACGAAAAACGCATTCAAATATCTCAAAAAATTACGAAGCTACAACCGTTTTAATGTCGCTTGTTAGAGTGAGAAAACGATCAGGGACCGTGACGTCACGATCCTCGAGCGTCATTGTAAAAAACAATCTTTTCATTATAAAGATGCGTTTTGTTTTGCGGAAAAGAGACGCAACAAACCCCCTCTTCAAACTTTATACACTTATAACTTAGTGATTACCTATACGAGTATAGCCTCTTGCGTTGTTTTTTTTCGAGATAATACAACACATGATTATTTTGTTTAGTGTCTACATCCCTATTTTCGATAAGATAAGATAAAATAAGATTTCTATATTGTCAGAACTGTGTACATTTAGTTGTTTTGGGTAAAATAAAGTCCAACAGTTTGCCCATTTCGGACGTACAATATTAAACTTAAAGCTAGTCAAATATACTAAAACAATAACAACAATAGTATTTCCAAATAATTTTAACCATATTCACACATAAAATATTAATTTAGATCTATCCGACATCCGTATTTTCTTTTAAACCACGAACTTCGAAAATTCGAAAATATTCGGGTATCTCTATCTCTATCGCACTAACAAATGACAGGAATGCAGATATACGAACTTCGAGTTTCAGTTTTCGTGGTTTGGCTGAATACGCAAAGAGCGCGCGCGCGTGCCATTCAAAAAAACCAAGTTTATATTGTTCGAATTTGTTGTTACATTTGTAGAAATTACGCCTTAAATCGACATTTGCGCATATAAGTTCGCATATCAAAATCGATTAATTTTATATTTGCTTTTGGTACCTATGTGTCTCGTCAATGTATATCGTAGACGGGATTAAAACTATTAATAGGCGAAAGAAAGGCAAAGAAATTCCGCCATTTTGTCCGTAGTATTTCTTATTAGTCTGTGATTTTGACGTTTATTTTAGCTGACAGATGTGGCGGCGATATACTTTAAGAATAATAAATGAAAAATTAAATGAAGTCGTATATTACGGAAAATAAATTAATTGTCGCAGTCGGATAAAAACTATCCTAAGTTGCAGCGGGAATAATAATGTACCTATATAAAATGTTTCATATTTTTCCGTCCATGGGATGCTGAGAACATTCGAACCACAGAAAGCTTAGTTTCAAACTAGCTGATTCTTTTTTTAATTTAGAGATTTATTATAAGTGGAGATTACGATACAAATAATACGAAACAAATAAAGTATTTTTAGCGTTTTGGAAAATTCCACGCATAAGGGGATGAAAAAGGGGTGCAATGTTGGTAAAGGGGATTTTTTGGAGCTAGAATCTCAAAACTTTTAAGAAAGATTAAAAAATAAAAAAAATTAAAGATATGAGATTTGTAACTTCGATCTTAGCCTGTTTAGACTACCAAAATTATTTCAGCGTTTTTTGAAATTCTTTCCCCAAAGGGGATTATAAGGGCATTCAAAGTTTGTATGGAGAGCAAGACATTTTTAACGTAAGGAATTTGTAACCTCGGTTTTAGACAAAACAAACATGCTAAAATACAATACTTATTTCAGCGTTTTTTTTTAATTCATCGCCTAAGAAGGTTAAAACGGGGTTCGAAGTTTGTATAGTATAGAGCAAGCCATTTTTCATGTAAGAAATTTGTAACTACGGTTTCAGCTTTTTTTGCTACATTTGTTGCTACAGTTTTATTATGAGGGTTCAAAGGGGGTTCTAAGTGTGTATAAAAAGCAAGCCATTTTGAAAATAAGAGATTTGTATTGTAACTTCGGTTTTAGACTGTTTACTAAAAGACTAGGCACAAAACTAATTTCAATGTTTTTTTTTTATTTATTCCTTAAACAAACTTTTAGACGATGACATGTTATACGCGGACGAAGTCGCGGGCAACAGCTATAGGTAGTTTATTATAAATTTGCAAATCAGTATATTTATTTTCGAATGTATGTACTTTTATGGAGAAATAATTCATTATTAAGTGAATAAGCCGCCGTAAAGATATTAAACCTATAGAAAGGTACCTAAGGCCGTTACGTAAGTGGAATTGATCTTATGTAAATCACTTTCGGTGTTAGTACTTAACTAGTGTACGTAAGGTACCTTGGCCGTTTTTCATGTTTTAGGTACGTGGAACTGATTTATATGTAGGTATGTGTTTCGGTGTTAGTACTAAAACTAGTGTAAACATTAATTTCAGCGTTAGGAGACCTTGATATTGCGGAATTACTAAACCAATCCGAGTGTGATGGATGAGTCGACTGAGGATGAGATTTCAATGCGTAAATGCCTTCAATAAATGAATCTTTGGCTGATGAAGAATCGAGCGACAGTTCCGACAACGAAGATGGAGGTAATTTACCAGGTCGGGGTCGTAGTAGTAGCCTGATCTGATCAGGACTGGTCGTCGAGGTCGGGGCAGAGGGCGTACTCGCTCTGGGGTTCGTACACTTGGGGGCACTCGTAGTCAAGGTCAGGTTAATTCTGTAGTTTTGTGAAAATTTCTAATTATATATAAATATTTTTGGTACCTATGCAATGCAATTACATGCAGATTTTGAATACATTGTCTGATTAATATACCCATACCTATTTATAGCGTAACGACCTGAAGTCCTTTATAAAAGACAAAAAATACTGAAACACAAACATGTTCAATGACTTTGTCAAATAATAGTAAAAAACGTTTGTTTTAGTGAAAACTCATGAAACCTTCAGTTTATGTTTTATTTAACTTGTAAGGTGTCGGTCTTTGCAACAAAAACTGTTTATTGCTTTTCAACACATTTGCTCGTAACGTGCCTCTTATTGTGCCGCTTTTGGGCTCATAATCCTGGGTATTAAACACGCGTGTTTAATAACATTACGACACTCGTGTAGTTATGTTTATATGCCGATTAAGACACGTTAGCACCTTGCAGCAAGATGTATGTATGGACTCGGCGCATTCTTAAATTAACCGGGTTATACAGGTTTGTTTTTAATTCTCGGCAAATGGATTTTTACTTGACTAAACAAATTAAATCCTTCTTGTGGATTAATTGATTATTTCTTGTTGGATATGATATAGAAACGTTTCATTTAGTAAAACTATTTACTTTTGATAACATTTTACATGAATTTATATTGAATAAGAAAATATTTATTTTATTTTGTATTGGCTGTTTAGTTAATTGCATCTTAGACAAACCAAATCATAGATCCCATAAAAATTAGAGGTTCAGCCATTGAACAAGTCAAAAGCTTTAAATACTTAGGCAGCATTATAACCTGTGACTCCAGATGCACTTCGGATATCATCGCACGCATAGCCATGGCCAAAAAAGCTTTCAATGCCAAAAAGCAAATATTAAAGGCGAAAATATCTCGAAAGATCAGAAAACGTTTTATTAAGACCTACATCTGTAGCTCTAGTATAAGTTTTATCGACACAAACGTTTTCGAACGCGTTTGCGTTTAGTTTCAATTTGTATGGCAATTCGTAGTTCCCAATAGTTACCACCAGAGGCGCTGTTCGCGTTGCCATACAAATTGAAGCTGAACTCAAACGCGTTCGAAAACGTTTATGTGTCGATAAAACTTTTGGGGTGCAAGGGGTGGGTATGTATGCACTCAGGTGTGCAGCGCTGAGGTGCAAGGCACACACTCACCCAAGTCCTTCTTACACGTCCACGTCGCCACTGACTCTGCCGCCGCAGGTCAGTGGTGAGTCTGCTTCTTAATGGAGTGGACCGTGCACCCTGGAAATGCTGGTGATCACAACGGGCGCTGCACTCTCACTATCTACCCCGGATCGCTAGTAGCCAAGTAAGAAGGGCTGTACCCGGCTGGAGTTCCCACCAGTCGAGTAATCCTTTACCTTTATCCCGTGTTCCCAAACTCTCCTTCCCTATCCTCTCACACTCCAAACAACCCCGTCACACTTCCCCAAATCCCCTCCAAACTCCCCTCCTTGGAATATTTCCACGGTTCCGCCGAGGGTGTAGGTGACCTCGGTGGACTACCTCCACCTACCTGCGCTAGTCCTACGCAGTGAACGCCGAACGCCAGGATGACGGAAGCCTGGGGGGTTGAGCCGACCAGGAGTCGGGGATCAGTTACTCCTGGGACGCAACACGCCCTCTTTGGACCTGATTTCAGGCAAAACGGTAGCCTTGTGACTAGCCACCACAAGGTAATGGACACGTGTCCCGTACGGTCGAGGTGGTACGGTCCGCAGGCAAGGTATGGGGGGAGTGTTCTCTGGGAGAACACTGGGGCTCGGCCATGCTGACGGAGCAAGGGCTGGTGGAACAACTGGGTCAGATAAGATCGTCTGGCCCAGCCACCCGTCTGCAGCACCCGATGTCGCGCATGAGCAACAACTCTCCATACCTATACCTCTTGGGTATTCCTGGTGTCCTGAGGGACATCCCCAAAGGTGCGGGCTCCACGGTGGGTGGGAAGCTCGAGAGGTGAAAATTACACAATACAACTATGGATACTAAAAGATCTAACCCTACACAGGAGGTAGACGGCGCAGCACCCGCTGTACCCGATACCAACAACACACAAGGTGCAGGCGCTGGTAAACCAGTACCTCCCTCCACATCACGT
The DNA here is from genome assembly GCA_963854355.1 of Epinotia brunnichana. Lineage (NCBI taxonomy): Eukaryota > Metazoa > Arthropoda > Insecta > Lepidoptera > Tortricidae > Epinotia > Epinotia brunnichana. The sequence goes on along the minus strand of OY977935.1, from coordinate 30,358,359 downwards.
GCCTACAGGGAAGCGGAAGCAACCCAGGTAGACACTGCACAACCTGGCGTCGGCGCTGTGCCTACAGTACCGAAGCACAGGGCAGACAAGGGTGCATGGGGCAAAAAGGCCGCCGGGAAACCGGCGACCAAGAAGCCCAATAAGCACCCGAAGCACAAGGCCCGGTACAGGCGACAGGCCGTACCCCGCCCGCTACACAGGGCTCCACTGTGGAGGCAGTTCCGGAGGCGGAGAAATCCACCAACATGGAGCTTGACGCCACAGAGGAGACCGAAAGCGAGATGTCGACGGAGGAGACCGATGAAGATGGCGCCGTCCCCTTCCTCTCCGTCTTGTAAAATCCTCCAAGCCAACCTCCATCACAGCGAAACCGCAACGGCTCAGTTACGAAAGTGGATGGAGGTCAACACTACAGCCATAGTACTGATCCAGGAGCCGTGGGTCAGGAAAGGTACCGTCTGTGGTCTCCGCAGCACAGAAGGTAAGCTGACAGTACAAGCGGGACCGGAAAACCCCCGGGCCTGCATCTATACATCAAAAAACATACAAGCGCACCCTCTAACAAGTTTCTGTTCCAGAGACATGTGCACCATAATGGTGCGAGGACTGCAGGGCTCCACACTACAGGAGGTGGTAATGGCTTCGGTCTACATGCCGGAAGCCGATGATCCACCGCCACACGACATGACGAGGCTAGTCAACTACTGCGAAGAGGCGGGACTCGAGCTCATCACGGGCACCGACTCGAACGCACACCACGTCCTCTGGGGCATGACTACAGGGAACGACAGAGGTAAGAAACTTGTCGAATACCTATTCACTACAAACCTAAACATAATCAATACAGGTTCATCTCCAACGTTTGTGAACAGACGAAGCAAAACAATCATTGATTTGACACTAGCAACCGAAGAAGCATCGAAGCACTTCTTAAACTGGCATGTATCGAGTGAACTCTCATGCTCAGACCATAGATGGATTCGATTCGACATTCAGGTAAATACACTTGCGGCAACACCCAGGAGGAACCCCAGGAAAACGAACCGGGCCCAGTACGCACAGCGAATAGGGCAGGCACTCATACGTACGGAGGTTCCTCCTAAACTAACAGGCACCGCAGAAATAGACAAACAGGTAGGTGTCCTTACAGATACCATCATAGACTGTTACCACCAGACATGTCCTCTAACAACCCCGCCGACAGGCAATGGTAACAAAGCCAACTGGTGGGGACCTGAGCTGGAGAGACTCAGGAAGAAAATGAGAAAACAACTAAACAGGGCAATGAACACCGGTGCAGACCAGGACTGGGATGATTATAAAATCACCAAGTCTAGGTACAAAAAACGGCTCAGATACAGGAGCACAAGCTTATGGCGTAACTTCTGTACCAACATTGAGTCCACTACACAGGCCAACAGGGTAAGGAAGGTTCTCTCCAACAACACAGCCTTAACTCTAGGATCCCTGCGTAAACCTGACGACACCCTCACCAACTCACCGGAGGAAACAGAGTGCGTCCTGGTTCAGACGCACTTTCCGGACTGCGAGATAGCGAGTCCAACGGTACGGTTGGATGAGGAAACCGCCCCAACAGAGGAAGGGTGGCGACTGGCCAGCGAGGTAATAACCCCTCAAAGAACTCAATGGGCCATTGACAGCTTTGACTCCTACAAATCCCCAGGACCAGATGGAATTTTCCCCGCCCTACTGAAATGGGGCGGGAGGGCGCTAACACACAGGCTCACCATCATCCTGAGTGCCTGCTTGGCACACACGTTTGTGCCCAGGCAGTGGAGAGAAGTCAAGGTTATCTTCATACCAAAACCAGGTAAAGGAGATTACACGGACCCCAAATCCTTTAGACCAATAAGCCTAACCTCCTTCTTGCTGAAGACGTTGGAAAGGCTGTGTGACAGACATCTGAGAGAGAGGGCGCTAGTGCGGATGCCCCTGCATCAGAATCAACATGCCTACAGTTCAGGTAAATCAACAGAATCCGCGCTTCACGCAGTGGTTACCAAGGCCGAAGTCGCGATCAAAAACAAGACTATGTGTTTAGGCACCTTCATTGACATCGAGAGAGCCTTCGACAAGACTAAATTCACCAGCATAACCGCAGCACTGGGAAGGCATGGAGTGAATGCGGTTATGATTAAATGGATACACAACATGTTAAGTCAAAGGGTCATTAGGCTCGGGGAAGACCAAACAAAACAAGCACAAGTAGCGAAGGGATGCCCCCAGGGAGGCGTCCTCTCACCACTACTCTGGAACATGGTGGTTAACGACCTAATCACCAAGCTAAACAACAGTCATCACTACACCATCGGGTATGCTGACGACATAACGATACTTACCAGCGGCATACATGCAGGTACAGTGTGCGACGTCACCCGCTCCGCACTCGCCATAGTGGAACGCTGGTGCAATGACAATGAACTAACAGTCAACCCAAGGAAGACCGAGCTGGTAATGTTCACCAACAAACGGAATCTGGGGACCTACCGCCTGCCCAGACTGTTCAATACAGAACTCCAATTGTCAACAGAGGTAAAGTACTTAGGTGTAATACTCGATGCCAAACTTAATTGGAGCAGTCATCTAGACAATAAAATCCAAAAAGCTACAGTCGTCTTCTGGCAGTGCCGTAGAATGATAGGTAGGACCTGGAGACTAAACCCCAAGATCACTATGGCTGTACCAGACAGTAATCCGACCAATAGTAAGCTACGGTGCCATAGTGTGGTGGCCTCGTACCACGCTAACCACGATCGAAGCTAAACTACAACGCCTCCAGAGACTGGCCTGCATGGCGGCTAGTGGCTGCATGAGGACTACGCCGACTGCAGCCCTGGAAGCCATCATGGACATTCCGCCGCTTCACATTTTCATCAGGCAAGAGGCTCTGGCAGCAGCCATAAGGCTCAAAAGACAACATCTCTGGAGACCGCCCAGGGTTCCACACACCGAAATACTCTACGAGGCTGTAGGTAGGGAGCCCCTTATAGAGGCAACTTCAGACATCATTCCCAGACAGTTCGTCTTTGACAAAAAGTACAAAGTTGAACTATACGAAACCCCCCAGGAAGGACTTAACCCCAGAGAGCTAAGAATCTTCACGGACGGGTCCAAGACAAGGTCAGGCACCGAATCAGGAGTATTCTCGGAGGACCTAAACATACGCATTTCGACACCATTAGGGACCCACAACACCGTCTTCCAGGCAGAGTGTATGGGCATAATAATGGCTGCTCACGCAATCGCCTCCAGGGAGGTAAGGGGATATCCCATCCGCATACTTTCCGATAGTCGATCCGTACTGCAAGCCCTGCAAGGTCACGCAACAACTTCTGGGCTGATACACGAGTGCCACAAAATCCTATCAGAGGTATGTAATAACAGCGACATAACCCTGCAATGGATCAAAGGGCACAGTAATTCACGCGGTAACGATGCAGCGGATGCACTGGCTAGAGAGGGTTCAGAGTCAAGAGCTGTAGGACCGGAACCCACAATTCCTCTACCCTCTGCATGGCTGCGGAGCACACTGCGACTAAACACCAAGGTAGAACACCAAAAACATTGGAACACCCTAGGAACCTGCAGGCAAACCAGGGAGGCCCTCCCGACAATCAACCCCGGATTGTCAAGGAAGCTAAAGCAGCTAAAGAGGCCGGCACTCCGTCTTCTGACAGGAGCTATAACTGGTCATGCACTACTAAACAAACACCTTTTTACTTTAGGTGTTACAGACAGTCCTCTCTGCAGAGCCTGCATGGAAGAGGACGAGACAGCCGCCCACGTCATCCTGACATGTCCTGGAGTGGCGGACTACAGGGCAAAGTACCTCGGAACACCGGGGTCACTACCGGAGGCCGTCGGCAACGTAAAGGGTCTGCTAGGCTTCCTGGTGGAACTGGGTTGGCACGAATAACAGTAGTGCCAAAACCCCTACGCAAAATAGGCGCATTTATGACGTCGAGTTGCGGAAACCCAGCCCGCGTACAACCTATAACCTATAACCTATACTAGAGCTACTGGAGCATAGCGTTGTACGGAAGTGAGACGTGGACTCTAACCCAGCGTGACAGAGAGAGACTGAACGCATTTGAAATGTGGGCATGGAGAAGGATGGAAGGTATTAGTTGGACAGAAAGAAGAACAAACGAAGAGGTTCTAAATTTGATAGGAGAACAAAGATGTCTACTAAAAACTATTGAAAACAGAAGGGGAAATATGTTGGGGCACCTGATACGACATGACAATTACATAAAAACTATAATTGAAGGAAAAATTGAAGGAAGGAGAGGCAGAGGAAGGCCAAGACGTGCGTTTATGGACCAAGCTAAAGAGAAAGTTAATGTAATGTCGTGGCAGAAAGAAGAACAGAATGGCGATTACTCCACCGACAAGAGCCTGGCTCTTAAATTTATGATGATGATGGCTGTTTAGAGATTTCATCTAAGCCTCGCTGCAAGCGCACTGCTCGAACTTCACGAAAAAAATTTATTGCGCGCTATTTATAGATAATTTCACAAATATTTGTAAACATTGATGATGCGTGTTTGGTTATTGTTAAAAATGTTGACTACGAATTGAATAGAAAAGTGATAAATAGATTTGACGCCACTGTACAACAATGCGTTCCGGGTGCTGATGGGGCTGCCGCGCTGGTGCAGCGCATCCGCGATGTTTGCGGAGGCGCGTGCGGATGGCTTCGCGGCCGTTATCAGGAAGAGGTGCGCGTCGCTCCTCTCGCGTATGCGCGACAGCCCCAACCGCATTCTGAGCGCATTGGCGTGCCGATGGGATAGCCCTATGTTGGCCCGTTGGATAAGTGTGCATGCACAATAAGCACTGAGGGCCAACGCTGATGTTTAAAATAGATTAAATTATTATTGTAACCTACTAACACTTAGATTCATAAGCACACATTTGTACGACTAACACTATATGGGTTCTATGCCTGAAATAAAATAATTGAATTGAATTGAATTGTACATTCTTGGAGATGTACAAATATGTGAGTAAAAACCTGTTGTCATCAATAACTAAAGGAAACAACTTAGGAGCCTGTAACATGTTCATTTTATGAAAAGGATTTTTTCCTCGCAAATGTGTTGAAAAACGTCGTATGACACGCGTGAGCTTTGATAATTACATCCTCGGCTCTATTATCACGCTCACCTGCGGTTCGCGTGACAATTCCGCCTCTGATGTAATGATCAACATACCTCACTTGTATCATAATGTACTATTGTAAAATACATTCAGCAATAGTGACAAGTGATCTCACTAAATGCTTAGGTGTCAGGAGGGTAAGGCAAATTTAATTGATTTCTTACCCAAGAATGAATGTCCTCCCAGCTCTCCGGATTTAATTCCTTTGGATTTTTTGTATGGTCGTAGTATATGCTGTCTTAACGGAATAATTATAAAATATCAAATTTGAACCAATAAAAAATAAAATATCGAGCGTATATGGGATGAAAATCCTATGTAGGTAGTGCGTGCCGCATGTGACGGGTTTGAGAAACGTTTAAAGCATAGTTCGGAAACTTAAAGGAAGAGTAATTCCAAAACATTTATTGTAATTATTTGTTATTTGTTTTATTTTAATATAATATACCTACATGACATTTGGCATCGCGTAGTTATTTTTAACAAACTTAAACGTATTACTAAGTAACCTAAACCTATTCCTAATCCTAAACATCAAACAACCCTCCCCGAGCCACTCCAGGCGCAAAGGTTCCCATCACACTGGCCGCATTGCCGCGCTGAACAGCTATGGCTAACCTTTGCACCAGAAATGACCCAGAGCGGGGATCAAGTCCTCTTTCATGTAAGCGACGCCCTACTTCCCTAAAAAAGATTTTGGCCTCAGCGCACCAACACCCAGTCGTCTCCACCGCAAGCGGAACAAATAAATAATTGGAAAGACACGCGTACTTGTCCCTCTTCCGCACTGCCGCCAGCTCAGCAGCGGCTCCAGGCGCCCGCATGGTGCGACTTATGTGCGAAGCAGCAAAAGTACTAACACATGTGGCGTCCCAGAGCAGACACTTGCCTTTTTGCCATGGCACCAAAGTCAAACCGTCCGGCCTTTTACCATCAGATTTTTATGATATTTTATAGTTGTATGCAAATATATTGGAAACGGTGTAATGAACACTCTTATTTTATTATACCTTGAATGAAGTCCCTTGTACGGCACGCCCTTGTACAGTCAAAGTGTCAAGTGCAAAAATATGGGTACAATATACCTACTTACTACTCAATAACATGTCCTATGACTCTTTATGTAGGCGAATAAAGATATCGGTACATATTTATGAGAAAAATACTTTGTTCGATACATATTTTTGCATTTAACTGCTGTAGTGTGTGTACAGTCACCGGCATCAATATATTATGATTCATCAAGAGCGTTTCAGATATTTTTGCGGCCTTTGATTCATCATATATTTATGCCGGTGACTGTACAACTTTGGTACTTTTAGAACACGTTGAGTGAAGTCGTGGCTGATGTTGAGAAACGTGTCGGTGATGGTGCGCATGCCGGCCGCGTCCAACAAGTAGGTAGATATACTAACGCGCACTTCTCCGTCGTGAAATAGATTGTCATCAGATATTTTTGCGGCCTTTGTTCCATCATATATTTATGCCGGTGACTGTACAACTTTGGTACTTTTAGAACACGTTGAGTGAAGTCCTGGCTCATGTTGAGAAACGTGTCGGTGATGGTGCGCATGCCGGGCGCGTCAAACAAGCCCTTCTACAACATCTTACTTGTAGGACACGTTGAGAGTGAAGTCCTGGCTAGTGGCCCATGTTGAGGAAGGTGTCGGTGATAGTGTGCGTGCGGGCGGCGTCCACCAAGTATAGGTACTAGCTCGCACTGCTCCGCCGCAAGCGGCACACCCTTCTACAGCATCTTACTTGTAGAACACGTTGAGAGTGAAGTCCTGGCTCATGTTGAGGAAGGTGTCGGTGGTGGTGCGCGTGCCGGCCGCGTCCACCAAGTATACCAGCGCGCATTGCTCCGCAGTGAACGACACACCTTTGTACCACATCTTCGCGTATCTGGAAGCCAACACAGACAATCAACACAGGAACCAATGATTTAACCCTACACAGTGTGTTTTTTGACCCAAAAAAGTGACATTGTCTTCTTATTAGACAAATCTATTGCTTGTATCGTTACAAATAATACAGTCGATATTGTTCAACCTCGAAATTTCGGGGAGTTTGATGAAATTTGGTACAAATGTTCGTTGGAAGCCCTGTTTTCGTCTCCCAAAAAGTCTCCGTAGTCGGGTAAAATGTTATTATTAATGTAGTTCATATCCTATTGTGTACCTATATCAAAGTGGATTTGAAATTCTGCTTAGCTCCAATTTCGGAGAATCTTCCCTGGAAGGACATTGAGGGAAAATCTCACATGTGAATGCATTTTTCTCCACGAAGACACGTTTTCTCGTCAAGGTTGTGTACCTGCTAAAGGTAAAGGTGCTGTAAAGGCTTGTGCAGAATTTATTCAGCTTTAATGTTGCTATAGACCATGTTTTCATATAGTAGGTAGTTTTCGAACAAAACCTGAATTCCTTCTAGGTTAGCGGGCGTGTAGAAACAAGGTCCTTACCCGGGGACTTTTGGGAGACGAAAACAGGGCTTCCAACGAACATTCGTACCAAATTTCATCAAACTCCCCGAAATTTCGAGGTTGAACAATATCGACTGTATTAAAATGCGAAACGAGATGTCCCGTGTGCCGCTTTTCAATATTTTTTCAAATATTTTTTTTTAATTTTGTTTTTTCTTGCCACGAATCACAGTGTTTTATCATCGATTTAAAATTGTTTTATAGAAGCCGAAAAAGTGACATCCCCGTTTTATTACAAATTTACTGTAGTTTAGATCATTACAAATGTGAGACTAAAACTCCCGCGTTTCTAATATGCGTAGTTTTTAAGAAAATAAATTTTGAAAATCTTGTTTCTGACACCCGGATATTACGAAAAACATTTATATATATAGCAAATTATTTAGAAAACTTTTCTGTTGTTCAAAATGTTGGATAATTCCTTCAAAGATATACATTTCGAGGCAATTACGACCTCTCTAGGTACATTTGTTACAAATATATTAATGATTTTATAGATTTTGGTTTTTATTTTTTTCTTCTATGTTCCACCGTAGTAGGACGCGATATTTGTATGAGAGCTTCAATATTATGTCTTCTATCTAACCAATGTTTTACAAGTCCTAATTTCATGGAACATTTAATCTACAGTCAATTAAAAATCTCGGTCAGGGCTGCCACTACCAATATCCGGATTTCCTGGATATAAAATTAACATAGTATAAACGGTATAGCACTTTTATGGGTGGTGAAAGAAAACATTATTAGGAACCTACACATATTAAAAAATTAGTTTTTTAAGATTCAGTTATTATCTCTTAGCTATTGAGAATTTGGTTATATTGCCCATCTCAATTACCTAGTGTTTTATTAAGTGATTTTTTGTAACAAATTAAATAATAAGGTATGTAATACATACATAAGATTATGTGCCTGTACATTTTTGTAGTTTGCTCTTTGTACAGTCGAAAAATCTGTACGCTCTTACGTTCAAGGACCATGACAAGACAAATCAACACAAGAAGCATGACAAGTCATTGAATGTCTTCTTCTACTTCCAGGCTCTCTGCCCCATCTAGCACCTCATGGTAGACTCCATCCCAAGTCACATGTAGCGTTTCATCGAAAGTTTGTGCGAGTTTCAGTTTTTGGCGAAATTAATAAAAAAAGTTTCTGACCGGGTATTATACATTTAAATTTTAAAAAGCAAATTCAGTGCGTAATAATTCGTGATTATTACTTCCCTTAAATTTAAAATTACAAGTAATTTACAAAATACTAGGCAATCATTATTTGTGCAAGTTTCAGCTCTCGGCGAAACTAATGAAACAAGTTTCTGACCAGCAGGTCGATCACGTAACGCATTGTATGTACGTACAGTCAGCATCAAAAGTAGCTTCGCAAACGAAGACGTCAAAAGTCTTTATTAAAAGGGAATAAGAGCTTTTGACGTCTTCAATTACGTAGCTACTTTTGATGCTGACTGTACGTTAGGTAAATCTAACTGTCAGTTTTTATATGGAAAAACGACAGTTGCATTGTCCTAACGCGCGTTCGAAACGTTACGTGATCACCCCTACATAATATATTATTTTAAAAAGCAAATACGATACTCATAAAACAAAACAATAATCAGTGTAATTACACGTAATAAAAAAAAACTAGGCAATAGCTCTTTCTTCTGTATTAAATAAAAAAAACTCACTGTTTTGCCAACATCAAAATAAAATATCGAAGATTTCTCTCAATTATTATTTTTTAAGCCTTGGCGATCCAAGAAAACTATAAATAATAGGATTCCTGAAAAACCGGCGTATAAAATTCAAAATACCGAAGTGTCAACCCTAGCGGCCGGATAAACCAGATATATAGAGTTTAGGTGATTACTTGAATGTTCCATGGAATTAGGTCTTGTAAAAAATAGGGTAGATAGAAGGCATAATAATAAAGCTGTCATACAAATATCGCGTCCTACTACGGCGGAACATAAAAGAAAAAAAATAAAACCCAAAATCATTAATATCTTTGTAACAAATGTACCTAGAGAGGTCGTAATTGCCTCTAAATGTATGTCTTTAGAGGGTTTATCCAACACTTTTAACAACAGATAAGTTTAATTAATAATTTGCAATATATAAATGTTTTTCGTAATTCTTAGTGTAAGACCTGAGTGGACGCTTGGAGCATAGCGTTCGGCGGGGCGTGCAGCGGGGCGGGCGAGCGTGCATTCGTTTTGTGCAGCGTCTACTCAGGACACCAGGGGGCCGATTTTTGACTTTCGAGCGTTCGAAAATTAAATAAAAGTAAATACAATTGTAGTGATAAAATCGCACGCACTTACTTTCTACCGATATAATTAAATACGAGTGGTCAATGCCACTCGTTTTAAAATTTTCTATCGCTATTTCAAAATAGGATAGACAGAGATAGGAAGACAAAGAGAGGAGTGGAAGAGTTTGGAGGAGGCCTTCACCCAAAGAGGGATCCATATTCAGCAGATATAAAACTATTAAAATATAACTTCAACTACTAATGTAATCTCCACTTATAATAAATCTCTAAATTAAAAAAAGAATCAGCCAGTTTGAAACTAAGCTTTGTGTGTTACGAATGTTCTCAGCATCCCATGAACGGAAAAATATGAAACATTTTATATACCTAGATACATTATTATTCTAGCTGCAACTTAGGATAGTTTTTATCCGACTGCGACAATTTATTAATTTTCCGAAATATACGACTTCATTAATTTTTTATTTATTTTTATTGAGATCAAACCAAGCCCCTAAGGTTAAAATAGGTAGCAGATACGTATACCTTTCCCCTACTTTCGTACGACGTACTAACGCGTCAGAAAGAGATGTATATGCATTTGTTATTCCTTAATTTGGAAGGTTGTCACAAGTTTGTTCCTGCGCTGGGGATGTACAGTGTCGACTGTTTATATCGATAAATTAGTCAACCAAATTATAAATTTAGATTTTAATAATTCACATTCACTGTGTGAAAAAAATATGTTTATGGAGAAGGCATAAAGAAAAGTAGAGTCTAACTAACCTGGCATTATTAAAAAGTAGAAAATCCCGGAATTTTGGAATGTTTGGATTAGTGGATTGAATAGAAATGTCATAACTAATAAAAAGAGAGCAAGCGTCTAGCTAGAGAAAGAGAAGTAAAGGCCGGTGAAGGAGGTGCGGGTGGAGTGTGCCGGATTAATCGACATAGCCGGCTATTGGAGTGACGGACTGATGAGACTCTACTGTAGTAGCAAAAACCAAACTATACTTCGTTTTTTTTAAGATTAGAATTATCTGTCAAACGGGTAAACAAAGAAGCAGTGGTCGTAAACCTTCCTTCTTCGATTTCGACCGATACCACTGAATTTCTCGGAACTTATGTACATACGAGTACATATCATTTGATATTTACCGATAGCTGAACGCATATATTTTCTTTTAAAATGTTGTATACCGTAGCCAACGATATGCCAGCAGTCTCGGCAGTCTTTTTCACACGGTCCGATTTAGTGGGATACTCCTTTCTATGGCACATTTCTGACACTCATTTGTATTTGTTTGCATATTCACCACCCGTTTCCGCTTTTCACTGGCAGTCAGAGGATTCTGCTTTTGCCTTTTCTTCTTTGGAGATGAAAAAACATTAGCCGGAACCGGCTGCGACTTCTGTAGCCCACTCGGGCCAGCCTCGGCTTCATACATTGTAAATGTGCACCAACAAACAAAATATCTAAATAGAATCTATTTAGATAGATCAACAACTAATAACAAAATTCAACAAAAACGATAACAACAATCTTTAAGTAAGCTTACAGCTATAGAAATCACAACCGACTCAACCGACAACAATATGAACTCGAATGAAAAACCCACATGAGTGAATTACAGATAGTGACAGTGACGTTTAAAAATTGTGTGAGAACTCTGCCTCTTTAGGTTTTTTAATGTACAACCTTTCCATGAAAAATTGCAAACGCAATTTATTAAAATTCTTATCTTTTCATCTTAGAATATAAATTAACTAATATTATGTTTCTTATCTGTTCACAACACTGAGTAATATATGTATTACTAAAACATGATAATAAATACGTGATATTTATTAACTCGTATTCACTGTTCGATCCGCAGAGTGTGCCCGATAAAAAACCTTATATCTCGTTCTGCAAAGGTTTCTCTAATGCTAAAAAAAACGAAGTATAGCTTTTGTCAACCTGGATGCGTGGCGTCCTGCAAAACCAAGGTCATTCATATCCCTGTCACAATCTATCTTATAATATCGCACTCATTTGCAGTACGTCATGCAGGACTGCCTGGACGCTACTACTTATGGGAAATGAAAGAATAATTTTATATTAAGACCATTTTTTATTTAGTCAAACTTAATCCGCCTTCAATAAAATAGTTATGGCTAAAACTTCTTATTTTTCTTAAGGCACACGTTTCTATTCAATTTTGTGAAAGATCTGTCTGCTTCCAGTCGCTTCCATTTAAATTTACATTTGGTACAAATAATCTGGTGACGTGTTTGAAATGAAAATGACTGCTTTTCCATGTCAGATTCTCCTTCTTACACGTGTGGTATCCATTCCTTTTAACATATTCGTCCTTCGGAAATCTAAAATCAAAAAGTTGAGTTATTATTATTATGTCGATAAGTTATTGTGCCGAGGTCGATAAAAAAACTACATCACTATGGGAAAAACATAACCTCTTTTACTTATCCGAAAAAGTCTTATTTTCATGCACAATCTGGTTTTAATTGAACAGATAATGATATTTACATAAATTACTAATTACTATTATTAATTTTAGGTGAGCTCCTTCCATGAATAAAATCAAAATCTTTAGAAACTTACCAATACAAGCAAACTGCTCCATGGTTTATTTATGTCCCTCTTGTATGGGATTTACAGCCTTCAATGGCACAATACATTTATCACAGGAAACAATCAAGTCTCGCAAACATGAACAATACATTTTTTCAAACATTCTCGGTGGAATAACACCAAAATAAATTATTTTCACACACAGGAGCCGCGATGTTTTGGAAGTAATATGATACGACCAAGTCAAGTTGTAAGGTAATGACACCTTCTACCAAACAATGATGACATATTGCATTTTGCTGGATTAAATTACATCCAATTACCTACATCCATTTGACATTTGCCCGAGTTGATTTTAGTGACAACCTACGAAAATGTGAAACTGAATAGGGATTGTAGTCTCATTCCCTCTTAGGCCAACTATAGATTTACGCAAGTGAATAAGATAGCTGTTACCAAGCTCTTATTTTAACGTGGTTTCTATGCTTTAGTACAAATTCTTTGGATCAAACGCTGCTGCAACTGTCAGCTATAAGAAACGTCAAAAATGGCGGAATGGCTTTGCCTTTCACTTATTAATAATTTAAATCCCGTCTACAATAGTACATTACTTACCTAGGGCGGTTAAACAAAGAATGTCTCAGATCGCAGGTATTTGACGCCCGAGCCGAAGGCAAGGGCGATAAATATGCGCTCTGAGGCTTTCTTTATTACCGCCCGTGGTAAGTACAACATTTTACGTCTCTATCTGGCCAGGAAGTGGGGTTTTCCGCAAGCATAGCGTGCGGTAATCCCTACTTTATGGCCAGGTATGACGTAATAGACCTTTACGAGACAAATGCTAAAATATATACCATAATAGTACATTACTGCAAAGGCCGTGAAGTAAGGGATTGATGGACGAGTTTGGGCTAGACGGCCGAGTCGTAGACGAGGCCGGATACAACGAGTCCAGCCCGGCTAGCACACTAGCAAAATGACGACTTTTATGCACATGTTTTATGTCCACAACCGACGTATAAAATTTTACCGTCATGAGCTAACATGCTATACCATCATTTACGTAAAATGTGACCATTTATATGTCTTGCACATAAAACCATTTGCTTTACGTCAAATGCTAACATGCTCTTGATTTTGGCACATAAAACTTGACGATATGAGCCGTTGACGGACGAAATTTTATGTAGGTCACTCGAGACCCCGGATAAATTTTAACACTATGAAAACAATATAATTTTCGCAGGATTTCTCCGATTTCTGTCACAACACATACGGTTTCAGTCTCAAAACTCCTATCATCTCCTGAAACAATGATCTAGCATTTTTAATTTTAGCTAGATCATGATTACTAACTATAAATTAGTATAAATAACGCAATGATTATGATTTTTTGCTTGTGTTGTAATAAAGTATATTACACAAATTTACAAATATTATTGATTCTATTATAAACTAACATGTGTTTTGGTACTCGCTAAATTACTTAAAACCACTACGTAAAACTTTTTGTGGGGTGGGAGTAACGTAAATAAAAACAAAAAACTATTATAACACAACTTAATACAGGAGAACAACTGTTTAGTAAACTGTGCAGTGCTTATCATTACTCTTTAATTAGGTAGTATTATAATAGGCTTCTAACCATAGACTACTATTGAACGAATGAAATGAATGTAATAATTTTGCTACGTATATTTTACGCTATGGCATAAATATATGCTGCGTGATTACCATGTTAGCTAAGTAACGTAAAAATGGGCACAATCGTAAAGTTATACGTCAGAACGTAAATATATGTCCGATTAGTGTGCTAGCAGCTTCTCTAAAACTACGCATATTAGAAACGCGAGAGTTTTAGTCTCACATTTGTAATGATCTAAACTACAGTAATTTGTAATAAAACGGGGAAGTAACTTTTTCGGCTTCTATAAAACACTGTGCGAATGGAAAACGAAAATTAATTCCTATACGTAAAAAGAACTATAGCCAGCTCATCGTTTAACGTGGCATTTGAATGCGCATATTAATCCGATTTCATTTCCTCTTAAATGTGAATTAGAATCGTCGCAAAAAAATAATTTCTCCTTTTGGTTTTTATTTTTATTTCCATTTCTAGGTCGAAGTAGAATCTCTGGATGAGTGGGATAGATTCCTTATAATTGGTTGAATAACGTATTATTTTTTTACATTCCACATACGCGGAAAATTAAAACACGGGACATTTCGTCTCGCATTTGTAACGACACAAGCAATAGATTTGTCTAATAAAAAGAGTGTCACTTTTTTGGGACAAAAAACATACTCCCTGTTATAAGTCTCTAAACTATCAGAATTTTGCCTCTGACACCATGGGACAACATATGGGAGTTCACAAATAATTATTCTTCTTTATCCAATAGAGTGGGTGGCACAATATTAAACCCAGCGTGGCGGTCGTCCCCAATGAAGAAGGTAGGGATTTTAATAAAGACTTGTGGGAGAAATATCATGACCGGGCGGCACAAACGGAGGTATAGGCTTTAAGCAATAGGTCCACTCTTACAGGAACTTAAACTGACTTGTTATTGCCCTGCTGATGACAGGCCTGTATCTCGACGCGAGAGCCGTAGTGGTAGACGCGACCGTTCGGGTGGATGAGAGCCGCCGCCGCACCCGACCGCGACAGTGCTAGTATGATGTTGTTCTTGGCGTTGGTCACGCGAACCGCACCGTCAATTGTCATGTCCACCCTAAATGGGATAAGAATAATAAAGCAAAACAATAGACGATCGTATTAAATCGAGTAGCTCGAAAACCGACCCAAATTACACATTCTTTGAATATATAAGTGAAGAGATTTAACAATGTAAGAGTCGTTTCATAAAATTCCACTCACTTAACTCTATCTCGTAGCCTCAGACAAATGGTGCCGTGGGGCGTCACTGAACCATTGTACCCGGCTCCTCCTACCTCCGTCACCTGCCAGTTAAAAACTCCTGTTATTATTAGGTAAAGAAGACATGTATAATAGGTAGTTATGCCAAAATATCTGATAAACCGAGAGGAAGCCAGCAGCACTAACTATAAAAGACCACAGATAAAAGGGTACCTCGAGCTCCCGCCATGTATCCGCGTGGTAGATGTCGTCTCCGGGGTAGAATGGGGCCTTGTTGCGCTGCAGGGGCGCGCGCCACGGGGGCTGCCAGCCTGTGGCTCCGACCAACTCCGCCTGCCCCAAGCCGCCTTCCAAGAACTTGCTGTAGTCTTGGAAGACAGACAGGTTCGACTCATCCTACAAAAGTCTGCGTAGGTATCAAACGTTACTAGTACACACACAATTACACAAAAAAAATGCCTAACCATATAGGTCATTTTGTAGAGATTTCCGATTGATATGGACGAAGCATTAACGAGTAGGTAAGTATGCTAGTAAAATGGTAGAGCCAATCATGCATTCTCTAGTCTCAATCTCCACCCATGTGTCACACCGATCAACAATCCCCAACGGGCCAATGTAGTTGGCCGCCTGTTTATTTAGCTGGATGCTACATTATTTATCTCATTTGTTATTGTAGATAGCTATTATCAACCGAGCACAAAGCGAAAATCACTAAACCGTCCAACACTCTCCAGAGTGCACAAGTTTCGTCTTTAGTAGACACTTTATTAATGCCACTTCTTCTTGGCTTCACTGTATTAACGGAGAGCCGGCAGAGGCCGCGATCTTATAAAATTATACACCATTTTAATCAAAATATATGTTCATGACGTTCCATATTTTTTCTCATACCTGATTATAAGAGTGTGCCGTATAGACACTCCTGGGGCGAACAGGTATAGTGCCTTCTTTTCTAAAGTCTGCATTAGCCATTTTTAAATTTCTTCAACTTAAATCCTGTATTTAATAAAATACATGAACAACAGTTACAAGCAGCGATGGAAATACTACATAATAAAAACCATACTTCCCGATTGATATATTGGAATAGAAGTCATTTGTCATTTATTTCATCTAACATTCGAAATTTGATTTATTTGTTTCTGTACGGGAATGACGTTTTCGGGTGGCCTGGTTTAATACAATTCGAATCGAAGAAGGTTTAATAACAATAATAAATAATAAAAATAATAATGTTTATTCATCCACAATTGTTGCAATTTTTTTATAACAGTTTGATGCCTCTTTTTAAGTAAATTATACCTGTGTTAAGAGGCACCGCTCTTCATTAATCAGTAGGTACCATCAGCCAAAAAAGCGGTCTACCACTTTTGGACCTTATTTTGTATGCAATAAAGTCGAAAAGTGGTAATTGACAGAATAATAAGACATTGAGTTTACATAGAATCAAGAGTACCTAATAAATAATAATAATAGCTCAATAGTTTAATAATCTTTGACATTATCTGTGTCAATTTACCAAGAACTAGTGACTAAGTGTAAGTATTAGGTATTAAATATTTTAATAAGTGCAAAGACTACTACAATATACATACTGAGATAGACAGGCAACTCGACCAAATTGAGAAGGCATTTAATGCTTGCGTATACAGGCGCCATCTCTTCTGCGGTAGTTACAACTTTTCTTTGAATGTACAAAACATACAAAAAGTGCGCCGGTCGTAGGGCTCGAACCCCGGATCATCGACTCCAAATACCACCGTTTGTACTGTGACAGTACGGCGAATTTTGAAATACCTTGACAGCCTAGCCTAGCAATCGCTAGAGCTTCAGAGAGTTCGCCAGCTATCAAGAAGGTGGCACTGTTTTCAATAAGAAACTGGATTTGCATTAAGTTCTAAGTTCGCATAGCATGAATAAGTGTACCTACCTATGTGTGTTGATGTTTGAAAGTATGTGTGTTTGTGTCCATTTTACATTAAAATTGATTACATTTTCGGTTGGCACGTTGGCAGCGGGGCGGATCCGAGGTAGCGATAGCGATACGTAGTTACGTGGTATGAACTTCCATTCAAATAACCACGTTTTTTCATTTTTAAATGAAGCCGGTCAGAGCACATCCCTCCATTTTTCGTGTCTCACCAGTTTTATCGGCAATTAATTGAGGGCCCCTTCGAAAACGAGTTTTCCCAGAAATGACACCTAGCTAAATCGTTATTTTGCCCCCTTAAACCCCGTATTGCAAATTTAATTTCATCGAAATCGTTAGAGCCTTTATCGAGAACCAAATGGGTTCTACAAACAAACAAATAAATACTGTACTAGTGGCTCTGTGAGCTATAGAAAAGAGAAGCTTTAAAAAAAATACCTGCATACAAAATTTCACGATAATCCATTGAGAAATGCGACCAGGAGAAACGCCGGACATAGGACACCGCACAAATAGTCCAGGCAATAAACTGACAACTTGTATGGAAAAAATGACAAATTTGGAAATAATTTATAATAGCTGATTTTTTCTTAGTAATCGATACATTATCAATTAAATAGTAACCTAGCGACAAAATCCAACAAAATTTCAGACATCAAAAAAATGATAACTTAACCAGCTTCAGAAAAGTCAGAAAAAATATTATTAAATGGTTTTATCTTTATTTTGGTTCAATTACATTTGCTTTATAATATTCAAGATAAATAATTAAAAAAATATATTTCATGTTTTATTTAAATCTATATAAATACTTCCGGATGGAAAGTTTGTTGGATTCTTGAATAAAGCATCTTAGAATAATGTTTTAAAATGATGTAAAGAAAAAAAACGCTATTATAAATTAATGTTTTTCAAAACCGTATTTTGCCTGGAGTAAAACGATTTTCGGCCCAAGCTGAAGCATATAACTTAATTCGCTTCGCTCGCTCGTTCGATAAAAAACTTGCTCGTTTCATAGTAACAGTCGCCATCACATACATAGGTACACTATAGGTGTTCAAAAATATCGGCACATGCACCCTAATGCCTTGAAAATAGAGGTGTGTTCCGATGTTTGTGACGTGCTTGTTTGCTCCGATGTATGTGATGGCGACTGTACATACCTGGGCTGTTATTCGCTACGCGGTAATGCGGCTCACCCCGCCGGTCACCCGTTACGAAACTAGACCTCTAGCTTCGCTTAATTACTACGCATCGCGGTGTCAAGGTATAATTGTGGGTGAGCGTTGAGGTGAGCTTAAAACAAGTTACAGAATAGGGGGGCTGCACCAATAGAATACACTCACTCAAATGTTACTCGGTAAATAATTTTCCAAGTCATTTTGAAACCATTTTAACGCACCTGGTGCAGGACATAATATCTACTTATCGGTGTAAGTAAGTAGTGTAGATTGCTTAGGTAACTGGTCCCCTATTCTCAAAACGTTTTGTTTACGTGTGCGAGCTCGTTCCTAGTGTAATTTGATCTCAAGATGAGTAACAATTGTTGGTAATTGGAGGTCAGACTTAAACTGGGCCAGTGACACCGTAGCTGTCGATAGATTTTGAATTGCCCTGTACTGGGATGAGGGAAAATGCCATCGCGCACGGGGGTCAATTTGCTTGCAAGGTTAACTCGGTGACAACAAACATCCTATAAAATGCACATAGATCAAGTGTTGGATTTAATTCTCACCGCGTTGCGATTCACAACCAACCTCGACTCGACGTTGCGACACATCCCTAGTGATTATTTGACCCCGTATATTACCTACACAACGAATCCTCAAATCAATAAAGTGTCGACAACGCGCTTGTGACTCCTCTGGAGCGTCCATAGGCTACGGTGTCTGCGTGTCATCAGGCAGTAGATCGTGCTAGTTTACTACCGTCGCGGTAGGTATGATTAAAGAAGGATTAAATAGTGTACTATCAATTAACTAGATGCGTAATCGTAGGTCGGACTAAGGCAATTAACACATTGATATATACAGTAGACGCCTATAGGCGTAATTCTATTGTTATTTATAGTGCCTGGGCAAAGTGGGCGACCGAGCTCTAGGTACCTACTCGTGTGAAAATAGAGAAAACACCGGTGAAAACTAATTTTCCCAGACATCAGACCTAGCTAGATCGATTTCTCGCCCCCGTAAATACCTATATTCCAAATTACATCGAAATCGTTAGAGCCGTTTCCGAGAACGTGATTGCAAATATATATACAAATATTGCTCGTTTAATAGTATAGGAATAGGATATAGGATAGGATAAACAAGTATTGCTCGTTTAATAGTATAGGATAGGATAAACAAGTATTGCTCGTTTAATAGTATAGGATTGTGTCTGGAGTAATCTCTATCAACGCATTAAGGGTGAGTATCGAAGAGGATATGCGAGGCGGACCTCGCAAAGCCCTGAGGGCCTACCGCGAAAGGCATTCGAAGTTTCCCCTTTCTGTCATACTTACGAGTTAGTACGTAAGTGCGACAGAGAGGGAAAACTTCGAATGCCGTTCGCGGTAGGCCCTCTGGTGGATGCTCACCCGGGTGAATGTCCATGATAGATGTGCGAAGCTGTGTTTTCATATATTTCACAACTAGCTGTCAAGCATGTGAAATCCGTTTCCTCTGTCACTCGAAAAGTTAACTTCGTTATTTATTAACGAATACCGAGTAACGGTTTTGTATGGTCGCTATAAATTTATATTTTTGCGCGGCGAGGTGACACTGGCGCGGACTACCAATTTCACCTTCGGTCACGGCATTAGTCTGTCCTTTCACATAGATGGCGCTATGCGTAATAAACGACTCTCTATTAAGCTTCTGTACCGTTATTCGAAGCCTACAACAATATTTGAGAGTGGCCACACTGTTTGACAGATGACGTAGCGGTTCCTGATTGGCTGACACTTCCCGCCAAATCCCCCTTCTTCAGGTTTCCCTTTCCCACCATCAGGGGGCCGCAGCGCCTTGGCGCAAGGTGCGGCCTCTAGCTTCATAGGCGTTCTGTTTCTCAATATGCTGTGGCCCATTCCTCAATAAATGGAGATGAGGTTGACGCTAACGTGAGTGGTGAATTGTATTCGGAGAACCAGGAACCACCGACTTCAGTTGGTTCCGAAAATGCCCTAAAATTTACTTTAAATACAGTATTGAAAGAACCCGCAGTGCCTAAATCTTCACCAGCACACGTTAGTTTCATAAATTCAATACACCATTTCGATTCTGAAAATTGGTCAAGTGTCCGCTATTCTGACGTGCAAAGGCAATATTGTTCCCAACCTGCCTTTACTGACCTAGAAGCAAATGAGGAAATAAAACCTTTCGACGGGTTTATAAATTTAAGCGTCACAGAACGCGGCTTCGCCGCTCTGACACAAGCTCTCATTAAACAGAGCGAGGCAGCTGATACTGCTTTTGAGTCCCTAGTAGCTTGGTCACGATCAAATTTAATACAGATTTGTCCCCGCAATCTTTACAAGATAAACTAAAAGAGCTTTTTATTGAGGGGACATTCCAAAAGATTTGGCCAGTGCGTACGTCAAACCAATTCAAACCTGCTGCGCAAGCAGGTCCTATCCCGAGTAATTTAACTCACAAATTACCTTCGCAGGGTATTTATGATCCAAGTAACTTATTTATGAACATGCCAAGACCTTTTATGCCCCCGCCTGCGCAAGGTGTTCAGAGCTTTTACCCATTGGGTTGGCGCAAAATGTTTCGCCCACCAAGACCACCCACAAATCCTCAGGGCAAGCCCAACCGGCAAAAAAGCTCCCGTAACCAAGGCCCATATGCCTATCAGCAGCCCACACGTGGCCAAGGCAGAAATTCGGGCCCCAATCCCCTGCGCAGGGAGTACCAACAAAAAAGGAAGTTCTGACTTCCAAGCGGGTCAGCTTCAGCTAGCGAAATTTGTAGAGAAATGGGAGGCACTTCAAGCGCCTTTAACTTTGGTAAAACTAATCAAAGGATTTCGAATTCCATTTGTGTTAAAACCACCAATGATTTCGCCAAGTTCAGCCAAGTTCCAAAGACCCTTCTCAAAGGAGATGGAAGTGGAGATCGGGAAGTTATTGAAAATAGGAGCATTGGAACCTGCCGTGGACAGCCCCAGTTTTGTGTCCCCAATGTTTTTGACACCCAAGAACGATGGCTCATTCCGTCCAATATTCAACTTGAAAAACCTGAACTTATATCTCCCAATCTTAAAGTTCCGCCTTGTAAACATGCACAGAGTACCCTCCTTTATACAGCAAGCAGACTGGCTTCTAAAAATAGATTTGCAGAATGCTTACTTTCATCTGCCTGTTGCAAAAAGTCACAAGCGCTTCCTGCGGCTAATATTCAACGGCAAATTGTTACAAATGACTTGCCTCCCAATGGGCTTGGCTTGTGCACCAAAAATGTTCGCTTCATTGACCAACTGGGTAGCACAAACTTTAAGAGACAAAGCGTTTCGAATACTAGTTTATCTCGACGACTTCCTGTTAGCACACCAGGACCTTTGCATACTAAGAAAGCAAGGTATAGAGACTGTAAATCTTCTCCAAGGACTTGGCTGGCAGATAAACTACGAAAAATCGATTTTATGTCCTCAGAGAGTAATATAATATTTAGGGATCTCTTGGGATCCCCATTCCAACCTAAAGTATCTTCCGCCAAAGAAAAGCATACCCCTAATGCAAAAGACAAAAGTTTTATTGAAACGAAAATCGGCAAACTTAAAGGAAGTTCAGAGCATTGTAGGGTCTATAAACTTTGCCATTTTCCCTGTCTTACGCGGACGCCTGAACCATCGGACGCTACTAAAGCATTGCCAATCCCTGCTTTTGCGCCAAAAGCATCTTTATCGCTTCCCAAATCCTCAGGAAGTACTAGTCGAGTTGATATGGTGGCTAGCCAATGTAAGCAGCCACTCGAGCATCCACCATCCCCCAGCATCTCATTATCTGGTAACAGATGCCTCGGAGTTGGCGTGGGGAGCTCAGTTAGACAACAAGAGAATTTGAGGGCAGTGGTCTCGAGGAGAAGCAAATCGACATTCCAATCAGCGGGAAATGCTAGCCGTGCTATACGCTTTAGAAGGTCATTGACGACCGCTTTAGCCTAGTTGATGGTAGTGACCCTGCCTACGAAGCAAGAGGTCCTGGGTTCGAATCCCGGTAAGGGCATTTATTTGTGTGATGAGCACGAATATTTGTTCCTGAGTCATGGATGTTTTCTATCTATTTAAGTATTTATTTCTCTATATAAGTATGTATATCGTCGTCTAGTACCCATAGTACAAGCTTTGCTTAGTTTGGGACTAGGTTGATTTGTGTAAGATTGTCCGCAAATATTTATTATTTATTTATTTATTTATTTATTGTCCCTACCTGTCCGATTCGTCGCTAATGATAGTAATGATTCAGAGCGACAACAAGACCGTAGTTTCGTATCTAAGGAACGAAGGCGGAACGAGATCCACCGCCTTGATGGATATTTGCTACAAAATATTTTATCTCCTAGATCGCTACAATATTCACGTCGAAATTCATTATCTCCCCGGAAGATTCAATTCCGAAGCGGATCAACTATCCTGCTTAAGCCCGATACCCGAATGGCATCTCCTTCCCGGGATAATAGAGATGATATTTATAAAGTGGGGAACCCCGCTGATAGATCTATTTGCATCGGCGACAGCACACGTCGTCCCCAGGTACGTGACACTAGACGTGACAGATCAGCGAGCCCAATTCCACGATGCTTTCAGCCAGACGTGGAATTACCAGCTGGTATGGGTGTTTCCAGCGCCATTTCTTATTCCACGAGTGCTAGCCCACTTAAACACCTCAACTGGAACGTTCCTAATAGTAGCCCCTCGGTGGTTGAAAGTATTTTGGAGACCCGATCTGAAAAACCGAGCGCTAGCCCCCACCCTTTTATCATTCGCAACCTGGGTCGAGTTTTAATAGATACCACGACAAACCATCCACCTCCCAAAGTCCAGGACATGACTCTGGAGGTATGGAAATGTGGGGCTGGGAAGAAAGCGTTAAGGGTTGGTCGCTAGAACAAAAGAGCATTTTACGTTCTAGCTGGCGACAATCATCCCTTAAAACTTGCTTACTGGATTGGAAACGCTGGAAATCTTGGTGTCATGAAAATGAGGTCAATATCTTTAAACCTTCTGGGTCCGACCTGGCCAGATTCTTAATAGATCTGTACCAATGTCAAGGATTAGCTTACAGTACTATTTTATTTTACAAATCAGCTATAGTTACATTTTGTGACCCTAATCACGATACTAAATTAATATCCCATAAACTTGTAAAGCATGCTTTGAAGGCTATTTCAAACTTAAATCCTAAATCTGCAAAAGTCCCCATATGGGACACTGAAGTTTTGATTCAGTGGCTACAAAACCACTCTCCTAACGTAAATAGTTTATTCGAGTGCTCAAAACGGGCCTCAATATTCCTTTTGTTGTGCTCGGGGCGCAGAGTGCACGATCTTACCTTGTTATCTACCAGTCCTGACCATTGCATTATACAGGAGAAACATATCATCTTTTGGCCAATTTTTGGGTCTAAAACAGACTCCGCTACTTACAGGCAATCTGGTTGGAGATTACTAAAAAATTGTATTTGTGAAAATTTAGATCCAATGTTTTGGGCTAATAGGGTAATTACATTATCAGCCGAAAGGCGCGCAATGTGTAATAGTAACTCATTGTTTTTAACTGCGTGTGGTCCCCCCAAGGCAGCGTCACGAACAGTTATCGCGAATTGGGTTAGAAAGGTGCTGCAGGAGGCAGGCATTCGTGCCAGTCCCAGCAGCGTGCGTCCGGCAGTAGCTTCCAAATGTTGGGTGCAGGATTGCCCTTTAGACGAGATCCTAGGTCGTGGTAACTGGCGTACGCAAAATACTTTTGAGAAATTCTATTGTCGAGAAATAAAACTATCATCTACAAGTTGTGTGCCAGTTATCACAAATCTATTCAATCCAATAAATGATTAACCCATTGTATTCCAGCGATCCGGTGATCGAAGGCCTGGTATTCCAACGACTTACATGTATGTCGGCATGTGTGGTCCCATTGGTCCAGCAGTAAGACCTTGATAATGAACCCTGGTGTATTTTGTATATAAGGATCAAATAAAATAAAAAAACATGACCCGCATATGGGTCATTGGGATTCCAGGGTAATAAAAATGACCCACATGTGGGACCTGCCGGACGACTCACATGTGAGTCGTTGGGAGACAAAGGGTTTAAATATTTAAATGATGTTTACAACATGTACACACTTTGTTATTGTAACTACGAGTACGTATTACTGCAGATTAATTAATATAATTATTTCCCTTGCATTGTTCACGATACAATCATGTTGATCTTTCTAGTTGATCCATTGCATTTGCATATGCAGGTACCTATTTATAGGATGTATACATATACTTAATATTGAATTAAAACATGTTCTCTGGTTTGATATTTATTTAATAAAATTATCACTTTTATTTGCAAACATTGTAACATATTTCACACCCTTTCTTACCTGTAGCTGTATAATAACAACTTCACAGACATGTTGTTGATTCTTATTCCGTTTAGTGCTTATGCACTCAACAACGATATACATCAATGTCACTGGTTAAACTAGGTCACATTGGCGTCTGGACCACCAGGCGATAACAAACAGATCTCAAATATTGTTGTAGGCTTCGAATAACGGTACAGAAGCTTAATAGCAGCGTTTTACCTACCAATAAAACGCTTATTAAGCGAATTACCTTATTCGAAGCCTACACTTTTATTTCTGCCGGTGGTTGATTAACACTCTGTTTGCAATAAACCACATTATTTACTATGCTCACTTGTGGGTAGTTTTATCACTGCACTATCACGAGAGTATTTAGAGAATGTATGACTTCATTCGCATAGTCCCTTTTCACTTCGCTACAGATATAATTGTTCAGTGAAAAATTGCCGTTGTATACGTGGTATATTGCAAATTCATATTTGTTTATTTTTTGAGATCCAATGAAGCTAGAGGCCGCACCTTGCGCCAAGGCGCTGCGGCCCCCTGGTGGTAGGTAAGGGAAACCTGAAGAAGGGGGATTTGGCGGGAAGTGTCAGCCAATCAGGAACCGCTACGTCATCTGTCAAACAGTGTTGCCACTCTCAAATATTGTTGTATGCTTCAAATAAGGTAATTCGCTTAATAATCGTTTTATTGGTAGGTAAAACGCTGCTATTAACCAGCGGCGCTACTACGAACTGCTACGAACTTCGAATCTCGAACTTCGTATATATCTGTCTCTGTCGCTCGAGTACCATAAACCATAAGTGCGATAAAGTCAGAGATATACGAAGTTCGAGATTCGAAGTTCGTGGTTATAGCTCAGGTAAAATGAAGTGCTTTGTTTAACAGATTATGATCATTTATTATTTGGATTTAGCGCTTACAATGCTTAACCGGTTAATACTGCACGTCAGCCTCTTTTTTATTAAATTAATACTAAACGTTTGTTCGCATGCATATTTCACCATCATGACAAGAATATATCTAAACTAAATCTATTTGACTCCGGGACATAACAATAGTAGAAATAATAAAGAGTTAAGGCGACGTGAGCTCCGAAAACGGATTTTTAAAAAATCGTAGCTCTTAGTTGGATTATAATACGGCTGCTTTAAATTTAATTAGCAATTTTGAGGCCTTTCTCGAGGGAAATCAGCTATTCGAATCCTGAGTTTTTGACTTTTGCTCGATAGAAAAAAATCACAAACATATGTCTAAAATACACTTAAAAAAATCGTATCAAATTATGCACAACAGCTAAACATATTACAATTAGTTTTAAAGATCGGCAATGTAATGTTTGAGGGAAATCAGCTATTACTTTTTTAATTAATAAAACGCACAAAGAAATAAAATTAAAAAACATGATATCTATGCTTTCAAACACGTACTTCCATCTCGCTCACGCTTATGCTCAGTGAGAGGGAGAGAAGATCACGAACCTACGTCCCCTTAAAATGAATCAGCTCATGTGACTTGAACTTGGTGTTTATCTGTGGAAGGCTAAAGTTACCTTTTACAATGTATACGCGGCATTACACAACTCATCAGAGAAAGTACTTTTTGTATGTGGAAACACCGGTGGCCCGCCACGTTTCGTCGCCAGTCTTGTTAGTTGTTCACTCGTCAGTAATTTCTTAGCTTCTTATCCATTTACGTGCGATCAAGAAAATAACTTAAAATGAGTGCTCCAGTACCAGCACCTATTCAAAAAATAGGAATAGTGAAGCAGGTAAGCGATTGTGTACATTTTCAATATTGAACACAAGTAGCTCATGCGATGCCTCGTGCCGATTTCATAGTTTGCCTTGTTGGCACACAGGTTCACCTATAATTCTAGATAAGCGCGCACGGGAACAGAATATTTGTACTGTAATTCAATGTATTACCGATGGGCTTTTATTTGGATTCTTTCAATGCATTATTTGCCTACCTTGCCAGCTGGCATGTTGCGCGAACCAATTGTCAAGTTGTATGAAAAGAAGCTACTCGCACCGCATTAGAATAGGATTTTCTAAATGAGAAAATGCTCTAATTGCAGGTATTATCGGGGGACACTATTGTGATAAGAAAGCAGCCAAAAGGTGGGCCGCCTCCAGAGAAAGTGATAGCCCTGTCGGGCATCACGGCGCCGAAGCTCGCTCGCCAGCGCACCGCCAACAAGTGAGTGCTCTCCCTTCACCCTCGCCTGCTCCAGGCCGCACTGCTCACCACCTCGCACACCTTATTTATGACATCTAATGTGGGTACTTTCAAAGTAAAAACTGAAGGTTCTTCTAAACCAACTTAAGAGCTTCTTGTGATTTTCTAAGATAGTAGATTTGATGTAGACAGTAATGAATAGTAGTTTATGTGACTACATAATAGGATCACACAAGTGTTTTAATTTATTTTTACTTTATCTGCCCACTCATTATAAATCCTCAATTATGTGTTCAGGAACCATTACAGTCCCCCGCGGCTATGAAGTTTCTGAATAATGACAATGTCAACCATAGGAAAAAATTACATATTCAACCCTAGAGGCATGTCTCAGGATTGACTTCATAGCCGCGGGGGACTATAGAATAACTGCCATTGCACCACCATGGCTGACTAGATTGAATGGTGGTCATTATATATGGTTTCCGAACACATTATAGAGGATTTATGATATGGATATAGATAAAATCATTTATATTACTGTCTGTGTAGTAATCAAAGTCATTCACCAACGTGGCACAAATTGATCCATAAATGTGTTGTGTTGATTTAGTAAATAAGCTAAAACATGTAAAAGTTTCATCACAGTTTAAATGTAATTTTGATATTAAAATTATTAAAGAGGTGAGAAAGCTTGAAAACATGAATTCATATCTCCAAACCATCTGGAACTTTAAAGTTGTTTGTTTAATTAACACACTAACTAAAGTAATTCGGCAAATGCCTATATTTATTTTGATCATGGGAACACTGAGTTGAGAAAATAAGTATAAGATTAATTCATAAAAAGTAATGATTGCAACTAAATATAGTGTAATCATATCAAATAGGAGTTCAGTTGTCAGGAAAGGTACATAAACACCCATTACCGAGTTTAGACTCCTTGATTATCTTCAGCTAGAACTACCCACATTTCTCATTTCCTAGGATACCCACAACCCTTCTCTTACAAAATGCAATGCTTAATTATTATGTTGATAACATGGTTATCTTCCTGCTTTATTATAATTATTATGTATATTTTTTAATGGTGTCTTTTTCAATCTAAGTACATAATGGTTTCATCAATTATGCTTAACATAATTGTATGATTCTGTATTATTACTTCATTATTTTATTACTGCATAATTATAATTAGATACGTATTTCACCCGCATTCATGAATACATATTTATATTTATTAAATTTACATTCAATTAAATTCATCAATATGAAATTTACTTCTTAGAGATAGTGTTCACTAGTAAATGTACCTACAATCAATTTAGGTAAGTATACGTAACTTGAATTACAAATGTTTTGTTAATTCCATACAGTTGATTTTAAGATCTCTGTTACTAACAGATTATGGAAATAATATTTCTGAAGTAAATTATGAAATAAAAAATAAGCATGCTACCGACTGCGCCTTGTCAGGAAACATACATAAACGCCCGTTACCGAGATCAGACTCCTTTATTTTACAAATGTTTTGTTAATTCCATACAGTTCATTATAAGCATGCTACCGACTGCGCCTTGTCAGGAAACATACATAAACGCCCGTTACCGAGATCAGACTCCTTTATTTTACAAATGTTTTGTTAATTCCATACAGTTCATTATAAGCATGCTACAGACTGCGCCTTGTCAGGAAACATACATAAACGCCCGTTACCGAGATCAGACTCCTTTATTTTCTTCTGCTAGAACTACCCACATTTCCTAGGATACCCACATCAGTAAGTCAACTAACTAATTTGTAGTCAGTGGTTAATTTCGTTACCAAGTTACTACAGCCCCTTGTATTTATTCATATCAATGTCTATCTAGTATAAGCTTTTAGCTTAGTTTGGGATTGGGCCAATTAGTATAAGATTGTCATATGATCATATGAATCATACAATGCAATGTTGATATGCACTAAATAAAACCGGCCAAGTCCGAGTCGGACTCGCGCACGAAGGGTTCCGTAACCATTGTCTATAAAAATATTTATTTTATTCTGTTTTTAGTATTTGTTGTTATAGCGGCAACAGAAATACATCATATCTGTGAAAATTTTAACTGGAACTATCACGGTATCAGTGAGATACAGCCTGGTGACAGACAGAGGGACAGCGGAGTCTTAGTAATAGGGTCCGGTTTTACTCTTTGGGTATAGAACCATACAAATGAGATGGGTCGTTCTTCTTTTTTAACCGACTTCAAAAAAGGAGGATTTTTTTTTTAAATGTATGTTCGATGAGTTTTCCGTCAATTGTGAATCGATTTCCAAAATTCTTTTTTTATTCGAAAGAGTATACTCCCGAGGTGGTCCCATTGTCACCAACTTAGGATCTGATGATGGGATCCCAGGGAAATTGAGGGCAACCCTCAAATTTTATAGGCACGCGTGTAGTGATTTCCGTATTTTCTATTGTAGGTAACTCATGTATTTACCCTCGGAAATCGCAATTTTGGTTAAGTGGAACTGATGATGAAGACCACAGATGACTTATAGAACTGCTCAAAGATGTAAAGTACGTCAAAGATTCTGATATGATTCCGTTGAAGTGGCAACTAATGACGTGTTAATTCTGAGATCCTTTAGAAATCGACGGAACTCCTTAAATATTATCAGCCCACATATAGCGACTTGGATTTTTTCTGTAATAATCAACGCATTTACTCTCGGGAAGCAGTTCATGTGGTAAATTGGAAAGGAACTGTGGAAATTTTCATGGCTTGGCGAAGTACTGAATTGAAGTTGGTTTAAACTTTTTTTTAATTAAATTATTACCGACAATGAACCGACGTTTTTCCGTGTTATTTGTTTTTGAACTATGAAAAATTGTTGTTTAGGATTGTGATAAAAAAATGCATATGTTTCTTCATTAGGACTAACTTTAAGTTTCCTTTCCGGCCAATATATATATATTTTTTAAATGTTGATTTTATTTTTAATAATGTGACGAAGTGGACTCTTTCATTGGGGACCACATTTGGGTTTACCACTCTGTCACGGCATTCTACGATAAAAAAAATGCTGGTTAGAGAAAGTGAAATATTTATTAATAAAATAATATGAACGTTCATTTGAACATTATAAAACCGTAAGCATCAATACTCAAATCCGACGCCGTAGGTCAGGCTATTGTCGGTCGGAAAAAAGAAGGACCCATTTATTTACTAAATGTTTTTTTATTTAGGCTCTGAACTCGATTGTATTTTTATTATTATTTATCTTTCTATATACAGCAGAACCTCAGTAACACTTAAGGATTTGGACTTAGAGAAATTTTGAAAGGGTCAACTTACAAGGTTTCCATAAAAAAGACCATGTTACAGAGGTATCTTTTCTTTTAATTACCATTATCCGCATATACAATGTAATTCCTCAGTAAAGCTTTCGAGCGATTTGGTTTAAGAATGAACATGGATAAGACGAAGATCATGTTAAATGCCCAATGTAGCACCAACTCTCGTTACAATCGGACACTTTACGCTCGAAGTTGTAGAAGATTACGTACAGTCGCCATCACATACATAGGTACACTAAAGGTGTTCAAAAATATCGGCACATGCACCCTAATGCCTTGAAAATAGAGGTGTGTTCCGATGTTTGTGACGTGCTTGTTTGCTCCGATGTATGTGATGGCGACTGCATACCAAGACCAGACTGTCCAGTTAGGTAGGTCCAACTTCGAGAAAGAGGTCAATCGTCGAATCCGACTCGGCTGGGCAGCGTTCGGGAAGCTACGGCACATCTTTTCGTCCAATATTCCGTAGTGTCTCAAGACGAGAGCCTGTGACTGTGACCAGTGTGTTGCCAGTGATGAGATGACATATGGCACTGAAAGGTGGTCGCTTACAATGGGCCTCATAAGAAGGCTCAAAGTCACCCAAAGGGCAATGGAGAGGGCTATGTTGGGAGTTTATCTGCGTGATCGCATCAGTAATGAGGCTATCCGCAGCAGAACCAAGGTAACCGATATAGCCCTCCGAATCGCTAAACTTAAGTAGCAGTGGGCGGGGCACATGTAGAACCGATGGCCGTTGGGGCGGAAAGGCTCTCGAGTGGCGACCACATGCAGTCAAGGTCACCAATATGTATACACCACAAAGTTACAGAAATATGTATAGTATACAGAACTAAGAAAGTAGGTAACTTAGTAATAAATAGTAGGAAGTAAATTGTAATTGAACCAATTGAGTAAATTGTATAACTTAGACTTAACTTTGACATCTATTTATATTTTTGACATTTACATTACTTTTCATAAAAAAACATGACCTGAAATATAGAATTAAGTTACTTATAAGACCATTTGTGTGCCCTAACAGGGTGTCATGGAAGCCTTTCTGTATAATCTTAAGATCTCATGTACATGACTTTACAAATAAACATCTATCTATCTATCTATCTAACTTATTACTACGGAAGTAAGGTTGTTGTATACATATTTTTGCAACTTTGGGTATATACATATTGGTGACCTGGACTGTACCGGAAGGCGCGGCGTGGGTAAAGCCCCCCATAAGGTGGACTGATGACCTGGTAAAGGTCGCGGGAGTCCGCTGTATGCGGGTGGCGCAGGACCGCTCATTTTGGCACTCTTTGGGGGAGGCCTATGTTCAGCAGTCTTTCGGCTGATACGAGGGGCGGCTGATAAGTTCTAAGCCTAAGGCATAAAATGAAAGACATGTTGAAGTTCAAAGTACACTCACACATTTTATTACTTATAGGATTATAAACAAATATTTACAACAAATATAAATATAAAAAAAAAATGGATGGTTGTATGTAGAGAGTAGAGAGGGGTTAGGGGGCGATGTTGGGTAGAGCTGCCCCGTCGTTGAGGCCGAAAATAGTAGATTGCACAACAAGTGCATAAAACGCACCATTTTACTCGAGACGTTTATCCATCCGAGCGAGCTTGCGAGCGAGGATAGATATAAAGTCGAGTGTAAAATGGGTTTTATGGACGAGTTGTACACTCTACTTTTCACTTCGATTGCGAGGAAATGAAACAGCAACACGTAAATATAGTAAATGCTATAAGTTGTTGTTATGGCTTAAATACTATACTGATCTACTAAATTGAAAAATAAACAAATATAAAAAATAATAAATGAGACGAAATACAAATTATAAGTTTATTTCATGAAGTTTTATTGTGTACTTTGGCTGTTGGTATCTTTGCCTTGGTCTTAGAATACGAACGAAACGAAATAAAATAAAGAGGTTGTTGTATGAAGTTAAAGATGTTCGTGTGGCTGTTGCAGCGATTGCCTTGGTCTTCGACGAAGATTTTACTTTATGCTCTAGAGCATAAAAAGCGACTTTATGTCGCCTACGCACGACATAAAGACGAACTTTTAGAGCATGAGAAGTGAAAAATGCTTTACTGACCTGAATTTGTGCCGGGTCCCGCGAATGCACATGCTTGTGGCTCGGATTATTGATATTATAATCTTTGACCTTAACCAGCCCATTATTATAGATAGGGGTCGGTTCCAGCAGTCGGCAATAGCTTCACCAAGATGTTTTATAAAGGTGGACATTTGTGAGGCGAAGACTCCGTCAACTGATGTGACGAGAGGGGTAAATGTTGCATGTTGTTTCTCGCAGGCGCTACTGTATTTACGTTTTTTCTCTTCTTCTGCGGATTTTAAAATGGAAGCTACCGGGCGAGAGATGTAAGAGGGAGCGTCGGTGTCTACGACACGGATATCGAATAACGCCTCCCTTTGTGCATCCCAAACACCGCGGCAGCTGAGGTCTCCACGAAGTCCACAGTTTCCTTCAGTTAAGATCGGTTCTTTGGTAACATTTCCCCAAGCGTTTTGGCATAGTTCACAAAACAGGTCTCTGATTTCATTGTGACGACGAGTTATTAGGCCACCAGTTTTGCAGCAGAGTGCGTGGTCCACATTGAAGTCATCGTTACCGCACCCATCGCATGATTTGGGCATGGAAACAGGTGTTCTGTTGTATCGTATTGCTAATGAGTCTCTAAATTCTAGTGGGGATAAATCAAAATTGTCTTTTTTTGTCGGTATCACTGACAGCCAGGTGGAAGATTTTGTTTTAGTTTTCTTAAAAATTGAACGTTCGATTGCTCGTTTTTTGATCGGTGAGAGTTTGTCTAAAATGGAGTCCAAGAGCTTACCCTCTTGAGAGTCTTTCTTTATCCAGCATTCTTTTCTTGCCGCTCTAAGGGATACGTGGTGTTGAGAGAGGTCTAAGGGTTTATTTTCGAGTAAGGCGGATGACAGGATAGTGCAGCCTTTTTTGGAGTTATCATAATTTAAGTTTGTCATTTTAGAAAGGACAGGGATGGCTAACCCGCCTTTGTGAACTGGTAAAGAAAATAAGTCGGCTTCAAGGGAGGTTACGTCACCTCCTAGTAAGTTTGGTAGAAAACTGGAGCGTAGTGTGTTTGTTAGCGGCTCGAAGGATTGGTTAGCATTTTCTAAAACTCTTTGTAGGAACGACCATTTAAACTGTTAAGAAGTTCAAAGTATAGTACACATTCAGTAACATTCTGGGGAATTTAACGGTTACTACCATATTAATATAATGCCATTATATTATTATAAACAGGCAAGAAAAGGTCACCATGTCTGCCAAATTCGGGTATTTCGGCAATTTTCAATTCTGCTCATAAAGGTAACCTCTTGTTAGAAAGAGAATATCCCCTACAGTAAAATTTGAAGAGTTGATTCATATTCTGCAGTCTACCATCTTTTTGCACGCTATTTTAAAAGTACAAGTCCGCTTTATTTAAAAAGGACATTAGCGCTATAATGTCAATCCCGGCTCAGGGCGATCTCTGGGTGTGGTGTCTGGGAAAATGTAAAAAAATAAAAAAATATGTTCAGTCTTATAAAAATCTAAGAATGTAGGAGGTAGCAAAAATGCTAAAAAATCGTATGAAATGGACAAAATTAACTTTACACGGATATAGAACGTAATAAACATCCTTGAACTGTGTGCTACAAAAATGGCCAGGGCGCTCAATAAAGAATCGTGACTATAAAGTTGGGACATTCATTAGAATTAGGCAATAGCAATTCTAATGAATGAAGTTTCCTATTATATCGTCTCCGTAGATTTAATTTACGCATGCCAGTATGACCCGATTATTAGAAAATTCTACATGCTGCGATTTAAAAATATTAAATGTCTACCGAAGAATTCCAATAATAAAAGTCGTCTTAAAGAGTTCTATTATCGTGTCTTCGTTCGATGAAGGTATTTTAGTAAATATATACTTGTCAATAGGAACGACAG
This sequence comes from Epinotia brunnichana, assembly GCA_963854355.1. Taxonomy (NCBI): domain Eukaryota; kingdom Metazoa; phylum Arthropoda; class Insecta; order Lepidoptera; family Tortricidae; genus Epinotia; species Epinotia brunnichana. Next base: position 30,323,987 of record OY977935.1, on the reverse strand, counting down.
GGACTTGTCATTATTGCACGAAGTTGTTGAGGCCAGTACGCAAAGCCAGTTTTCAGGAACGACGTGGTAAACTCGTATCCAAAGTGATATTTTCATAGGACACCATGTCTGTTCACTTGTCATGAGTTGCCAGGCAGATCATCAAATAGACTCGATGCGCTAATATTAATCGCCTACCCGACCATAGGGACCTGGTTTCGAGTTACAATATTCGGTTAACTAATTTGAAAAACGAGTTACGCTTCCAAAGATAAGACGAAAAAAAAGCTGACATAGTAGTTTTGTAGGGCTATTTTAAGGGCAAAACTAAAAAAAATTTTTTGGTGATATGAACGACTATATTCTTCATAGGTTAAGTGTATTTTACTCGAGGATAGATGTATATTTCAATAAAAAAAATTGGTTTAGACCTTTCTTTCTATTTATGTCTTAGGCTTAGAACTTATCAAACGCCCCGTATGATGATGATGACAATGTAAACGAGCTAGAATCAAAAATTCTATGTTGGTATTTATGTATGTCCTATTAATTCAAAGCATGAACTATTTTAGATTGTTGTAAAAATATCAAAACATAAATGGCAAAAATATCAAAACATATATTTATATATGTCATACTGTTATTATTTAATTAACCTCATTACCGCCATCTATTGTACACAGATTTAATATTTTTTTGGTGTGAAACTTAGACCTAAGCTTATTTGAAATCATTGTCAGAACTGAGATATAAATTAAGTAATAAATATATATTAGGGGACAATATCACACAAAATTGTACTAGCCCCATAATAAGCAACTACTCATCCATTTGCACTTCTAGAGCATCATCTGTGGATTAGTTCATGGTAGTTGGTTAGCATACATTTCTAAATTACCAATAAAAAACTACTTTTAACTATGTAAATTCCATGGCATGCCATTGAATTTTGCCAATTAAACCATTAATTCATGTAGCTACATTTCTTATGAAACTTTCTTAGACTTGTTAGTATGCCATGACAAAAGTTGTTTTGTTTTAAGTCAGAATGCAAATCGTAAAACACAACAGTCCTAACAAATCTTGAGGAATCTGAAGAAGGTTCGGTTAAAATAAGCATCTTAAGCAGGCAAGCAGGCCTTAACGCCATTCACCACTTGTAGACTAAAATTCAGATTAATTTAGTGACAGTTGCGGTCTGAATTACTCCTGCAAATGTGTTAATTATATAGTATTGTGTTACTTCACTTCATTAAATATATTGCAGGAAATACCTGAACAGTACATATTATATTTTCAATTACATATTTTAAGTTATTTTGCAGTGAGATCGAGACGAAAGATGAGCCTTTTGCGTGGGAAGCGCGCGAGTTCATAAGAAAGAAACTGGTTGGAAAAGAGGTGGTCTTTACGTCTGAGAAACCAAATAACTCTACAACCAGAGAGTACGGCTCTGTGTGGACAGGGAAAGATACTATTAAAGATGAGAATATAACTGAGGCTTTACTTGCTGAAGGACTGGCAAAGGTCAGAGAGGGTGGGAGGAATATCCCTCAGCTCAAGCGACTTGTGGAAATAGAAGACATCGCCAAATCGCAAGGAAAAGGAATTTGGGGTACTGATACTCAGGTAAGTTTATATTATTATGATTTCCATTAATTAGGTACTGTTAAATGACTTATTCTTTTGGCCTTTGCCAGTAGGCACACGGATAATATGTAATATTTTGCGGTTACTGCAGTTTTAAGTATGTTTATTATAATTACCTGAAAAGAGGCTATAAATGAAATGAAATAAAAGTTATTTTACACACATTCTACTATTTGGGAATGACATCATGTTATGCAATATATATACAAATGTAATGTATTTTTAGGGTCACGTCCGCGATATCAAATGGACCATAGACAACCCCAAGCAGTTTGTGAACAAATACAATGGGCAGCCCATCAAAGCCATCATTGAGTATGTGCGCGACGGCTCCACTGCCAGATTATGTTTGCTGCCCGATTTCCATCAGATTACCTTGATGCTGTCTGGAATCAGAGTAAGTTTAATGTTTACATGTATATGTGTGTGTATGCTTCATTGTAAACATTTAATTTGTACACTATCTTTCCTGATAAAACTTCTCTTTTAAATAGTGCCTATTTTCTATAGGTTGTACGCGGGCTGGGTTTCCGCAACTAGCCGTCATAATGCGCCTATTTTCTATTTATGCTAGACACAGTTTCCGTGGATAATGAAAAAACTAGAGCCATAGCATATTTTTTTTAGGTACTGATTGATATCTTTGTATTTTCATTAGTGTCCTGCAGTTAAACAAGATGGTGATTCAGAGCCATATGCGGAAGAAGCTCGTTTCTTCCTCGAGTCTAGACTACTGCAGAAAGACGTGGAAGTTATTCTGGAGTCGGTTAACAACAACAACTTCGTCGGCACCATCCTGCACCCACAAGGCAACATCGCTGAAGCTCTCCTGAGGCAAGGCTTCGCGAGATGCGTCGACTGGTCTCTTGCTGTTATGAAATCGGGTATGTATATACTATAACTACACGTTCTAATATTTATTTAATTACATAGTGTAGGAAGAAACGGGACGCTCTATGGTAGATTAAAATAAATGACCTGTTTAAAAAGTGAGGGCAGAGCTGCAGGCGAAGCTGCTACAATACAATACAATATAATATAATTTTGTTTCTGTCACTAGTTGCTATGGTTACATCTCCTGGATCACTTAAAACACAGATGTTATGGTTGTTGACATTTTTAACCCTGTTTTTTATGGAGTATATATTATTCCATAAAATAAAATAAATGCCATGTTGTCTCTTGGTTAACGGGACAGAATATCTTGAGAAGTCGTTTAACCCAAAACGCTTTATTACACACCTCAACCTCACCTACTTAATAATTTCAATGTATTGCTAATGCAGCTTCGCTAATATATTTATTTTGCAATGCGAATGTAACATGTACCAAAATATTACATTGTCTTATAAAACAGCTCAATTAGCAGTGACACCCCATTAAAATTAATATATAAATAGATCACAAGGACAGATAAGTGACAAATGAAAGTGATAATCAGGTGCATCGACAATGCGAGCCGCCGAGCGCGCCGCTAAGGAAGCGAAGCTGCGTATGTGGACCAACTTCGTGAGCAACGCGCCCGTCATCGCCGCCAAGGACAAGGAGTTCACGGCGTCCGTGCTAGAGGTCGTCAACGGGGACGCGCTCGTCGTCAAGCTGCCCAACGGCAACCACAAGAAGATATTCCTCGCCAGCATCAGACCCCCACGCGAAAAGTAATATTCACCACCAATCGCATTCTAGAACCCATTCAAAACATGTCGCTAATGTCAATCTGTACCTTATTGTAAATGCCACATATGTTGTGTTCTGTCGTTTGACAAAAATTAGAGCATACCTACACATCACTTAATTTTTTAGTTTTTTTTTTTAAATGAATATTTGGGGCAATCTTACACAAATCGAACTAGTCCCAAACTAAGCAAAGCTTGTACTATGGGTACTAGACGATGATATACATACTTATATATACATATTTATATAGATTAATAAACACTTTAACATCCATGCCTCAGGAACAAATATTCGTACTCGCCACAAAAATAAATTCCCTTACCAGGATTCGAACCCGGGACCTCCGGCTTCGTAGGCAGGGTCACTACCAACTAGGCTACAGAGGTCGAATATTAATATTGTAAATGAGAAAGTGAGGATGCTTGATTTTTGTTGCAGTTTCTTCCAAAAGCTATTGAATGGATAATGATAGAACTTTCTAATAACCTACGAAGTTAGAAGCAACCATTCGATAAAACTTTGATTTTTTATTCTAGGAACAGCCCTGATGATGAGGGAAAGCCATCAATCAGGCCGAAGGGTTTCAAGCCTCTTTATGACATCCCATGGATGTTCGAAGCTCGTGAATTCTTGCGAAAGAAACTTATTGGCAAGAAAGTGACCGTCACTGTCGATTATATCCAGCCGCCAAAGGATAACTTCCCTGAAAAAACTTGCTGCACAGTCGTGGCCAGTGGAATGTAAGTAGGATGCTTAATATATATAAAAACCGGCCAAGTGCGAGTTGGACTCGCGCATGAAGGGTTCCGTACCATTATCTATAAAAACGGCAAAAAAATCACGTTTGTTTTATGGGAGCCCCTCTTAAAAAAATATCTTATTTTGTTTTTAGTATTTGTTTTTATAGCGGCAACAGGAATACATAATAATATGTGAAAATTTCAACTCTCTAGCTATCACGGTTCTTGAGATACAGCCTGGTGACAGATTATCCATAAAAACGGCAAAATAATCACGTTTTTTGTATGGGAGCCCCCCTTAAAAAAATGTTTTATTTTGTTTTTAGTATTTTTTGTTATAGCGGCAGCAGAAATACATAATCTGTGAAAATTTCAACTCTCTAGCTATCACGGTTTTTGAGATACAGCCTGGTGACACACAGACGGACGGACGGACGGACAGCGAAGTCTTAGTAATAGGGTCCCGTTTTACTCTTTGAGTACGGAACCCTAACAATAAATATTTATAATCTTGCGTGTGTCTTTAGAGGTGGGCATGTAATGGTTGTCTAATAATGCTACGTATTTTCAAACAGGAATATTGCAGAAGCGATAGTCAGTAAAGGTTACGCAACAGTAGTGAGATACGGCAAAGACAACGACCAGAGAAGCTCCCACTACGACAAACTACTGGAAGCAGAACTCAAGGCTCAGAAGGCAGGAATCGGCATTTACGCTAAAAAAGACATCCCGGCTCATCGCATACAAGACACGAGTGGGGACTCTGCAAAGGCTAAGAAGTTCTTCCCCTTCCTGAAGAGAGCCCAAAAGACAGAAGCCACTGTGGAATTCGTAGCGAGCGGGTCCAGAATGAGAATATACATTCCTAAAGAGTCAGTTTTAGTGACATTCCTGCTTGCCGGTATCAACTGCCCGCGCGGCGCGCGGCCCGCGATCGGCGGCGGCGCCATCCAGGAAGCCGAGCCGTTCGGCGAGGACGCGCTGCTGTACACCAAGGAGAAGTGCCTGCAGCACGACGTGGTCGTCACCATCGAGGAGATGGACAAGGCCGGCAACTTCATCGGCTGGCTGTGGGTGGACAACGAGAACCTGTCCGTGTCGCTGGTCGAGCACGGGCTGTCCTCCATGCACCACACTGCCGAATCCTCCGAGTTCGCGCGCGCTATCAAGACCGCCGAGGAGAACGCTATCAAGAAACGAATCGGCGTGTGGAAAGATTATGTCGAAGTAGAGAAGGAAGTTGAAAAGGAGAAAAACGCCCCAGTACAAGACAGGACGGTGAAATACGACAAAATAATCATCACCGAAATTACGCCCGAAGGCCACTTCTATGCGCAAAACATTGATAACGGTGCAAAATTGGAAGCGTTAATGGACAAAATTCACCAAGAATTCAAAGCGAATGCTCCATTACCAGGATCTCTTATACCAAGGAGAGGCCAAATTTGTGCGGCACTTTTCTCCCTAGACGACCAGTGGTACAGAGCTAAAGTAGAAAAAATTACTGAAGACAAAATGGTTCATATTTTCTACATTGATTATGGTAACCGAGAGGTAAGCTTAATCATCCAGATTATAATTAATTGTGATAATAGTAACCGAGTGAAGATAACAGACAAATTCAACTGATTGCTTTTTTTAGTAGTAAATCTGTTCCAAGGTCTGAAGGGATTGTTTTTTTTTAAACACTTAACGTAAATTTTCTAAAAGTAAGTAGGTAGGTAACACGGCAAACGGCGTCCTTTTCCAGAGATACTAAGCGCGATACAAGTGATCTATGGCTATAGTATCCGCCAAACTATCTGGCCGGTCAGGTCGTAAAATATTAGAAGCATGCTATTATTAGATTATTACACACAAATAGGTTTCATTGTTACTTTTATTGCCCTACCGGCCAGATAGTTTTGCGGATACTATAGTGGCGCGCGTTTGTGTCGCAACAAAAAGCCGCCGTGTGTAACCGTTCTATAAAATGAAATGTGTCACAATAATACCCGAGCCAGGCCTAAAACCCTTAAATGCATATTTTTTTGTAAAATTCGCGGCGACCAGTGTAGGGACTTACGCGCCAAAAATTGAAATAACTGTCAAAAGTTTGTGGATGCGTTCAGAATCTAACATGTAAATGTCACATTTATAAAAAAAAAGTAATAAATGTCATTTTGGATACGTGCATATTGAGCCACGGGCTATCAAAATATACGATGTAGATCTGCCGTGTCAATCCTTTCTCATGTATCTTTATGCTTATTGTATGTCTTTGTGCTGCAGTTACACACACGGCACGGCAGATATGTAGATCATAATGCATTTAAGGGTTAAATTCCTAGTACAATATATAATGTTTCCAGGTGGTGAACTACTCTCGCCTGGCCATCCTGCCCGCCGGCACTGAGGCGGAGGCGCCGTACTCGACCGAGTACGTCCTCAGCTGCGTCAAGTTCCCGGCAGACCCCGACGACCGGCTCGAGGCTGTGCGCGCCTTCTCCATGGACACGCTCAACAAGAAGCTGCTGCTCAATGTGGAGGCCCGCGGCGCGCCCACTGCCGTCACGCTGCTCGACCTTGCCACCAACCAAGACCTTGGCAAGGTACGCTCAATCACTTTCATATTCTATATATCAACGTTCCGTATATACCTTGACCGCTTTTCAGTTAACTCTTTGTCTCCCAGCATTCCGGTGTACGAAGGCCTGGTCTCCCAACGACATACATGTATGTCGGCATGTGTGGTCCCATTGGTCCAGCTGTCAGACCTGGATAATGAACCGTGGTGTATTTTGTATATAAGATTCATTTTCATTTGGGTACATGTGGGTCATTGGGATTCCAGGGTAAAAAAATGACCCACATGTGGGACCTCCCGGCGGAGTCACATGTGAGTCGTTGGGAGACAAAGGGTTTAATAGACAAGCTGAAAACTGAGACCGAAAGAAACTTTTCTCAAAAATGGCCCGCAAAGTGAACATAACTCGCTACATATTGGAAGGTAAAGTGTATAGTTGAAGGCCAGATCAAAATTAAAAAAAAAAAACATTGCAGGCCGCCTGGAATGTTACATATGAATTCCTTTATTTGTCGAGTACCAAACTTTTTAAAAAGTAGAAACTGGCATATGAAAGACGGCACAGGTCGTATTCAGCCAAATCAAGTCGTATTTTTCTGTTGCAAACGCGACATTTTTGTATGTGTCATTAAAAGATTGCGTTTTTCGGTGGAAAATTACACTTGCGATTCTGTTTAAAAAAAAATATGACGTTTAATTTTATGTCATTTGCAGTATCCTCATCTTGTATTTGATAATAACGCTTGATTTAAATTTAGTCTTTTTTATTCCCCCATTTTTGAGAAAAGCACTATATTAGCCTCAGCCGGAATGGCAATTGCAGGCTTCGTATTATAATTAAACGGACTCGCAAGCTCGTCCGTTTAAACAATATACTCAGCCTGCAATTGTCTCCTTCCCGGCCACGGCAATAATGTACTATTTTGTACTCGACGATTAAAATATGTGTATTAAGATTTCATAGAGAATACTGCAACGTCACTCTTTTCATAGTTGTAGTCCATGTTACTGTCGAAACAATCGAAATATAGTATTTTTCACAATCGAGTTATAATAGAGAGCTTTTTAGTCGAGTACCGTGTTTAGGCCACGAAGCTTGCTGAGTGGCCTAAGTAAGGTACGAGATTAAAAAGCTTGATTATAACACTATTGTGAACAATACTTTTTGTACGAGTTCATTAAAATTAATTTTCTACGAGTCAACTGAACTAATTAAACAAACTCGATACTGTTGAAACGAAGTGCAGCTCATCGCTCGTACGCTTGTTGATATCTTAAAAGACATCAACAAGCGTACGACATCAAAGCGATTCTATTGGTCCAATTCATTACAGTTCAGTAAAGCAGCCACGTGATTGGTCGAATTTATTTTAGTTGTCTGGAGCGTATCGAAAAGTAGTTATTTCGATTGTTTCGACAGTAACATGGACTACAACTATGAAAAGAGTGACGTTGCAGTATTCTCTATGAAATCTTAATACACAAATTTTAATCGTCGAGTACAAAAACTACTTTTCGATACGCTCCAGACAACTAAAATAAATTCGACCAATCACGTGGCTGCTTTACTGAACTGTAATGAATTGGACCAATAGAATCGCTTTGATGTCGTACGCTCGTTGATGTCTTTTAAGATATCAACAAGCGTACGAGCGATGAGCTGCACTTCGTTTCAACAGTATCGAGTTTGTTTAATTAGTTCAGTTGACTCGTAGAAAATTAATTTTAATGAACTCGTACAAAAAGTATTGTTCACAATAGTGTTATAATCAAGCTTTTTAATCTCGTACCTTACTTAGGCCACTCAGCAAGCTTCGTGGCCTAAACACGGTACTCGACTAAAAAGCTCTCTATTATAACACGATTGTGAAAAATACTATATGTTTATGACTGTTGAAATATATTTATTCTATGTATGTGTATGGGGTCCTGTCCCTTAGCTACTATCTCTAGAACTGTAATATGTAGGCACTTGAAATTTTCGCAGATTATTTATTTATCTACTAAGGCAAAGTAACAAAATGTAAATTACAGAGTTGCTTAAGTAACATAATTCAAATATGGAGAATTCTAAATTTACATTTCAATAATAACCAAGCATTCATTCGCTTATAAAATTAATAATTCTATCTGTAACAAATCATGGTAAGTATATATAGCTAGTTTTAAATAAAATTACAAAAGAAAGGGTTTCATTACACGGTACGGCAATTATAATGAGATCATGTATCTAAACTACGTGTTAAAGAGTAAAACGGGACCCTATTACTAAGACTCCGCTGTCCGTCCGTCCGTCCGTCCGTCCGTCTGTCCGTCCGTCTGTCTGTCACCAGGCTGTATCTCACTGATACCGTGATAGTTCTAGTTGAAATTTTCACAGATGATGTATTTCTGTTGCCGCTATAACAACAAATACTAAGGGCCCCCCCACATATAATTGGGTCATTGTCAGTCACAAAAACAAAAATCATCTTTCCGGTGGTCAATAGTTAAGGGCTTACGTTTACATATAATATGTTTTTATCACATAGAATTGTAGAAGGGGCAACGCCGATTATGCGGATATAGAGTTCAACCAGAAATTAGGCTTTATAGTCCTTAACTTTAGCAATGTCCACCGAAGAGACGCGAACCTAAATCTGACAATGACCCAATTACATTACTTTTAAATTTATTAAAACTTAAGTGAAATATATCTACATCATTACATATTTTATTGTAAGAAGTGCACATGCGAGCCATTATGTATTACTCCTATTATATTTTTATTATTTGTTATACCTAGTCCGTTTTTTTCAGTCGTCGTCAACCTTCTGCTTGGGACAAATATTAGATGTTACGAAGTCTATAACACAACGAGAACTTAACAGGATATTAGTTATTTTGTATTTTTCCTATGTAATAAATAAAAAGTGCGTATTTCCACATCCATTTATTATGTAAATAAAACTATGTATGTAAGTACCTACTATAAAATTCACACACCAACTTGTAAATCTTGACCACCATACTTCTCTCATTTGTTGTTAATGGAATCTGTTTCTGTCTCTTTGCTTTTGGTGAACGCAAAACGTTCGGGGGAGAACGAGTCGGTCTTTTTTGCAAGCCACTTGGGCCTGCCTCTGGTTGGTCCATTGCAGTCCGCACGCCACCACTTTCTCTCTTCCCAGCTATATATCCCACATGGTGGTGGGGTCAGCTTTCCTCGTCTTACTTCTCCACTTCGCTCTGTCCTCGACATCGGTTTCGGATAACTTGCTCTCTCTTATATCTCTTAGCACTACATCCTTCCATCTTGTTCTGGGTCTGCCCCTGGATCTTCGACCAGAGACGGAAAGTTGTAGTGCCAAGTTACCAACATAGTTTGGTGGCCTCCTCTTCACATGACCATACCATCGCAGCCGGCTTTCTTGGATCTTATCGGCGATGTCACGGACGCCCAGGCTTCCTCGTACGTACTCGTTGCGGATTTTATCGAGCCTGGTAACGCCGCACATCCACCGTAACATCTTCATTTAGGCAACTTGGATGGTATGGACATGCTTTTGAGTCAACGCCCACGTCTCGCTTCCATACATGAGAACCGGCCTTATGATGCTCTTGTAGACCAAACCTTTAAGTTTAACCGGCATTCGCTTGTCACATGTAACACCAGTCACTTCTCGCCATTTTAACCATGCAGCGGCTATTCGGTGCTGAATGTTGCATTCTATGTTCCCTGAATTGTGCATCATACTACCCAGATATTTGTATTGATCGCACATGGTGACTAATTGCCCATCGATGGGAATCGGACTATCGTCGCCGGGATCTGGCTCGTTCAGGGACATAAATTGGGTCTTTGCAACACTCAACACTAGGCCACCGGCCTGTAACTGGTGCTTCCATGACAAAAGCGCTTCCTGTAACTCAATACGGCTCTCAGTACAAATAGCAACATCGTCAGCGTATATAAATGACCATGCTGCTGAATTTTGCGCTGCCTCGGTGAGTGAGTCCAAAACCAAGCAAAACAGAAAAGGGCTCAGTACTGAACCTTGGTGAACACCTTCTGTGACCGCTATCGATTTTGTTTCACCCACCACCGTCCGTACCATTGACCGTGCACCTCTGTACATGTCGGCAATGATGTTGATATATTGTTCGGGGACATTTTTCTTGCGAAGGCTCCACCAGATCGTATCCCTCGGGACCCGATCAAATGCCTTTTCCATGTCCAGAAATGCAACGAATAATGGCCGGTTTTTTGCGCGATACTCCTCAGCGATCACACTCAGTGCAAACATGGGATCTGTGGTAGATAAGCCAGGTACGAAGCCATAGTGATTCTCAGATAGTACGCACTCGGATCTCAGTCTGCTGTCAATCACCCTCTCGTAAAGCTTCATAGTATGGCTTAAAAGCTTGACACCGCGGTAGTTATTGCACTCGTACTTGCTACCCTTTCCCTTGTAAATTGGAACTATGGTGCTCAATCTCCATGCCTCTGGCATTTTAGAAGAGAGCATCACACGGTTAAAGAGGTTGGTAAGCAATACGATTCCTCACTCTCTAAGGCATTTCCAAGCTTCCACCGGGATACCGTCAGGTCCTATGGCTTTCTTGTTGGACATCTTTTGTATCGCTTTCTTCACCTCCCATGGCTGTATTGGAGGTATTAGACCTACATTGCATTCCATAATTGGAAGCTGTGTATTAGCTGACTTGGGATTAAGAAGTTGTTCGTAATAATTATGCCAGGCTGTTATTACATCTTTATCCCGGTACAACAAGTCACCATTTGGGCCCTTGATGGTTTTACACCTAGCGGGATCCTTTGTGCTCTGACAACGCTGTTTGGCGAGCTTGTAGATATGCTTTCGGCCTTCTTTAGTGTCCAACTGTTTGTATAGGTCTTTCTGGGAGTTCGCTTGTTCAATGGCAATGATTTTCTTGGTTTGTTTTTTAACATTCTTATACAGTTCCCGATCTTCTGGTGTTTGGGTGGATTGCCAGGTTTTAAAGGCAGTTTTCTTATTCTGGACTGCATTTTGCACTTCCCGTGTCCACCACCAAGTTTCTCTGTCGTTTCTCTTCCCCCTTTTTGTGCGACCGAGTGTTTTATTCGCTGCAGTTATAATGGACTTACGTAGGTGTTCCCATGTGGCATCAACGTCAGAGTCATCATCTACCGCAAGATCTGATAGGCATTGACAGAACTCTGGAATTTTGTCTCCTTTAAGATTCCACCATTTCGTGACTTCTGGAGTTTGAGATGGTTTCTCCTTTGCTCTTTTCTTAAATGCCATGTCCATCACAACAATGCGGTGTTGGGGGGTGACACATTCTCCCGGAATAACCTTACAGTTAGTAATGCGGCCAATGTTAGCTCGATTTATAAGGATGTAGTCTATTTGTGATGATGTTGGGCCACTTTTGTACGTTATTTTGTGTTCTGGCTTCTTAGCAAAGAAGGAGTTTACAATGGCAAGATCGAACGCAGTTGCTGTTGAGAGGATGACCTTACCAGCATCGTTAAGTGTACCATATCCGTGACCTCCGTGTACTCTCGTAAATGCATTGTTTGTTTCTCCGATGTGGCCATTCAAATCACCTCCCAGCAAAATAGTCTCCTTTGTAGGAACTTGCTGAAGAGTACCTTCTAGGCTCGTCCAAAATGTATCCTTCTCGTCTTGGCTGCAGCCCACTTGGGGAGCGTATGCAGAAATTACGTTAAGGACTTCCCCTTCCACAAGTACTTTTAGAGTCATAAGTCTATCATTTATGCGATTAACCTCTAAGATGTTACTATGATGTTCTTCCTTCACAGCAATACCTACGCCATTTCTTCCATGCTTAGCACCTACGTACATAAGTTTGTAGCCCTCTCCGATATTACGGGCTTTTGATCCAGTCCAGCGAGTCTCTTGCAAGCAGATAAAGTCTATCTTTCTACGTTTGAAGAGTGAGGCAAGTTCCTTTGTCTTCCCGGATAGTGTTCCTACATTTAGAGTAGCGAAGCGGACCTTAAGGTTACAATTTGGGACTAACGTCATTAGCCGAGCCCGTCCATGACTCGGTAGCCCTGGCAAACTTTTCACAGATTTAGGGCGATGTGTCTGCGCGTCGTTTTGCGGCGAAGTCCGCACGCCACCACACACAGCGAAAAATAAAATCTTAATATTGATTAACAAATAGATACTCGTATAATAATCTCGTAATCTGAATTCAACAATTTACTGATTACCAAGAAAACAAGAAAAAGAACGTGATACGATTGACAATGTCGACAGCGAAAAAAACGAACCGATCGTTTCAAACCTGTTCTTCTTTAGGTGTTTTATTATGCAACCTTTCCAGAACTGAATAACGAAATTTTAAATAACAGAGTCAAAAATAAATACTTTCAAAATAAATATATATTGTTGTAAGTATTATTTAGATATAAATAATGAAAACACTTCTATAATTTTAGGGTCGACAACAATAATGTAAGTCTTTTTTAATGGCTGTTTGAGATACTTTGACAGTTGTGTGGCTTAAAGTGTCTTATATAAAATACCTCGTGCATCGTGCTTTATCCTTCTTTCTAATGCTAAAAAACGCACTAATTATAGTGCGTTTTTTAAATTATATAGAGGCTATAGTAATACAATTTCAAGTGTCTACATATTACGGTTCTAGAGATATATCCATTGTTATGGGCGGGCAAAAATACTCCATAAAATTACGTTTAATGTATGAGAGCACTGTTAGCCGTGGGCCTAGGTTGATTTGTGTAAGATTGTCCCGTAATATTTATTTATTTGTAATTTATTTTTATGAATGTATGTCAAAGCAGCAATAGAAATACAAATTCTGTGAAAATTTTATCAGTCTAGCTATTGCTGACACGCAACCAGCTGGACGGACAGCGGGGGCTTAGTAACAGAGTTCTGATTGGTATTCTTTGGGAACTCGACTCCAAAAAATATGTAGTTGAATTCCTGGACCCCAAATATGTATATTTAGACACCAAGTTTGTGATTCTAAGTGATTTAGAACTCGAGATATTAATAATAATATACCTATAATTCGAAATGTCCGCCATAAAATTAAAGATGGCCGACGACGGAGGAGTTAGTTCCAATCAAAGACAAGCTATGGATCTAACAAGTACTTGAAAAAAATCTGGTGCTTTTGTCCAGCGAGTCCACATTATCACCTGAAGCTGCCCCACTGTAGGCAAATAGGCGAATTACAAGCTTTCTATTAACTTGCAATTTATGGTACTTAACTATGATTGATCGGGTGGAATCTTGCTACTGAATTTTTAAGCAGATATATAAGGTATAGTTTAGATGACAATTCAATATTATGGTACCATCGAGCTGATCTGATGATGGAGACAGAAGTTGGCCATGGGAATTCAGTACTTAACCTACGTAACCCCAATGAGTTTGGGCTTGTTAGAATCCTCTCAATGAGTAGTTGATGACGGTATACAGAAAAGTAGTCGGCAATAAAAGCTTGTACCAGACTTAGTATATTGATTGTAAGCCATACAAATAATAGTGCGTAGTATGAAAATGTTTGTTTAATTGCAGAACCTGATAAAGGAGGGTCTAGTACTGCTGGATGCGGTGCGCGACCGGCGCATGGCGGCGCTGGTGAGCGAGTACCGCGCCGCGCAGGAGCACGCCAAGAGCTCGCGGCTCAACCTGTGGCGGCATGGTGACATCTCCGAGGACGACGCGGTCGAGTTCGGCGCGCGCCGCTAGCGCGCCGTGTGGCTACCGGATCCCCAAACAAACAAACCTCCAACGTACCGACAGCCGACCACGAAACCCACACACCTGTACGCTTCAAACGATCTTTAACTTTCTTGATTGCGTTCAACTGTCTCGGCCATTCATGGAACTGTTTAGCACGATCAATTAAAGTTGTGAACCTTCACCTCCTGGGCACGACTGGGTATTTTTATAACCTTTATAAACACTATATTATGAAATAGTTCTTATTCTGTAGTTTATTCAACGCGAAATGTAGTCAGAAATGATACGTCTCTTTATTGCGAAAGAGTGAATCTGTAAATATACATTATTGAGTTAACTATTTATCCTTTTTTTGTAAACTAATGAGATTTCATGTATATTTTTATATGTATATCACAGAAAGGAAATAACGTTTTGTTAAGAATCAAATGTGTAGAATCGTAATATAAGAAAATCAAATTTGTCCAAATGGGATCTCTCAGGAGGTTAACTAAGGCGGTAACCCAGAAGAGCAAGCAGTAGTCGCGCGATGGCGTGCGTCTGCACTGCGCTGCGTGCGCAACCATCACCTCGATCTCGCCCAGATCCATTTTTCTATAGACATCCGTATAGATTTTAAAGATGTTTATATATATATATTTAATATTTATATACATATTTCTGCCAATCAAGAGTACGACATAATAAATGAAAGTTTTGAATTATAATATACTTACGAGTAAATATGATGTCAACTTAAGTCATACTCATAATATTATTGTAAATTATAAGTGTTATCCGCAGATCGTAGGTATTTTATTTACGTCAAAGTTATGTTTATTTACATGCTCATATGCGTTGTTTTGATAAAAAATGAACTGATAATAATTTAGTCTTCTGTTCAAATCAAAAATTATGAAATTTGTATTTTTTGTTTTGTTGGTGTATGCTTCTAATAGTGCCCGCGTGTTTCAAAGTAAACTTGTGTCAATATGAACCAACAAACCAATCAAGGGTACTTGCTTGCTACGTCCAATCAGATGGTACTTTAGAAACGATCAATTATTAAGAAACCGAAAAAGAAACGTTCATGCTCGATTATTTTGTTGAGTCAGAGGACTTATTAATCATCAATACATTTTGAAGAAAATAGATGATTTATTACAGGCAAGTACCCTTACATGTGCATTAGGCACCCAGATCAACAGGTAGTCGTTTCAAAAAGTACCTATACTTTTTTACTGTTACTGAGTAAGTCTTCCTTAATAACGGTAAAATATTGAAATTGATGTCTTTGCATAATAAGTAGGTAAATAGATAATAAATTAGGTTTGCAGTGATAACGGTGGACTACTGATGTAGCTAGTGCAATGCGGGGGCCGAGTCGCTCGGCTGATCTCCGGCCGCCGGCGCCGGCGCCGGCGCCGGGCCGCGGCCGCCACCGCCACCGATCAACCGCTTGAACGGAACTTAACGGTACATTTATCGCGCTTAGTACCTATATTTAAAAAAAGATGACTTGTAATTTATTTCTAGTTTGCGTGTTTATTTGCTATACACGTTCTCTGAAGTCTGAATTTCTAAATAGAGTACTTTTTTTTATATTAACTGAATCATGTTTTTCTTGCATATATGAATTAATTTGTATTGCGTACTTACAAATGTATTGTACGAGACCTACCTATCTTCTTGAGATGTTTAAAAGGTAGGAAATACTTTGTTTACACATAATTAAGTACCATAAGGTGCGTGGATTGTTAAAAGGACTTGGTATATTAAAATAAAATAATTTAGGAAACAAGATGTTTTATTTCCTGGCTAAAGTTTAGTACCTACCTAATGAGTCATTTAATTTTGGGTTGTTTTCAAATAAACTGTACCCTAGTAAAGGTAAAATTAACCGTTATAAATGTATGGCTAATTTTCGTTACTCACATGACGAAGTTAAGGTTTATTAATTTTACTTTAAGAGTGCTCTTCAAAAAAGCGCTCGCTCAGAATTCGGTATTTTGACACGCGTAGTGCGTTTGTGTGTGTAAATACTACTACCACCCACACAAACGTACCTAACCCCCACATGCACAGCGAGATCGCACCAGCCGCGGGTGCCGTCCCTTTCTAGCTATATGTAAGTGCGATCGGGATAGAACTAACCGCGGAGCTTGCCGATGCAAATAGTTGTATAGCGCACCGTTGGAATTCACTCCGTGACCGATATTGATACTTGCACTAAAAAGTGGTAAGTATTACTTCGCTAACATGATGTTCTAGAACATCATGTTAGCGAAGTTAGATAACTTGAATAAAGTAAGTATTTGATTTTTGAGCACAAGTTTTCTATTTGTATTAAAATACTATGATATGACAAAGTATATTTAGTTTCGTTTTTTTAGTATAAAATAAACTAACGAGTTTTAAAGTTGTCAGTAATAAGAATAATAATTTGTTTTACGGATATTAATAGTTTGCATATTATCCGAGTCTTATTTATATATAGTAATGTAATGAAATTATACCAGTAGACCCACTACTAGGAAATTACTGGGTACTTACGTATTCATTTCTTGAAGAAATTTTTTTTTGTTATGTACAGTAAAAAAAAACGGCCTTTTATAGAAATTGCTATGTCCGTTTCTTACCAAAGGAACTGAAAATTATAAATTATACAAACACAGCTTTTTATCTAGAATACAATTAATTAATGCGTGATTTTATTCAAAAGCCTAAAACCTCAGATGATAAAAAGGAATAGATATGAAACGGGGGCTTGGCGCGTGTCGGTGCGACATGGCCAAATGGGCATGTCACTGCCCACCGCATGTTAGTCGCAATTTGCCGTGAATCTGAAATGTTTTTCTACGTTTACTCAAAATGCCGAATTGTAGCGTGGTTACATGCAAAAATAGGAATGAAACTAAAACCTACATGAATGGTGGAGTCACGCACCACATGTGAGTATTAGTATTTTCACTTAAGTCAGTTAAAACTAATATTTTAATAAATAAACGCAACGCCGCATCATTTCTCGGGATCGAACTAACATATCGAACGAAAAAGCATACTTTTGTCTATGCGTTGTACATTGAACGTTCAATACAGTAAACCACGGCGCAATGTATTAAACCACTATGGATATGGACGATGCTAGAATTTTTTAGTGGTACGGCCGCTGCTTGGCGTCGCAAACTAGAGCGGTGCCAAAGTGCAGTTACAATTTACGCGTAATCGATAAAATAGAAGGACGATATCATACTAGTTATTTTATTTCGACTACTTTCGCTGTTTTATTTTATTTAATTACTTGTTTTGGTTGGGTGCCTATCTTAAAGGTAACTAATAACATACTAATAAGATTAAAAGGCATAAAATGTTTACGGTACCTACTTACAAGATTTTCACTAAGTTGCAGTATGAACGGTAAATAGACATATTAAAATTGTACATACAAGTATATAATTTAGTTGCAAATGGCCCCAGAACAACTTAAAATGTGATATTATTACCAATAATTTATTTTAAATGAGTATTTTTTACTTTCATTTGAAATGTGATAATTGAAGAAGAAATCTCGGTTTCTTATTACAGTTTTCCAAAGAATTCGAGTAGGTACTAAAAAAATGGATAGATGCTACTGGCAGAGGTCCTAACTGGTTTCCTGTACAGAGAAGAGTTAATGTGTTCGTAACATTTTCAAGAAAAATGTTTCCAACCACTTAATAAGAGCCGTACACTTTTCGAATATTTGACACCTCGCTTGCTTGAAACCTTGGTGTAAAATGTATGGTAACACATCTTCGCACATCTTTGGTGGATACTCGCCCTTAGCCTTAAATCTCGTAATATGAGTAATGGACATATTATTTCGCGCCAAAATGCGAGTCGGATCGGCCTGGTACCTACAGGTCAAAAATATCGATGTGACCAGAGTTTTAAATGTATGTGAACACGAACTTATAAAAAGCCGTTTATGTTACTCTGTAGGTATTCGTCAATATTTTTTACTTTTGCGATTTATGGTAAGTTAACAACCCGTGTTATTTAAACTTGTAGCTAAAAGTTTAAATACCACCACATAAACTTACCATGTTGTTGAAGTTGTTACCCATCAATATCATAACATAATATTAATTTTAATATCAATGTCGATAAAACATAATTTTAACGTTTGTCGCCCCCCTACTGTAGTGCGTTTAAGCCAATCACAGCCCTTGTTTGCATGTTGCCGTAGACTCACTGGCAACGCCCGAGTCTTTGTTTTTACACGGTTCAATGTGTGTGCCTGTGGGCGCTGCGGTGGGAGAAAACTGGGGACATCGGTTTTGGTTGAAATTAAGCAGTACGGCACTTCTCCCTTTTTTTATGTTCTGAGCCTAAAACCTATGTCACTTATTAGGATTCCGTACTCAAAGAGTAAAACGGGACCCTATTACTAAGACTCCGCTGTCCGTCTGTCTGCCTGAATGCCTGTCTGTCCTTCTGTCACCAGGCTGTATCTCATGAACCGTGATAGATAGAGATTTTCACAGATGATGTATTTCTGTTGTCGCTATTTATAACAAAAAATACTAAAAAACAGAATACATATTTTTATTTTAGTTTTTATTTGTTTCTTTTTCTTTTACAATCTTACACAAATCGACCTTGCCCCAAACTAAGCAAAGCTTGTACTATGGGTACTAGACGACGATAAACATACTTATATAGATAAATAAATACTTAAATACATAGAAAACATCCATGACTCAGGAACAAATATTTGTGGTCATCACACAAATAAATGCCCTTACCGGGATTCGAACCCGGGACCTCCAGCTTCGTAGGCAGAGTCACTACCAAGTTACTAACTAGGCTACAGGGGGCTCCTATACAACAACCGTGATTTTAGATATATATATTTTGCCGGTTTTAGATATCCGACTCGCACTTGGCCGGTTTTTTTAACATTTATTTCGAAATAAAGAGTGATACTCGGAAATGTCGAAGGGAAGGTCAATCGTCGAATCCGACTCGGCTGGGCAGCATTCGGGAAGCTACGGCACATCTTTTCGTCCAATATTCCGCAGTGTCTCAAGACGAGAGTCTTTGACCAGTGTGTGTTGCCAGTGATGACATATGGCACGGAAACGTGGTCGCTTACTATAGGCCTCATAAGAAGGCTCAAAGTCACTCAAAGGGCAATGGAGAGGGCTATGCTGGGAGTTTCTCTGCGCGATCGCATCACAAATGAGGCTATCCGCAGTCCGCAGCAGAACCAAGGTAACCGATATATCCCTCCGAATTGCTAAACTTAAGTGGCAGTGGGCGGGGCACATTGCACGTAGAACCGATGGCCGCTGGGGCGGAAAGGTTCTCGAGTGGCGACCACGTACCGGAAGGCGCGGCGTGGGTAGGCCACCCACAAGGTGGACTGATGGCCTGGTAAAGGTCGCGGGAGTCCGCTGGATGCGGGTGGCGCAGGAACGGCCATTGTGGCACTCTTTGGGGGAGGCTTATGTCCAGCAGTGGACGTCTTTCGGCTGATATGATGATGATGATGATGATGACTCGGAAATGTAATAAAACCACGTAAAAATCTCCCTTTCCAGTGTAAACCCCCGGTGTGTGTTATTATTATATATAAACGAAAATAATAACTAAATGCAAGGTAGGATCGTGCTGTACTTAACAAACGCCATATAAGCTTGTTTTTTAAAATTTTTTTTATTCATATTGTTATTTTCAATAACCCTGCATATTATGTCGCTGGTTCGTGGGTACTTGTACAGACAAATCACACAAACCCAAACAAGATAGGTCTATCTATTTTTGTTTAGGAGTTCCCATGACTACCTTCCATCATCAGATCCTGGAAATCATCCATCACCAAAGTGTTTACCAAGACAAAACAGATGAGCCCAAACTAGATGGGTTTATCTAGTTTAGTTTAGGAGTTCCATGACCACCTTATAGCTCCATCATCAGACTCTGGAAATCATCCAGCACCAAAGTCTTGCCGTGCCATGACCAAATAAATGAGCCCAAATTCGATGGCTTTATCTTGTGAGTTTAGGAGTTGCTATGGCCACCTTCCGACTCCATCATCAGACCAGCTCTATGATATTATGTCACCGAAGATACGCAATTGTACCTAATTTGAAGATTTCACCCAAACTCCCATACATACATACATACTAACAAGGTGGACTGATAGTAACAAGTAAATAAATTAAATCTATCAAGTATCACGATCACTCGTACAATAATAATTGACTATAGAACGCGTAGTTTAGACAAAAGGATCCAACCCACAAGACATCACCATTGAAATGTATGACTTTTGTTCTAGGTAGAAGGTTCAATTTTAAATGTTACGTATCCGGTGGGTTTGAGCCTTTTCGCTACACTACGTCATATATGGCAGCTATGCAATTCATAACTTGTCTCGATTAGCCTCACGAATGTATCCCCAGTATAGTTTGACCCCGAGGTTGGTAACAACTATGCCTAGTCGGAGATCAAAATAATATTATTTTATCTGAAGAGTGGCCGGTTAGCTTCGTGAATAGCCACAAATAAACACAATACAGTAGACGGCAAACTTCGTGCGCAAATGACCTTGCCTGCGCAAAGGCGAATTGTACGTGCAAGCTGCCCCCCCACTTCCCCTCATTTGCGCACGAAGTTTGCCGTCTACTGTACACGTCTGTCTCGGAGGGCTATTCAGCCGGTACCAAAGATATACATACTGAGATAGACAGGCAACTCGACCAAATTGAGAAGGCATTTAATGCAGGCGCCATCTCTTCTGCGGTAGTTACAACTTTTCTTTGAATGTACAAAACATACAAAAAGTGCGTCGGTCGTAGGGATCGAACCCCGGATCATCGACTCCTAATACCACCGTCTGTACCCCTAGGCTACTGATGCCTTGTGACAATACGGCGAATTTTGAAATACCTTGACAGCCTAGCCTAGCAATCGCTAGAGCTTCAGAGAGTTCGCCAGCTATCAAGAAGGTGGCACTGTTTTCAATAAGAAACTGGATTTGCATTAAGTTCTAAGTTCGCATAGCATGGCCGGTACTGAGATAAATTCCCGCGCGACGGTAAATTTATACTAGTTTTGAATAATTATTTATAAATATAAATTTTGACAAAAGTTATATTTTTTGGACTGGATCTTGTTGGTACAAGCATGAACTTTAATGTTGTGTAAGATTCAATACAAAAATTATTCAACAATAATAAGAAAATCCTTGAGTTTTCAGTACGATTTTGTTGACAAATATGGTGTAATTGAGAACAGTTTACATATATATACGTGCAGAATAAGGAAAATTCGAGGCGGCTAGGCGCAATGGCAACATATTACGCTAGTGAAAATAGAAAAAAACAAGTAGGTTCTCATATAACATCATGGAGTATTAGGGGCTCAAACTTATGACTCTGCGCTCTCTTCAGAAAACTACTGTCGGTAATCGGGTATTTTCGGTTAAAGTATTCAGTTCTTCGTAAATTGGAGGCGGCTAGGACCAATATGAGGAGTTTACCTATGCAAATAAGTAATCAGGATCTAGAAAAAGCTCTCCGTTTCTTAGAATTACAACGTCAAAAATCCGTCATTCTCGCTTATTCCTGACCAAAAAACGAGCGCCCTCTTAACTAGGGTACAGTTTATTTGAAAACAACCCTTTTACGAAAGCTGATGCCACTAGATTGAACAAATTACTTATTTCTATAATTTTTAGGGTAATGTAAGTATTCACTCGCGCAAACCATGCTCGCCACTTTGGTCATTTACCTACACCGTGTCCAATAAGTTTGGATACAATATGTTTCGAACTGGTATAAAATACATAAAGCTGCAGATAAACTGTTCTATTTATTAAATTGAAATACCTATATATTTACAGAAACAAAATACAGCCATTTCAAATGTCTACCATATTTCATTCATGTGTAAAACACGACGAAGCAATTTCGAGAAGTCATTGTTACCAAATACCGTAACGAGCGAGTGCGCTAGTGACATTTTCAAAGCGATGAAATCTCTTGGGATCAAACTTGATTTTGTTTATAAAACATTAAAACTATTTAAAGAGACCTCCTCAACAGAAGATCGAAAGAGATCTGGTCGGCCGCGATCAGTGAGAACAGATCGGGTAGTTAAAACTGTGAGGGAGCGAAGTAGACGTAAAAACCATCGCTCTATTCGAAAACTAGCAGCCGGGTTGAAAATTTCAAAGGGATCGCCCATAACATTTTGAGACATGATCTCGGGTGTTACGCATACAAGAATCGTAAAGTTCATGGACTTTCCCAGGCGTCTAAGCAGAGGAGGGTCGAGCGAGCAAATACGATACTTTCGTGGCACGCTGGGGGGATGAGTTTGTTTTCTCACTGTGGGGTTACTCTAAAACAAATAGTTTTAGAGCAACCCCACAATGCTCAAAACGATCGGTTGTGGGCCGCAAAGATGGCAGACATTCCAGAGAATCAGAAATACGTTCCAAGATTTCAGGATGCCCCCTCGGTAATGGCTTGGGGAGCAGTGTGTAAGCGGGGCAAACTTCCTTTAATATTCATCGATAAGGGTGTTAAAATCAACGCCGAACATTACAAAACCGAAGTTCTGGAGAAAGTGGTTGCTCCAAAAATTTCTCAACAGGATGGAGCACCTTCCCATACCGCAAACAGCGTTCAAGCCTGGTGTAAGGAAAATTTAACTGATTTCTTACCCAAGAATGAATGACCTCCCAGCTCTCCGGATTTATTTGTATGGTCGTATATGCTGTCTAAACTGAATAATTATAAAATATCAAATTTGGACCAATAAAAGAACAATGTTTGTACATGAACGCGCGTCACCGGTTACGCGCGGTAACGCGCGTTCATGTACACAACAACTTGATTTGTTACAATCTCAAACCGCGCTCCGAGCCAACCGCGCGTCGTCGCGCGTTCATCTGAACGTAGCCTTAAGCCTGGTTCGGAAACTTAAAGGCGGAGTAATTCCAAAACATTTACCTATTGTAATTTTTGTTATTGGTTTTATTTTAATATAATATACTATTTCATGTCATTTGGCATCGCGTAGTTATTTTTATGATATTTTATAGTTGAGTTGAGTTTTATATATTGGTCACGGTGTATATCTAAATAACATAATTAGCATCTTCAACTCACAATAAAATAAACCAACCAAATGTTATTTTTGATGCAGTTTACACTATTCCACTGTAGGTACAGTCAGCGTCAGTCGTAACACATCCTTAGGTAGGTACTCCTATAGTATCAAGACGTGTTGCGATATATTTGGAACCTTAGCCGCTACTAACTCTGATGCTGACTATACTCGTGGGCACTATAAAATTGACTTATTAGATTAGGTAGCAAATTAGTAAGTCTTATGATTTTCCGATAAGGTGAACGTATGTCTATTCATCTCACCTTTCGAGTCTTATTACCACAAAGCATAAAATTCAAAGCATGTCATGTGTAAAAATACCGACTAGTGCATCTAAGCAAAAAAAGTTAATTGCCATTTATCTTATCCAACACCTAATCTGGGGGCACGGCAGTGCCCCCGCCAAGACGAGCGAAGAGCAACGGCAGGGCACTACACTTATCTACCGTTTCTCGAAGCGCTTCGTCGTTTTTTTGAACCATCATCATCATTCCTTTCCATCGATATCGATGTTATTATGGAAATCTATGGTCATGATTTGAAATCTAGTCGGCCATGGCGGTGCAATGGCGTTTATTCTAATGGTTCCCGAATTCATCATTGAGGATTTACAATATGTGGGTAGATAAAGTAGTGTATATCGTCGCTACTTATAAAAAATCTCGTATCTGAAAATCATCAAGTTTCTAGGAGGAACAATAAACATCCTGTAAATTATTGAGATTGATCAAATAAGTTCTTGTTAGTTTCATGAGATACTTTGATAGCCAGTCATTAATTTTACAAATATTCGAATAACTCACGCAAATTCTTTTTATTAAATTTATAGTTATTTGTAAGATACTAGATTTTTGTTCTAGTATTGACTGAAAGTTGTTGAGTTACGATAATTTTGCTTTACATTTTATGGTACAAAATGTAACGAAATGTATGTTTTATCTCCACTTATAATAAATCTCTAAATTAAAAAAAGAATCAGCCAGTTTGAAACTAAGCTTTGCGCGGTTCGAATGTTCTCAGCATCCCATGAACGGAAAAATATGAAACATTTTATATAGGTACATTATTATTCTAGCTGCAACTTAGGATACTTTTTATCCGACTGCGACAGTTAATTAATTTTCCGAAATATACGACTTCATTTAATTTTTCATTTATTTTTATTGAAATCAAACGCTGCTCCAACTGTCAGCTATAAGAACCGTCAAATTTTCGTCAAAATGGCGGAATTGCTTTGCCTTTCACTTATTAATAATTTAAATCCCGTCTACGATAGACCTTTACGAGACAAATGCTAAAATATAAACCATAAAAAAATATTCGATTCTGATATGAGAACTTATATGCGCAAATGTCGTTTTATGTCGTAATTTCAATAAATGAAATCAACAAATTTGAACAATATAATTAACACGAATTTGTTTTTTTTGAATGACAATGGCACGCGCTCAAAGTACCTGCGGCGCTACTACGAAAACCGATACTCAATGTTCATATATTTGCATCCCTGTCACTCGAGTATGGTTAGTGCGATAGAGATAGAGATACCCGAATATTTTCGAATAGGGAACATTACTGCAATGTTCTGCCGCCAGAGTGCAGCACTAACACAATTAGTAAACAGTTTTTTTGACAACTTTGACAAGTCCTTCAAAGCTCTGAATCAAATAGTGAAGAAAATATTTCAATGAATAAAATGCATCAGTGCCGCGTAATTGGATGCAAGAATGAAGGGCATCATTCATTTCCGAAGGAAACGATGATATGAAAACTATGGGAAGCGGCAATACGTCGTAAAGCAAAAAAAAGCCCTCATCCACCTTTAAATGGCTATAGGATGCCATTTTAATATCACAGTACAGGTATTTTACACACGAATGATAATAAAACGATTGTAGTTTAACGCGTTTTCATCAATTATTCGTTATTGTTTGTTAGGTAAATAAATATGACATTGTACGTCATGGCGGTTTGTTGGTGCCGGTTAATGTACGGCCCGATAATACACGTCCATCTATCGTTATCTCTCTATTTTTGTATAAGTTAAAAAGAGACATAGATATAGAGGATGCCAAATTATTGGGCCGTACATTAACCGGCACCGGTTTGTTTACGGGTTGTGTTAGTGTCGCCCCCTACGCAGAGCTTTGCGTAATGTTCCCTATTCCGAAGTTCGTGGTTATAGCTCAGGAATCGAAAATATGGTAAATAATCATAATATATTTTCTCGATAAAGAATTTAAAATAAATATAGTCAAATGGAGAAAAAAACAAAGCAAGAGGTTATATAGGTAATGATTAAGTTATAATTATAAGAGTCCAAAGTTTTAAGAGCGGGTATGTTCTGTCCCTTTTCCGCAAAACGCACCTTCATATGAAACGACTGTTTTTTACTATGACGCTCGAGTATATTGACGTCACAGTCCCTCATCGTTTTCTCACTCTAACAAGCGACATTAAAACGGATGTAGCTTCATAATTTTTTGAGATATTTGAATGGGAGTTTCATTATCTTCTATCTATTTATACATAATAAATGCCTATGTCCTGACTGACTTATTCACTCACTCACTCACTCACTCATCAACGCACAGCCGAAACTACTAACCTTAGAGAGTTGATTTTTGCACAGTATGTTGCTTTTATAACGTGGGCTAGGGATAAAAAGGGATTTTTGAAAATTCTACCCCTAAGGGGGTAAAATAGGGGTGCAAAGTTTGTATGGGAGAACCTTTTTTTTTTGAGCTATAGACTTAAACTTTGTAGAAAAAATTGTTATTAGAATACAAATGAAACACTTTCAGCGTTTTGGAAAATTCCACCCCTACGGGGGTAAAATAGGGGTGCAAGGTTTGTATGGGGAAAACATTTTTTTTTTAAATAAAGACTTAAAACTTTGTAGAAAGATCAGTCATTAGAATACAAATAAAGAACTTTCAGGGTTTTAGAAAATTCTACCCCTAAAGGGGTAAAATAGAGTGCAAAGTTTGTATGGGAAAAACTACTTTTTTTAAATAGAGATTTAAAACTTTGTAGAGAAATTATTCATTAGAATACAAATAAAGTACCTAGATTCAGTGTTTTAAAAAAATCTACCCCTAAGGGGGTAAAATAAAGGTGCAAATTTTGTATGGGGGAAACAATATTTTTTTTAAATAGAGAATTAACACTTTGTAGAAAGATTAGTCATCAGAATACAAATTAAGTACTTTCAGCGTTTAAGAAAATTCTACCCCTAAAAATAGGGGGCTAAAATAGGGGTGCAAAGTTTGTATGTGGGAAACTATTTTTTTTAGCTAGAGTCCTAAAACTTTGTAGAAAGATTATTTAAATACAAAAAAAGTACTTTCAGCGTTTTGGAAAATTTCACCCCTAAGGGGGTAAAATAGGGTGCAAAGTTTGTATGGGAAAAACATATTTTTTTTTTAATAGAGACTTAAAATTTTGTCGAAAAATTACTTATTAGAACATGAAAAATACTACATTCGGCGTTTTACAAAAATCATTCCCTAAGGGGGTTAAAAAAGGGTGCAAGGTTTGTATGGGGAACACTTTTTCTGAGCTAGACACTTAAAACTTTGTAGAAAGATTACTTATAAAAATACAAAAAAAAGGCTTTCAGCGTTTTGAAAAAATCTATCCCTAAGGGGGATAAAAAGGGGTGCAAAGTTTTTATCAGGGAAAGTTTATGTTTTTGAGTTAGAGACTTGAAACTTTGTAGAAAGATTACTTATTAAAATACAAAAAAAGAACACAAATCGTTTTAGAAAATTCCAGCCCTAATAGGGTTAAAAAGGAGAGCAAGCTTTGCATGGACAACACTTTTTTTGAGTTAGACTTAAAACTTTGCAAAAAGATTACTTATTAGAATACTAAAAAAGAACTTTCAGCGTTTTAGAAAACTCCATCCCTAAGGGGATCCTTAAGATCCTTAAGAAGGGTAGCCAGTGTTGTGTGGGAAAAACTTTTTTTTTTGCTAGACTTAAAACTATTCGAAATGTTACTTATTAAAAATAATAATAAAGTACTTTCAGAGTTTTAGAAAATTCCACCCCTAAGGGGGTTAAGAAAGCTTTGTATGGGCAACACTTTTTTTGAGCTAGAGACTTAAAAGTTTACGAAAAAAGTTCTTTCAGCGATTAGAAAAATTCAACCTCTAAGGGGGTTTAAAAGGGGGTTCAAATTTTAAATGGCGAGCAATAAAATTTTAAAGTGTGAGTAAGAGATTTTTAACTTCGGTCTTATTCTGTACGTTAAAAGACTACAAAACTGATTTCAGAGTTTTTCCAAATTCATCCCCTAAGAGTGTTAAAATTGGTTCAAAGTTTGAGTATTTCAAGGCATTTTTAAAGTATGAGATTTTTAACTTTGGTTTTAGACTGTTTGTTCACAAACTAGAAAATGAACATCAACGTTTTTTTTTAATTATCCCCTAAAAGAGGGTTCACATTTTGTATTGAGAGAAATCATTTTCTAAGACGATAAAAAGTTCTACGCGGACGAAGTCGCGGGCAACAGCTAGTGTTTATTAAATTAACTAAGTAGACTCTCGTAGAGTAAGTAGGTAACTATAGACAAACTTAAATAATAACGTCTCCGTAATAAAAAAAAGATCGGCTCGAATAATTTTTTCTCAACTGTGCATGCAATAAACTATCTTAAAATGAAGTGAAGTCTTTTGGAAAAATCGGCTTTAGGGATTGCAAATCATCAAATTTTCGTTTTTTAATAGGGACGGGTCCAGAATATAGCTGAGGAATCACTTGATGTTCGGAACTATCATTGAAGCTTTGAGGTAGAATAGTCCAGATGTCATCAAAGCGAAATTAAAACTCAATCGGACTGTGAGGTGTATATTTTAAAGCCCTCAAATCTACCACACATGGGTCACCTGCTTTCTTTCCAGGTCTAATAGATGTATACTTAGTACTTAAGTGTCGCATGGTTTTTGAAAAAATACCAGTGTACATATTTTACATTGTACTTTTTAGTCAAAGATGCCTCTTTTTAGGGTTCCGTACTCAAAGAGTAAAACGGGACCCTATTACTAAGACTCCGCTGTCCGTCCGTCCGTCTGTCTGTCACCAGGCTGTATCTCACTGATACCGTGATAGTTCCAGCTCAAATTCTCACAGATGATGTATTTCTGTTGCCGCTATAACAACAAATAATAAAAACACAGAATAAAATATTTTTTATAGATAATGGTACGGAATCCTTCGTGCGCGAGTCCAACTCGCACTTGGCCGGTTTTTTTGTTATTACTTTTACAAAATCGGCAGGCACATGAAGTTCTCTGTTTTTTTTTTTACTTTATGTAAATTTTAAAGATGATAAACATGTTAAAAAAAAACTTAATCTTTATGGGTAACAAATAAATAAAAGCATTAGGTATAAAACCTGACCTACGAGAAAGTAATCGAAATATACACAATACAATTATTATAGGTACCGTCGATTTATCGACGTTGAAGTTTGTACACGTGTGTAGTTATATTAGTTTAATGAGTTATTAAACGAAAAAATGAAAAATAAAACAGATACGAGTTTTTTCAAAGTAGTGACGATATTTTGTTTAGATACGATATTTTTGAACTAACGATTACTTATTATATCGTCAATTTATCGACGTTGGAGTTTGTGCAGCATACGAGATGTATTTTTATAAGTTTAATGCGTAAATAAACAAAACCTTTAAAAAAAATCAGATACGAGATTTTTTCAAAGTAGCGACGATATGTATCAGAACATATTTAGGCATTAAAACACTCGTGTTTAATGCCCTTCATTATGTACAGTCACAAACTACTATTGATATATGCTCTCGAGGTTCCAAAAATTACGTATTGACGACAGTAGAAATTATGTGATCTGTGTGAATAATGTGCATTCTGAATGGACGTAACTAGTCTAAGGGTTAACCCACAAGACGTACAGTAGACGGCAAACTTCGTGCGCAAATGAGGGGAAGTGGGGGGGCAGCTTGCACGTACAATTCGCCTTTGCGCAGGCAAGGTCATTTGCGCACGAAGTTTGCCGTCTACTGTAAAGGTGGTTCGATTGCCATACAAAACGTTATTTGACATTCGTAGGCTAACGGCGTGATATTTTAAGAAACTTATGTAACAAACTTTCATAAATTGGCTTCCCATTTGCGCCAAATTCCCCCTTTCCTAGAATAAACTTGTATAAACTAGATTAATTTGAGAAATTGGTTTGTCACGTGATATTTTGGGAAAACTATTTTTCTCAAATTAATCTAGTTTATACAAGTTTATTCTAGGAAAGGGGGAATTTGGCGCAAATGGGAAGCCAATTGATGAAAGTTTGTTACATAAGTTTCTTAAAATATCACGCCGTTAGCCTGCGAATGTCAAATAACGCTTTGTATGGCAATCGAACCACCTTAACCATTGAAATGCATGACTTTTGTTTTAGATAGAAGGTTCAATCTCAAATTTTACATCCGGTGGGTTGGATCCTTTTCGCTAAACTACATCCAAATGTGACATGCCCACCAAATTTTTTTGTTTCATTGTTCGTGGGGAAAACAATTTTAGTTTTCCTGTGACAAATCTTACGTAGGGGTGCGTAATGGAAAGGGTCCTTTATTGGCATTGGATTAGTCGAATGTTGCGTAACCGGTGTGAAGTTAGCTGACTAAAGTTAGCTGACCAAGATAACCCGACCGTATTGAAAAGTCT
Source organism: Epinotia brunnichana (assembly GCA_963854355.1). Taxonomy (NCBI): domain Eukaryota; kingdom Metazoa; phylum Arthropoda; class Insecta; order Lepidoptera; family Tortricidae; genus Epinotia; species Epinotia brunnichana. The sequence goes on along the minus strand of OY977935.1, from coordinate 30,293,794 downwards.
TCGTTACGATTTGACCTTAAAGAAGAATAAAATGTATTCGAAGGGAAAAACTATAACAAAAACATATATAATAATAAAAAATGAACAAGGCTATCAAATTCAAAACACTGGTGAAGCTGAATCCTAAAACTAAAATATTTTACGTAAAGGCAGCTAACTTCACACTTTTCAAAATTAGCTGCCTAAACCAAAAATAAGTTTTCATCAGTCATTTCATGCGAAGCTGTCGAGATCACACTTTTTTACTAGTAAGTATCATTAGAAGCTTCTTTTGATGCGCTTTCTAACAAGCCTACTCGCATTACCGTTTAAAGAACAAGGCAATAATTTAGGGATTAAAGTTAGCTGCCTAATAAAAAAATAAGTTTTCATCAGAGTCATTTGATGCGAAGCTGTCGAGGTCACACTTTAAATCTGGTATCATTAGAAGCTTCATTTGATGCGCTTTATAACAAGCCTACTCGCATTACGATTGAAAGAACGAGGCTGCCTCTAATTTAGGGATTAAAGTTAGCTGCCTAATACAAAATTCATCAGAGTCATTTGATGCGAAGCTGTCGAGGTCACACTTTAAAACTGGTATCATCCGAAGCTTCACTTGATGCGCTTTCTAACAAGTCTACTCGCATTACGATTGAAAGAACAAGACTGCCTCAACTTTAGGGATAAAGTTAGCTGCCTGATAAAAAAATTAGTTTTCATCAGAGTCATTTGATGCGAAGCTGTCGAGGTCACACTTTGAAACTGGTATCATTAGATGCTTCATTTGATGCGCTTTCTAACAAGACTACTCGCATTACGATTGAAAGAACGAGGCTGCCTCTAATTTAGGGATTAAAGTTAGCTGCCTAATCCAAAAAAAAGTTTTCATCAGAGTCATTTGATGCGAAGCTGTCGAGGTCACACTTTTAAACTAGTATCATTAGAAGCTTCATTTGATGCGGTTTCTAACAAGCCTACTCGCATTACGATTGAAAGAACGAGGCTGCCTCTAATTTAGGGATTAAAGTTAGCTGCCTAATACAAAAATAAGTATTCATCAGAGTGATTTGATGCGAAGCTGTCGAGGTCACACTTTAAAACTGGTATCATCCGAAGCTTCATTTGATGCGCTTTCTAACAAGTCTACTCGCATTACGATTGAAAGAACAAGACTGCCTCAACTTTAGGGATAAAAGTTAGCTGCCTGATAAAAAAATTAGTTTTCATCAGAGTCATTTGATGCGAAGCTGTCGAGGTCACACTTTGAAATTGGTATCATTAGATGCTTCATTTGATGCGCTTTCTAACAAGACTACTCGCATTACGATTGAAAGAACGAGGCTGCCTCTAATTTAGGGATTAAAGTTAGCTGCCTAATCCAAAAAAAAGTTTTCATCAGAGTCATTTGATGCGAAGCTGTCGAGGTCACACTTTGAAACTGGTATCATTAGAAGCTTCATTTGATGCGCTTTCTAACAAGCCTACTCGCATTACGATTAAAAGAACGAGGCTGCCTCTAATTTAGGGATTAAAGTTAGCTGCCTAATAAAAAAATAAGTTTTCATCAGAGTCATTTGATGCGAAGCTCTCGAGGTCACACTTTAAATCTGGTATCATTAGAAGCTTCATTTGATGCGCTTTCTAACAAGCCTACTCGCATTACGATTGAAAGAACGAGGCTGCCTCTAATTTAGGGATTAAAGTTAGCTGCCTAATACAAAAATAAGTTTTCATCAGAGTCATTTGATGCGAAGCTGTCGAGGTCACACTTTAAAACTGGTATCATCCGAAGCTTCACTTGATGCGCTTTCTAACAAGTCTACTCGCATTACGATTGAAAGAACAAGACTGCCTCAACTTTAGGGATAAAAGTTAGCTGCCTGATAAAAAAAATAGTTTTCATCAGAGTCATTTGATGCGAAGCTGTCGAGGTCACACTTTAAAACTGGTATAATTAGATGCTTCATTTGATGCGCTTTCTAACAAGACTACTCGCATTACGATTGAAAGAACGAGGCTGCCTCTAATTTAGGGATTAAAGTTAGCTGCCTAATCCAAAAAAAAGTTTTCATCAGAGTAATTTGATGCGATGCTGTCGAGGTCACACTTTTAAACTGGTATCATTAGAAGCTTCATTTGATGCGGTTTCTAACAAGCCTACTTGCATTACGATTGAAAGAACGAGGCTGCCTCTAATTTAGGGATTAAAGTTAGCTGCCTAATAAAAAAATAAGTTTTCATCAGAGTCATTTGATGCGAAGCTGTCGAGGTCACACTTTAAATCTGGTATCATTAGAAGCTTCATTTGATGCGCTTTCTAACAAGCCTACTCGCATTACGATTGAAAGAACGAGGCTGCCTCTAATTTAGGGATTAAAGTTAGCTGCCTAATAAAAAAATAAGTTTTCATCAGAGTCATTTGATGCGAAGCTGTCGAGGTCACACTTTAAATCTGGTATCATTAGAAGCTTCATTTGATGCGCTTTCTAACAAGCCTACTCGCATTACGATTGAAAGACCGAGGCTGCCTCTAATTTAGGGATTAAAGTTAGCTGCCTAATCCAAAAAAAAGTTTTCATCAGAGTCATTTGATGCGAAGCTGTCGAGGTCACACTTTAAATCTGGTATCATTAGAAGCTTCATTTGATGCGCTTTATAACAAGCCTACTCGCATTACGATTGAAAGAACGAGGCTGCCTCTAATTTAGGGATTAAAGTTAGCTGCCTAATACAAAATTCATCAGAGTCATTTGATGCGAAGCTGTCGAGGTCACACTTTAAAACTGGTATCATCCGAAGCTTCACTTGATGCGCTTTCTAACAAGTCTACTCGCATTACGATTGAAAGAACAAGACTGCCTCAACTTTAGGGATAAAAGTTAGCTGCCTGATAAAAAAAATAGTTTTCATCAGAGTCATTTGATGCGAAGCTGTCGAGGTCACACTTTATAACTGGTATAATTAGATGCTTCATTTGATGCGCTTTCTAACAAGACTACTCGCATTACGATTGAAAGAACGAGGCTGCCTCTAATTTAGGGATTAAAGTTAGCTGCCTAATCCAAAAAAAAGTTTTCATCAGAGTCATTTGATGCGAAGCTGTCGAGGTCACACTTTTAAACTAGTATCATTAGAAGCTTCATTTGATGCGGTTTCTAACAAGCCTACTCGCATTACGATTGAAAGAACGAGGCTGCCTCTAATTTAGGGATTAAAGTTAGCTGCCTAATACAAAAATAAGTTTTCATCAGAGTCATTTGATGCGAAGCTGTCGAGGTCACACTTTAAAACTGGTATCATCCGAAGCTTCATTTGATGCGCTTTCTAACAAGTCTACTCGCATTACGATTGAAAGAACAAGACTGCCTCAACTGTAGGGATAAAAGTTAGCTGCCTGATAAAAAAATTAGTTTTCATCAGAGTCATTTGATGCGAAGCTGTCGAGGTCACACTTTGAAATTGGTATCATTAGATGCTTCATTTGATGCGCTTTCTAACAAGACTACTCGCATTACGATTGAAAGAACGAGGCTGCCTCTAATTTAGGGATTAAAGTTAGCTGCCTAATCCAAAAAAAAGTTTTCATCAGAGTCATTTGATGCGAAGCTGTCGAGGTCACACTTTGAAACTGGTATCATTAGAAGCTTCATTTGATGCGCTTTCTAACAAGCCTACTCGCATTACGATTGAAAGAACGAGGCTGCCTCTAATTTAGGGATTAAAGTTAGCTGCCTAATCCAAAAAAAAGTTTTCATCAGAGTCATTTGATGCGAAGCTGTCGAGGTCACACTTTAAATCTGGTATCATTAGAAGCTTCATTTGATGCGGTTTCTAACAAGCCTACTCGCATTACGATTGAAAGAACGAGGCTGCCTCTAATTTAGGGATTAAAGTTAGCTGCCTCATACAAAAAAAAGTTTTCATCAGAGTCATTTGATGCGAAGCTGTCGAGGTCACACTTTAAAACTGGTATCATCCGAAGCTTCATTTGATGCGCTTTCTAACAAGTCTACTCGCATTACGATTGAAAGAACAAGACTGCCTCAACTTTAGGGATAAAAGTTAGCTGCCTGATAAAAAAAATAGTTTTCATCAGAGTCATTTGATGCGAAGCTGTCGAGGTCACACTTTGAAATTGGTATCATTAGATGCTTCATTTGATGCGCTTTCTAACAAGACTACTCGCATTACGATTGAAAGAACGAGGCTGCCTCTAATTTAGGGATTAAAGTTAGCTGCCTAATCCAAAAAAAAGTTTTCATCAGAGTCATTTGATGCGAAGCTGTCGAGGTCACACTTTGAAACTGGTATCATTAGAAGCTTAATTTGATGCGCTTTCTAACAAGCCTACTCGCATTACGATTAAAAGAACGAGGCTGCCTCTAATTTAGGGATTAAAGTTAGCTGCCTAATTAAAAAATAAGTTTTCATCAGAGTCATTTGATGCGAAGCTGTCGAGGTCACACTTTAAATCTGGTATCATTAGAAGCTTCATTTGATGCGCTTTCTAACAAGCCTACTCGCATTACGATTGAAAGAACGAGGCTGCCTCTAATTTAGGGATTAAAGTTAGCTGCCTAATACAAAAATAAGTTTTCATCAGAGTCATTTGATGCGAAGCTGTCGAGGTCACACTTTAAAACTGGTATCATCCAAAGCTTCACTTGATGCGCTTTCTAACAAGTCTACTCGCATTACGATTGAAAGAACAAGACTGCCTCAACTTTAGGGATAAAAGTTAGCTGCCTGATAAAAAAATTAGTTTTCATCAGAGTCATTTGATGCGAAGCTGTCGAGGTCACACTTTGAAACTGGTATAATTAGATGCTTCATTTGATGCGCTTTCTAACAAGACTACTCGCATTACGATTGAAAGAACGAGGCTGCCTCTAATTTAGGGATTAAAGTTAGCTGCCTAATCCAAAAAAAAGTTTTCATCAGAGTCATTTGATGCGAAGCTGTCGAGGTCACACTTTTAAACTGGTATCATTAGAAGCTTCATTTGATGCGGTTTCTAACAAGCCTACTCGCATTACGATTGAAAGAACGAGGCTGCCTCTAATTTAGGGATTAAAGTTAGCTGCCTAATAAAAAAATTAGTTTTCATCAGAGTCATTTGATGCGAAGCTGTCGAGGTCACACTTTAAATCTGGTATCATTAGAAGCTTCACTTGATGCGCTTTCTAACAAGTCTACTCGCATTACGATTGAAAGAACAAGACTGCCTCAACTTTAGGGATTAAAGTTAGCTGCCTAATAAAAAAATAAGTTTTCATCAGAGTCATTTGATGCGAAGCTGTCGAGGTCACACTTTAAATCTGGTATCATTAGAAGCTTCATTTGATGCGCTTTCTAACAAGCCTACTCGCATTACGATTGAAAGAACGAGGCTGCCTCTAATTCAGGGATTAAAGTTAGCTGCCTAATCCAAAAAAAAGTTTTCATCAGAGTCATTTGATGCGAAGCTGTCGAGGTCACACTTTTAAACTAGTATCATTAGAAGCTTCATTTGATGCGGTTTCTAACAAGCCTACTCGCATTACGATTGAAAGAACGAGGCTGCCTCTAATTTAGGGATTAAAGTTAGCTGCCTAATCCAAAAAAAAGTTTTCATCAGAGTCATTTGATGCGAAGCTGTCGAGGTCACACTTTAAATCTGGTATCATTAGAAGCTTCATTTGATGCGGTTTCTAACAAGCCTACTCGCATTACGATTGAAAGAACAAGACTGCCTCAACTGTAGGGATAAAAGTTAGCTGCCTGATAAAAAAATTAGTTTTCATCAGAGTCATTTGATGCGAAGCTGTCGAGGTCACACTTTGAAATTGGTATCATTAGATGCTTCATTTGATGCGCTTTCTAACAAGACTACTCGCATTACGATTGAAAGAACGAGGCTGCCTCTAATTTAGGGATTAAAGTTAGCTGCCTAATAAAAAAATTAGTTTTCATCAGAGTCATTTGATGCGAAGCTGTCGAGGTCACACTTTAAATCTGGTATCATTAGAAGCTTCATTTGATGCGCTTTCTAACAAGCCTACTCGCATTACGATTGAAAGAACGAGGCTGCCTCTAATTTAGGGATTAAAGTTAGCTGCCTAATACAAAAATAAGTTTTCATCAGAGTCATTTGATGCGAAGCTGTCGAGGTCACACTTTAAATCTGGTATCATTAGAAGCTTCATTTGATGCGCTTTCTAACAAGCCTACTCGCATTACGATTGAAAGAACGAGGCTGCCTCTATATTAGGGATTAAAGTTAGCTGCCTAATCCAAAAAAAAGTTTTCATCAGAGTCATTTGATGCGAAGCTGTCGAGGTCACACTTTAAAACTGGTATTATTAGAAGCTTCATTTGATGCGCTTTCTAACAAGCCTACTCGCATTACGATTGAAAGAACGAGGCTGCCTCTAATTTAGGGATTAAAGTTAGCTGCCTAATAAAAAAATAAGTTTTCATCAGAGTCATTTGATGCGAAGCTGTCGAGGTCACACTTTAAATCTGGTATCATTAGAAGCTTCATTTGATGCGCTTTCTAACAAGCCTACTCGCATTACGACTCCCGGACTCCCGCGACCTTCACCAGGTCATCAGTCTACCTTGTGGGGGGGTCTACTAACGCCGCGCCTACTAACTACCTCTATACCAATTTTTTTCTAAATGGGTTGTATAGTAGCTCCATACAAATATTCACCCACTATTTTATACCCTTGGGGGATTTTTTTCGGGACAAAAGCTATCCGTTGTTCTTCTCCGCGAGTCAAACTATCTCTATAAGTACCAAATTTCATCCTAATGGGTTCCATCCAAATTTTAACCCCCATTGTACCCCCTTAGGGGATGATTTCCGGAATCAAAACTACCCTATGTCCTTTCCCAAGACTCAAACCATCTCTATACCAAATTCCATCAAAATGGGTTCCATTCAAATTTTCACCCCACATTTCACCCCCTTAAGGAATGATTTCCCAGACAAAACTTACCATATGTCCTTTTCCAGCACTCAAACTATCTCCTTACTGTTACCTTAAGTTTTATAAGTTTTTATTGTTACTAACATGGTAAGGACAAAATCTGCAATAAATAATTTGAATTGAATTGAATTAACCAAATTTCGACTAAATAGGTCACATCACATCCAAATTTTCACCCCCTTAGGGGAGAATTTTCTGGATAAAACTATCCTATGTCCTTCCCCAGGAGTCCCAAATATCGCTTTACCGTAAATGGGTTCTATCCAAATTTTCACCCCTATTTCACCCCCTTAGGGGAAGATCTCCGGAATAAAAACTTTCATATGTCCTTCCTCAGGACTCCCAACTATCGCTATACCGTAAATGGGTTCCATCCAATTTTTCACCCCCCATTAGAGGATGATTTTCGGGATAAAAATTATCCGTTGTCTTTCTCCGGGATGCAAACTATCTTTTTTACCAAATTTCACCTGAACGGGTTACATCCAAATTTTTACCCCCAATTTCAACCCATTAGGGGATAATTTCTGGAATAAAAATGATCTTATAAATAAATAAAAATAAATATTTGCGGACAATCTTACACACATCAACCTTGTCCCAAACTAAGCAAAGCTTGTACTATGGGGTACTAGACGACGATATATATACTTATATAGAGAAATAAATACTTAAATAGATAGAAAAACATTAATTATGTTGTTTCAGACACACGTCAATCATACCCACGTTGTCTACAATTTATTACCACCTAGAAATAGCTTTCCCGCCTGCATAGGTCTAATTTATGTCAGGACACTCGTCTATACGATAACATCTTAATGTAGAGGACTTGTTTAGTATACTAGACATCCCATCATAGTATCGGATTCGACTGTACACGATAGGCCGCAATGCAAAGACCGACTTAGCTTACTCAGACCGTCGTAGTATCGAATTCGACTGTACCGCAATACAGGGAAACGGCTCAGTACGCTAAGTCTCTCATAGTATCGGAGTCGACTGTACATAATAGATCGCAAACACGTAGAAGATAGGTTATGAACATAAAGATAAGGATTTAGCATTGTTAGAACTAAGAAATACACCAATATCACATGATGTAGGTCTTAAGACTCCGTCAGAATTATTAATGGGCAGACAAACTAAGGGATTGTTGCCTGTAAATGAAAAACATGAGAAAGACATGAATGTTCAAAGTCGATTGTACAAGAATGCTAATCAACAAAAATATTATTATGATAGGAATACTAGAAAATTACCTGAGCTTGCACAGGGTCAAAATGTTATTATTAAGGATAATGTAAGCAGAAAGCCAAATCTGTATGGTCAAGTTATTAGTCGGGATGAGAGACCTAACGCATATGTTGTAAGAACAGAGAAAGGAAATGTAATTTACAGGAACAGAAGGTATTTAATACATAATAAATCGGATGTAAATGTAAAAAACAATAACACTTATTCAGGTCAGGAAACTTAGTTAAGGAAAACAACCATAGCCCTGATCCTGTATATGATACAGTGAATCCAAATGATAATTTAATGAATGATACTAATAATGTTGATGTAAATCTGGATACTTCAATTCACAATTTACCGAAAAGCGATATTGACCTCAAAACAATTGTGATACTGAAGTGTATAGATCAAGAGTTGGTAGAAGTGTTAAAAGACCTAGGTATTTGTCAGAATATGTCACTGATTAGAAGTTTTATTATTTTTGTTATTTCTCATCTCATTAGAAAAAAAGGGATGTAATATGTTTAATCTATGGTCATACTTCATGAGAGATGATTATCTGTATCTAAACTCTAATAAAGATGTCAGAACATTCAGCATGTATGTTTAATTAAAATGTAGTTTATAATACATAATATTATAGTGAGCTAAATAAAAGCTTGTAAAAATACCATTGTTTTATTCAATTCTGCACCATTCATATAGTAATCATAGTATACACAGTGGGCTGGGCCTGAATAACCCGACAGATTTTAATTGTATTTCTGACCATATTAGAAGGGTCCACGAAAAGACCATGTCTACTCAATTTTTTTTTCAAAATGAGTTTCTAATGTCAAAATGCTGAGCTCGTTATGAAAACTTGACATTAAAACCTCAATTTGAAAAAAAAGTGACCACCTGTTCTTACCGTGTCATTCACACTCTTAGAGCATTAAACCAACCGGAGACGACACGCGCACACTTTTCTATCTAAAAAAGTCGTTTTCGGCGCGGGGGACGAGGCAACGCACACAAATCATGTTAACACCAATGCATTTTTCCGATAGCGTCACTACACACGCACACGACAAAATTATCGAACACCAGCATAAACTATACTCACACAAGTACAAACACATACACATACAACCTGTCCGTGAAAGAGATGACGTCAGCTCGAAATAAACATAGATAGTGCGAGGAACATGTCGATAATAAATAATAAACTTATCGATATTTCATGTAGGTCCGGAAACGAATGCTCAAGAAAAGGTATAGAGGGAAATGCATGGAACACAATTTTTGACTTCGTAACTTTGTTTGGACTAGTTAGGAGGTAAACATATCAAAAGTCCTAGCCCGTAACCCTTGAGCCGGAGGGGAGGGGGGGGGGGGGGGTTTCAAAGTCCCATTATTCGGTTTTTCACCTATATCTCGGAAACTATGCGTCCTAGCGACATAACAATTCTAACCGAAATGAAAGCTGATTAAATTTGCCACAAGTTTTATTATATCAAGTTTTTCGATATCTTGTACAGTTTTCGAGATATAAGATATTATACCATCGTGTACTATCGAGCTGATCTGATGATGGAGATGGAAGGCGGCCATAGGATATCATATTGAAATGCCATGATCGGTACTTATTAAAAGGGATTTTTTTTTATGCACGTAACATACGATCTTTGGACAGACGGTAAAAGGATAACAGGATTTTTTTTCCACATGAATAACTGGTCTGAATTTTGGTTCAGGCAGGACAGGTTTACACTGTACTGTATCTTTTGGAGATAACATAAAACAAGAAACAAAGAATAAAAAGCAACTTTTATAAAATAACATTCAAAATGCTGGGAGCAAATAGTGCTAGTCTCGTTTAGGAGTCCACGACACATGATTTCCACAAGCTCGGATACAGACATCCTGAATCATTACATCTTTTGGGAATCTGAAAAATAAATTATAAGAATAACATACTTATAATGTTTATCGACATTTGTTTTTGTGCTGTCCCTTCACTAACTTTCCTAGTACAGTGTTGCTAGAGTAACAAATTAAAAATGCATATTTACGGAACAAGTGACGATCGTAAATTCCGTATAATTAATAAAATACAGCCTAAACATATTATATTTAAAACATTAAATAAAAATATATGGTGAAAATAAAAGAATAAATGAATTTGCAAACAGTAATCCATCATTAATAATTAAACATCTACAATTATAAATTTCACGTTATTTATGGTTAGTACCATTTTTATTGGATAAACTGTGTTAATAATAACGAATTTAAAGTATAACTTATAATTAAACATTTATACAGTCAACTTTAAAAAATACCCAAAAGTAGAGCTAGTACCATTAAGTGGGAACACTGTTAGATTGACAATAGTTTTTAGTTTTTTGCAAATTGAATGCACTATTTGATAATATTTAAACGTAATAATACTTACAGATGAAAAGTAACGTTATCCTTTTGTACATTAGATATTTCTGATCTCTTATTACACGAGAACACGTTGCAATTCGGCATTTTTAGCTCAGGTCATTCCGCGCTCACTGTGATTCATTGAATGGCGCGGAGCGCGCGGCAACTAGTTTTATATAACCGCTATGACCGGCGGTCTCGTACCTTTGGCAGAGGGGAACGCCTGGCAATGGCTACTCCGGTTGGTTTAATGCTCTAAGTTCACACTATAGCTGCAGCTGCGACCTTATCGGTTGTACCAATAAAATGCAATGTTGGTAAAACACTTCACAAATAATCTGGTTACGGTAACAGAGTAGTGTGCTTGCATATTATTATTCGTCTCGGTCAGTTTCAATTACAGAGAAAACTCAAATATTGATGTCGATATTTTTCAAAGTCCAAGTTGATATCGATAATTGTCTCTAATCGATGACAACGCTACATCCACGAATTGACAGGCCGCCATATTAAGCGCCAGGATTAGGTATACACGCTCATTTCGTAGGTATTTCGTGTCCATATAGTTTAAGGGGACGTAGGTTCGTGGTCTTCTCTCCCTCTCACTGAGCATAAGCGTGAGCGAGATGGAAGTGCGTGTTTGGAAGCGCGGATATCATGTTTTTTAATTTTATTTCTTTGCGCGTTTTAATAAATAAATAAAAAAGTAATAGCTGATTTCCCTCAAACATGACCTTGCCGATTTTTAGAATCAATTGTTATGTGTTTAGCTGTTGTACATAGTTTATTACGATTTTTTTAAGTGTATTTTAGACCTATGTTCGTGATTTTTTTCTATCGAGCGAAAGTCAAAAACTCAGGATTCGAATAGCTGATTTCCCTCGAAAAAGGCCTCAAGATTGCTAATTAAATTTAAGGCAGTTGTATTATAATCCAAACAAGAGCTACGATTTTTTAAAAATCCGTTTTTGGAGCTCACGTCGCCTTAATTAGTCTGAGGCTTGTTCGAATTGTAAAAAATAAAAAAAAAGAGCAGACCAAGGACTCCAAGGAGTCCGTCGTCAACAGAGTTTTTAATTTATTTATATCCTACTGACGCCGCAATCTACAAAGTGACGGCGAAAAGATTCGAAATTCTTACGAAATTTAGCTGTTATTTTCGCGTTTCACGGCATCGTCATTGTGCATTAAACATGGTTATAATTATATATTTATTTATTTATAAAATGCAAAATCTCTGAAACACAATTTGATGCTGGAAGAGTTGGTGAAGTGGAGTGGGGTGCTGAAGGAAACACTTATTAGATCTTCAGGACGGCATTTATTTCACAGAATATATTTATTGTGTTACATGCGTGTATTGCGTTCGGAGGCTAGGTAGCAAGGGACATAGACTATATTGAAGCAAGGGAGAGAGCGTAGAGATGCTGAATAGGGTTTTTAAATATGTGACCATAGAGAGTGTAAGGGTGGACATTCATGAATCATACCCATTCACTATCACAATTATCATCAATTATGTAATATAAAAGAGGTAGATACGTTGTCTATACGAAATTTCGTGTTTAAAAAATGGCCACCAAATTCTGACAGCATTCGTTTCCATTGACGACGCGAAACTATGGCAAGCCGTGTCAGTTAACCAGGTTTTAGTGTGCCACTTTTGGAGCGCTTATTACATATCTACCTACCTATATTTTATATTACATCGTTGATTATCATAATCACTTTTTGCATCAACCTGTATTTAATAATTATGTGATCCACACATAGACATTATCATTCACTCGTTCAATTCATTCGTGCCAGCTTTCGTGAATCGAATCTCGAACTTCGTATATCTCCGTTTCGGTCGCTCGAGTACCATAAACCAAAAGTGCGATAGAGACGGAGATGTACGAAGTTCGAGATTCGAAGTTCGTGGTAGCGCCGCTGTACTAATAACTATAATATACTTAAGTCTTGGTAAAGTTGGTGAAAATCGATTAGCAAGATTTGACTTAAACAAACAAACATTGCAAGTTAATAAAAAGCTTGTAATACCCAATGAATAAAAATGTGCTCCAATTTTGAGCGAGATGATATTCTGCTGTGTCCTACCCTACCTCTCTTTAATTCTTCGACTTTTCTTATAAATTTTTTTGAGTATGTCCACCACCATACGAGTGTCAGAGACATTGATAGCTTTACTTACGAACTTCGATCTTGAAGCAAGGAAACTGCATTTAAAACAGTATTTATACATTATGTCTTAGATATTTATTTTAACACGAGACAAAAGACTATTAGGATTTGATGGGACGTCTGAGACGATAATAGTTTATTCCTACACATGTTTCCACCCGCGACTGCGTCTGCGTAAACCCGGAATAAAAACTATCCTATATTATAATCCAGGCTATAAACCATCTTCGTGCAAAATTTCATCCAAATCGGTTTAGCTGTTTAAGTGTGATTGAGTAACAAACATCCAGACAGACATCCAAACTTTCACATTTATAATAGTATATAGTTATAGGATAGGATTAGTCCATGTTTCGACTATTTACTGCACCAACTTCTTAACCCTAATATAGTAGTATTAGCCTTACCTCGTGTATAATATAAAATAAAATGAAACTATTTGAATATCAAAATGTTATTTTAATAACGTCCTGCGAAATACGTTCATTAATTATAAGTATCAAATAACACAAGTTTTCAATATCAAATTAAACAAGGCTTAACTGAAGTTAAGGACAAGTTCCAACATAATTATTAGTATGAATAAATGGTAATTCTCATAAACATAATTACGGACAGCTTTTGCCCCTCTGATATTTAACATGGTTATAGGTAAAATAAAAATCAACTACACACAATAACAATCTAGTTGGATTCTTATAAAATAAAGTAGAACATAATTATATCGACATAATTGTAAGGTCATCCTTTCTATATATTTGGAATTAATTAGTATGTAGTGTTACCATCAGAGCATGATCAATTATTATTCATCTATATCACCCTATACACAATGGGCTATTATGGCGCACGGCAGGGACGTAGAATTATGCGATGGAAGTAGTCTAGAAGTCTTTCTCCGTCTGACGCATGCTTGCGTCCTATATAATGGGCCATGATGGCCCATTGTGTGTAGTCAAGAAAAATAAAAAACGTTGATTTTACCCTTATATAAAAAATACTGATATTTTGCCGACATTAAGAATACAAGAACACATACCTACTGGAAATAAAGAAATCTGTTATTTGTGATGGTTCATGGATGTGAGATACTTTGGCGAGATTTTAACAGTGACATAACCCTGTCATGACATGGCGTGGTTGTCATATGGATTGGACTATTCACAGGCCACGGATGTCCGTGATGATGATTTTTAATTTATAGACTTACATAGTTTTCGATAGGCATATTAACGTAGGATCGACTTCTTATTAAGTAGGATATTATATTACATGCTATATAGTGCCTCCTTTCTTAGTAAACACCGCTCAAGTCAAGTAGCGGTGACATTTATAAACGTTAATTTTGTTACAAGATGCAAGAATACTAACATAGGTAGGTAGTTGAAATTAATAAAATTGGAATGCCTGGCCTATGATGATAAGTGTATAATTATTAATCTAGAAATAAGTATAGGTAACTAGTTAACATGATTATCTGAAGTTACCACGATGTTCTACAACGCCTTAGGGCTGGTTTCCACTTTGATTAGTGATTAGTGCGAGGTCATACATTTGCTGCAAGTGCGAGTAGCTTTTGTATGGACTCGCACTAATCAAAGTGGAAACCAGCCCTAAGGCGTTGTAGAACATCGTGGTAACTTCAGATAATCATGTTAACTAGTTACCTATACTTATTTCTAGATTAATAATTATACACTTAGTAGTGGCCTTTAGGGAGGCGTGTAGCGACATCTACCCAAATACTTGGGCTTCTTAACGGGGTAAAAGAGAGAACTGGATGAAAGATTTGTTGACCGAGCTGGATTGTTCTAATAGCTCAGTTAGCTAGAGCGATAGGCCATGTATGCCTGTGGTCACCGGTTCGAATCTGGCTCGGAGCTATTTTTTTTTCAATTTTTCCCTTTAATTTATGTGATCGTTAGCAGACGGTAAGTAGTACTAAGTTTAAGTAGTTACGACTCTTGAAACTATTTTATGATAAAGACAGATTTAGGCATCCATGTGTTTTTGCAACATAATTATTTTTTACACGATAACATTAACACTAAAAACTTATTAATAATAGAGTAAAAATAAAATTAATGAAAAGGACTTGATTCCAATAAGATTTTCATTTGTTTGATTACAATATAACTTTGTTCAAGTTAATCATTTGAAGAATTATCACTTGGTTCCTGCTCATCCGTTTTATCACAACTCTTCTGATTTTCAGTTATAATTTTACGAGCATCGTCAACCATACTTTTCGACACTGCCCCAAGTACTGCAAATGTTACCTCTGGAAATTTAGTCAAAATTGAAAACTCCAAGATCTCATACAAGTTTTTTGAGGTGACTTCTTGAGTCAGTTTTGTGAGGCATTCCGCTTTGAGATTATCCATAAGGTAGCACCTAGCAATCAACAGCAATGGACACAGCCAGTTAACAATTGGCAGGCCTCCCAGGTACAAGTAATCCTTAAGGTGCTGAAGGGTCTTTAATGTGACTCCCTCCATCTTTATGCGTCCCTCAGTCGTCTCTTTCCACTCTCTGCTGAGCATTGTCTTAAACACTTCGCTAGTCGCTGCCAGTTGTGCTTTGTGCACGGCCACACTGCCCTCAGTGGTGCTCAGTTGGAAATCGGTAAATTCCACATCGTTGTAAAGCTTCAATACCATTAAATCCGCCTTACTCATTTTAACATCAAATTGAACAGTGAACAATGTATCCTTTGAATGTCCCATATGTTGCCATCCACTCCACTTTTCTGTGCATGGCAAGGAAATGTTATATTCAGGCTCCTTGCAAACTACTTGTAATTGTATTCCTAATTCCATGGCCAACATTTTTTTTTTAACTTGAATGAAATAAGAAACTTGTTCATCAGTTACATGTTTCAATACAAATCTTATTGCTACAATCTTATGAATATTATACATTGGCCTGCAAAAGTTTTTTTCCTGTAGCATATTTATTATATTTATTGAAAACGAAAACTTCGCAGACATTGCTCCGTCATGTTTGCCGGAAATTCTGTAAGGTGAAAAAGTAAATTAGCAAATAAACTCAATTTCAAGTTGATCACAGTAAATGGATTACATTTCACAACATTCCTAAACTTTGATTGGTACCTTTTTAAATTAAATATTTATTCTCGAGTATCCTAGAAATTCTATTCCTATTTGTCCCCACTCTGTGTTGCAGTGAACTCTGTTATTATCATTGGTTAGGTATGCCACTACAACCACAAATCGCAAATAAATTTAAAAATTCTGCATTTTATTTTTATTTTTGCTTAAAACTCGGAAACTATTAACTTTTAGTAAATAAGCTGTTTACAGAAATTAAAGTTTAAAAAATTATCTACAAAAAATATGGGAGCCAATAATGTACAGCCCGATAATTCGCGTCCACTTTTAGTGGACGCGTATTATCAGGCCGTACATTATCAGCCCGGACAAAGGTGACTTCCATTTATTGCCCCGTACCGAATTTTCTCAGGGTGATAATGCACGGCCCAATAATGTACAGCCCAGTGTTACGAAGCCACAAAAAGTGGACGCGTATTATCGGGCCGTACATTATCAGCTCGAACAAAGGTGGCTTCCAATTATTGCCCCGGACCAAGTTTGCTGCCTGTCAAAAGCGAACTTTGCCTTAGGTCGGTTAGGTTAGGGTTCACTTGTGTCCTTCAGACCGGAAATAGCCACCCCGCGAAGCGGGGTGGCGTCGATCCGCTGGAGACTTTTTAATGGACGCCAATTATTGGGCTGTACATTATCAGGTCGTACAAGATTGGCTTCCAATTATTGCCCCTTACCAAATTTGCTCAGGGTGATAATGCACGGCCTGATAATACGCGTCCATATGGACGCGTATTATTGGGCTGTACCTACATTATCATGGCTGTGTACATTATCATGGCCGTACATTAACCGGCACCAAAAAATATCACTATTTTGTATTTTTTTTATAAGAACCGTCCGGTCTCAAGTGGGAGCTGAAAATTGGCATAGTTCTATGCAGAACCCACTTTTTGATAAACTTCTCCCAGTTCTTTGGACAATTAGTAAAAAAAAAACCTCGAAATGATACAAATTCAGAAACAAAAAAGTTAGGACTAACAAAATAAAACTTAAAAAATTGCTACTTATCTATACATCGAATCAAAAATTGTGGAGTCCATCCTGTCATCTAGCCTTATGAACCATCTTGAAGCAAATGACCTCCTCTCACCAAACCAGTATGCTTACAGACAGAACATGTCAACAACTGCAGCAGCTCACAAGATGGTTGATTGCCTTATAACAGGGCTGGACAACAAGATGGCCGGTATTATGTGTGACCTGTCAAAGGTTTTTGACGAAAACAGTCATAATCATATCAAATAAATGAAAATATTATGGCATTGGAGATAAGACTCACAATTTGTTTAGTTTTTTATTGAACCTTTGGATCTTGAACCATCCAGGAACCCATTGAAATATACACACAAAATTTCATACAAATCGGTCCAGCCGCTTAGGAGGAGTAGGGTAGGAAACACATGTATTGAAGTTTTATATATCATCATCATCATCATATCAGCCGAAAGACGTCCACTGTTAGGCCCCCAAAGAGTTCCAAAGTGACCGGTCCTGCGCCACCCGCATCCAGCGGACTCCCGCGACCTTTACCAGGTCATCAGTGGGGGGGCCTACCAACGCCGCGAAGATTTTATATACCTATAATGATGTATAATTATAAGTCAATATTTTTAGTTTTATTTTGTTAGTCCTAACTGTTTTGATTCTGAATTTGTATAATTTCGAGATTTTTTATTTATTTTATTACTTGTGTAGAGAACTAGGAAAAGTTTATGACAAAGTGGTATTTGCAGAGACCGCTGAAATATGCCAATTTTCAACTCGCACTTGAGGCCAGGCAGTTCTTCTAAAAAAAACTAGTGATATTTGTAGATAATTTTAAGAACTTTAATTTCTATAAGTAAACAGGCCATTTACTAAAAGTTAATAGTTTCCAAGTTTTAAGCAAAAATAAAAAAAAACAGCATTTTTTCACTTTATTTGCGATTTTTTCAATGCTTCGCTCCGAAATTTTGTTAGCAAACCTCAGATTCGGATTCAGCACCCCAAAATACTTATAGAATGGAAGAAATCAGAACTACCCCAAAATTTTCCTAGTCAAAACACAATTTGACTGGATCATTTGTAGTCCATTCCTTATACCTGTTAGGTACTTCTACAATTTTCCAGATTCTACGGGCTGTAATAAATCAGTTCTATCTCATAGGTACCTACATGTTTTGCCCATCAGTGGTCTGTAGGAGTAGAGGATATGTATAGCTGTATGTATTTTGAGCTGGATTTTTGATATTAAGGTGGTTTGATTGCCATACAACGTTATTTGACATTTGTAGGCTAATGGCGTGATATTTTAAGAAACTTATGTAACAAACTTTCATCAATTGGCTTCCCATTTGCGCCAAATTCCCCCTTTCCTAGAATAAACTTGTATAAACTAGATTAATTTGAGAAAAATAGTTTTCCCAAAATATCACGTCCCAAACCAATTTCTCAAATTAATCTGACTTATTAACATGCCGAATACCTACCTATCATTTTATATTGTTATTAAACTTATTAATTAATTAATTGAATTACTGGCCACAATGTACCTACTAACAATAGTTTTATGTTTTTGTAACTTACTAAAACTTCTATGGGCAACGCCTGAATTAAACATTCATATTATTATAGCTAAAAGGAAGAGAGGCAGACCATTGCGAAGATGGGAAGATGACATAAAGGAAGAGAGGCAGACCATTGCGAAGATGGGAAGATGACATAAAGGAAGAGAGGCAGACCATTGCGAAGATGGGAAGATGACATAAAGGAAGAGAGGCAGACCATTGCGAAGATGGGAAGATGACATAAAGGAAGAGAGGCAGACCATTGCGAAGATGGGAAGATGACATAAAGGAAGAGAGGCAGACCATTGCGAAGATGGGAAGATGACATAAAGGAAGAGAGGCAGACCATTGCGAAGATGGGAAGATGACATAAAGGAAGAGAGGCAGACCATTGCGAAGATGACATAAAGGAAGAGAGGCAGACCATTGCGAAGATGACATAAAGGAAGAGAGGCAGACCATTGCGAAGATGGGAAGATGACATAAAGGAAGAGAGGCAGACCATTGCGAAGATGGGAAGATGACATAAAGGAAGAGAGGCAGACCATTGCGAAGATGGGAAGATGACATAAAGGAAGAGAGGCAGACCATTGCGAAGATGGGAAGATGACATAAAGGAAGAGAGGCAGACCATTGCGAAGATGGGAAGATGACATAAAGGAAGAGAGGCAGACCATTGCGAAGATGGGAAGATGACATAAAGGAAGAGAGGCAGACCATTGCGAAGATGGGAAGATGACATAAAGGAAGAGAGGCAGACCATTGCGAAGATGGGAAGATGACATAAAGGCAGTTGCAGGACCGACTTGGAGACGGGCTGCGGCAGATAGAAATGAATGGAAGATATTAGGGGAGGCCTATGCCGAGAGGCAAATCGCCCACACCACCAATGTCAGTGTATAATTTTAAGTTTAATATTATTTAGGTAAAGGTCGAGAATAAAAGGCTATTTCATTTATTTTATTATTATAGCTATTTCATGAAAGAAACCTGCATGCTGTATTTTATTTCATATCTGTTTATGTAGTGTTTCACAATTTACAATGATCTGTCGGTTATTATTTTTTTCTTTTTTAAGCAATTCTGGAGCGTTTCTCCAATCATTGCGGGTGTTCGCCGGGGGTCCCTTCTTGGGACCCCCAGGGGGGATCTGTCAGTATTTTCATCCGTATGCAGGTTTTCTGTCTCTTGAGTTTTAGTAACTCTTAAGTTAATAGTCGCGGGTTGTCAGGCGAGCATGGAAAGCCACGCACACTTAAAATACTTAAATAAATTGCCTCTTGTACATACATAAGTAGTGGGGACTTGTTCGAATAGGCATATTAGGCATTTGTTTACTTTGTTACACATTTTAATTAATAAATAGGGGTGTCACTACTGTCACTAATGGTCGTACGACACTTGGGGGTTCGTGTTCGTGTTGCGTCGTTGCCTCTCTTTCATTTGCCGTAGGAAGGAAAAAGATGCAACACGAATATTTGGTCAAACACCGCCAAGTGTGGTGGGACCATTAAGGGCATTAAGTGTACCTATACAATGTGGAATGTGTAGAATCCTAGGAAACGCAATGTTTAAACGCGTGTTCCGACGCAGGCCCCGCACAGCCGATCGTCCCGTTTGTATATCAACACGAAACTCGGCCATATATCTAATACCAAGCATGGTAGAACTAACTTACAGTTTCATAGCTCCTTCAGCCATTGTGTGATGTAAATTAACCTTCAACGCCTTTTGTTTTCCGGTCGGTTTACAGTTTACTGATTGTTAAACAGTCAAAACTTTAGGAAATAGGTAAGATCCAATATTCCAAGACTTTTTAAGAACTCATGAAGGAAATAAATTAAAGCAAAAAAACAAAGACATGGCAATGCAATATGGTTAGAAAAATTGGGATTCTATGGTGACTTTTCCAGTATTGCCAATGCAAAAAATTGTTAAGCAGATTAATGGGGTCGACAGATTATGTGATTTCACCTCAATTTTGTAGAACATGTCGAAGTCATAATTGGGTGTGTCATACAGATGTAACAATCCGACCACATGTGCATGCAATTTCTCAGTACAACTCGTTTGACAGTTGGATCAGCGGCGCTACCTCGAACTTCGTATATCTCCGTCTCTGTCGCTCAAGTACCATAAACCATAAGTTCGAAGTTCGTGGTAGTGCCGCAGACGATAGCAATTAGTCAGCTTCTGACAAATTGGGGCTGACAAATCATAACATGTATAGACCCCATTACAGAATATCTAGTATGGAGACGAAATTCGAAGTCCGGGTATCTCCATCTCTATCGCACTTACGACACTTGGAGTGACAGGGATGGCAGGTATTACGAACTTCGAGTTTCGTGGTAGCGTCGCAGCTTCTGACAAATTGGGGCTGACAAATCATGACATGTATGAAATGAAAAATGAAAATTTATTTGAGAAAAAACATGTCACAAAATGATAACAAGGTTGGGGCTTCCTAGTAGGTAAAAAACCTATGTCAGGATGTATAGACCCCATGAAATCCGCCCGCCCACGGATAAGAAATAATCTGTGAGTGACCACACGATTCTGCTTGGTGGATGGTATGAGCGGTACGCAGCTATAAGATAGAGCGAGATGGGTATATAGAAGAAGCAGAACTACCGTCTGGCCTCCCTTTAATACTGACGCGATACATAATTAGCGTTTAAAGGGTCATTCAATACTGCTTCCATACTGAGTATTGCTGCAGATAATGGCAAACCAGGATCATCAGTATTTAATCACCGTGTATTAGCCGCCATTCGAGTGTAAGCTAGGTAAAATTAAACGAACTTCAATATTGAACCAATGGCGACCTCTACACGGTGAATAATTACTGTGATCCTCGTTTGTCAGTATTTGCAGCAATATTCAGAATGGAAGCAGTATTGAATGGCCCTTTAAACGCTAATTATTTATCGCGTCAGTATTAAGGGTGGCCAGACGGTAATTCTGGTTCTTTCATATTCTCATCTCGCTCTATCTTATAGCTGCGTACCGCTCATACCATCCACCAAGCGGAACGTGGGGTGAGCCTTTTATTTTAGTCGCTGACAGTGACACTGCCTGTCGCGTCGAAATAAATAAAATAAACTTCGAAGGTGCCTTCTACAATCTTGAGTTGTAATTTGAATTCAAAGCGTTTGGTTGAACAATATTATTAAGACATGTCTTTTAATTCTTTATTATCTGTGGGTGGATTTCAAAATTTCCGGATAATTCTGCAGTATATTGACAGTCCTGTGTCAATATGCATGTGATCCATATTGTGATATGGGTGGATTGTCAGTATTTAATCACCGTGTAGAGGCCGCCAATGGCGCCCAATACACGGTGGCGGTGATTAAACACCCAATTCACAATCCGGATGGCAGCCAATACACGGTGATTAAATACTGATGATCTACCACAGCTGTCTCTTTCTATAACATGCAATAGAAAGAAACAACTATGGTGGATCATCAGTATTTAATCACCGTGTATTGGCCGCACATGCATATTGACTTGTATCACAGGATTGTCAATATATTGCAGAATATCGGCGGCCTCTACACAGTGATTAAATACTGATGATCCACCATAGCTGTCTCTTTCTAAAACATGCAATGCAATAGAATAGAATAGGCTATGGTGGATCATCAGTATTTAATCACCGTGTATTGGCCGCCATCCGGATGATTTTGAAATCTGCCCACAGATCACACAACACAGCATCGCAGAACACAGCGAATCCTCAAGTGAATAAAGGGTCCGCAACGCGCTTGTGATCCTTCTGGAGTCACAAGTGTCCATAGGCGACGGTACCAGCTTAACATCAGGCAGGCCGTAAGCTTGTTTGCCACCGTGGTAATATAAAAAAAAAAAAAAAAAACAAAAACAGATAAGAAATAATCTGTGAGCGACTAGAGGCGGTATGCCTCGACACACGATTCTGCTTGGTGGATGGTATGAGCGATATGCAGCTATAAGATAGAGCGAGATGGGGAGTTGGAAGAAACAGAACTACAGTCTGGCCACCCTTTAATACTGACGCGATAAATAATTGGCGTTGAAAGGGCCATTCAATACTGCTTCTGTACTGCGTATTGCTGCAAATACTGGCAAACCAGAGGCCCTAGCACACTAGGTTTTATGTCAGCGAAAATGTACTGAAGGCCCTAGCACACTAGGTTTTATGTCGAGTTTTACGTGACGTTTCAGTACATTTTCGCCGTAAAACGTGGCGATAAAACCTAGTATGCTAGGACCTCAGTATCAGGATTTTATCACCATGTATTGGCTTGGCCGCCAATAAGAAGCTGTACTGTAGGTAAACATTATGTTTTGGATATTTATTAGGTACTAGCTGTTGCCCGCGACTTCGTCCACGTAGAACATGTTATCGTCTAAATGTTTGTTTAAGGAATGAATTTTTAAAAAGATTGAAATTAGCTTTGTAGTCTATTAGTAAACAGTCTAACCGAAGTTACAAATCCCTTACTTTAAAAATGTCTTGTTCTCCATACAAACTTTGAACACCCTTATAATCCCCTTTAGGGGATGTATTTCAAAAAACGCTGAAATGAGTTTTGTAGTCTTTTAACAAACAGACTAAGATCGAAGTTACAAATCTCATACCTTAAAATTTTCTTGCTCTGCAAGTCTGCATACAAACTTTGAACTCCCTATTAACGCTTTTCGGGGAAACATTTAAAAGGAAACACTAAGTTTTTTTATTGTAATAAGTATTTTTTTACAAACTATCAAGTCTCTTGCTCAAAAAAAGTTGTTTCCCACACGAACCTTGCACCCCTTTTTAAGCCCTTAAGGGGTGGAATGTTCCGAAACGCTGGCAGTACTTTTTTGTATTGCTTGCTTGATAGTTTGTAGAAAAAATACTTATTCGAAAAAAAAACTTAGTGTTTTCTTTTCAAATTTTCCCCGAAAAGCGTTAATAGCAGGGGGTTCAAAGTTTGTATGCAGACTTAAAAACTATCCGCTGTCATTCTCCGAGAAACAAACTATCTCTATACCAAATTTCATCTAAACGGGTTCCATCAAAAGTTTCATCCTCCATTTCACTCCTTTAGGGGGTGATTTCCGGAAATAAAACTATCCTATGTCCTTTCCCAGGACTTAAACTATCTCTAAACTAAATTCCATCTAAATGAGTTCATCCAAATTTTCACCCCCATTTCACCCGCTTAGGGGATGATTTCCGGAATAAAAATTATCCTATGTCCTACCCCAGGACTCTAGCTATCTCTATACCAAATTTCATCTAAATGGGTTCCATAAAAAAATTTCACCCCTAATTTTACCCCCTCAGGAGATGATTTTCGGGATAAAAACTATGCGTTGTGCTTCCCTGCGACGCCTACTATCTCTATACCAAATTTCATCTCCATGGGTTTTATCCAAATTTTCACCCCCTATTTCATCCCCTTAGGGAATGATTTTCGGGATAGGAACTTTCCATTGTCATTCTCCGGGAATCAAACTATCTCTTTACCAAATTTCATCCAAACGGGTTCCATCCAAAGTTTAACCCCCATTTCACCCCCTTAGGGGTGATTTCCGGAATTAAAACTGTCCTATGTTTCATCCAAAACGGTTCAGCGATTTGAGTAGCTCCATAAAAATTTTCACCCCCATCTTCATCCCGTTAGGGGTGGATTTCCGGGATAAAAACTACCCTATATGTCCTTTCCCAGGACTCAAACTATATCTATACCAAATTCTATTCAAATGGGTTCCATCCGAATTTTCACCCTCTTAGGGTATGATTTCCGGGATAAAACCTATCCTATGTCCTTTCCCAGGACATAAACTATCTCAAAACCAAATTTCATCAAAATTGGTAACATCTAAATTTTCACCCTCTCATTTTACTCAAACTATTTATATAACAAATTTTATCCAAATCGGTGCAGCGGTTTAAGTTGCTCTATACAAATTTTCACCCCCAATTTCATCCCCTTAAGGGTAGATTTCCGGGATAAAAACTACCCTATGTCCTTCCCCGGGACTCAAACTATCTCTATACAAATTTTCATCTAAATCGGTTCAGCGGTTTAGGCGTGAAGAGGTAACAGACAGACAGACAGACAGACAGACACACTTTCGCATTTATAATATTAGTATGGATATGGATTAGTATGGATATGGATGGTATGGATATCACGAGATAAAAAAAACTATTGAGATTTGATGGGACGTCTGGGAAAAATAATAATTTATTTTATTCCAAGATTAACCTACATATTTTTTTTGTTCCCTAAATAAATCTCTTTTTCATCATTTACTAATATACTTATGTACATTTATTATTTGCAAACGACTTAAAAATAAAATAAAATTACAGAAACGTATCAAAACTTTGCCCTTTAGGCAGGGTGCCCATCACACAGGCAGCATTCCCGCGTTGAATAGCAATCGCTATTCTTTGAGCGAGAAAGCTGCCTGCGCGAGGGTCACCCGTTGCGTCCCTCAACCGCTTGCTGATCTCCTTGTGGAGCCCACGCGCGCCTTTTCCCCAAGGGCCGAGTGTCTCGACGCCAAATGCGACAAAGTCGTACTGGGCGCCGAGACAGCTATATTTCCCGACCTTGGATCGCTCTCGGGCATCCGCCGCTGCCCCGGCTAGTTTGGACGTGACTGGAAAGTAGGTGCCAACGTATCAGCGCAAGTAGCGTCCCACACCAGTGCACGGCCCATTCGCCAGGGGATCAACGTCATCCCGTCCGGACGCTTGCCGTCGTCCCGTACAATCCGAGGCTCAAGAGCCACGGGGACGCAGGCGCTGGCAAGCGCCCTTCTCAAGATGTCGTTGAGTGCAGCGTGACGGGACAAGCGGCCGGCACCCGAGGAGCAGGCGAGTCCATGGTGACCAAAGCGATCTACCGCGGCTCCACACGAGACGCAATTGTGGTCTACGCAGACATCAACTCCAATGCGGAGAGCAACTGCAATTCGGAGTGTGCCCGGATCAATAAAATTACCTAAGTTAGGTGATGGGTAGGCATGAAGCCAGTGCCCTGACTCTGGCCTAGATGCTGCCAACAGCCTGGCTCGGTCTCGGCCGGACGAAGAGTCGATCAAAGACTTTATAGTAGCGGCGGAATCTCTTTTTACTTTATTAGTCCATATTTCGGTTCTAAGCCCTAATTAGGTACAATGGGTCTTACCTAGTGTATAAAATGAAACTATTTAAATATCAAAATGCTATATTAATAACGTCCTGCAAAATACGTTGATTATTTATAAGTATCAAATAACATAAGTATTCTAGTTATATCAAATTAAACACAAAATAACTACTACGTAGGTAATTCAGTTATTATTAATATGAATAATTATAATTTGTAACATACATATTTACGGACGGTTTTTGTCCCTCTGATATTTAACATAGTTATAGGTATTAATAAAAAATATATCAATTACAATAACAATCTAATTGGCTCCTTATAAAATAATGTAGAACCTATAGCCTATAGGTATATTAGCTCCTAAATATTTGGAACGAATTAGTATTTGGTGTTACCATAGCATGATAATTATTCGTAAAACTAGTGCCTATGTCAAATCTTGGGATAAGGTGTCAAACAAAGCGGACCCCGGGCTCCATTAGGGCACAACCGGGAATAACGCTAGGAGGATGATATCATGATCATTATTACCCATACTTAAGTCTAAATAAAAGAAATGAGATGAACGTTGAGTCTACCCTAGAAAAATAAAAAAAACTTACTGATATGTTGCTGACATTAAGAATACAAGAACACATAGGTATTGGAAATACAGAAATCTGTAATTTGTGATGGTTCGTGGGTGTGAGCTACTTTGGCGAGGTTTAACAGTGACATAACCCATGAAGTGCCTGTCATATCGATTGGACCATTAACTGGTTAATTAACCAGTTGATGTGACCTCTAGGCTGTTAACGAGGTTAAATCACTGTTAAATAACACAATCCATGATAAATTGTGGAAGTTAGAGGTATTACAAATGTATTTTAATGACTAATGATTATGAATAACACCAGCAGATTCACAGTAAGAGTTTTAGTTTCATTAGAAATATTAACATATGCTTAAAAATAATTTGTGAAACATTGATTATGTTTCATTAAGTACCCAGGTAGGGTCATTTCGCCGGTTACGCGACCACCTTCGGTTAGCGACCACTTGAAGAACATGGTTTTTTTATCAATTCTACAAGATAACATCAATTCTACAAAGCCTATTGAAACAGTCAGCCGTATGCCTTATTGTTTGTAGTTATGGAATAGGAATTTACAAAAAAAAACGAGAAAATATGCATTCAGTTCACCAAGTCAGCTAAGTGGTCGCTAACCGGCACATGAAATTAGGTGGTCGCCAACCGGCGAAATGAGGGTTATTTTATGGTCACTTTATGTGGAAAATACACGCTTTTTTTAATTGTACTTACATCCTTTTGATATCAAAATGGAACCAGAACCACAAAGACGCTGTGGACAGGTATTCCATGTACACCGGGTTCTATTCCCGGTCTGCCCCGCTAATGCGCGTGTTCATTATAACCCCCGACGCAAAAAGAGAGGTGTTATAAGTTTGACGTGTCTGTCTATCTGTATGTGGCACCTTAGCGCCTAAACGAATAAACCGATATGAATGCGGTTTTTTTTTATCCAAAAGCTGACGTAATCGAGATGGTTCTTAGCTACGTTTTATCAAAATTGGTTCAGCCGTTTTTGAGATATTTAACGTTAAAATGAAAAGGTCGGGTTTTTCAACTTTTTTAAGTTGTTAGATATTTTCTTTGTGATCTCGGTATCAAAAGGTACAATATTTCGTTTACCGATATATTTCCTAAGAGCGGTCATTTCCTGTTATTCATAATTAATTTGCTGGTCCTTTGGTAGTAAAATACCTACTATAGCCCATTTGGTTCAAAAGCCGAGTTTTACCCTCAGCCTCAGATTCCAAATTCTTGGAAATAAATTAACAATGGTTACCACATGTGGTTTATGAATACAATACAATGCAATGGTAAACAGTTAATTTTACATGTCAACGTAATAATAATATCCATCAACATCATTTCAGCCGAAAGGTTGTCGAGTGGCGACCACGTACCGGAAGGCGCGGTGTGGGTAGGCCTCCCACAAGGTGGACTGATGACCTGGTAAAGGTCATGGGAGTCCGCTGGATGCGGGTGGCGCAGAACCGGTCATTGTGGCACTCTTTGGGGGAGGCCTATGTCCAGCAGTGGACGTCTTTCGGCTGATATGATAATAATATTATGTAGTAGCTATTAGGCTACACAGTCCCATAATCAAGTCAATCAAGTTGTAGTATTTATTAAAATAACAAATCAAGAGCCCGTTCACGTAAATAATTGAGATTATGTAAATTTAATAACAGATATTTAAAAAATGGGCCGCTTGTACCTTGTGAATACATCGAACTAGTTTTTATTGTTGCTGGATTCATCGATCTAAGAACAAAAAAAAAAAGTAAAACGGGCGTTTTAACTTTGGTCGCATATATTGACGAATCCAGCAACGTAAAAGCTAGTTTGATGTATTCACAAGGTTTGTACTTAAATACAGTGTGTACCGGCACTTTTATATCTAACGTTAAATTTAAATAATCTTAATTACTTACCAGTCGCGCTAGTGACCACGTGAACAGGCTCTTAATAAAGAAACAAAAAAGAGTCGACATGCAACGTAACTAAACTAAGTAACAATAATAACTTGCAAAATCTTGCTACAAAATTAGCTTTTTTAATACCCGAAGTATATAGAAGATATAAAAAAAGAAAAATTAGTTCACTGAACACACCCATCTTGCGATTGACCTGTGGATTAACATATCTAACTAAGTAGGTAATGTACAAAAATGATATCCTTCTTTTTACTTGCATACCTACTACTGAGGCCCCAGCACACTAGGTTTTATGTCGCGTTTTACGTGACGTTTCAGTACATTTTCGGCGACATAAAACCTAGTGCTAGGGCCTCTGGGGGGCTAGCACATTAGGTTTTATGTCGCGTTTTACGTGACGTTTCAATACATTTTCGCCGACATAAAACCTAGTGTGCTATGGCCTCTGAGGCCCTAGCACACTTGGTTTTATCGCCACGTTTTACGGCGAAAATGTACTGAAACATCACGTAAAACGTGACATAAAACCTATCGTGCTAGAGAATACTGATGTCTGTATCAGTAATTATCTTTCCTCATTTTGTATATTTCCCAAGAAGCAAGGAAATAAAAGTATAGGTGCTTGTAGTTTACTCATTATTTGGCATCAACGCTAATTCTTGCATTTTTTCAATCACTTCTTTCTTCTGCTTTGGTTTAGCCATTCTCTGTTGGGCAGCCCCAATCACATCTGTTGGCTGGGCTCTTACTGTCTTCAGAATAGTGAATGTCAATTCTGGTATGTTGTTTGCATATGAGAATTCCAGTGCATCATACAAATTTTCTGATGTGATAGAATGAGCTAGTTTAATAGTGCATTCAACTTTAAGGTCATCAATTAAATAGTATGACGCGATCAGCAACAGCGGGTATAGTCCTTCTTCCGGCAGAGTTCCCAAGTACATGTACCGTTTTAGGTTCTGGAGGGTCTTCAATGTGACTCCCTGTATCTCAATACGGCCAGCATCTGTCTCCTTCCATTCCCCACAAAGCATTCTCTTGAACACATCGCTGTGTGCGGCGAGGCACACTCGGTGCACTGGAACACTGCCGTCCGTTGTGCTTAGTTGGAAGTCAGTGAAATCTTCATCCATGTACATTCTGTCTAATAATGATTTGCAAGAGCTAACATTGATGTCAACCTCTACATCAAATTCAAATTTGGTTGTAATGCTTACTGCAAATAAAGTTTTATGTTGGGACCATGTTTCAGAACAAGGTAAGTTGAATTTGAATTTTGGTTCATCACAAATCACTTTCATTTCAACATTTACGGCCATAGTGTATTCATGTTTCATAACCGATAAAAGAATGTTGTACTCCTCATCATTAGTAAGTTGTGTAAATATCTTCATCTGGGCTAGCCCATGGACATCAAATATTTGTCCATCAACAGGATTGTTTTCTTGTTCATTTTCAATTTGGAAGTAAAGTTGAAAAGCCGTACCCCCCAGATGCTCGGTTCGAAGCTTGTAGGTAAACAAAAAAGTTATAATAGCAGGTGTAAAGAACAACAGGTAATAAGGTTCAGTTAAGTATACTAAACTTTTGACGGCCGGTTAGCCTAGCTCTGCCTACGAAGCTGAAGGTCCTGGGTTCAAATCCCGGTAAGGGCATTTATTTGTGTAATCACGAATGTTTTTCCCTGAGTCATGGATGTTTTCTATGTATGTAAGTATTTATTTATCTATATAAGTATGTAGGGTGAGTGCACCAGTGAATGAACACTTAAGGATATTTTTGACTTAATTTTTTTTTTATGTATACTTAATATCGGCCATGACTGTGTGTACAGCTCAAACAAGTATTCTAGTTTGCTTAAAGACCTTTTCTTTTGCAATAAGTTTCCATAATTTTATGTTACATGATATGACCTTTAAGGTAGAAAAATGGAAAATCACCAGTGAATGAACCCGGTTTTCTAGTAAATGAACAACTAAAACCAGTGAATGAACTAGTGTTATAGTGCTGTTTAGCGATTTTGTTTGGAGTTATCTCGATATACTTGTACCAACACACGGAGTAGTAGTTAATGGTTTACTTTTTCCAAAACAATTAAACAATTGATATAAATGTTCGTTCATTAACTGGTTCCAAAAACCCAATAAATGAACTAGGTAATTATCGGCCGATGTTCATTTAAGTACTGGAAATCTATACAGCAGTGAATGAACTAACTTTATGTTCGAAAATGAGGTTTGTTCGAACACTGGGCCAACGATGTACAAAACAAACCATTGGTGTTTATGTTAATAAAAATTAAATCTTATTACAATCACTAGAACATAGGCGTTGCCAGTGAATGAACACTCCAATTCATTCACTGGATTTAGGCGGTTTTTAATTCTAGTTATAGAATACCTACTAAAAAATTAGAATCTAAACTTAAATCGATGTTTTAATAGCACAATTTCACTCTAATGATTTCTAAAAACCGGCCAAGTGCGAGTCGGACTCGCGCACGAAGGGTTCCGTACCATTATCAATAAAAATATTTATTTTATTCTGTTTTTAGTATTTGTTGATATAGCGGCAACAGAAATACATCATCTGTGAAAATTTCAACTGGAACTATCACGGTATCAGTGAGATACAGCCTGGTGACAGACAGACGGACGGACAGCGAAGTCTTAGTAATAGGGTCCCGTTTTACTCTTTGAGTACGGAACCCTATAAACCACACACGATAGGTAAGTCTCAAGTTTATAAAACTAGTACAATGGCACATCAAATAAAAGGTTCTTGTCCCCTTATACCGGCTCATACAAAAAATCCACGCCCAAAGCCCGTCAACTTTAAGTAAGCTCGATTCTCCATACAAACGTAGTTACGCTCTCATTTTAAAAATACTTGTTGGATTGTAACAAAACTTTGCAAATACAGTGAAATGAGGTATATCTATGTCTAAAATTAGTTTATATGGCTTCAGATACCATAGGGAAACTAGCTGTGACCGACGGACAGCCTCCGAGTAATCGCATATGTGTTCCGTTGGACCAATTTTGGTACGGAACACTAAAAAATACATCGAATTTAAGTTTTTAATACAAAACTTGTTTTTGCTGCATTTCGTTTGTTTTATAAACTGGAGCCATATAAACTAATTTCAGACATACATAGATATATCTCATGTCATTGTATATGCAAAGTTTCGTTACAATCCAACACGTAGTTTTAAATATGAGAGCGTAACTCCGTATGTATGGGAAGGTGTAATTCGGCCGAGCTTACTGCGGACTCTTAAGCTACGCTCATTTAGTAACTGTTGCGACTGAGTTGATATAAATGTTACAAAACCCTTACAGTGAATGCTGCTAATCGAGAAAAAAATATCCGGTATGCTAGAAATATACAGATCTCTTAATTAAAGCAAATAAGCAGGTTTTCGTTCATTCACTGGATCTGTTCATTCACTGGTGCACTTACCCTATATCGTCGTCTAGTACCCAACCCATAGCTTAGCATAGCGTTTCTTAGTTTGGGACTAGGTCAATGTGTAAGATTGTCTGTAATTTTAGGGTTCCGTAATCAAAGGGTAAAACGGGATTCTATTACTAAGACTCCGCGGTCCGTCAGTCTGTCACCAGGCTGTATCTGATGAACCGTGATAGTTATAGAGGTACAGTTGAAATTTTCACAGATGCCGCTACAACAACAAATAGTAAAAAACAGATCAAAATAAATATTTAAGGGGACTCCCATACAACAAACGTGATTTTTTTGCCGTTTTTATAAATAATGGTACGAAACCCTTCGTGCGCGAGTCCAACTCGCACTTGGTCGGTTTTTTTATAGATAATGGTACGGAACCCTTCGTGCGCGAGGCCAACTCACACTTGGCCGGTTTTTTTTTTTTTTTAATTGTGTGATGTGCATGAATATTTGTTTCTGAGTCATGGATGGTTTCTATGTATTTAAGTATTCATATCTATTAAATATATCGTCATCTAGCACCTACCTATAACACAAGCCTTATTGAGTTTACCATGTGGCTAGTTTGATTTGTGTAAGATTGTACCCTAATATTTAACATTTATTTATTTAACTCAAAAATGTTTTAAAAATTTTCTGTAGGTACAGATTGTCTTGTTAGGGTTCCGTAGCCAAATGGCAAAAAACGGAACCCTTATAGATTCGTCATGTCTGTCCGTCTGTCTGTCTGTCTGTCTGTCCGTCCGTATGTCACAGCCACTTTTTCCGAAACTATAAGAGCTATACTGTTGAAACTTGGTAAGTACATAGATGTATTATGTGAACCGCATTAAGATTTTCACACAAAAATTGAAAAAAAACATAAATTTTAGGGGTCCCCATACTCAGAACAGAAACTCAAAAAAATTTTTTTCATCAAACTTGTACGTGTGGATCTATGGATAGGTCTTCAAAAATAATATTGAGGTTTCTAATATATTTTTTTTCTAAACTGAATAGTTTGCGCGAGAGACACTTCCAAAGTGGTAAAATGTGTCCCCCCCCCCTGTAACTTCTAAAATAAGAGAATGATAAAACTAAAAAAAATATAATATGATGTACATTAGGTACCATGTAAACTTCCACCGAAAATTGGTTTGAACGAGATCTAGTAGTAGTTTATTTTTAATATGTCATAAATCGTAAACCGCAATTTATTTCACGGAACCCTTCATGTGCGAGTCCGACTCGCACTTGGCCGCTTTTTATTTTTAAAGATATTTTCTTGTATTGTGCAGTTTTTTTTAAAGAAATAATTAAATCAAATTAAATTGTTTGTGCCTACATTATATGTTTACTATTTACTATGTATGTAATACATGCAGGAACATAGTAGCGGTGCAACCTTTTAATAAATTATCATTTATTAGTCTGGAATATCCTTAATTCGTTTCAAGCAACACATTTTATTTAATATTCTTCAGTACAGCAACATTCTTGGTTGAGTGAATAGGGCTTATAAGGACAGGTTACAAAATGAACAGATTTTTCAAAACCCCCAAATGCTTTTTTAGAAATGTCCTAACAACACCTCATATGTCAAGTAGGTACATCAAGCTGTTTGGACTGTAAGCTGTGAAACATAAATTATTGTCCACATGCATACATATATATAATATAAAAACCACCAGTATATGCCGAAGATTCTGTCAAAGATAAAGATACTTATACTAACAAACATCCAATATTACATAGTGTATTTTTGTATGTAGAAGGCCCGAAGGTAAACATAATTATATTCAAGCAGAGTTGGGTAGAAAAATAAGCATTTTTATAATCTGTTTTTAATATTCAATTTGATTATATACTTTAGATTATTTTATTTCATGATTAAAAATTACATTAGGTACTGGTAAGGTATAAACATAATATGTCAAAAGTATACAACGTGTTCATGACAATTTCCGTTAATTGCAAGGGGCATGTTTAGATCAAATACATTTAATTTCTTCAAGAAAGTATCTTAACTCTTACTGTCATCAAGATATTCAATGTTTAATTTTATCAGTTTTGTAGATTTAACTGGTGTAAATGGCACTTAACTGTGACTTCATATCAGCTTTTAAAATTTTGTAAGGTTCCTATACACTACAAGAGGGTTTACAAAGCGAGTTCCTTCGATATATCATATTTTTTACATACATATTTTTTTTATTTCATGTGTCTCACAATGACCGGTTAATGCTACATTAAATGAATTTGTAAAAAAAAAAAAAAATTTTTTCTCAAGAAACAAATATGCTAATTTGTTTCTGTGAATTTACTCTGCAAAATGCCGAAGTTAACGGAAATTCCCGGAAACATCCTGTATATATAAGAGTCAAAAACAAAGAAAATAATGATGTAATATTAAGAGAGTGTGAACAAATGTAAGTACACAATAAATAGAGTAACAATGAAATAAAATAACTAATATATATCTACCACTATTTAGGTACCAGTGGCGGATCGCCCATACAAGCCAATTCCCACCGGCTTGCCTAAAATTTCTTGCTGTATATAAACTCATATATCATTAAAAAAAACAACTCTTTTTTGCTCCGGGTTGTCCAGTGAAAATTCTCAGGCGCCGCCACTGCTGGGTATTGTCATTCAATTTACAATATTAATGTCCATTAGACAATATGTGACTCATTCAATTAAACATCAAATGAAATCACCGTTTGCACATCTGCATGCTGATACTCAATTACGAAAAATGGTTGATATTTGGATGGTGTTTGGCACACATAGAGTAGGATGAAGTGGGTTTTATTTGTACCCATGTGATGTGAGGTCAGGTCCCTCTTCCTGCGGGTGTGGGTGTCATTAGTTGATCATGGGAACCGTTTTGCGAATAAAGCCGGAGCAGTTTAGGCATGTAGGTATGTAAACTTAGGTTAGGTACTTTTTATATATACTACCTATATTATTTTATATATTATATTATATGTATATACACACAAACACACACACGCACACACACACACACACACAGACACACACACAAACAGTTTCTAGTTATTTTATGGTACCTAACGAATTTTATTTTCTTACGCAATCTTTGTTCTTTTTTTATTTTAATATTAATTATATGGAGAAGGAGAGAGTTTAGGTAAATATTTATTGGTCCAGAAATCCAAACTTTTGAAACTTTTTAAAATAAGCCCAGTCCTATGCTCTCTATCCACTCCTCTGTTCACTTAACTAAATAACCTATGTTTGTTAAATTGGGAAAATCAACTTTTTCTTGTTGTTATTCTGTCCCGGTAAGCCAAGAGACAACAGTAACAGACATTCTTAGAAAAAATACTATAAACCGGACTCCTATCATGATAAGAAGATGCCCCACCATGGAATGGGTTTACCAATACAACAAAAACACGTGTTTAGTGGATGTAAACCCCATAAAATAATAGTTTTAAAGAGTGACCC
This sequence comes from Epinotia brunnichana, assembly GCA_963854355.1. Lineage (NCBI taxonomy): Eukaryota > Metazoa > Arthropoda > Insecta > Lepidoptera > Tortricidae > Epinotia > Epinotia brunnichana. The sequence continues at coordinate 30,258,758 of OY977935.1, read as the reverse complement.
AGGAGACGTAACCATGGCAACGAGCAACAAGAAATAGTTGATTGACCCTATTGTATCATGTTAAACTCTAAGGAAGAGTGGTGTCTCTTGCCACAGGCATCTTGATTGCCTAAAAAGAGGCACTAGCCTGCATATCTGTAAAGTTTTTAAGATTTCGAATAAATCATTTTTTATTTATTTATTTATTATTTTTATTATATCGACCTACGATCGGTGTAAGCACGAGAGTTGGTTGTAATTTGTATAACTCGTGCGAGTTAAATTGAGACCTCGCTCGTATCCTATACTATTAAACGAGCAATATTTGTATATAATTATACCTATATATATAGTCTTTAACGATTTCGATGAGATTTGAGTTACAGGGGTTTACGGGGGCGAGAAATCGATCTAGATAGGTCTCATGTCCGGGAAAATTCGTTTTCTCCGTATTTTCACCATTTTTATCCGAGCAGAGCTCGGTCGCCCAGGGACTGACGTTAGTACACGCTCGAGTCTCAAGTTAATTCGTACGGGTATGCACCAATCGCAAATGTTCGTTCTTTTTGCCGTAACGCGTTATATTAAGAATAATGAAATGCGCTGTTTTTTTTTTTTTTTTTTTTTTATACTACGATGGTGGCAAACAAGCTTACGGCCTGCCTAATCTTAAGCTGGTACCGTCGCCTATGGACACTTGTGACTCCAGAAGGATCACAAGGGCGTTGCCGACCCTTTATTCACTTGAGGATTCGCTGTGTTGGCAGACAGAGACATGCATGTCCCGCACTCCCAACACAACGCAGGAACACAACACCACATACTTCATAGCATGCAATAATATAGCAACACTACAAAGCAGTGGTGCTATTATGGCTGCGGTCTTCTGTAAGGTACTTCCCCAGTTGGGCTGCTCCACATACGATCGAGATGACATTCCGCTGTGCCCTACCTCTCTTTAAATTCTGTTTACGGAGATAAATACGAGTATGTATAGTGTAGTGATGCAAGTTTGGTTCAGTTTCAATACTTACATCATGCATCCCACATTATAGATTTGAAAGGGTATAGCAGGATAGCCTAAGAGGGTCACCCCTAGAAGAGGAGAGTCATATTTTTATAACATATAGCTTTTAGTCTCATTAATATTTGCACAAAATTTGAAATTGGTCACTTTCATAGTTTAGGAAAAAATAAATAAAACAGTTTTGGGGTTAATCGGGCGTTTCTCACCCCCAGGGGGTAACAGTATATACACTCTTATTTATGGTAACAGAGGGATGAAACTTTTTCTTAGGCTATCCTGCTATACCTCTTTGAGACTCAACTAATTCCAAAGATACTTACAGCGTCACAGCCATATTGCGATTGCGCGAATTATATTTGGCGCTATCAATTGTTTTACACTTTAGACGAATTGTTCAAGTTTATTTTATTGATTTTTTTCTTTTCTTGAAAGAAGGAAATGTATGTAACTCGTAATTGTAGTGAACGTTATTAGTATTAACAATTAAATCGAATCGAACAAAAGATGGGTGACGGCAATTGGGATTCTCAAAGTGATTTATTCTGTATTGCCAATGCAAAAAATATTTATTCGAAATATACGATTTCACTACAATTTGTCAGTACAACATGTCGAATTCATGCCGCGTCCGCTGCGCCATGTTTTCGTGATTTTTAAACGTCAAACATGTTTTGCCAATCAAAACAATACCGTATTTGTTTGCCAAACCTGACGAAAAATATGTTAGATGTTTAAAAACATGGAAAACATTGGTGCAGCGGACCCGGCTTCATAATTGGGTGTGTCGTACAGATGTAACAATCCGACCACATGTGCATGCAATTTCTCAGTACAACTCGTTTGACAGTTGGATCAGCGGCGCTACCACGAACTTCGAATCTCGAACTTCGTATATCTCCGTCTCTACCGCACTTATAGTTTATGGTACTGGAGCGACAGAGACGGAGATATACGAAGTTTGAGATTCGAAGTTCGTGGTAGCGCCGCAGCAGCGAAACATGCCTCCAGACGATAGCAATTAGTCGGCTTCTGATAAATTGGGGCTGACAAATCATTACATGTATAGACCCCTGAAGACTGACCTATAAACTCCTTTAACCCGCATGCATTTTTTGCATTGGCTACACTGAAGAACTTTCATGAAGAGAGTCCCTTTTCCCCCTCAAACCATCCTCAAACACACTGCGAACATGTGTCAACGATAGTTAATAGGAAAGGAGTTTGCTTATTAATAACTTTTTATATTAGATATCGGGACGGGATACAAATTAAAATACTTTTCTGTTTAAACTTTACTGAAAAGGGCCACGGCAGTCTGGTGACGATTTCTTGATAAGAAGCATCCTCCATTCGGAAGATAAGAAAATATATTTTCTAGAATATTTTCCTGGATTAATTACTCAATAGGTACCTATCTATGACGTGTTTGTAGAACTAAGCATAAAAAATATTTTACTAAACACAGGCAGGATTATTAGGTATGCAAATGCTTTAATAGCTAACATAACAATTGAATTAAAACACAATAACTTTAATAAACTTTAATAACGAGTAAATGCACCCTCGCTTTGTATCACGTTTAGAAGTCGCGACTGCATTGACCCAACTAACGCCGTGCAAATGTCTGACGTTCGCAATGACTCTCAAACTTGTTGACAATGTTCTGTTATTTGGCACATTAGGCCCCACAAATTCTCAATAGGGTTTAGTTCGGACAGTTGGCAGCATGACTTCTTCCAAAGATCCAGATAATCTGTTGCCTTTGATCGAGGCGGCATATCAGCCAATTCACCCACACCTGCCTCATCCAGCCCCATAGATTTTAAGCCTTGGTCAAACACACGGCGCGACGCAGCGCCGCGGTCGCGCCGCGTGATGCCGACGCGATGCCTGTTCAAACAGGGCGCGCGCGGATCGCGCCGGCCTCGCGCTCTCAACACGCCCTCATCGCGCGCGCGAACGCGGCGCGACCGCGGCGCGATGCGGGCGTGATGCGCAGCGCGATGCGGGCGTGATTCGCGCCCGGATACAGGATACCGGAATCATTAATTTTTCTATATCCATACCTAATGACAAAATAACTAATAATTATGCTACGCTCGAACTACGCACTGCGCGCTGCCTAACGTCCGACTGATGTGTGTGACCCAGCGCGGCGCGGCGCAGCGTGCCGCCGCGTCCGCGCCGCGCAGCGCTGCGCTCGCGCCGGGTGAACGCAAGGGGCCGCGCGGCGCGGGGCGCGACAGAAGCTGGGCGCGATGCCGGCGGGACGCAGTCTGTTTGACGTCGCTAACCTGTTAACATGTGTCGCGGTCGCGCCGCGCGACCGCGGCGCTGCGTCGCGCCGTGTGTCTGACCAAGGCTTAACACTGATACGGCCTGAGGCGTGGTTAGGAACAACATGATCTTTGGTGTAACGAGTGTTGTCGTATCGCCACAAGTGCAGACGACCTGTCTCACTCTCAAAATATAACATTCGTCCAATCGAAGTCAAGATGCTCCCGTGCGAAATCTAATCTGTCGTCTTTGTGTCAAAGCAATTTTTTTTGCATAGTGCCGGTGATGGAGATTAATGGAATGCAAATGGTTTCTTATTTTCTTATAGTTTCAACACAGAAATTAAATTGATCCGCAAAATATTTAGTGGAGGTGAAGCCATGTTGTTCGTAATGATGACGCATTTGTGTTCTTTGCTCGTCAGTTACTCGCCTCACACCATGATTGCGACTACGATGATAAATTTCCTTCCGCTGCGTATCGATTAATCCACAAACCTACTGTAGCTCGCTGAAAATAATGTATATAATATTAACATAAAATTGTATCCACTGACATTATTAGCCAAATTGACGACAGAAGTTTAACTTAAATTGTTACTGTCTGTCATTACTTCTTTTTCTGTTCATTTCATGGAGCTAAAACGTTTATAAACTCTTTACGTTTATTTCATGTTGTGATCGGAAAGTTAATAATCGTTTGACCCGCACTGACATTGTAATTATCTAGTAGTTAATGCGACAAAGTTCTATAGTGGCCTAGGAATCAAATTGGTTGACTGTACATTACCATGCAAACTTCCACCGAAAATTGGTTTGAACAAGATCTAGTTAGTAGTTTTTTTTTTAATACGTTATAAATCGTAAACCGCAATTTATTTTACGGAACCCTTTATGTGCGAGTCAGACTCGCACTTGGCCGCTTTTTTTGCTATAGTTAGACTAGAATGATAAATGATATAGTTAGATACATGCCTTTCGTTGTAACTACTTATAGCAACTTGGTGTAACAAATTGCATCGCTTATAAAGGCTTGCTTAAGACCTATGTCAATGTCAAACTGTCAACTGTCATCCATACATTTCATCTCATGTTCAATGTTCACTACAATTACGAATTACATGCCTACCTGTTTACTATTTTCAAGAAAATAAAGAATTCTAAGGAATCTATAATATAAACTTGAATAATTCGTCTAAAGTTGACGCACAAACTTTTAAACAGTTGTTGCCGCCAAAGATAATTCGCGCAATGGCTGTGACGCTGTAAGTATCTTAGAATCTGTTGTCTCAAATTTCAAATCATATGTGGGATGAATGAAAGTATTGAAAGTGAACAAAACCTTACACACTACAAACACTTATCTCCGTAAACAGTGGATTTCATGAATCTCTATAACGCGTTACGGTAACAAGTTTAGTGAAATCAAAAGATTTTTCAAAATTCCTACCCTACTGCTTTTTTTTTCAAATATTATTAGCCTATGTCTTTCCCACGATTATGAGGATTCCAACTTTCCAACGACACCTCCAAAATCCATCAAGTTGTTTGGACTGCAGACAGTGAAATATAAATGATTGTCTTCATGCATAGGTACATAACATATACTTCTAAGTCTTATTTCCTTTTGAGGTAGTTAGGTAAACACTAACAGTATAGGCTGAAGATTCAGCCAAAGATAGAGATATACTCAATAACATTCACTATAGGAAAACATAATTCTATTCTAGTGCAGGTAGAAATAAATAAAATAACATTTATGTATTTCAACATAAATGAGGTGTTGTTGGATTCCTCTAACTAAACCGTGGGAAACATAGGCTAAAATACTTGTAAAAAAGTAGTTGGGTTTCTTGAAAAATGTTTTGATTTCATTTATTTTAATGATTTCTTTTAATTATATTTATTTAAACTTTTTTGCACAATACAAGGAAATCTACAAAACACAGGGCAATCTGTACAGAAAAAGATAGTACACTTTTTTATCTTAAGCAGTTCTCAACTTTATTAGAAGCCTACTTACTTTTATAACTTTTTTGTTTACAGGCTTCGCACTGATCATCTGGGGGGTACAGCTTTTGAACTTTACTTCCAAATTGACAATATTGGAGGAAACAATCCTGTTGATGGACAAATATTTGATGTCCACGGGTTAGCCCAGATGAAGTTTTTTACACAATATACTACTGATAACAAGTATAAAATACTTTTATCAGTTATGAAACATGATTTCACTATGGCAGTAAATGTTGAAATGAAAGTGATTTGTGAGAAACCAGAATTCAAATTCAACTCACCTTGCTCTGAAACATGGTCCGAACATAAAACTTTATTGAAATTTAGTAGTACAACAAAATTTGAGTTCAATGTAGAAGTTAACATCAATGTTAGCTCTCGCAAACCAGTTTTAGACATCATGTACATGGATGACGATTTCACTGACTTCCAACTGAGCACAACGGAAGGCAGCGTTCCAGTGCACCGAGTGTGCCTCGCCGCACACAGCGATGTGTTCAAGAGGATGCTTTGTGGGGAATGGAAGGAGACAGATGCTGGCCGTATTGAGTTACAGGGAGTCACATTGAAGACCCTCCAGAACCTAAAACGGTACATGTACTTGGGAACTCTGCCAGAAGAAGGACTATACCCGCTGTTGCTGATCGCGTCATACTATTTAATTGATGACCTTAAAGTTGAATGCACTATTAAAGTAGCTCATTCTATCACATCAGAAAATTTGTATGATGCACTGGAATTCTCATATGCTAGCAACATACCAGAATTGACATTCGCTATTCTGAAGACGGTAAGAGCACAACCATCAGATGTGATTGGGGCCGCCCAACAGAGAATGGTTAAACCCAAGCGGAAGAGTGAAGATGCCACTGAAAAAAGGCAAGATTTAGTGTTGAAGCCAAATAATGAGTAAACTACAAGTACCTACCTATAATTTTACTTTCTTGCATGGGCAACATTTTAGCTTCATGCAAAATGAGGAAAGATGATTACTACAAGTAAAAATAAGGATATCATTTTTGTTCATTAGTTAAACGTGTTAATCCACAGGTCAATCGCATTGGTATTGGGATGGGTGTAGTCAGTTAACTAATTTTATTATGTTTAATTCTATACTTATGGTATTCAAAAACCTAATTTTGTTGCAAGATTTTGCAGGTTATTATTGTTACTTAGTTTAGTTACGTTTGCATGTCGTCTCATTATTGTTTCTTTATTAATTTGTTATGCTAATAGTGCTAATACATCTTGATATACCACACATGTGGTGACCATTATTAATTTATTTCCTAGAACTTGGAGGCTGAGGGTACAACTCGATGATGATGATGATGACTCAGTATGAATACTATCTCGTGCGACAGAGAGAGAGATACACGAACGAAGACCGTTTTCGTTTCGCGGTAGGCCCTCAGTACAATATAGTGAAAAACAAAAAAAGCGTATACGCGCTGAGGGACAAGATTTGAGATTGTATCTCGTTCCCACTTGTGGTATTATCTATGCTATGTCTATCCTTGACTCTCATGTATGTGGACTCTATTTTGACTTCGCTGAACCTACGGCGCCTTAATAAGCTACTTTTTTAATTTATTCATTGGCTTTAGCATTTACGCAATGTGCCAATAGAATCTTGATAAAATAATCGATTGTAATTTAATCGTAATCGACAACCGTATATATATCATCATCATCATCATATCAGCCGAGACGTCCACTGCTGGACATAGGCCTCCCCCAAAGAGTGCCAAAATGACCGGTCCTGCGCCACCCGCATCCAGCGGACTCCCGCGAACTTTACCAGGTCATCAGTCCACCTTGTAGTGGGCCTACCCACGCCGCGCCTTCCGGTACGTGGTCGCCACTCGAGAACCTTTCCGCCCCAACGGCCATCGGTTCTACGTGCAATGTACGTATATAGGTTTACATATATGTTATTTTTTTTGTTGTTTGTTCTTTTTTGTTGTTGTTATGTTTGTTATTGGTTTTTTTTTGTTTTTTTTTCTTGTTTGTTCTTGTTTTTATTTGTTTTTTTGTTTGTTTCAGTTTTTGTTGTTTTTTTAGTTTTTTTTTCTTTAGGTTGTTTTTTGTTCGTTTTTTGGTTTTTTGTTCGTTTTTTTTTTTTGTAATTTTTTTTTGTTATTTTGTTTCGTTTGTTTCAATTGTTTTTTTTTGTTTCTTTTTTCTGGTTTTTGTTTTATTATGGTTTTTTTTTTGTTTTTTTTTCTTGTTTGTTCTTGTTTATATTTGTTTTTTTTGTTTGTTTCAGTTTTTGTTGTTTTTTTAGGTTGTTTCTTTTTGTTCGTTTTTTTTGTTTTTTTTTTGTTATTTTTTGTTTTTTTTGGTTTTTTTTGTTTCGTTGGTTTCAATTGTTTTTTTTCTGGTTTTTGTTTTTTTTCTGGTTTTTTTGCATTTTATTCGTTTTTGTTTTTTAGTTTTCTGTTTTTTTTTGTATTCTTTGTATTATTTTTTCTTTTATTTTGTAATTTTTTTTAAGGTTATTTGGTTTTTATTATTTATTGTATTTTTTTTTATTTTCCCTTTTTTTGTTTCGTTCGTTTTTTGGTTGTTTTTTTCGTTTTTTTTTGTTTGTTTTTTGTTTTTTTTTTTGTTTTTTTGCCAATGTTTTCCTCATAGTCGGTGTGAAAAGTTACATGTGTCACTCAGGAGCAAAATTATTTTCGTCTGGGGCGTTAACACTTGAATCCCTCACTACGCTCAGGATCCTACGTTAGAATCCCTCGCTACGCTCAGGATTCTATTATAGGATCCCTCGCTACGTTCAGGAATCAATACACCGCCCTCGCCGTAAATATACTATTTTGCTCCCTTGTGACACAAATAACTATTTCACCCGTGTATAACACAAATCTTTTCATCTCACTACAGCGAGGAAAAGAAGAAAAACGGTAATAAAAAAGTTAAAAAAAAAATTAAAAAGTTTAAGAAAAATAAAAAAAAAGTTAAAACAAAGTTGAAAAAAAAGTAAAAAAAAATGACAAAATATACAAAAAACAAAAATAAACATTTAACGTTCTACGTCATAGTACTTTTAACGTTCTACGTCTACTTTCTTCACATGTGGATAAAAAGCGATGTTCTCAATAGATATCAAACATACAAAAAGGCTTTTCCGAGCTTGTGAGGTGAAAAATCTTTTTAACCATTGTACTTTTCTTTTGAAAGAAAAGTATCAACGAATTCACTTCTGTTTAGATGTTAGTGCATGTTGTTAGGGGAAAATACTTCACTTTTGGATACCGGCGCCATATTTGAGAGAAATATTGTATGACCCTAATAAAAAAGTACATAGGCGATGGCCTATCGATAAAACAAAATCCCCGCGACCCCTTAGAATAAGATAGTCTGTAAGCTCACAATATCAACAAAACGCGTAATCTGTTTGTATAAATTTATTGCGAACTAGCTTTTGCCCGCGACTTCGTCCGCGCGGAACTCGTTTATATTGTAACTTTCTCCCCCCTTTTCACCCCCTTAGGTTATGAATTTCCAGATAAAAACTATCTTTAGTAAGGACTCTTTGGGAAGGCCCCGGAATTCAAAGTATCTCGATACCAAATTTCATCTCAATCGGTTCAGCGGTTTAAGCATGAAAAGGTAACAGACAGACAGAGTTACTTTCGCATTTGTAATATTAGTATGGATTGTATGAAGGAAAGGGTCATTATGGCTGAGTTGCATGATTTTTAACCGTCTTCAAAAAAAGGAGGAGGTTCTCAATTCGGATGTATTATTTTTTTTTTTTTTATGTTTGTTACCTCAGAACTCCGTCATTTATGAACCGATTCGTACAATTCTTTTATTAACTGAAAGTATATGCTTCCAGATTGGTCCCATTGTTTCCAAAACCCCAGTTGGATGATGGGAACCATGAGGAATTGAGGGAACTCCTCAAATATATTAGGCACGCGTGTAGTAATTTCGGTATTTTCTATTATAACATTTATAACTCGTGTATTTACACCCGAAAATCATAAATTTGGTGAAGTGGAAGTGATGATGAAGACCACAGATGGCTTGTGGAACTTCTCAATGATGTACTTCAAACTATATAAGTACGTCACAGTCCGTTGAAATAGCAAACAATGAAGTGCCAAAGGTAATTCTGAGATCCTTGAGGAATCGACGGAAGTCCTCAAATATTATCGGCCCACATACAGCGATTTAGTTTATTGGTCTAAAAATCAACGCTTTTGTTCTCGGAAATCAGTTCATGTGGTAAATTGGAAAAAAAAATGTGGAAATGTTAATGTGGCTTGGCGGAGTACTGAATTGAAGTCGGTTAAAACTTTGTTTTGAAAGTAAATTATATAGATTAGCTTACTCCGAACGCCTTTTTTTACAAAATAGACTCCGCCGCAAACTTGGTTTCTATGACCGGCCTTACCATAATAATGCATGTAGGCTTTTTTCAGTATTATTTTGCATATTTTCATATCACGCGGCCGTAAGGACCTTTTCTGATAAACCGTAGGACTAATTAACTGACTTGTAATTTAAATATTTTATATTAAAAATAAAGATACGTCAACAAAATGTTACATCTAATAGTTTTCAAAATAGCCATAATAAAGCGTCTTTTTTACCCCGTTTTAGAAAACATCTTCGAAACTACCGCCATAAGGTACCTTTACCCTTGGAACGTCACATACAAATATTTACCTATGTAATGTTCCCATTCCCCAGGACTCCCAACTACCGCTATACCGTAAATGGGTTTCATCCAATATTTCACCCCCTATTTCACGTCCTTAGAGGATGATTTTCGGGATGAGAACTATCCGTTGTCATTCTCCAGGACTCAAACTATCTCTATACCAAATTTCATCTAAATGCGCTAAATCCAAATTTTCACCCACATTTCACCCCCTTAGGAGATGATTTCTGGAATAGAAACTATCATATATCCTTTTCCAGGACTCAAACTATCTTTCAACCAAATTTTATCAAAATGTGTCACAAACAAATTTCCACCCCCAATTACACCCCCTTAGTGGATGATTTTCGGGATAAAACTAATCTATGTCCTTCCTTAACTATCGCCATACCGTAAATGGGTTCAACCCAAATTTTCATCCACCATTTCTCACTCCCTTACGGGATGATTTCCTCCTTTCATGTGTTCCGGAATAAAAATTATTCTATGTTCTTTCCTTGGACTGAGACCTCTCTCTCTATACCAAATTTCATCTAAATGGGTTCTATCGAAATCTTCAACCCTCATTTCACCACCTCAGGAAATGATTTTTCGGGATAAAAACTATCCTTCCCAGGACTCCTTCTATTTATTTACCAAATTTCATCTAAATAGGTTTTATCCAAATTTCCACCCCCTATTTCATCCAGGAGGGGATGATTTTCGGGATTAAAACTATTCGTTGTCATACTCCGGGACTCAAACTATCGTTCAACCAAATTTCATCAAAATGGGACACAAACAAATTTCACCCCCAATTACACCCCCTTAGGGATGATTTTCGGGAGTAAACTATTGTCCTTCCCCAAGACCCCAACTCGCTATTCCGTAAATGGGTTCCATCCAAATTTTCATACCCCATTTCACCCCCTTAGGAGATGATTTCTGGACTAAAAATTGTTTTAAGTCCTTCCCCAGGACTTTAACTATCTCCATACCAAATTTCTTCTAAATCGGTTCCATCCAAATTTTCACCCCTCATTTCACCCCTCAGATGATTTTTCAGGATAAAAACTATGCATTGTCCTTCCCTGGGATTCCTTCTAACTATCTCCATACCAAATTTCTTCTAAATCGGTTCTATCCAAATTTTCACCCCTCATTTCACCCCTCAGTAGATGGTTTTTCAGGATAAAAACTATGCATTGTCCTTCCCTGGGATTCCTTCTATCTCTATACCTAATTTTAACTTAATTGGATTTATCCACATTTTCATCCCTATTTCATCCCCTTAGGGGATGATTTTCGGGATTCAAATTATCCATTGTCATTATCCGGGACTCAAATTATATCTATACCAAATTTTGTCTAAACGGAGTCCATCCAAAATTTCACCCCCCCATTTCACCCCCTTAGGGGAAGATTTACGGGATAAAAACTATCCAATGTCCTTCCCAGAACTTAAACTACCTCTAAACCAAATTTTCTCCTTTCACCTCTCCATTTTACCCCCTAAAGAGAAGATTTTCGGGATAAAACCTATCCTTTGATCTTCCCAGGGACTCAAACTAATTAAATACCAAATTTCACCCTAATCGGTGCAGCGGTTTAAGTATCTCCATACAAATTTCCATCCCCCATTTCATCCCCTTAGGGGTTGATTTCCAGGATAAAAACCACCCTAAGTCCCAATCTCTATACCAAATTTTATCTTAATCGGTTCAGCCGTTTTCACGTGATGCGCGGTCACATAAACAGACAAACAGATAAACAGACAAACAGACAAAAATTCTAAAAACTGTTGGAACGTGTTCTGTTATCGATTTTAAGTATCCCTAGCCAATTTTTTTTCGAATATCGTCCATGTACAGACTTTCGACCCTCTTCAGCTTTATTATATGTATAGATAGATAGATAAATAGAACACAGCAAACAGATCCATTCGGACATAAGTTAGCTGACTCATTCCTTCACGGCCCACCGGCCACAGGGACACTTATGTAGTACACAAAGTAGGCAAATAAATGATATTCTGATTCTGATTTGATTATGTTGTTAGGCATGTCCCCTGGATTCCAAAACTGCCAGGAGACAATCTCTAAGGAGTCGAATTCCCCTGTAATGACGTCATCAAAAACGCCGCGGCCGTGCTTGGAAAAGTGTAAATTACACCCAAACCATGCAACATACATACACATGTGGGGTATCAAATGAAAGCTGAATAAATTGTCAATAGTTCATTAGTACATTAAATTTCAATGTATCAGCTAGTTTAAGTACTATTAGCAAAAGTATAAAAAAATCTAAGGACTTTCAGACTTTGCGGCAAAACTAGAAAAGATACACGAATGTTATGTAGAACACAAATGATATCTAGTATTTCAGATTTACATTTTAGTTTTTTTTATTTTAAGGCAAGGGAAAAATCGAGAAAATTGTGCTCAAAAAACCAACAACGCAAAGTGAGTTTTCCCTTTCCCTACCAGATAAATTTTATCGAAATTAGTATATTCCAGAAACCAGCACGAACTTTGAGTATGTTGTTAGACATGTTATTTGCACCGCAAAACTGCAAAGAGACAGTCTCTAAAGTGTCTAGGTAATTAGTAATCACAAAATCTTCGTTGCCACGGAGGCTTTTTGAAAAGTGGGATTTTTACCTGACCCATGTAATATATATATAAGCGTGTATTATATCATGTAAAAGCTAAACAAATATGCTATAATTCTTGCCAACGTTAGGATTCCATATATCCTGAAATTTAAGAGGTATATGCAATATAGTAGAGAAGAAAAGTGAAAAGCCCCCGCTCTCGCTTTTTGATAAGTCTAAATTAAACCCAAACTAAATATGAACTGTCTGAATGCAAATGTGATATATTATATGAAAACTAATAAAATATGCTTTAACTTGTTCTAACATTGTAATTCAATATAATGATACCTACGTTACAGAGCAATTTAAATTCCCGAAAATCCAATGTTAGCAGGCTTTGTACGTACGTACAAACGTAGCATAATGCTACGTTTACACTATGCCTAAGTGAGCAGGAAAGTGGGCTGGGACGTGGGCAGCGCGAGTATGTAAACACCCACTCGCGCTACCCACTTCTCATGCCACTGCCCTACGCTCCCTTTTTTGGCGGTTTTTGTGGCGGAAGTCAAAGGACTGGCAGCGGCAGCGCGAGTAAGTGTAAATGACAGTATGTAAACTTACATACTGTCATCACACTCATTCCGTCGTCAACCGTCACCGCGTTATCACCGTTTGTGTAGCCGTGCTAGTTAGTGTACAAATGTGATCATGTTGTTATCAGTGTTCTGTTGCGATGGATTTTCAGCATCCACCATCTCCTGGTACGACGACGGCGTTTTCGCCGTCGAATACTTTTCACAACATTAAAATAGTTAAACAAACTCAGGAGGCAAAGCGCAGTAGGTATGAGTAAGGCGTCCTCCATTCCACAATAATCTAAAGTTAGCTGACGTTTGTCGTCCTCCACTGCCCGAGGCCCAACACAAAAGAAGTATGGAGTGGCAATGTAAACGCTCACTGCCGTTCACAGAAGTATTACGGCAGGAAGCAGGGCAGCGTGAACGGCATTACGGCAGTGGAAGTGGCATAGTGTAAACGCAGCATTAGGACCTCTCAATATCAATGCACTCTCACAATCTCAATCGAAACAGTCACACTTCTTGCCATTACATTGCAGACTAAACTAACTGACTCTGTCACCATCTCACCCAGAGACTGACCAACTCTTAGATTTTCACCGGTCGCTTATCAGACAAGTAGACTCTTGATTTGCCAGTTGAAGTCCCCGGGCGAATCTTCGACGTTTTTAAGGCGTTTTTTTTTCGTCATTGTCGTCTCCAGGAAATACTATTAAAAGAGACGAATATCAGAGTCCACTTTTGGTGAAAACGTAAGCCAACACCGGTGCTGAGTCTATTTTAATTTAAGTTTCCGCGGTATGTTTTACCCCTGCTGAAATAATCTTGAGTCGACAATGACTAGAACCGAGCGATTCAAACGCTCGGAGATTGGCCCCCCCATCATATAATTAACAACATTAAACCAGTCAATGCTTCACTAACAGTAAGAGCTAGCCACCAAAGAGAATATAATCACTACGTTTTAAGAGGCGGGACTCTCATACTAGCCAATATAATCAGTTTGCATGGCACATCAATACCAACATACAGAACATGTACGTCAAAGAACCAATAGTACCAACCTAACAGACTAAAATAGTGTAGTGGCCTATACGCTTGATTTTTTTATCGATATCGATAAAATGAAAAGGGTTAAAATACAGGCTCATATGGCAACAATTTTTTTAACGATATTAGGTTAGGTACGAGTCCACATTTAAGTCGCATGTACAAGGTTGGACTTGTATGTGGACCCGAAATAAAATAAGAAACTGTTTTTACTAATGTAATTATTGTTAAGGTCTCGGTACATTAATGTATACATCACTTATATTATTTTATGTGACTGTACATAATAAAAGGTATTAAAGACGAGTGTGGGTTTATGAAACGAGCCGAAGGCGAGTTTCATAATAACATCACATGAGTATTTTAATGCCTACTTATAATTATGTACAGTTACATACACTACTTTATCTATCCACATATCATAAGCCTCCATGATGCATTCAGGAGCCGCATATTGTTACCGGCATCGCGGCGTTGTTTTCTGGCAGTGATCTCCACATACATATTTCAATGTATGTAACTTTTCCAGGGGAACATGTATCAAATCTTCTTTTCCCACAAACTTGACCCATTGCCTGCATCTAAAAATATTTTTTAATTAAAACCGAGTTTCAATTTATTACATCTAAGGATAAAATCTTGAATAATTACCAGTCTAATAACAATTAAATTAAAGAATTATCAGTGATGTGTTAATAAACTCGTTTAAAAAGTGACTGGACAAATTTTTAAACTATAAAAATCAAATGGATATTGATTTGCACGCACCAGGTATAAGCTGCCTGAGCATATTAAAATAATCAGTATTTTTATAGTCATATTTCATGATAGTTGACACTCAATTCGACTTACTTAACGTAATTATTTGCACTGATAAACAAATAAGCCTGTATAGTTATCGATAGATACAGTAGGTACATCTCTAGTACACTATAAACATGGAAATAAAATATCAAATTTAGCTTGTTTATAGCCTGCTACACTCAAATATATCTAGAAATGCCCAAGTCAATGCTTACCGGTCTTCATCCAAGGGAAATTTCGCCATAAACATCCTTTTTTCGAGATTTTCACAACTAGCGCGATTTCCACAGATTTCACATTTAATAAACCGTCTTTTTGGTGGCATTGTCACAAAATATATACACTAAACAGTATTCGATCACCTTTCACTACTTTCGATTACAAATTAGGAACAAATCAATTAATAATTAAATAAATTTAAAAGCAGTTTACTATGGCTATTTTCATTCCATCCTAACTCAGGGTATAGGTTTTTGGGGAACAGCAGCAGACCGCGATAGGCCCTTCAAAATACAAAAACGAGCCTTGCGTATTATGTCGGGCAAACCATATGACCACCCGGCTAAGGACTTGTTCAAAGAACATAAAATACTAACACTACCGTGCGTCTTCATATTGGAGGCCTGCAAATACGTAAGAGCTAATATGGACCGATATACAACCCGTGGACAAAGTCACGGCAGAAACACACGCGGGCAAAACCTCCTGAACGTCCCGTTTCGTCGAGTTGCGTTAGACTGCTAGCCACGAGCTAGCTTATGTATCAGTGACCCTTAAATTGCATGGCTTGGACTTGGACCAGTGCTAATAGGTACCGTGGAATGGGGTTACTTTAGGAAAAAATGGGACTACTTTGATCATTTAGAAAGTAGTGTAAAAGCAAAACTATTTGAAATTAAGAAGATTTGATCGAGTATACAGCAAGATAGATAACTAATATATTCACTGCCACAGTTCACCCACAAGTAGAAACAATGATTTCGGAGCAAAATCTATTTGATCAAAGTCGCCCCGCGAATCAAAGTAACCCCATTCCACCGTACACATACTGTACTACACCCATGAACAAATATCTAAAATGAAAATCTACATCACTCGCATTTAATAAGCCCGAGCGTTGTTTGACAAAACATTTGTCTATATTGTGACCATGACCACCCTTCTTGCAAAATGAACAAAACGTCTCAGCCTAGGTACTCCGATTTACCGAAGTTATAATTTTTAGCTTATAATTTGGGACAGCTATTTTTGTTATGCCCTGTTTCATTACAAAGCTGCAAAGGAAACATTAATTTTTTTCGTAATTATATAACTTTTTACCGATACGTTTCGCAACTCACTAAGTAACTACTTCCATGTTTCATCTTACCGGGCTTTGTGAATTGAATACCGATAAGAAATTCACCAAATCACTAGGTACTGAGTGTACTGGGTGGATTGCAAAAAAAATATACATAATTAAGGACCTTAATCTAATCTATGCTTTAACTTTTTTCCATTGTGTAACGAAAGTTACCCATATAAAATGTATGGGTAATTGCCGTTACACAATGGAAAAAAGTTAAAGCGTAGATTAGATTAAGGCTCTTAACTATGTACAATTTTTTTGCAATTCACCCTACTGACTTACGATTTCTTTAATTGAATGTTACTGTATGTTAGTATTACTGTGTTACTGAATTTTTATAATCATTACTAATATTAGCTTAAGTAACTACTTACTAACACTAGGTGCAAGGTTAGCATTTGTTGCTGTGGCTTTAACAGTGGGGTCCTTATTACCACGCAACACCGACCGGTGTGAAGTTAGCTGACTAAAGTTAGCTGACCAAGATAACCCGACCGTATTGAAAAGTCTTCGTTACGATTTGACCTTAAAGAAGAATAAAATGTATTCGAAGGGAAAAACTATAACAAAAACATATATAATAATAAAAAATGAACAAGGCTATCAAATTCAAAACACTGGTGAAGCTGAATCCTAAAACTAAAATATTTTACGTAAAGGCAGCTAACTTCACACTTTTTGTTGCGTATCGTACCACGTACCGGTAGGCGCCACCATAGTATAACGAGGGCAAAGTATGTTATCTTCATATAAACGCGAAGCAGGTAGAGATTTTGTTTGAGTGTGCGACGGATACTGTGGCGCACACATACAAGCCGCGCGCGGTGCGTTTGTATGAAGATAACATACTTTGCCCTCTTTATACTATGGCGCCACTGCCAGTCCCACCCACGGTAGATGGACGTAGACGCAAGGTGCACTGATGACCTGGTTAAGGGGCTGGATGCGGGTGGCGCAGAACCGGTCATTGTGGCACAGTAGTGGACGTCTTTCGGCTGATGATAATGATGTTTCGTTTCAAGACCCCGCGCAAAGGAAATCCTGGATTCTGTATATAAATACCTATAGCTTTATTAGCCAACTAGCTGTTGCCCGCGACTTCGTCTGCGTAGAACTTTTTATCGTCTTAGAAAATGATTTCTCTCAATACAAAATTTGAACCCTCTTTTAGGGGATAATTAAAAAAAAAGTTGATGTTCATTTTCTAGTTTGTGAACAAACAGTCTAAAACCAAAGTTAAAAATCTCATACTTTAAAAATGCCTTGAAATACTCAAACTTTGAACCAATTTTAACACTCTTAGGGGATGAATTTGGAAAAACTCTGAAATCAGTTTTGTAGTCTTTTAACGTACAGAATAAGACCGAAGTTAAAAATCTCTTACTCACACTTAAAAATTTTATTGCTCGCCATTTAAAATTTGAACCCCCTTTTAAACCCCCTTAGAGGTTGAATTTTTCTAATCGCTGAAAGAACTTTTTTCGTAAACTTTTAAGTCTCTAGCTCAAAAAAAGTGTTGCCCATACAAAGCTTTCTTAACCCCCTTAGGGGTGGAATTTTCTAAAACTCTAAAAGTACTTTATTATTAATTTTAATAAGTAACATTTTGAATAGTTTTAAGTCTAGTAAAAAAAAAAGTTTTTCCCACACAACACTGGCTACCCTTCTTAAGGATCTTAAGGATCCCCTTAGGGATGGAGTTTTCTAAAACGCTGAAAGTTCTTTTTTAGTATTCTAATAAGTAATCTTTTTGCAAAGTTTTAAGTCTAACTAAAAAACTTAAATGCAAAGCTTGCTCTCCTTTTTAACCCTATTAGATGTGGAATTTTCTAAAACGATTTGTGTTCTTTTTTTGTATTTTAATAAGTAATCTTTCTACAAAGTTTCAAGTCTCTAACTCAAAAACATAAACTTTCCCTGATAAAAACTTTGCACCCCTTTTTATCCCCCTTAGGGATAGATTTTTTCAAAACGCTGAAAGTCTTTTTTTTTGTATTTTTATAATTAATCTTTCTACAAAGTTTTAAGTGTCTAGCTCAGAAAAAGTGTTCCCCATACAAACCTTGCACCCTTTTTTAACCCCCTTAGGGAATGATTTTTGTAAAACGCCGAATGTAGTATTTTTCATGTTCTAATAAGTAATTTTTCGTCAAAATTGTAAGTCTCTATTAAAAAAAAATATGTTTTTCCCATACAAACTTTGCACCCTATTTTACCCCCTTAGGGGTGAAATTTTCCAAAACGCTGAAAGTACTTTCTTTGTATTTAAATAATCTTTCTACAAAGTTTTAGGACTCTAGCTAAAAAAAATAGTTTCCCACATACAAACTTTGCACCCCTATTTTAGCCCCCTATTTTTAGGGGTAGAATTTTCTAAAACGCTGAAAGTACTTAATTTGTATTCTGATGACTAATCTTTCTACAAAGTTTTAAGTCTCTATTTAAAAAAAATATTGTTTCCCCCATACAAAATTTGCACCCCTATTTTACCCCCTTAGGGGTAGATTTTTTTAAAACACTGAATCTAGGTACTTTATTTGTATTCTAATGAATAATTTCTCTACAAAGTTTTAAGTCTCTATTTAAAAAAAGTAGTTTTTCCCATACAAACTTTGCACTCTATTTTACCCCTTTAGGGGTAGAATTTTCTAAAACCCTGAAAGTTATTTATTTTTATTCTAATGACTGATCTTTCTACAAAGTTTTAAGTCTCTATTTAAAAAAAAGATGTTTCCCCCATACAAACCTTGCACCCCTATTTTACCCCCGTAGGGGTGGAATTTTCCAAAACGCTGAAAGTGTTTCATTTGTATTCTAATAACTAATTTTTCTACAAAGTTTAAGTCTATAGCTCAAAAAAAAAAGGTTCTCCCATACAAACTTTGCACCCCCATTTTACCCCCTTAGGGGTAGAATTTTCAAAAATCCCTTTTTATCCCTAGCCCACGTTATAAAAGCAACATACTGTGCAAAAATCAACTCTCTAAGATTAGTAGTTTCGGCTGTGCGTTGATGAGTGAGTGATTGAGTGAATAAGTCAGTCAGGACATAGGCATTTATTATGTATAAATAGATAGAAGATAATGAAACTCCCATTCAAATATCTCAAAAAATTATGAAGCTACATCCGTTTTAATGTCGCTTGTTAGAGTGAGAAAACGATGAGGGACTGTGACGTCAATATACTCGAGCGTCATAGTAAAAAACAATCGTTTCATATGAAGGTGCGTTTTGCGGAAAAGGGACAGAACATACCCCCTCTTAAAACTTTGGACTCTTATAACTTAATCATTACCTATATAACCTCTTGCTTTGTTTTTTTCTCCATTTGACTATATTTATTTTAAATTCTTTTTCGAGAAAATACATTATGATTATTTACCATATTTTCGATTCCTGAGCTATAACCACGAACTTCGGAATTCGAAAATATTCGGGTATCTCTATCTCTATCGCACTAACCGTACTCGAGTGACAGGGATGCAAGTATATGAACATTGAGTATCGGTTTTCGTGGTAGCGCCGCAGGTACTTTGGCTGAATGCGCCGAGCGCGTGCCATTGTCATTCAAAAAAAACAAATTCGTGTTAATTATATTGTTCAAATTTGTTGATTTCATTTATTGAAATTACGACATAAAACGACATTTGCGCATATAAGTTCTCATATCAGAATCGAATATTTTTTTATGGTTTATATTTTAGAATTTGTCTCGTAAAGGTCTATCGTAGACGGGATTTAAATTATTAATAAGTGAAAGGCAAAGCAATTCCGCCATTTTGACGAAAACTTGACGGTTCTTATAGCTGACAGTTGGAGCAGCGTTTGATTTCAATAAAAATAAATGAAAAATTAAATGAAGTCGTATATTTCGGAAAATTAATTAACTGTCGCAGTCGGATAAAAACTATCCTAAGTTGCAGCTAGAATAATAATGTACCTATATAAAATGTTTCATATTTTTCCGTTCATGGGATGCTGAGAACATTCGAACCGCGCAAAGCTTAGTTTCAAACTGGCTGATTCTTTTTTTAATTTAGAGATTTATTATAAGTGGAGATAGCCTTTGTTTTCGTTTAGTCTTCGAACCGAAAAGGTCACCTTTCGTATTACTTTTCTGGGTAAAAAAAATATAATTCTATTTAGTCTGTCAGTTATCTATAGGTATATCTTCATAATTTTTTGTTAGATTAACAAAATAAAAAACATGTGTCCAATATTTTTAGATAACCTATAACTGGCGGACTAATTAAAATTTTTATTAGGAACGTAGCCAATTCCTGCCGTACCTATTTAGGACTATTTGGATAAGGCGTTTAAAAGGAATCCTAATTACGTAGGTTTTTTTTTTGATATTTCAAAAATATCGGAGGAAAGGGTCAAATTTTTTGGAGTAAAACGTTTCTAGATATGACTTAAAGCATCCAGATTATCCACACTAGATATAACATCTCGCTAAATCGTGTCATGTTGGGCGAAATGTTAAAAAAGTGAACGGCGCTCGTTTATTAATACATACAACAATAATAATATCTTAGTAAAGTTGAACATTTCCGGGTAATCACCTTACTTACTTACCTTTGTGAAAATTCTGTAAAGCCGCGTCCGCTGCGCCATGTTTTCGTGGTTTTTAAACGTCAAAAATGTTTTGCCAATCAAAACAATACCCTATTTGTTTGTCGAAACTGACGGAAAACATGTTAGATGTTTGCAAACACCGGAAACACGGCGCAGCGGACCCGGCTTAAGTAAGATCATGATTGCCATACGCCTAGTGCCTTAAGTGCCTTTAGGGGTTTGACGTCTGGCTCCCACCACACCACGTCTGGTGGCTATTTAGGCTTCTTCCCAAAATGTGAACTCCCACCACGACTTTTTCCCATTATGTACACTTCTCAAAACGTCTACTTACCAAAATATCTAATTCTCATTATGTACACTTCTCAAAACGTCTACTTACCAAAATATCTAATTCTCATTATGTACACTTCTCATAACGTCTACTTTGTTACTTAATTTGCAAGGCACTAATGTGCTCAACATTTTCATAGGCTCACTGTACACTACCGATTGCTAATAGTGTGTGCTACTATTATGTGCATTATTAGTAGGGGAAATAGTGGCAGCAATGTATGGAGCAGTCTGCACTTTTGTCTCAGGCGACGCCGCTTGGCACGAATGTTCCTTGGGTCAAACTAAGCTGATTTAGCGTCCTAGCCACGAGATCAACCCCTGGCTAGTACCCAAAAAGAGGGGGGGGAAGGGCAGTCTCCCGAGGCCCGATCTCAGCTATATTTCTGCCTAACCATAGCTACCAGGTCAAGTTTGGTATCCATTTTCGTATAACTCAGGGATCGTGCTTTCATTTGTGGATTTGACTTTTTTACCTTTCCATACAAAAAAACAGAAAAAAACGCAATATTTGAAAATTATCCAATATTTTTTTTTATATTTTATATGGTGTTAGTCTTCTTCTTCTTAGTCGTATTATTCGTTGCTGAATAGCGTGCACACCTTATCAATCTCCGTTAGTAAGGCTCCGTTTGCATCCTCCGCGGCCCAGGTGTTAGTTTAAAAATCTATCGTAATCTCCACTTATAATAAATCTCTAAATTAAAAAAAGAATCAGCCAGTTTGAAACTAAGTTTTGCGCGGTTCGAATGTTCTCAGCATCCCATGAACGGAAAAATATGAAACATTTTATATAGGTACATTATTATTCTAGCTGCAACTTAGGATAGTTTTTATCCGACTGCGACAGTTAATTAATTTTCCGAAATATACGACTTCATTTAATTTTTCATTTATTTTTATTGAAATCAAACGCTGCTCCAACTGTCAGCTATAAGAACCGTCAAATTTTCGTCAAAATGGCGGAATTTGCTTTGCCTTTCACTTATTAATAATTTAAATCCCGTCTACGATAGACCTTTACGAGACAAATTCTAAAATATAAACCATAAAAAAATATTCGATTCTGATATGAGAACTTATATGCGCAAATGTCGTTTTATGTCGTAATTTCAATAAATGAAATCAACAAATTTGAACAATATAATTAACACGAATTTGTTTTTTTTTGAATGACAATGGCACGCGCTCGGCGCATTCAGCCAAAGTACCTGCGGCGCTACCACGAAAACCGATACTCAATGTTCATATATTTGCATCCCTGTCACTCGAGTATGGTTAGTGCGATAGAGATAGAGATACCTGAATATTTTCGAATTCCGAAGTTCGTGGTTATAGCTCAGGAATCGAAAATATGGTAAATAATCATAATGTATTTTCTCGAAAAAGAATTTAAAATAAATATAGTCAAATGGAGAAAAAAAACAAAGCAAGAGGTTATATGGGTAATGATTAACTTATAAGAGTCCAAAGTTTTAAGAGGGGGTATGTTCTGTCCCTTTTCCGCAAAACGCACCTTCATATGAAACGATTGTTTTTTACTATGACGCTCGAGTATATTGACGTCACAGTCCCTCATCGTTTTCTCACTCTAACAAGCGACATTAAAACGGATCTAGCTTCATAATTTTTTGAGATATTTGAATGGGAGTTTCATTATCTTCTATTTATTTATACATAATAAATGCCTATGTCCTGACTGACTTATTCACTCAATCACTCACTCACTCACTCATCAACGCACAGCCGAAACTACTAATCTTAGAGAGTTGATTTTTGCACAGTATGTTGCTTTTATAACGTGGGCTAGGGATTAAAAAGGGATTTTTGAAAATTCTACCCCTAAGGGGGTAAAATGGGGGTGCAAAGTTTGTATGGGAGAAGCTTTTTTTTTTTGAAATAAACTTTGTAGAAAAATTAGTTATTAGAATACAAATGAAACACTTTCAGCGTTTTGGAAAATTCCACCCCTACGGGAGTAAAATAGGGGTGCAAGGTTTGTATGGGGGAAACATTTTTTTTTTAAATAGAGACTTAAAACTTTGTAGAAAGATCAGTCATTAGAATACAAATAAAGAACTTTCAGGGTTTTAGAAAATTCTACCCCTAAAGGGGTAAAATAGAGTGCAAAGTTTGTGTGGGAAAAAACTACTTTTTTTTAAATAGAGACTTAAAACTTTGTAGAGAAATTATTCATTAGAATACAAATAAAGTACCTAGATTCAGTGTTTTAAAAAAATCTACCCCTAAGGGGGTAAAATAGGGGTGCAAATTTTGTATGGGGGAAACAATATTTTTTTTAAATAGAGACTTAAAACTTTGTAGAAAGATTAGTCATCAGAATACAAATTAAGTACTTTCAGCGTTTTAGAAAAATCTACCCCTAAAAATAGGGGGCTAAAATAGGGGTGCAAAGTTTGTATGTGGGAAACTATTTTTTTTAGCTAGAGTCCTAAAACTTTGTAGAAAGATTATTTAAATACAAAGAAAGTACTTCCAGCGTTTTGGAAAATTTCAACCCTAAGGGGGTAAAATAGGGTGCAAAGTTTGTATGGGAAAAACATATTTTTTTTTAATAGAGACTTAAAATTTTGAGGAAAAATTACTTATTAGAACATGAAAAATACTACATTCGGCGTTTTACAAAAATCATTCCTTAAGGGGGTTAAAAAAGGGTGCAAGGTTTGTATGGGGAACACTTTGTAGAAAGATTACTTATAAAAATACAAAAAAAAAGACTCAGCGTTTTGAAAAAATCTATCCCTAAGGGATAAAAAGGGGTGCAAAGTTTTTATCAGGGAATGTTTATGTTTTTGAGTTAGAGTTAAAACTTTGTAGAAAGATTACTTATTAAAATACAAAAAAAGAACACAAATCGTTTTAGAAAATTCCACCCCTAATAGGGTTAAAAAGGAGAGCAAGCTTTGCATGGGCAACACTTTTTTTTGAGTTAGACTTAAATCTTTGCAAAAAGATTACTTATTAGAATACTAAAAAAGAACTTTCAGCGTTTTAGAAAACTCATCCTTAAGATCCTTAAGAAAAGGGTAGCCAGTGTTGTGTGGGAAAAACTTTTTTTTTTTACTAGACTTAAAACTATTCAAAATGTTACTTATTAAAATTAATAATAAAGTACTTTCAGAGTTTTAGAAAATTCCACCCCTAAGGGGGTTAAGAAAGCTTTGTATGGGCAACACTTTTTTTGAGCTAGAGACTTAAAAGTTTACGAAAAAAGTTCTTTCAGCGATTAGAAAAATTCAACCTCTAAGGGGGTTTAAAAGGGGGTTCAAATTTTAAATGGCGAGCAATAAAATTTTAAAGTGTGAGTAAGAGATTTTTAACTTCGGTCTTATTCTGTACGTTAAAAGAATACAAAACTGATTTCAGAGTTTTTCCAAATTCATCCCCTAAGAGTGTTAAAATTGGTTCAAAGTTTGAGTATTTCAAGGCATTTTTAAAGTATGAGATTTTTAACTTTGGTTTTAGACTGTTTGTTCACAAACTAGAAAATGAACATCAACTTTTTTTTTAATTATCCCCTAAAAGAGGGTTAAAATTTTGTATTGAGAGAAATCATTTTCTATAAAAAGTTCTACGCGGACGAAGTCGCGGGCAACAGCTAGTGATTTATAATTTCATAAATAGGTCTCGGGTATGGATCTTCTGGGCATGGTCTTAAATTTTCGTGCACATGTTGCTGTAAAATCGATTTTTATTCTCTCTACACCGGAGTTATACTTATCTTGAGAGTACCTTGTATCTTTCACGATCATCATCACATGAGAGCAGCTATATATCCCAGCTAGCTGATATCATGTGATGCATCCATTACGTTGAAAATGTACTGTAACGTCACGAAAAATATAATGGTTAACCGTATCATACCTAGTAGGCCATAAGTTTGTAATTTCTGTAGTTCCCTGATAGACATTCACCGCACACAGCCGCCACGCCGTTGAAATCTGTTACTTCGCGCGATAGAAAACATTTTTTTCATACCCATTCTACCTAAGACTTGCCTTTAAAGCGATTTTTTTATAATAACAGATAAATGGGCTATGTTACGGTATTTTTATTATACAAAAAAACGCTATCGTGCGATCGTGATAGAAAAAAAACAAAAATATTTTTTTGATCATTTTCAAATATTACGTTTTTTTCTGTTTTTTTGTATGGATAGGTAAAAAGTTAAATCCACAAATGAAAGCGCCATCCCTGAGTTACACAAAAATGATACCAAACTTGACCTAGTAGCTATGGTTAGGCAGAAATATAGCTGAGACCGGACCTCGGGAGACTGCCCTTCCCCCCCCCTCTTTTTGGGTACTAGCCAGGGGTTGATCTCGTGGCTAGGACGCTAAATCAGCTTAGTTTGACCCATGGAACAATCGTGCCAAGCGGCGTCGCCTGAGACAAAAGTGCATACTCACTGCCACTATTTCCCCTACTATATGTGGTAAATGTCATAAAATGTCTTTTTATAGTGTATTTTTTTAAACTTTATGTTTGAGTAGCAACTCGCCTAAGTAGCGTCTGGTCTAAGTAGCAACTCGCCTAAGTAGCCAGTCGTCTATCCTAAGTCGGTTTTGGCGCTTCGCCGGCCGCTGCCGCGGCACGCTCGCTTCGCTCGCTCGGCTCGCGCGCTGTAGGGTCGCGGTTCTTCCTAACACTCCTCCTCGCTTCGCTCGTCGTCGTACCTACACTGACCTGCCTTAGAGTAAAATAGGTAGGATAGACGACTGGCTACTTAGGCGAGTTGCTACTTAGACCAGACGCTACTTAGGCGAGTTGCTACTCAAAAATAAAGTAGACTAGTTGCTTTTTAGACGAACTGCTAAATTAGACTAGATGCGATATAGACCACCTGCGTCTTAGACGAGCTGCCCCATAGACGAGTTGCGTTTTAGACGCCGTGCTACTAACCCCTTGTTTGCTCCGATGTACAGTCAACCAATTTGATTCCTAGGCCATCATAGAACCTTGTCGTTGTAAATGCTATGTCAATACGGGTAACTAGGATTATTGCGTTGCTATGTAGCAGTTAAAATGACAGGGTTCTACGGTGGCCTAGGAATCAAATTGGTTGACCGTACGTGATGGCGAATGTACAACATCTATGCGGGATTTAATTTCTCTGTCAGATGTTTTCTTATGACTTTCCTCATAAGGCAATAGACAGTAAGTGACTCAAAGAAAAATCTTTTTACATCTAGCTTAAAATATCTGCTGTACTGCGTAATGTAATGAGCCTACTTAGATGATAAAATGCAATGACAAATTACAAAACACTGTAATTCTTGGCATATACCGCTCACCATCTAACTTAAGTGCTCAAAACTTTATTAATTCTCTAAATAATCACCTTGAAACGCTAAAATCTTTTAAAAACATTATTATTACAGGTGATCTTAATATAAATCTCATCTCTAGAGACCAGGAACCTACTCATGAAAACTTAAATAGACAATACTACCTTAATATGCTCTCTTCACATGGTATCCTACCTGGGCACTCCATACCTACCAGACTAGCAAACTGTCTAGACCACTTTATGCTAAAAATAGAAGCTGAAAAAACTACTGCTCACATCGCTATTCTCAACACCTCGGTAACTGACCACCTTACTATATTCCTAGCCTTAACGACTGATACTTTGACTGACTATGCTCCTAGGAATACTGTAACTATCAATTATGACAAAGCCATTCAAAATCTCATAAGTAAAAACATCGAGATTCTACTTCTATGTAACGACCCTTACTACGTTGTACAACAGCTGATTAATAGATTGAACCAATCTCTTGAAGAGAGTAAAACGACCAAACTAATACCAAGAAGCCAGCGCGTTATTAAGCCGTGGATTACCCCTGGTATTCTGCGCTGCATTAAAAACCGCAATAGATTACAACTGAAAGTTCGCTCGGAACCTCATAATGAGATTTTGAAGGTCACGTTTAAGAGATACCGTAACTTCTGCAATAACTTGATCAAAAAACTAAAACGCAAATATGAAAGGGATCAATTGACTAACTCAGCTAAAAACTCAAAAACACTCTGGAAAACTATTAAAAAGATTACACACTACAAATCTACAAAAATTAAAAATACTGAATTACTTAACAGTAATCCATCACCAACTATTTCTGTTAATAATGTCAACAACTTTTTTGCGGAGATCGGAAAAACACTGGCCGAGAATATTAACAACTCAAATTATTCAGCTTATAATTCGAACGACGATGACCAGCCCCATTGGACGACTTCATCCTTTGTTCTCCTGGACACTGACCCTCAGGAAGTGGGTGCCATCGTCATGAGCCTAAGAACGGAAAGTGCCCCTGGATGGGACAACATACCAACCAAATTTCTCAAACTGCTAAAAAACCATGTTGCCCCTGTTATTAGCCACTTAGCTAATCTTTGCTTCAGCACAGGAATGTTCCCCGGCCCACTTAAACAATCTATTGTCACTCCTGTGTACAAGAGTGGTGAGAGAGACGACGTCAACAACTACAGACCAATATCAGTACTGCCAGCTATTTCTAAAATAATTGAAAAACTAATAAATAATAGACTAATAGCATATTTAGATTAATATAACATCATTTCTGACTTCCAGTTTGGCTTTCGGCGATCTAGATCCACTGAGGACGCGATTCTTTCACTCACAAACCTAATTATAGACAAAATAGAAAGTGGAAAAAAATGCTTAGCTGTGTTTCTCGATTTAAAAAAGGCCTTTGACACCGTCTCTCTCCCCACACTCGTACGCAAGATGGAGTGCGTTGGTATTAGGGGACTCCCACTGAGATTGCTAAGTGACTATCTACATGGTCGCACTCAAAAAACTAAGTTGGGAGACCACATAAGCAATGAAGTTGACATCACTTTTGGCGTCCCCCAGGGAAGTATCTTGGGGCCCACGTTATTTTTAATCTACATCAACGATCTAATTAACCTAAATGTAAACCACGGTAATATCCAGTCTTATGCTGATGACACTGTCATCGTCTTTGAGGGTGATTCCTGGGAGTCGGTGTTCGTGAATGCAAATGTGGGTCTTGGTAGGGTATCCTCGTGGCTAAAATCCAACCTCCTCACTTTAAACGTTAAAAAAACGAACTACATTTGTTTTACCAAGTACAATAGCACTCAACCACAGACTAACCTAAACCTCAAAATACACACCTGTTCACTTACTGATCGCCTTCTATGTAACTGTAAGGACATTGAGAGGGCTAGTTCCACTAAATACCTTGGTGTCATCTTAGACCAGCGCCTATCTTGGCATCAGCATATTGAATTTGTAAATGGTAGAATTCGAAAATTGGTATGGATCTTTAAAATTCTTCGACATATTGCAAACAAGACACTTCTTAACCAACTATATGTATCGTTAGCGGAATCCATCATGACCTACTGTATCACCGTCTGGGGTGGAGCAACTAAATCCAAATTCTTGGAGGTTGAAAGAGGGCAACGGTGTCTGTTAAAGGTAATGTACCTGAGGCCATACAGATTTCCCACAAATGAACTGTATAAGATTAGTGACCAATTATCAATGCGAAAACTGTATATCCTCCATACAACATTAGAGTTACATAAAACACTAAAATTTAATCCAACGCTTCTAACTAGAAGACGTAAAAACACCGTTGCCCCACTTACAACATATAGATCTTTGTTTGCTAGAAGGCAGTATAAGACACGTGCAGCATACCTTTATAATAAAATAAATGTTAAAATTAATATCTATCAACAAAAGAAATATAATTGTAAGAGGTCTCTAACGGAATGGTTAAAGATGCTAAGTTATGAAGATACTGAACTGTTACTTAATCTTGTATTAATCTAAATTTAATTATATAGTTAGTAAAACATAACAAAATGGAAAATGTTATATATAATATATACCTACTTTATCAAACAACACACACGCACGCACACACTAACACACACGCACGCACACACTAACACACACACTCACACGCGCACACACACGCGCGCACACACACACACACACACACACATACACACACACGCGCGCACACACACACACACTCAACTTTAGGGTCACGACACTATGCCTGTGATACCTAATTCGTCTTTATTTTTATTTTATGTTATAAATATTTACCTACATATAAGAAATTAACATTAACTGCTTTTTTATGGAGGAGCGGGTCTTCCTGACACAGGTATTTTTTACCTACTAGGAAGACCCAACCTTATTTTCAATGTAACCTAGCAATCTATGAAATAAAACATTTTCATTTTCATTTTTCATTTTCATTTTCAATGACAGGCTCGTGTAAATTGTTGCTTTAATATTGCGCAAGTAATTTGTGCTTTCAATTATAATTATTAATAAAAATTGTACAACCTTCCTCAGTGTACCTTAAGCCCCAAAGGGGTAGGTACTACTAAGATACATCAATAGTAGAAATCACCACATAAGCACGTACACCTTCGTACGTTACGATGGGTGATCGCCAGTGAAAGTGCAAATTAATTAACATCTCGTACAATCAAAACAAAATGCTATACAATTTATATACATGCCACAAGTCCGTTAGCATAATTACGCAAATTGAGGTAAAAGTACTCTTTTATACACAGTAAATGTAATCACTCTGTCAGCTCACTACACGGTATGCACTAAGTTGTGTCTCGTCACAGCGTTATCTTCCTCGTCCAGAAGAGGGCCAAGATTGGTTGGCAGCATTGGAACGTTAACTAGAAACTGCTGTATGGAGGAGTAGTAATCTCGACATGTCCAAGTGTTGTCGTGCCCGCCGCCCGGCATCACCGCGAGCTTCTTGCAAATGGCTCCACATCTCACGTACAGCTGATTGGCCATCTCCGGTGGGACCAAACCATCATTGGAACCACAAATTACTAATGTTGGTGCTAGTACTTGACCAATTTTGTTCACTGACATGTACTGCAAAAAACAATAATCTGTGTTAAACACACCCGTTATTTCTTTATTTGAACTTTATGTCACAGTCAAAAATATACAGGTACAATAGTTGCAGGGCTGTTATTCGCTACGCGTTAATGCGGCTCACCCCGCCGGTCACCCGTTACGAAACTAGACCTCTACCTACGCAATTACTACGCATCGCGGTGTCAAGGTATAATTGTGGGTGAGCGTTGAGGTGATCTTAATAGTACATTACTTACCTAGGGCGGTTAAACAAAGAATGTCTCAGATCGCAGGTATTTGACGCCCGAGCCGAAGGCAAGGGCGATAAATATGCGCTCTGAGGCTTTCTTTATTACCGCCCGTGGTGAGTACAACATTTTACGTCTCTGTCTGGCCAGGAAGTGGGGTTTTCCGCACGCATAGCGTGCGGTAATTCCTACTTTATGGCCAGGTATGACGTAAAACAAGTTACAGAATAGGGGGGCTGGTGTTGGCTTCATTATACGGCGATTTGTGATTATGAGATTTCCTTTTGCAGAGTTGGTCCTTGCGACTCAAAGATGGATTTAAGACCCTTCTTAAATCCATCTTTGAGTCGCAAGGACCAACTCTGCAAAAGGAAATCTCATAATCACAAATCGCCGTATCGTACATCTGAAATATTGATGGCTCCCCTGAGCCATCAATATTTCAGATGTAAATTTTGGGAGGGGGGGGGGGGGGGGGGGGAGATTACCCCGAATTACCTGGCGATATTTATTATTTTATTAAGCTATAAGGGCAACAAGCTTGCTTTGCATTTTAGTATAAATCAAGGACGCCGAATTCATTCCTGATATTTAATTTAGACTTTTTTCAACGTAAAAACAAAAAATAATGAAAGAAATTAATATTTACATTGTCTTGTTTTCTTAAAATATCTTTATAACTTTTTTATTTAAATTTTAAGAAAAAAACAAAAGACATATTTGGATAACCCTATAGTTAAACATCGTAAAAATTACCAATATGATTTTTTTCAATTCAAAAATTACCAATATGAGTCTGAGTATTGTGCGTGTAAAAAAAATATTACTTTCCACGGAACCAAAATCAAAACCAAGGATGCCAAATTTATTCCTGATATTTAATTTGCATTTCTTTTAACGAAAAAGTTGTCCGTCAAAATTTGCAATCGATTTTTCAGTCACTCGCCGTTATCCGATTGAGCTGAAATTTTGGGTGTTAGTATAGTCTGGATGACAATTAAATATTGTGGTACCATCGAGCTGATCTGATGATGGAGACAGAAGTTTTTTTTTGAGTTTGGGCTCGTTAGAATCGTCTCAATGAGTGGTTGATGATGGTATACAGAAAAGTACAGTCGTCAATAAAAGCTTAGAACCAAAAAAAAATATTTGACATACTTATTTTCATTTATCTCAAGTTTTTAATATGAAATGGTGTAAATATTATTCCATTAATTAAATTGTCATCTTTCGTTTATTCGAAACCGACACCAAAATTAATGCAATAGCCTAAACACAAGCTGCTGTAAAATAAACACATTATTGATAACGGACCCCCCCCCCCCCTTTTCCTGCATCAAAAATCAAGATGGCTCCCCTTCTTAAAACGGTCTGGGGGTTCAGGGGATTCACTCTGCCAAAGGACACCGCAATCATCAAACGCCGTATATTGCACTTTTATGTCGTGTACAGATGCCACTACAACAGCCCAGCTAGCACAAAACCAGCTAGTCAAACGTGACGATAAAACCTATCGTGCTAGGGCTTGTGAAATTAATTTCATATGGCACTCTAGCAGTCGGTTTACAGAAGGGTGTGCAATCGGGACTGGAATTGTATGGCCAGCCCCAAGTCCCCAACCCTTCCTGTGAAATTAATTTCATATGGCACTCTAGCAGTCGGTTTACAGAAGGGTGTGCAATCGGGACTGGAATTGTATGGCCAGCCCCAAGTCCCCAACCCTTCCTGGGAAATTAATTTCATATGGCACTCTAGCAGTCGGTTTACAGAAGGGTGTGCAATCGGGACTGGAATTGTATGGCCAGCCCCAAGTCCCTAACCCTTCCTGGGAAATTAATTTCATATGGCACTCTAGCAGTCGGTTTACAGAAGGGTGTGCAATCGGGACTGGAATTGTATGGCCAGCCCCAAGTCCCCAACCCTTCCTGGGAAATTTCGGGATAGGCCATTAAAACTAATCCCGCGAGCATACACACCGATCAGATTCACATTAACATATATTATTGTTTGTTCAGTTAAGCCCCTGCTAGACGGTCGCCAACACGCCACTCCGACCGAGCGACCTTGGTCGGCACCGACCGCTGTAGTATGAAATTTAGCTCCAAACAAGTCGTTATGCAATGGGCCCCTGGTTTTAGTCGTTGGCTAATTTACCCTACTTTAAATGCTTGCAGCCATGCCAGTAAATTTACGATTTTCTATATGTCTGTGTTCTAAAGCCCCTGCTAGACGGTTGCCATCACGCCCCTCCATCCGGGCGACCTTGGTCCGCACCGACCGTGTAGACAGTTGTTTGGAGCAGAATTTCATACTACAGCGGTCGCTCGGTCGGAGTGGCGTGTTAGCGACCGTCTAGCAAGGGCTTTACGAATAGTCTTTTGTTTAAGAGTCCGCAGTAAGCTCGATTCTCCATACAAACGTAGTTACGTTCTCATTTTTAAACGACAAGCTAGTTTGCTCTGAAACCATGTACTTAGAATAAGTTAAGTACCATCCAGGTCTGTAATTAGTTTATATAGCTTCAGATACCATAGTAAAAAAAATACAGCTAATTTAAGTTTTTCATACAAAACTTGTTTTTGCTGTATTTCGTTTGTTTTATAAACTGGAGCCATATAAACTAATTAAATACCTAGATACTTATACCTCATGTCATTGTAAGTATATGCAAAGTTTCGTCACGTCCAACACGTAGTTTTAAAATGAGAACGAAACTCCGTTTGTATGGGAAGGTGAAATTCGGCCGAGCTTACTGCGGACTCTTAGGGAGCGACCACACCGGTGCGTAACGCTGCGTATACGCGTTGACGTGTCGTATGCGTCACGTCTTTTCCATACATTTTGCTGCGTTTACGGTGCGTCAGCGTATTTTGAGCTGCGGTCTGGTCGCACCTTTAATAAGACACACTACATAATTTACCATTAGGTTAAGTAAGAGTCATTTATGACATCATAACATAAGTCATAACTGTCAGGTTATGACATCATGGTAATCATCAGATAAAACGAAGGCACAATTTGGGTACCTGCCTGTATAACTAAACGGCGCCTCCGGTGGCTATTACTTTTTCTGTGCCCGTGGTACCGAAAAGTAAAATTAATAGGTACTGTAGGTAGGAACCTTTCATAACAGATTAGGAGGAAGCGAATGTTGGCGTTTCTTTACATTTCTCAAGTCAAGGCGAATTCATTTTAAAAGTCATTGTCGACAGAAAATGTTAAAAGTTGCACTGACGAAGCGAATGACGTAAAGCGTGAACGCGTGCGTACTGTAGCATCGCGCGGCAACTACTAACATACCGGGCCGGACCGGTAGGCCGGCAACCCCGGCATGTACTTGTAGTGGCGCGACGAAATCACCCCTTGGTCTCCATACAGTTACATTACCGGCATGCCCCTTTCGCCATTTTGTTAGTAGCTCGAGAGATTCGAAGGGTGGGGCTCCTATTTCTAAGCAGTTTGCCCTTAGGGCATCTGAAGCAACCTAACTCACCTCACCTACCTAGTGTTTCTCGAATTTGCGAGGGTTAGTTAGGGTAGCTTGGTTATGTGCGGGGTATGGTATAGTATTTATAAGGCGAAATCAGGGAGTGAGCCGCTCCTGACTATAGTATGGTTTTCCTACCTAGAGGAAACTTTTCACATTTTCAATGTTTTTAATCTAAAATATAAGCAATCTAACCTTGTTTTTGTAGCATATCAGTGGTAATATTTTCAAACACTTCCACTTGAGAATGATGTGCGCCATGTCGGGTATGCTTGTGAATGTATTCTCCACAACTAATGCCCAAATTTTGTTTCTGTTTTCCAACCTAGAAGCCAAGTCTATAGCTATGGCTCCACCTGTAGTGTCAAAAGCAAAATAGATAATATCTTTAGAATCATTGTGCTACAGCATTTATTATACTGATCTTGTTCAACTTTTTGTATATTTTTACATTTAATATATGTGTACACACCTAAGGATCTGCCAAACAAAACAATCTTGGAACGATCAATGTCAGTTCTGTGCATGATGTAGTCTAGGGCAGATTGGGCATCCACATAAAGCCCTCTTTCTGATGGGGTGCCCTCTGACAATCCATAACCTCTGTACTCAACCATCATAATGTTGATTTTCAATTTGTGATAAAATCCCGAAACATTGGATAATCTGCAAAGGAGATTAAATTTATTGTACATTTTTAACTGCAACTAACATCAAAGACATGGTTCTGCAGGTAACTACAGAGTTGTTGATGGGAGATTATCTGGGATATCAGATATTTTAAGGGGACCACACTGGCAACAAGCTTCTTGCCTGAGATTTGACAGTATATTACCATTTGACATAGCACACAACATGCAAATGGATCTATTAATACAGTTGATATAAACAATCAATTGATCTAACAGATTGTCATAAAAATAAGTCGTAATATTTTTATAAACATGTTTTTGTAAAAAAAAATATTTTTAGTACAAACTTTTATTGTTGACTGCACTTTTCTTTATACCGTCATCAACTAATAATTGAGATAATTCTAAAAAGCGCAAACTCAACGGGGTTACGTCGGTTAAGTACTGAATTCCCATGGCCACCTTCTGTCTCCATCATCAGACATCATCAGATCAGCTCAATGGTACCATAATATTAAATTGTCATCCAAACTATACCTTTATACAAAATTTCAGCCCAATCGGTTGAAGATATCTGTTTCAAAATTAAGTAGCAAGATTCCACCCGAACAAACATAGTTACATAGTACCTTCATAAATTGCAAGTTAATAGAAAGCTTGTAAACACTAGTTACCTCTGACCCATGTTACCAGCATTCCCATGAAAAAATACCATTGTTGGTATATGGTTGCTATTGTTGGGTTGTTTAATAAGGTATATGTGTATTTTAAAACCATCCTTATTGTTTATCTTAATATTTTCATGGGGTAACTTAAAGTTGCTAGGTTGGAGGATAAACATTCTGGATTCTGGAGGATCATTTGGATAATACAACAGCAGGTCTTGAGCGCTATACAGGACCCCTAAAACATATAAGCATCCATGTCACTAAACAGTCAAAACCTGTGATTGTCCATGTGTGACTATCAGGTAGGTATAATTTATATAAATAAACAAATGTATATTTTGTTCCCAGTTCAACATAGTAACCAATCTAAGTAGATTTAGTTCATGATCAAAGGTTCTCACCAGACAGGCCTATCATGAAGACAACGAATGCAATTAAGTATCCATACAGGAAAAACACAAGGATACTCGATATTAATGTTAAAGTCGACACATCCCAAAGCCTATATAATATAACCCAAAAAATGTGATTCATTCTAACACTTAATGGGCAAGACATTAAGATAAGGAATATATAATATTTTATATAATTTTTGATTTTTTGTTATAATATCATAACAACCTAATAGTAGACTATTTTCCTTTAACGTACAAGCTGTAAAAAATTTAGAATTTTATACCGCCGCATTTTAAATTTAATAAAGTAATTATTTACTAAAAAAATAAATAAAACAGGACGTGAAATTGTACTGTAACTAAAATAAAATATTTTCCTAGGCAGTAGCTAGCTATGGTTAATTTCAATGACAATGACAGTTATTTTTTTTTTTTAATATTTGTCGACATGATAAAACCATAGACTATACTGCCACGTTTACAGTAACATTTTCTTACGCGTAGCAGAGTAGCTGAAGACTCAAGCGTTCTAACTACCTATAAATTTGTCACAACAATCGCCTTCAAATTGAATGTTTGCTTTCTTTTTGATTGTTTCCATCATATATAGCTGCCTCTCAAGGTTGTTGTGACAAATTGCTAGGTGCATAACAGCCTCCACACCTACCCCTAAGGCCTCTCACAGACTGGCGCGACCTGGCCGCGGCGGACAATAGATAACTTGTCATTAGCTGTCAAATTTACTATGGTCCGCCACCGCAGGCCGCGCCAGTGTGATGCAAGCTTAAGGCCTCTCACAGACTGGCGCGGCCTGACCGTGGCGGACAATAGAAAACTTGTCATCAGCTGTCAAATTTACTATGGTCCGCGACCGCAGTCCGCGCCAGTGTGTTGCAGGCTTTAAGCCTACATCCCAATGGCGCGGCCTGCGGTGGCGGACCATAGTAAATTTGACAGCTAATGATAACATTTTCTATTGTCCATCGCGGCCAGGCCAGGCCGCGCCAATCTGTGAGAGGCCTTACGCTCTATTATCAGAATCTTAAAAATGGCAGACTGTCAGTGTGTTGCCACTGTGTGAAAGTAAGTAAGCCCCGAGTAAATGGCATTAAGTACTTCGAGAGGGGATCTTGGGTTGCAAAAGAGAATAGTAACATTTTTTTGATGAATTCCATCGCGAAGACTATTTCTTTACCAAGATTTTGGCTGGAATATTCACTAAATCAGGAGGTTGAATTTTGTAGAAAGAGTCGTGGCCATGAAGGCCTCTTTGGCGGCCCGATCAGCGAGTTCATTACCTAGGATACCGATATGACTGGGGATCCAGACAAACGAAATATCAAGATTAGCTAATTGACACAAAAGGGCAGTTTTTAAAAGGGTGGGTAGAGATAGCTTGGAGAACGCTTAAGCAGTCAGTAAAAATAACCGTTTTGGGAATTTTCTTTTGGAGAATAAAGTTAACAGTGATGAGACGAGCGATTTCTTTTCTTTGACCTTCCTCCGCAGCGGACGTCTGTACGCGACGTGAAACCATCCACAGCGGCGCCAACACGAACTTTGTATATCTCCGTCTCTGTCGCTCGACTACCATAAATAGTTATAGCTCAGCGGCGCTACCACGAACTTCGTATATCTCCGTCTCTGTCGCTCGAGGACCATAAACCATAAGTGCGACAGAAACAGAGATATACGAAGTTCGAGATTCGAGGTAGCGCCACAGGTGTCACAATTCTGATTTTTGACTATGTCTACTGATCTACTGAATATGCAAAAGAATCTACTGAATTTTATGAATCTAATTTGAACCTAATAATTAGTACCCTGATTAATGATTCTGAGGTAGTTAGCTAAACAGATAACATGTGACGATACTTTGAAAACAAGTGTGACATTGTTTTAAGTTAGGTCGGAAAGCGTAAAACAGCCTTAAATATAAATTGCCTTTATCCTGCGGTGGCGGACCATAGAAAATTTTACAGCTAATGACAAGTTTTCTTTTGTCCGCCGCGGCCAGGCCGCACCAGTCTGTGAGAGGCCATAAGCCTGCATCACACTGGCGCGGCCTGCGGTGGCGGACCATAGAAAATTTGACAGCTAATCACAAGTTTAGTTTTATATTGTCCGCCGCGGTCAGGCCGCGCCAGTCTGTGAGAGGCCTTACAAATGTTATAATACAATATATAACAGCATATTAAAAACAAAATAATCAGAATTCATGAAAAAATTGATCTACTGTTTTTTTTTTCAATTTCCTGATTTTTAAGGTTTTACTCTTCTGACATTTCCAGACTGTGTCACATTATATTTTATTTAGGTGTAACAGCAAAATCAAAGAGTAGGGTCGTTTCGCCGGTTACGCGACCACCTTCGGTTGGCGACCACTTGACTGACTAGGCTTCTTTAACTAAAAATATTATCATTTCTACGAACCCATAAGATGAAGTTTTAGATATAAACTATTTTTGAATAGTTCCTGTTTAAGAATATTGATACTTTAAAACCGACACCTTAACCCACAACGAGAAAAAAAAACTTCAGTTTCACATGACCTCCTTAGCGTGTTGATGTGCAGTGAAACTGTAAAAAAAATAACGCGACACTTGGCTCGTAAAGGTAAGTTATGTCACAAATCTTTATTATTTATCTGAATTTTGCAATTCCATGGCTTAAATAATTTAGTTACGGTAAGGATTTCGTTAATTTTCGGCATATTATAAAAATATATTTCAGTAAAATGGGGTGGTCGGTAACCCAAATAAATAATTGCGTATGAGGTTAGATGGCGACCACATAGTTTTCTACGAATCCATGAATTGCCATTCCCGCCAAGGCATATAAAGTTAGTGCTTTTCTCCAAAAAAGGCGAGAAATTCAATAAATATTTTCAATATAACCTATTTATAACCTTAAATTATCAAAACAATAATTTTCTTCCCTCCCTAATTATTTTTTAAAAGTATGTAGGTACACGGCTTGACTCATAATGCCAATTTCTATCGAAATTATTTTTTAAATACAAAAAACATCAAAATCGATCTTGATTGATTGAAATGGGTGATTACTGATTATGTAGATATTTAAAATGAATAGATTTTTAATCAGATTTCTTTTTAAACACCTTTCAATTCATTTTGAATTTAGTTTTGTAAGTATTGTTTTTTTTTCTATTTGAGACTATTTGAGACATTTTTAAATACGCCAATTCTGCGACTTGTGTAAGTGACGACTAAAGTCTATAGCAATTAAAAAAATAAAGCCTGCATCACACTGGCGCGGCCTGCGGTGGCGGACCATAGTAAATTTAACAGCTAATGACAAGTTTTCTATTGTCCGCCGCAGCCAGAGGGTCTACCGCGAAAGGCATTCGAAGTTTCCTCTCTCTGTCATACTTACGAGTTCGTAAATAAGTGCGACAGAGAGGGAAAACCTCGAATGCCCCTCGCGGTAGGCCCTCAGGCCGCGCCAGTCTGTGACAGGTCTTAAGAATATGTGGAAAATCTTTAGGCACGCTACAATCGATGCAATTTGTCACACCAACTTGCTGTGGTCGGAACGAAAGGTATCTATCGCTGTCTCACTTCAACTAGAAGAGCGGAAAACAGGGCCACGATTCCATTTGTCTTATTTGACAGAAAAGGGCATCCCTAGAATATCGCATTTGATTGATGTCTCTTTCATTTTTACCCGACTGCCGAAGGAGAGGAGGGTTATGTTTGAAGTACAGATTCAAAAATACATGTTGAATAAAGTTTTTCTATTCTATTCTATATATAAAAACCAGGCATTCTATTAACCTAACCTTCGGGGCATTTAAAATTTTACCTTGTGAACTGTGGCTGTGGGTGTGGATGGCGCCTATGATAATTAAAAGTATTAAGAAATAAAAAGGATGAATTGTCTGGTTTACTGTACCTACACAGGTAACAAAATATTATCTAACCCTTCAGTGTTTTTTCGTAAACACGGGAGTCGGTGTGTGAGGCAGGCGGCAACGACTGCCGAGGCGTGGCTAGGGATTGGATGAACAGGTAATTATTGTCTGTGTGCTTGCCTGTTCCAAATCGCTCTTCTTTTGTTTGTTTATATATACTCCACAAGACCATTTTTTTTTCAGATGGCTCCCTCCAATATAGCAATAACATCCAAAAAGAAGAAAAATATTCCCCAATACTCCGACGAAGACATAAAAAAAGCTCTTTACGATATTAGAGAATACGGAAAAGGAGTAAGGGACACTTGTCGGCTCTATGGAATACCTCGAACTACTATACAGGATCGACTTAGTGGAAAAAGGAAGGACGCTGTTGAAACGAGAGGCCCAGATCCTGTACTAGGCCTAGAAGGTGAAAAGCAGATCAAAGACTGGCTTTTGAATATTGCAAAATGTGGATTCCCGATCAAGAAGCAGGAGCTTCTAGATACGGTACAAAAAATTGTTCAGGACCAAGGGACGCCAAATCCCTTCAAGGACGATCGTCCTGGACAAACCTGGTACTCACATTTCTTAAAGCGCCATACCGAGTTGTCGGTTCGGACTGCGGAAAGCATTAATAGAGCCAAAGCCAGGGTAAGTGAAGAATCAATAAGAACCTGGTTTCAAGAACTGAAGACATTCTTAACAGATTATCATTACGAGGACATACTAGAATGCCCAGACCGTATCTTTAACGGCGACGAAAGTGGATTTTCAATGTGCCCGAAGACAGGCAAAGTTTTAGCGCCAAAAGGATATCGGAACTTGTTCCAGGTTAATTCGGGTAACGAAAAGGACACCTTAACTGTTTTGGTTACTTTTAACGCTAATGCCGAAATAAGTCCACCGCTGGTTGTTTTTCCGTACCTACGCCCACCACGTGCGGTTGTTGAAAGCATGCCCGAAGAATGGTGTCTCGGGAAGTCTGAAAGTGGATGGATGCGGTCGGATGTATTTTTCGAATATATCACGAATGGTTTTAACAATTGGCTAGACCGCAACTGTATAAAAAAACCAATACTACTGCTGGTTGACGGCCACAGATCGCACATGTCACTAGCATTGAGTACAATGTGCGAAAAAATTGGTATCATTCTATATGCACTCCCTCCGAACACCACTCATATGCTTCAGCCAGCAGATGTAAGTGTTTTTGGCCCATTAAAGTCCTCTTGGGTGACAGTCATTAGAAAATTTCTATCGAAACCAGAAAATGTGAACGCGTCCGTCAGCAAAACCAACTTTTGCCAATTGTTTAAGGACACGCTTGAAGAGTCGAATATGACCCAAAATATCAAAAGCGGGTTTAAAAAATGTGGGCTGTATCCTTTTAATCCCGATGCTGTAGATTACACCAAATGTGTCCAAAATAATCTACAAAATTTTCGTAACGGGCCCGCGATAAACACAAACCAAATTACTAACGATGATCTAGTTGGCACCAGAAAAGTACTAAAACATCTGCGACCTACACTAAAACAAAAAAATATCAATGTCGGGATAATTTTAAAGGAGCTACGTAAATTAAAAAAGCCCACGGGTGACTGTGATATGTGTTCCGAAGAAGATACAACAGATATCTCATTTAACCAATCGACATCCTTCCAAATGGAATGCTCCACACATGGTGTATCAGTAATAGACTCATCTTCGCCAATTTTAATAGATATCAGTGACGATTCATCATATCCAAACAACGAAAACAGGGCCGAAGAAGTAACATCTGGCAACGAAGTTTCTACAGCAAAATCTCATACAATTAATGTCACTGCAGAAATTCATCCTGTTCCTCAGTCCATTTCTCGTCGTGGTGTAACCGTAACTGATCATTTATGTCCTAATGATAACAACAAGATTGAGAAAAAGAATTCTGAGCATGAAATTTCCATAGCTGGATCCTACACAGTTAGTGTCACAGCGAATATTGAATCAATTTCTCACGAGATGACTTATCCCGAAGTGGCAGTCATTGCTCATGAACTGATAACTGATGATGATGACAACAGTTTATCGACGGTCCCTATAACAAGTACTGGTGTGGGTACAGAAATCGGTTCATTTATTTATTTGAATGATGATAGTGCTTTGATTACTCTAGACGATGATAGTTGTTTAATTTCCCGGGATGATGTGATCGTCATACCTACCCAAAAAGCAAAAGTATCAGGAGTTGATGCGTTCAGCAGACATTTATTTATTCCTGAACGGCTACCACGAGAAAACCCAAAGCAAATAAAAACACCAGCTGCAATATCATCTAGCGCATGGCGAAAGTTTTACGAGGACAAAGAAAAATTTAAAGCAGAAAAACAGGCGGCAACACTAAAAAGAAAACAAGAAAGATTAGAAATAGCTAAACAAAAGAAAATAAAGAAAGATCTAAAGCCGAAACCTAGGAGTCGAAGAAGCAAAAATAAGAAAAACAATAAAAACGACACTTTAAAAGAAATTTGTACAGAATGTGATAATATTTTGATTAGTGATGCTGAAGATGAGGAAGAAAAAAATGTTGGGTGTGATTTTTGTCAAAGATGGTATCATCTAAAGTGTACAATTTTTGTTGGATTGTCATATACCGAGGTGGTGAACAGACCATTTATATGTAATGTGTGTATTGCTGACCAAGACTAAATTAACTAAATAGGTACCACCGATTTTTCCATATGAATAGTATAGGAAATATCGTGATTTGCGCGTAATAAAGAGTCCAGACTATATATGATATAAAATGTTAATGTGATTCCTTTAAAATGTTAGATAAACACTTAATAGTTATTTTGTGAACCTGTTGAAGAATTGAACAGTATTATTAATATTGTAATAAGATACAATAAAAAATATATATATATATATATGATTGCTATTATTATATTTGAGACCTTATTAATGTTGACATTGCGTGGATGGATAGTGCGTACACTGCTTTATAAAGCACTATACGCATTCATCAACAGCGCTACCATGAAAATTTAAACACGAAGGTACCCGTAATCTATCTACATCTCTGTCACACGAGTTCAATAAGTGCGATAGAGACGGGATACCCGAACTTCAAATTTCTCATGTTGCTACGAAACGACTAATATATACAGGCATCCAGCGATTTAATCCGCGTACAAAAGTCCAGTACGGAGTGATCTTGGTTTTGTCGGGCACCATGATTTCACTCACTCACTTATCCATCAGACGAGCCGAATTCACGCAGCGAACTGCATGCAGTCCAAGATGCACGTCATATCGGATCCTACATCGATATCAGACGGCAATGTAAACATACTCTCTCGCTGGAAGCGTGTTGAATGCGTGTATAGAGACAGATTCAGCAACTTCCCC
The DNA here is from genome assembly GCA_963854355.1 of Epinotia brunnichana. Classification (NCBI taxonomy): domain Eukaryota; kingdom Metazoa; phylum Arthropoda; class Insecta; order Lepidoptera; family Tortricidae; genus Epinotia; species Epinotia brunnichana. The sequence goes on along the minus strand of OY977935.1, from coordinate 30,215,848 downwards.
TTCGGCTTCGGTCAATTTTTTATTTTTCTACGACGGTGGCAAACAAGCTTACGGCCTGCCTGTTTTGGTTGGTGGTGACTGGTTTGGTGGAATATTGCAGAATAATGTCTCACAGCATAGGTAGCGCTTTAAAAATCCGAACAATAGTTTTGTCTCTGAGTACACAAGTCATATGGCAGTCGCTTTTATAAAACAAGTACCTACACCATATCTTGGGTTACTTAAGGTAATAAAGCGGACGTCGAGCTCCTTTATGATCGAACTGGAAAAATTGTTAGGAAGATGATGAATGATATACAACTGACGATGGTAATTGGTAACATTAACATACCTTTTCTCAAAAATAGTATGAAATGTTCCCATAACATCTGTGAAGATAGTATCCGAAAGTGACTCATCCTGGACAATTTCTAGAAGTGTCCAGGAAAACGCAAAAGTGTCCAGTAAGTAAGTATGAAATCCCATTAAATATCATAATATTTAAACATAAAACTATTTTTTTTATCAAAGATAAGCTAAGGAGGTTGTTGGCAGTTAAGGGCCTTTAATAAAAAGGACGGACCATAGACGTTGACGTGTCCGAATTGCACTTGTATTGCACGATGTAAAATGGCGGAAAATTCAGGTTAATCGTGTTTTTTACTATTTTAGACTAATTAGGAATTCGATACTAACAGTAGAAAAAGAAGAATAAAATAAAATATTCACAAACATAAAACTAATACTAAACTTATGTATTTATTCTTTTGGGGTTGTGGCAGAATATCAGTATCTTAAACAACATAGAGCAATAAAAAAAAGTCGGACGGGTGTTTTAGCGGGATTGACTTCATTGAAATAAAATTGTTAAAAATGAGTAATCATGAATCAGATTGCATGAAAACAGATTTCTATTTAAAAGCCGAGGCGAAATTGGTGATGAATAATTTACTTTCAACTACCTATGTCCGAGGAGAGATAATTGCACAATTTTGAAAAAGTGGAAAGCTGAACATCAAACTACAAGTTGGTCACAAAATGTATTTATTTTTGAGAAAAGCACTATAGGTACATGATTGTAATCATTTTGTTAGCTACTTATACACTATTTTCAAAGTTGGTCGCAAACCAGTTAAGAGGTGGTCGCAAACCCACAAAAGCGGTCGCTATCTAGCGAATTCGCTATTTTGGAACCTTTACTAAATTTTTGACTAATCTATGGGTGAAAGTGCTATATTTTATTGTTGGTTTCAAAACTTGACTATACTGTGGGCCTATACGAATGCCATCTATTCTGATTGTAAATTTAATAAGTATATATTGACTAATCTAAAGTGAGCAACTCGGCTAAGTGGTCGCTAACCGGCGAAACGACCCTACTAGGTATGAAGTCTATGAATAATATAGAGAGCAAAATATTGTACCTCATACACCTCAAGGGACAAGTTTTTCTACTTCGCTGATTCAGCTCTTTAAGTTCAACAAGCTACAATTCTTTGAAGTCTACGAGGATACTATGAAGAAGATTTAGATAGCACATTGGCTAGTTGCACTTTAGTGTGCAGGCTGAGCGCCCACTAAAGTTGGGCGAGCAGCGGGGCGGGGCGTGACAATACGCAGTAAATAAAAACATCACACCAATTTATGCATTTTATTTACAGAAATGAGATGAAATGTCAAACGATTAAATAAGAAAATATTGCATTTCGAAACTTAAAGTAAACATTACAAAATAGTTTTGATTGCATGATTTTTAACACGTAGTAAAAACATTCTACTGGTCTAATTATTACTCGAACATGTTTTTTTTTTATAGAGTATTAGTTTGTTAAATAAATAGTAAATTCAAGACTAATAAAGTCATGCAAAGCTTACTACTTTATTACTGTGAAAGTATCATATACAGTTAACGAGCAACTTAAATGGAGAGCTCTTCGAAAACATTAAGTTAATTGTACTCTTGGAGAGGTTACATTTAGCAATTAAGTAAAACTTGAGTAAGAATAGTATTAAAACGATACAGTTATGTTGGACGGACTAAGTAACTAAAAACTTGTTCTGTTCTTACGAATACGGTTGCCGCGCGCTATTCAATGATTGATTTTAGCATAATAACCCGTTTAGCATAATTAACACAGATGCCTCGGGCCTCGTCCTGCATACAATTTATTTGTACAATAGGTATGTTATTTATTAAATAACACGTTTGACCAACGCTCCAACAACGTAAGTACACATTAAAGCATAAACATATTATTTATACATTACATTTTCGCATTTTTCGCAAATGTTAAGAAATTCTGAATATAAGTATAACGTACTCCTAAAGCCGGGATTCTCTTTCCTACAGTACATCGCAGCAGGCATGGACAATTTAATCACGACAAGTTTAGACACTCAATTAGTAGAGTTACTAGCGTGTGGGGGCGAATCTCCCAGCGTTTGAACCGTTCGGTTCTAACGTCATTGTCGGCTCAATATTATTTTGGCAGAGGTAAACCATTCCGCGGAAACTTTAATTAAAATAAGTTTCTGTCATAAATTTCATTTTTGGTACAAGCTTTTACTGCCGACTGTACTTTTCTGCATACCATCATCAAGTATAGTGTATTTCAAATACGAAGGCCCGATGCACTTGAGACCGTCAATGGGCGTTAACAATAGGATTAGTGATAACAAAAGATACTCAAAGCTTCAAGTTTAAGTTTCAAGTGCATAGGGCCTTCGTATTTGAAATGGACTATACTCATTGAGGCGATTCTAACGAACCCAAACTCGATGGGGTTGGTCGTTTTATTGCGGAGTTCCTATGACCACCTTCCAGCTCCAGCATCAGATCAGCTCCAATCATAATATTGTATTGTCGTGCGATATACAGTCATGGCCAGATAATTAAGAACATGATTTTTTTCCCACAGACAGACAGACAGTTGCATACAAATATGACTTTTCAAATTTAACGATGATTATAATATGTTTGGCCAATTTTATTTCTGAGTATATGGAGGTATTTGTGTATAAATAAGATTTAATTTAGTTTATATAAGTTCTGTAAAAGTTGTGCTTAAAAAAATACGGATGGTCAAATGGACAGTTTTACGAGTTCATACTGTAATTAGGAACAATGTATAAACTTATAAAAACTGTTGATTTGATCGCCTGTATTTTTTAAAGTCTACATTTCACAGAAGCTCTTTTGCACTATATTAAATACTGTTTAAACACGGTTACATCCGTATAATCAGAAAAAAAATTAATCAAAAACATTATAAATTATCATCAAATTTGAAAAGTCATATTTGTATGCAACTGTATGGGGAAAAAATCGTGTTCTTAATTATCTGGCCATGACTGTACATATGCTTGCAAAATTTCAGCTCAATTGGATAACGGGAAGTGGCTGAAAAATGGATTGCAAATTTTGACGGACAACTTACATATTTACATACATACGAACAGTGCAAGTTAATATAAAGTTTGTAAAAAGACTCACTACTACTACACTGGCTTACTTCTTTATCAAAAGTGGACTCTTATATTCGTCTGATATCTTTCTATCTATTATTATAATTAGCAGGCAAAATTACGCTTCTTCATGATTACTTAACACTATCAATATATTATTGTTCACTAGATTTATTTCCCACATAATCCAATTCTTACTGTGGCAAGCGCTGTTGTCTTCGCTTCAAAATAAGCGTGCCTGAATTAACACCAAGGCATTTGACTGGTTCGTCATAGCTTCAATTCAATTTTCTTTCGAATCTTCTTCGGCAGCAGCCTGTTTCATGTTATTTTTTGGTAGCAGTTCTTGACGGATTGAGGGCAGCACGCCTCCACCAGAAATAATGACACCAGCCAAGAGTTTATTGAGCTCATCGTCATTCTACACAGCCAGGAGAATTTTACCCGTGGAGCCACAATGGTCTTGGATATAATATTTGTCGCAGTACGGAAGATTATTTAGTATGTAGGTATAATTATGCTTTTAGTTCCTAGTTCAAAAAGCTAAATCCCGGCCAAGGTCTCATAAGCAGTGGGTAAATCAATTAAAAAAACAAATGAAAAGGAACGTCTCATTTCTCTGGCAATAATCATTGTAGTTTATTTTATATTGTAATTGTATTATTTTAAATTGTATGTAATGAATAAATTATGTTTAATGCCGAATGAACTGACATAATAATTCATAGCTGTTAAAACGTTAAAAGTGTTAAAACGTATGCGATGCCCACTTAGGATTGAATTTAAAAACAAAGTTTTGGAAGAACTCTTATTCAATTACTTAGACGGATTGATACTTTATAATTTCTGTTATTGACACAGTATTAAAGATAACTTGTGATATATCAGATATCAGCAACTCCCCTCCTAGCAATAAAATGCAGATAAAAGCAAAATATAAATCTTCAAGATTATCATAATTATTTAACCACTGTATAAGATTCTAACAATGTATCTAAAATAAATTAACCTAGTTTGAATTAATTCGAGTGGAAATTGAATAGCAATTCGGTCTCCACCGCGTAGACAGTATGCTCGACCGCGTCACTCCCTCGCCGCGTCGCCTGGGCCGCTAGCCGCTAGCTACACTTGCCATCGAGACGGCCATCGAAGGTTGGGATTGTGTAAACTTTATAAAAATAATTCTTCGGTACAAGTAATCAACTTCAACATGCATATCATTACTGTTTGTCCTAAGGTCTGGTCAATATTATCTAACATATAAACAATCTTGTGATTCCACATCACCATATCTGACGACGTTTGGATGATTGGCCCTTGAACATACGTACAGTACATTTGTGTCCTTAATCGTAATATTTAAAAATTTTCCTAAATTACATAAATTACATTATCAATTACAACAACAGCAAAAATTGCGATATTTTTTAGCATGGTGAAGTGTCAACTACTATTTACTTTTTTTGACCCCATTCTTTTGTTTATTATATTCGTTGAAGAGATTTTGAACATCCTGCAAGGATCTTTCTATTTGTTTCACGAAGTTGGTCGAGCTCTGCAAAAGAACAAAACATTCATTAAGTATTAATTATCTTCTTAGTGTGTGTTGTTTCGTTTTGAAAGTAAGTTTTTGCAAGGGAAATTTACAATTAGTTGTCTCGTTAGAAAAGTAACGCAATTACGCCTCTGATCTACATAAACAGCACACTTCAAAGTAAATCTGAAGAATGTATTGAATGAACATTGATTTATAATAATTGAACCAGTGAATAAGTACAATATCAAGTCGGACCTAATAATAAGTATAACAAAGTTTTAACCGACTTCAATTCAGTACTCCGGCTAGCAGTGGCGGCGCGTGGGAATTGTCACTGCACAACCAGGAGCATAAAATGGGCTGTTTTTTGATGATTTACGAGTTTGTTAATATATAGCAAGACATTTTAGGCAAGCCGGTGGGAATAGGCTTGTATGGGCGCTCCACCACTGCCGTCTAGCCACGTGAACATTTCCACAATAACATATGAACTGCTTTCCGAGAGAAAATTTGATTAATACAGAAAAATACCAAATCGTTGTATGTGGGCCGATAATATTTGAGGAGTTCCGTCGATTCCTCAAGGATCTCAGAATCAACTGTGGCACTTCATTAGTTGCTATTTCTACGGAACCATATCAGAATCTGCGACGTACTTTTATAGTTCTCGGCAGCTGCAGTTCCTTCTAAACCTCGCAGCGCACACCGGAACTCTATCAGCGACATCGATACGAATACATATATGTACCTGTATGTAACCGCGTAACGATAAATAAATAAATAGTTCCAAGTACCTATATCATTGAGGAGTTCCAATAAGTCATCTGTGGTCTTCATCATCAGTTCCACTTCACCAAATGTGTGATTTCCGGATGCAAATACACGAGTCATAATAGAAAATACCGAAATTACTACACGCGTGCCTAATTATGGGGTTCCGTCAATTCCTCACGGTCCCCATCATCCAACTGGAGTGAGTGTTGATAACAATGGGACCAAAACGGAAGCATTCATTTCAAAAAAATAAAAGTTGTGCGAATCGGTTCCTAAATGACGTAGTTCAAAGGTAAGACACAAAAAAAAATTTCCAAATTGAGAACCTCCGCCTTTTTTGAAGTCATTTAAAATAGTACATTACTGCAGAGGCCGTGAAGTAAGTCGTCTACGACTCGGCCGTCTACACCAAACTCGTCCAGTAATCCCTGTTCCGGCCGAGGATTGTATAGTGCTTTTCTCAAACGATGTGAGGAAATATTAAAATTAAAATAAGTAAATACAAGGTAATCAATTAAACAATTGTGTAAAATGCCGCCTTTTTTATTTTTTATACATGCCATTTGAACAAGCTGTCGTGCTCCATGTTTAACCGCACATAAGTATAGTACCATAGATTTTGTTTTTTTTATGTCGCAAGTATGCTTACAGAGTAGTGGTGGTTGGCAGTATGTAATTTTTCCTTTGTCAGTTTAATATTAGTAAGCAAATTTCAAAAGTTAGAGTAGTGGACAATAATGGTTTTATTTAGGGCGTTCATACATTACTTCTTGGCGTAAGGCCAAGAAGAAATGTAGGGAGCCTTAAACAAGAAACTTCTTGTCTTCATTTCGTGATATTAACGCATACATTTCCGAGCATGTCTACCCCAAACTCGTCCAGCAATCCCTTAATCTCTGCCTCTGCAGTAATGTACTATTAAATTCGAACACAAAGAAACGAACGGTCCAACTGTGCACAATATATGCAAGAGGAGTCTCACTAAATTTTTTTAGCTATACTCTTCGTCAAGTTATATACCCAGTAATAAGTATTTGGTGTTGTGTTGCCAGCACCAGTGGTGAGTAAGGTCGCCAGTAACTCTAGTAGGGTCATTTCGCCGGTTGGCGACCACCTAATTTCATGTGCCGGTGTTAGCGACCACTTAGCTGACTTGGTGAACTGAAAGCATATTTACTCGTTTTTTTTGTAAATTCCTATTCCATAAATACAAACAATAAGGCATGCGGCTGACTGTTTCAATAGGCTCTCTAGAATTGATGTTATCTTCAATTGAACCATGTTCTTCAAGTGGTCGCTAACCGAAGGTGGTCGCGTAACCGGCGAAATGACCCTATAAGTTTTATTGATACATATACGTTTTCGAAAGCGTTTGCGTTTAGTTTATTTATATGGCAACGCGTAGTTCCTAATAGTTACCACCAGAGGCGCTGTTCGCGTTGCCACACAAATTGAAACAAAACGCAAACGCGTTCGAAAACGTATATGTATCGATAACACTTATACTAAAGCTACTGTTTCATCGATGGCATGTTTCGCTGAATTTTCATTTCATCGAAACGGTACGAGTATACTTTTCAGGATTGTTATAAAACAAACCTAACCTAATGGGTTCTATAGAATTACCTTTAAGCTGTTCCTAAAAAGTTAACCGTTTCTGAGTATTTTAGGGTTCCGTACCACAGAAAGAAAAAACGGAACCCTTATAGGATCACTTTGTTGTCAGTCCGTCCGTCTGTCAAGATCCTTTATCTCGGAAACGCGTGGAAGTATCGAGTTGAAATTAAAACCATATACTGAAGTCTACAGTCCCTTGAAGCTGTGACAAAATCAAACTTCCAAGTTAACGTAAAAAAAAGATACGGCCGAACGTATATATGTACTCTCAAGGGAATCAAAATGTATAGGGTACTTTCCGTTGACCTAGTTCCGTTAAACCGTTACGTAAACTATGAAATTTGGCAAGTAATATCGTCTTATACCTACTACAACAATTACAAGGAAAAATCAGAATTATACATTTGCAATCTTTTACGGTACCCTCGGTGGGTCGCGCTTGTCGAGTATTTACGGTACCCTCGGTGGGTCGCGCTTGTCGAGTATTTACGGTACCCTCGGTGGGTCGCGCTTGTCGAGTATTTACGGTACCCTCGGTGGGTCGCGCCTGTCGAGTATTTACGGTACCCTCGGTGGGTCGCGCTTGTCGAGTATTTACGGTACCCTCGGTGGGTCGCGCTTGTCGAGTATTTACGGTACCCTCGGTGGGTCGCGCTTGTCGAGTATTTACGGTACCCTCGGTGGGTCGCGCTTGTCGAGTATTTACGGTACCCTCGGTGGGTCGCGCTTGTCGAGTATTTACGGTACCCTCGGTGGGTCGCGCTTGTCGAGTATTTACGGTACCCTCGGTGGGTCGCGCTTGTCGAGTATTTACGGTACCCTCGGTGGGTCGCGCTTGTCGAGTATTTACGGTACCCTCGGTGGGTCGCGCTTGTCGAGTATTTTTCGATGAAATGAAAATTCGGCGAAACAATGCATTCGGTGAAACGTTTTACGGTAAAATAAGTGACTCCGGTGTACACAACAGTAGTTTTCAACACATTTGCTCGTAACGTGCCTCTTATTGTGCCGCTTTTGGGCTCATAATCCTGGGTATTAAACACGCGTGTTTTATAACATTACGACACTCTCTTTATATCCCGATTAAGACACGATGACACCTTGCAGCATGGACTCGGCGAATTCTTAAATTGACCGGGTTATACAGGTTTGTTTTTAATTCTCGGCAAATGGATTCTTACTCGACTAAACAAATTAAATCCTTCTTGTGGATTAATTGATTATTTCTTGTTGGATATGATATAGAAACGTTTCATTTAGTAAAACTATTTACTTTTGATAACATTTTACATGAATTTATATTGAATAAGAAAATATTTATTTTATTTTGTATTGGGTGTTTAGAGATTTCATCTAAGCCTCGCTGCTGGCGCACTGCGCGAACTTCACGAAAAAAATAGTTGCGCGCCATTATAGGTAATTTGTGTTTGGTTATTGTTAAAAATGTTGACTCGTAGTGAATAGAAAAGTGATAAATAGAATTGACACCACTGTTCATTCTTGGAGATGTACAAATATGTAAGTAAAAACCTGTTGTCATCAATAACTAAAGGAAATAACTTAGGAGCCTGTAACATGTTCATTTTATGAAAAGGATTTTTTCCTCGCAAATGTGTTGAAAAACGTCGTATGACACGCGTCAGCTTTGATAATTACATCCTCCGCTCTATTATCACGCTGACCTACGGTTCGCGTGACAATTCCGCCTCTGATGATATGATCAACAACCTCACTTGTATCATAATGTACTATTATGTGACTGTACATAATGAAGGCAATAAACACGAGTGTGCGGCTCGTTTCATAATAACATCACACGAGTGTTTTAATGCCTAATTATGTACAGTTACATACTAGTAGTTTATGCTACTGATACATAATGAGAGGCCTTAAGATATGAGTGTGGTTTTATGAAACGAGCGTCAGCGAGTTTCATAATAATATCACACGAGTGTTTTAAGGCCTAATTATGTACAGTTGCATATTTAAACACATTACATCTAAACACATATCATAAGTACTATAAGATGGGTTCAGAAGCCGTAGGAAAATGACCTGCATTGCTACGAGTGCTACCTGTAAATAATCTAAAAAAAAAAAAATTCAAAAGTGAAAAAAAAGTTAGAAAAAGTAAAAAAAAGTGAAAAAAGTAAAAAACAGCAAATAAAGTTAAAAAAGCAACAAAAAAAGTAAAAAAAAGTAAAAAAAATTTAATTAAAGGAATAAAAATGAAAAAAAGTAAAAAAAAAGTTAGAAAAAGTAAAAAAAAAAGTTAGAAGAAGTAAAAAAAAGTGATAAAAGTAAAAAAAAGGAAAAAAAGTAACAAAAAAAGTGAAAAAAAGTTTAAAAAGTAAAAAAAAGTAAAAAAAAAAAGAAAAGGAATAAAAATGAAAAAAAAGTAAAACAAAGTTAGAAAAGGTAAAAAAGTTAGAAAAAGTTTAAAAAAAGTGAAAACAGTAAAAAAAAGTGCATAAAAGTTAAAAAAAAGTGCAAAAAAGTAAAAAAAAATTCGCACGCTATGCGTGCGGAAAACCCCACTTCCTGGCCAGATAGAGACGTAAAATTTTGTACTTACCACGGGCGGTAATAAAGAAAGCCTCAGAGCGCATATTTATCGCCCTTGCCTTCGGCTCGGGCGTCAAATACCTGCGATCTGAGTCATTCTTTGTTTAACCGCCCTAGGTAAGTAATGTACTATTTCATCACACTTGCTCATAAATGGTGTCATTCCTTGCCTGTGTACAGAAGGACAATGGCCTAAATTGTTCCCACGGGAAATAATGGCACCATGGGAGTTATGAGCTTGTGTGTGATCTGATTGGTTAAGCAAATCTGGGCGGCAAGAATTCTGCTCTGTGATTGATTGAAATATTGAAGCTCCGCCCTCCACTCGCACTGATCTAGAAGTGAAGTTGTCAATTTCGTCAACATTTGATTGATGCGCTTGTATAAAACATAGGTTTTTCTGTCTTTTGTAGTTATTTATTTCCTCGCAAATGTGATGAAAAACATTGTGTATAACACGGGCGTAAGAATATTGCAAACTCGAGTCATCAAAAGCCTCCTGATACTTTCGTTTGCAATATTCCTCATACGCCCCTTGTTAAACTGTAACGTGGGCGCAGCAGCCCTACGTCACACACACACCGGTACATCACCCCACCACGCTCCGCGGAGAACGCCGGGGCAGTCTGCGGGGCGAGGAGCAGTACGACGCACCGGCCGCCCGCACCCCGCCCCGCGAAGCGCATAAAACCCGCGGCGCAGCGCCGCGAGCGCCAGTGTGGCCCACCGCTCGGTGGAAAGCACTGCCCCCCCTCCCCTCCTCTCCGAGGCAGCGCTGGCTAGTCCTCGCTCGCCCGAGTATCCCCGCCTACCGTGAGGCAGTGTGGCAAGCCCGCACTCAGCCCAGGTCGCCCTAGCACACGAGGCCGTGAGGCAAGTCCTCGCGTGCCACGGACCTAGGACGTGAATCACCCTCGAGTCCTCCCGAGGCAGCGCTGGCTGGTCCTCGCTCGCCCAGGACTCCAGGTTCCCGTAGTCTCGAGGCAGCGCTGGCTGGTCCTCGCTCTCGCCCAGACTTCCGCCGAATCATTCCACTAACAAACGCCGCCCGTAGAAATAAGTAGCTCCGCGCTAACACCGCCGTACCGGTCTTAATTCACTACCGTAATTAGGCTTTTAGACATAAGGTTTTGAAGTGATAATAAACGGGCGTAAGACCCATTTCTATTGTTAATTTAATCCGTGTTTGCCTTCAGCTCCGCCTCGATCCCTAATCGCACCTCTGAGCTAGTCAGGAAACCCTCGCAAGACCCTAGCGTTCGAGGGATTTGTGTGTGCCCTAAACCAGCACATCACATCTGGCGCCCAACGTTAACGACTAACATCACATCTGGTGCCCGTGGGAATATCGCACATCACATCTGGCGCTCAACATAATAACTCACATAAGAGTTGAACTAGCTCGATAGGGATAAACGAGGTTATTATTTGAAACCGCCCGCACTATTAGCTTCCGTATTAATTACCGCCGAATAATATTTCACCCCGAGCCCCGATAACGTTAATCTTTCGCAGTTTAATCCGTATTCCTGGTTACACCGTAACATACCGTGACAAGGGCAAGACCAGATGCCGACAGCCTGGATATACACCCTGAAGAAGCCGGAACTCGTCAACGAAGCCGTGAGTAGAGACATAGCGACCGAAGGCTTAACCGTAGAACAGATACGTAAGTGTCTAGTGGAGGCCGTGAAGGCAGACGAGACAGTTAAGACACCAGAAGAACCACAGTCCGTAGCCATGGAAAACGACGAAAATAAGGGTAAGTCAAACAGACTTAATACATTAATCAAAGAGTGGAACCTCTCATACGAGACCTCCGAGAACGCTGTAGAATTCGTGGAAAGGCTAGAGGAATTGGTAGACGCCAGTGGCATAGAGAGAGAAGACGTGCTGCCAACTTTACCACGCATCCTGAAGGGAAAGGCGCTCCATTGGTACCGAAATAATTCCGACTCGTGGGAGACATGGGAGGACTTTCTGGAGCTGTTCAAACTCTATTATTACCCGAGCAACTACGAGGAAGACCTCATAGTGAGGATAGTTGCAAGAAAGCAAGGACAGAGAGAAAGCTTCACGGAATATTTAACAGACCTACAGACGTTGATGAGAAGGTACGGTAAACTCAGCGAGAAGGAGAAACTCCACCGTATTCACGAGAATATGCTACGAGACTATAGACTGTATATTAAAAAACAAGATTACAAGAACCTCAGTGAACTGGTAAGGCTAGCAGCTGAGTATGAAAATATACCAGCTCCATCCTACGTGAATCGTCCGACGAATTACGCGTATACCCCACGTGCAGGCCCATCCAGACAGGAGCAATGGCGACAAGATCCCAGTGCGACATACACCATGACAAAGGGACCCGGGTACGCAGCACAATACGCACCACCACACATCATATCTGGCCATACACCACCTGACCAACAGGCAAGAAGGGTAACACCAGAGGACAGCACGGGGACAAGAATACATCCCAAATACGACCCGAAGACGTGCTGCTGGTCATGTGGCAAGCCGGGCCACGACGCCAGAGAGTGTAGGTCAAGGCGTCAGATATTTTGTAGTGGCTGCGGCAGAATGGGCGTGTTAAGCAAAGATTGCTGCAGAACAGGAACGCGTCCAAAGAAGGAATTCCTGGGGGAAGCCGACGATCACAACCGCGACGATAACCGAATTTACATAGAAGCCAAAATAATGGGAACTACGCACATTTGCTTAGTGGACACAGGGTCCACGAACACGTACATCAACGAACAAGTTTATAACGCATGCCAAGGACAAGGCGCGTTAGAAAAGCATACCCAGAGGGGTATCGTACTAGCCGACGGGACGAAGACGCAAATCAGCAAAAGCATATTAGCAAACATAGAGATGAAAGGAACAAGAATCAAGCACTGGCAAGTACTGCCATCAGCCGCACACACAATCATCGGTATGGACATACTAAGGCGTGTCGGGATGGCGGTGACTTGGGCAGCCGAAACACCAGAGTCGTTGGAGGCAGCCACGACGGCGCAACAACTACTCCGTCCAGAAGTGACACTCACTGAACAGCCGGCAGAAACAGGTGACAAAGCCGTAGCACGAGCCGTCAGTGACCCAGAGCCCGAAACGGACACAGTTTTAACGGCAGCACAAGACAGAGAACTGGCAGACATGTTGAAACAACAGTTTGAGATGTCCGAAAACTCACCTAAAGTCGAGCACAAAATAAAACTGAAACATAAAGAACCGATCAAGCAAAGATATTATCCGAGGAACCCAAATAAGATAGCCGACGAACTATCCCGCAATCCCGTTTGTGCAGTCACCGAACGTGACTGGTACGAAGCTAAACGAGCGCAAGTACAGAACAAAACAGAACCGTCACATCAATACCGCATAGAAACCGATAAGTTATATTGGAAAGCATCCCGCCTCGCGCACAACAAGTACACAGACCCCAATTCCTAATGGACAATATGCGTACCCGATGCCGACAGGAAGCACATAATAAGTCAGAACCACGACCAACCCAGCGCCGGACATTTAGGGATAGCGAAAACAATCAAACGTATATCGCAGAGATACTACTGGCCGAAAATGCAAACGATTCTCAACTCTAAACACAACCGAATAAAGCCCACCGATAAGAATAATCAACGAGAAGTCTACAGGAAAAACAACCCTATTAGAAAGATATAAGGCGGACATTCGTGCACACGCACCCGGCATTCCAGACGACAACAACGAATAATAAAAGATTCACCCGATGACCAGAAAAGTAATACTCAAGTAAATACTGAAAATGTACGCTAGGCGTGTATATAAGTCCAAAGACTAAAAAAACCTAACACCAGCACGACACGGTCGTAGTAGCATATAGTAAACAAACCGGGATCAGCATTGCGCACACGCAAAAACAAACCCTATATCGAGGGGTATAAGGTCGAAATTACAACCAATTCAACTAGCAAACACATGGCAGCTCAAAACAAAAAGGGTCGGTAGTTAAGAAAGACAACAAATAAAACTCACTGCAGGATGAGTATTTTATGAAAACAGAACCACGACAAGCCAGACCCGTCAACCAGCGGACGATCCGCTATCCCGCAGACCAAGACAGAGTCAGCGGCGACAAGAGGCTCCACAAAAGGAAGCACGGAGCCGGTAGAAAGAAAAAAAGGGGGACACTGAAGGGACAGTCCGCCTACCCCGATACAAAAGGCCGGCCAAGTAGCAGGGACCTCGTCTTTATTATATTTACCTTTTATTTTTTATTTATACCTGTTTTAACATACCTATATATTTAACGCTGTTTTGTTTCACAGTGTATTGTTTTTTTTTCCGATTGTAACGGTGATTTTTCCCGTAGGTAAAAATCTCCAGAGGACCCCGGGGACTGTAACGTGGGCGCAGCAGCCCTACGTCACACACACACCGGTACATCACCCCACCACGCTCCGCGGAGAACGCCGGGGCAGTCTGCGGGGCGAGGAGCAGTACGACGCACCGGCCGCCCGCACCCCGCCCCGCGAAGCGCATAAAACCCGCGGCGCAGCGCCGCGAGCGCCAGTGTGGCCCACCGCTCGGTGGAAAGCACTGCCCCCCCTCCCCTCCTCTCCGAGGCAGCGCTGGCTAGTCCTCGCTCGCCCGAGTATCCCCGCCTACCGTGAGGCAGTGTGGCAAGCCCGCACTCAGCCCAGGTCGCCCTAGCACACGAGGCCGTGAGGCAAGTCCTCGCGTGCCACGGACCTAGGACGTGAATCACCCTCGAGTCCTCCCGAGGCAGCGCTGGCTGGTCCTCGCTCGCCCAGGACTCCAGGTTCCCGTAGTCTCGAGGCAGCGCTGGCTGGTCCTCGCTCTCGCCCAGACTTCCGCCTAACCTTCCGCCGAATCATTCCACTAACAAACGCCGCCCGTAGAAATAAGTAGCTCCGCGCTAACACCGCCGTACCGGTCTTAATTCACTACCGTAATTAGGCTTTTAGACATAAGGTTTTGAAGTGATAATAAACGGGCGTAAGACCCATTTCTATTGTTAATTTAATCCGTGTTTGCCTTCAGCTCCGCCTCGATCCCTAATCGCACCTCTGAGCTAGTCAGGAAACCCTCGCAAGACCCTAGCGTTCGAGGGATTTGTGTGTGCCCTAAACCAGCACATCACAAAACAATGTACTATTATGCAAAATACAAATCCAAAATACAGTTCAAAATGAAAAAACGAAAGATGATGAACTATTAGTCCTACACTATTAAGATTTTATTCGTGTTTGTAAAGACAAAATTATTTTAAAATAGTCGAAGAAATTAATAACTGCACTCCTGAAGAAATTGCGTGAGTAGCAAAAGTACGAATAGAAAACTTGCTGCCTGAAAAGTTTAAACTATTCTGTAGTCTGCTATTTATTTAAAAATCGTCGTAGAAAAAGTATTGTATGCAACGGTGTATAACTGGTCTAAAAACGCTCGCGGCGTCTTTAATTGCGATGCGAGCCAAGGCTCGCATCGCAACCCACGCCACTCGCCTTTTAAAGACCCTTCTTATACAACAGTTGCATAAAATACTATTTCATACATTATAATAACACTGGCAGAGATAAGACGCTGATGTTACGTTACTGGTTGCAATTATGGTGGTCGTTATAATATGGTTTCCGAACACATTCTAGAGGATTTATAACATGTGGGTAGATAAATAAAGTTTTATTTTCAGGCATTGAACACCCATATAAAAAAACACATCACAGACATTGCAATTTTTTTTGTAAAAATATAAGCTTAAGATAAAATTAAAATTGTAATATAGTAAAACTACCTACTACTTTTTGTTCTTGTGTGTGTGTGTGTGTGTGTGTGTGTGTGTGTGTGTGTGTGTGTGTGTAAGTGTGTCTAACAGTCGAGTTGCCTACTCATTTTGACAAAAGGGGGGACAACTGTCACTTGCGTTCGCAGGAGCTAACTACCACAACTTGTCCCCTGGGTGGTACTAAAGAGTGACAAACTGAAAAGGCCAAATAATGTATGGCATACGACTAAATAAATAGTGTGCGATGTTTGACTGACCGTTTTGGGGCAGCTCTTCTTGCTGGAGACGTGGAAGAACAGCAGGTCCTCGCCGGCGATGATGTAGGACACGCCGTAGCCGTCGTCGGCCACGGGCCCGAAGCCGCCGCCCGCGCTGATGCACTTCGGGTGCTTCTTCAGGTCCAACTGGCTGGTTTGACCTGGGCCATACATCCACATTGTGTTAGCTGGTAATGCTGACACTGCTAACCTACACACACATCCTATTCTGCCCGTTCATGGCTATAACATATTTTTACAAGCTTTTATTTAGCTCACCCCGTTTGTTTTATTTATTCTTTATTCTTTCTTGGGTCAAATTTAGTAATCTAAATTTGACCCACTTCCCGGTTTCCGATTGAGCTGAAATTTTGCTTGCATATGTATATCGCATGACAATGCAATATTATGATGACATGGAGCTGATCTAATGCTGGAGCTGGAAGGTGGCCATAGGAACTCCGCAATAAAACGACACAACCCCATCGAGTTGGGGTCTTTAGAATCGTCTCAATGAGAAGTTGATGATGGTATGCAGAAAAGTACAGCCGGCAATAAAAGATTGTACCAAAAATAACATTTTTGACATAAACTTGTTTCTAGCAAGATTAGAATGATAGATGTCATTTCATGATAGCCTGTCACTTTGAAAGGCGGTAAGCGAAATTCATATTTTTTCCAAGGGACAAATATTGCCTTGTATAAATTAAATCACTTCTAATATGCGGATTTTATATAGACTTGATCTCAAATCAGTTAATAAAAGGTCTAGCTACCGTGAAAACACTACGTAATATATGTCAGTTTGGCACCTGTCATTCTAATCAAGCTAGAATAAATATGGTATAGCTGGTAATCATGCTATGCGAACTTAGAACTTAATGCAAATCCAGTGTCTTATTGAAAACAGTGCCACCTTCTTGATAGCTTGCGAACTCTTTGAAGCTGCAGCGATTGCTAGGCTTAGGCTGTCAAGGTATTTCGAAATTCGCCGTGTTGACATTATACATCCATAGCCTAGGGGTTAAGACGGTGGTATTTGGAGTCGATGAGCCGAAGTTCAAACCCTGCGGCCGACGCACTTTTTGTATGTTTTAACAGAAAAGTTTTAATATCGCAGAAGAGATGGCGCCTGCTGTACGCAAGCATTAAATGCCTTCTCAATTTGGTCGAGTTGCCTGTCTATCTCAGTATGTATATTGTAGTCTTTGCTGGTAATGCTGACACTGCTGAGCTACACACACATATCCTAATCGCCCGTTCAAGGCTAAATCCTCGGCAAGGGAAAACCACTTGCCCAATCGCTATGTTCAATATTTGGTGAAAGGGCACTGGGTAAAAGTGTTGTCATATTTTTAGGTGAGCGGCCACTCGTAGATATGGTAGATTATGATAGGTCTATTCAAAACAAACATATTTTGTTACAATATGCTACACTCTAAATGCATCAGAGCCGAGTTATTTACAATATATATTTCCGTGGGTCATATTGAAAAGTTATAAAATCAAAAACGAATGGGAACGATTTCGGGCCCGGTTAGATCCTAAAACTACGACCAAGACCACCAAGGTATGGGCAGCAGCATCCCTGGGGTACCATCGGCAATACAGTAAACTGACCATCCGTGAACTTTATGTGCATTGTAATAAGGTTCAATATGAATACAGGATGGTCAGTTAACTGTGTTGGCGTTTGTACGGTGGAAATACTGCGATCGCCAACCCGCGTGATGGTTTCGGCATAAAGGCCATTATATGGTAACTAGGATGGGGAAGCTACCAAGAAAATCTTGCTCCCCTGGCAGTTTTCTTGGACAGCATAATTCATACAAACAATAGTGGTGAAATAGAACAATAAATGTGTATTTGCAGTACATTGGTAAACCAGTGTATTAAAAAAAAAACTTAAATATTGTTAAACGCGTTTAATTTTATATATCTACGCGTATTACGAGGCCCAAACACAACCGTTATTTAAAAAATCCTTGGCCGCTGCAATTTTTTTTTATACCACGTTACCTAATACCCTTTCTTTGACAGAGGCCCCCCACTTACCCAATACACGTATCTTTGTCCAAGTTTTTTAGTTTTGTTTTGCGTAGCCATATCGATTTAAATGTCATCATAACATAACCTTTGACCAAATATTGGTGTTGATGAAGTCATACAAATTTAGTTTGATCAAATGTAACTTTTTATTTGTAAATTTCTTTCCACTTGTTTTAAATAAAATTGATTTAAATGTCATTCTGACCTATGATATTCAATATCATTTATTGCATCCATAGTTGTACAGATCTTATAATAGGTACATGAGTTCCATATGGGCCCTGATAGGGCGTAGCAATTTATATTTAGTTTTATTTAATTACATGCCATTTATATGCTTAACATTCCTTAAAATATATTTTTTCCTTAGGCAGTTATTTTATTAATCATGCACAGTTATTTTATTGATCAAATACCGGTGTTCCTAATATATTTACTTACTGTTTAAGTGAATAGCGATTTTTGTTTCTCAATTATGTTCAGAAATATTTTTCTTATCGTGATCGTAAAATTCATAAACCATGAAACTGGTAATTGAATGTAACGCCATGGTATAATAGTGAGCTTCTATAATTAATAGTATGCATTCATCACACATAAGGCTTTGCGGGTGAAAAAGCTATAGTACAGTATAGCTATGCCTAACGAACTAAATTTGGCTCGCATCAATTCACGATGGATGGCTTACAAACATAAACTGTGTTAAGGCGTCGTAGGTTCAGAAAACGGATTAAAAAAAGTCGTAGTGCTTGTTTGGATCATGATACGGCTAAATTTAATTAGCAATCTTGAGGCCTTTCTCGAGGGACAGTAGCTATGAATCCTGAGTTTTTGACTTTCGCTCTATAGAAAAAAACCACGAACTAGAAATCGGCAATATCATATTTGAGGGAACTAAGCTATTACTTTTTTTTTATGCGCTTATGCTCAGTCAGATGGAGAGATGACCATGAACCTACGTCGCCTTAATATCATGCCGTGCGGCGTCAGAGGGTGGTCGAGTGCTCCACACATTGTAACTCCACTTTAGGGATGGCGAAGCCAAGGCAACGATATCCTGTTCCTTAGGCGAAGCGTTGCCATTCCGGGGCGAGCTGATAAGTGTGCGACAACTATAAACCGTGTTAATGTCGAACTGTTTGTGGAGTCCGGTCTGTTCATGCTTGCAAGGGCATAGTAACTACCTAAATACTAGTGTTATTATCATTATTTTGACGAGAGACATCATTCTGTTCTTGACACGTTTTATTGTTATTGACCCTGTACATCTCTGACAATATTACATTAATGATCCTTTTTTTCTGTTTTAACGCTTAGAGACAGTATACATCTCTATAAGAACATTAGAATAATTATTAATTGTATTTGGATGCTCAGAGACATTATACATCTCTGGGGTACTAAATTAATATCATAAACTTATTGTTAATTCTGATACAGACCTTATATCGAATGTATTTGATAATATTTTACAATTTTAATTTTTTTTAGTTTTCATTTAGTGACATTTAGTTTGTTAACCATTTAGGTACTAATTAGTTAAAATCTGCAATTTTAAAATGATTATTGTGTAAGATTATTAATATTATATTGTAGAATACCATTTGACTTGTAAAAGTGCCCTTGTTTTTTTTTTTTGCAGAATAAATAATTGATTTGATTTGATTTGATTTGAACCGTTTTCTCAGGGATAGTGATGTGCAAATTGCAGAGTTTCCAAAAAGTTGGAAATGTTGTCGGATATTTCTAGAAAGTTTCACAAGGAATTAAGGAAATTTACGTACCTGAGAAGTAGAGATGCAACGGATATCCGGCCACTATCCGGTATCCGGCCACAATTTTACTATCCGGCCGAATACCGAATAGTGGCTTAGTATCCGGCCAGATACCGGATAGTATTTTAACTCGGAGAACATAGGTAAGGAGAGATTTTTTTAGGTTTTTACCTATTCTTGTTCTCTCCTGAAGGGTGAATAAACAACAAACTAAAAAGTGATCTATTATCAGGGTCAATTAAAAAAATTGCGCATGTTTCCATCAAAACCTGCCCACAGCGTGTATCAAGTTGCAACCTGCACAGAGCGCCGCGCGCGTGCGCGGGCGAATTTGCTTCATTTTAGGCATGTAACTTGTGGCCGGATATCTGGCGGCCGGATAGCGGATATCCGGCCAGCTGCATCGCCGGATATTCGGTATACATCCGGTATCCGGCCAAAGCACTATCCGTTGCATCTCTACTGAGAAGCATAAAACTGAACTCTTATTACGGAATTTCGCAATAAGGGAAACTTTCCGTCGGCACATCAGTACTCAGGGAGGTTGTCTCTGTTACTGGCCGACAGACAGGCCAAACTGAAAAAAAATCACAATAAAATATGTCGTACCGTGGGGCGTCTGGCTGGTGGACAACCTCCAGGGCTCGTTGAACACCTCCTGGAGGAAGGGCGACTCGAGTTCCAGGTACTTGGAGACCACGTAGAGACAGAACAGGTGTCGATCGATGCCGCGGCCGGCCATAGCGTCCTGGTAGCCTAGTTGGTGCCGCTGGCTCGCCTTGCTGAACAGTTCTAGCTTCTCTTCAATCTGTAAACAAATTATTTGAGTTCATTGTCTGCTTGTTTGGGAGATTTAAAAGAAGTCAGTTGATTAAACTTGTTCTTAATTTACATCTAAAAAGGTATCCAACAGTTTTTCACTTCTCATGCTCGAAAATTGTGTCATATTAGGCTTAGCAAGCGGGGCTTAAGTAGTACATTTAGCCCCTAGGGAAAATATGTATACATGATTTTAAAACATTTCAATTTGATCAACCAAAACACTTTACCGTATTAAATTCACCAATCACAATCAGTAAACAGAATTAATTTCAAACATCAGGCGTTTTTTATTCCCTAACTCACAATCATGCCGATTGGACGCGCCTATAAACGGTCAGAGCTCACTTCGTTCGGGTTAGTAACCATCTCGTGGTAATATGGCTTACTTTAGACCCTTGTCATACAATCTACTATTGCATCGCGCCGGATTCACTATCGAAGTCTCTCTTTAGGAACATTAGATTGGAAAATGTGCAAGATGCCTGAGCATCGTCGTTGATATGATCCTATAATCCAGTGATTCCCAAAGTGGTCCAGGTGGACCCCCAGGGGTCCACGGGAGACTTGCTGGGGGTCTACGTAGGCGTGAACAAAAAATGGGGGTCCATAAAATGTTAATGGGGGTCCACGAAAATTTATCTGGTTTTGATAGTAAAGAGCAAAAATGTAAGCATAGTTTTTAAAAGGGCCTACTACCTACCTACATTGTTTTTAGTACCTAACTAAGCAGATTATATTTTAATAAGGCAAGCGACTGTTACTTGTTCAAACTTGCGTATTCGATATTACGTAGGTACAATTTCGTGTACAGACTTGCAAAGCGCTATCCGCCCGACAATGCTTAATGCTTGTTCAGACATGAATTTGATCACCACTATAAATACTTGATGCCAAAGGCAAACTCATTCATTTGTTTCCGGAATTACGAAAAGAAGGTGTGAGAAAATTTATATCAGTGTTTGCTAGTGCCGGAGAAAAGTAAGTACCTACCTTTTTTTTGTTTTATAGTACTTAAGTATTTTGTTTACGTGTACCAGTCGGTTGATCACAACTGTTTGTATTCACGGCGCAAACGGTGAGGGCAACGCACTCTAAACCGAATAGGTAGGTATCACTAACACTGCGACGGTCGGAAGAGATTAATTCCAATCTTTCCTTCATACTTAAACAGGCTTAGGACTGTCTGACACAATTTTCCGATGTAAAACATTAGTGGTAGATACGTATTTAACAAAGTAAGGGATTTCAGGCGTATTTAAAAGATTGGAATCAACCATTTGTAAATAATCCAGATTATCACTATCACTTATCACCACAGCTATCACTCATCGTCACACGCGATCGGACACTTGCCAATAACAAAGCAGCACTTGTGCATAATGTGCATTAGCCGAAAACCAAAATGTGACTGAGGTCACTGAGGCGGCATTTCACAAAGGGAAGCGCGAGCGCCTTAGAATAGGGATTACGCGCGGGGTTGAAAGGTGCCGCTCGCACGTTATTGGACGGTAGTCCACGTGGACTTATTTTTATTGGATATTGATTAGCAGGCTCGATTGCTAGGTACTATCACCTATTGACTGAAACTAAACAAGTGATTCAAATTAAAATTGTTATTTATTAAATACGTTATTTTATGAAAAAAGAGTTAAAATTTAATAAATAGGTATACCTTTCAATTTCTTATAATGGATACATTAAATGGGCTTTTGGTGTAAGACGGTTAAAAAAACACCTTGTAGATAGGTAACTTCGTAACTTACAGATATTTTAATTGTCCTCTTTTGATTTGAAGACAAAGAGCACGTTTTATTCAATTGTTTTTTCACGACAGAAGCACTGCCTTTCTAAAAAGGCCGAATAAGCAATATTGCAGAGCAATTAATTTTGTAATTTTTCTTGCAAATGACTACTAATTTTATAAAACAGTAATTTCACAATCATTTTAAATTGATTTTGAAGTAACTATTTTATCAAAACTATTTCTTTTTGGAAAGAGCAGGGCTTGAGCTTCGATGCCAGTTTGTCACGTTTTAACAATGAAGCCGCAGACAAAAAATACGCAAATACACGGAGCGCGTGAACTCATTGATTTGATGAAATGTTAGTTATCGCTTTTATGGACAATTTTGGGATTTCGACTTTTATTTTTTTCTACACAAATATGATCAGTATTTGATACTGAGTACACCAATTTTTATTTGTACTATTAAAAATTTGTGGTAAATTAGGTACTTTAAAATTGATACCGTTTTGTGAAAACGTCTGTATTTGTCTTAGCGGTTTATTAGTTGGTCCCTTTACAAGCCGTAATTCTATTACCGCGTGGTGACAAAGGCTGCGGTGTGATACCTATATTCAGAAAAAAACTTGGTTACTAAAACATTTTTTTTACAGGTAAGGTAACTGACACGAAACATGGCTACAGCAAAGAAAAAATGTCGACAATATAGTGTCGATTATTTGAAATATGGTTTTGTTCCATCAGAGGCAGACAAACAATTGCCCATGTGCCTATTATGCAACAAAGTTTTGAGCAATGACTCTATGAAACCATCAAAGCTCGAAGATCATCTAAAAAGGTGTCATACTGATAAAATAGGTAAAGATTTGAAATATTTTCAAACATTGAAGGAAAAATATGAAAAGAGACCCACCATGCACAGTATGTTCGCTTCAACATCTCAAAGTAACGATGATGGCTTGCGGGCATCTTACAATATCTCATTACTAATAGCAAAATCTGGAAAACCGCACACTATCGGAGAACAATTAATTTTACCCGCTGTTGAAGAGGTTTTAAAAACTGTTTTGCACAAATCTCCATTTGACGTACTAAAAAGAATTCCATTAAGTAACAATACTGTTCAAAGACGCATTGATGAAATGAGCTCTGATACCGAAAGTTTTTTGTGCAATCATCTGCAAAAAACTCATTTTTCTATACAACTGGACGAGTCAACGTTACCCGGTAATGAAGCATTATTATTAGCATATGTTCGATTTATTATGGAGGAAGAAATTCACGAAGAATTGCTATTTGCCAGAACTTTGGAGACTGACACTAAAGGCGAATCAATATTTAATGTCCTGAGTAATTTTTTTACGGAAAAATCGATTCCATTTACAAACATTATTTCAGCGGCAACAGACGGAGCTCCTGCAATGGTCGGTCGATATCGTGGGTTTATAAGTCATCTCAAAAGAATTATACCAGGACTTACAGCTATTCATTGCGTAATCCACCGACAACATCTTGTGGCAAAACATTTAAGTGACAGGTTGAACCAATCTCTTCATTTTGTAATAAAAGCTGTCAACAAAATCAGAAGCAATGCATTGAATACGCGTTTATTTGCTCAATTGTGCGACGAAAATGATGAAGACTTCAAACGACTGCTCTTACATACTGAAGTACGCTGGTTGTCAAAAGGTGCATGTTTAACGAGATTTTACTCTGTTTTCGATTCCGTATTAGAGTTCCTAGAAAGTAGAGATCCAGATTTAAAAGAAAACTTGATCAAATTTAAAGCAGACATTGCGTATTTGACAGATTTGTTTAAAAAATTTAATCATATTAACTTGCAGTTACAAGGGGACAGCCTGAATTTAATTAAAACAAAGGGGATAATTTCGGCTTTTCTTGGGAAATTGAAATTTATGAAGCAAAACATTAGTCGGCGTGAATTCTCTCAATTTCCAAACTTGTCGCAGGTAGAATGTATTGATGAGGATAACCATACCTACAGTCAACATTTAAGTGCCCTGCATGATGACTTTGAAACCAGGTTTGAAGATATGCTGACGATGGATATACCACCATGGATCATAAATCCATTTGATGAAACGGAAGTGGCTAATGTTGTATTACAAGAGGAGCTGCTCGAGCTAAGCACCAATGAGGAGCTGAAGGTGAAATTTAGAAAAGGCTACCAAACATTTTGGCTGCAAGCAGAAATACCCGAAAAATATCCTGGACTGTGGGAAATCGCAAGGAAATTTTTAATAGCTTTTCCCTCGTCATACCTTGTCGAAAGGAGTTTTAGTGCAGTTACAAACCTCTTAACAAAAAAAAGGAACAAATTAAACATCACAGAACGGGGGGATTTGCGGTTATTGCTCACAAAAATAAAGCCAAACATTGATCGTTTGCTGACACTCCATCAAATACATCCTTCCCATTAAGGGGGTTCGATTGCCATACAAAACGTTATTTGACATTCGTAGGCTAACGGCGTGATATTTTAAGAAACTTATGTAACAAACTTTCATAAATTGGCTTCCCATTTGCGCCAAATTCCCCCTTTCCTAGAATAAACTTACATAAACTAGATTAATTTGAGAAATTGGTTTGTCACGTGATATTTTGGGAAAACTATTTTTATCAAATTAATCTAGTTTATACAAGTTTATTCTAGGAAAGGGGGAATTTGGCGCAAATGGGAAGCCAATTGATGAAAGTTTGTTACATAAGTTTCTTAAAATATCACGCCGTTAGCCTGCGAATGTCAAATAACGCTTTGTATGGCAATCGAACCACCTTAATTAAAATTATGACCTGAACCTAGGTATATTAGTATATTACCTTATTATTTTTTTCTTGTAATTATATTCTTTTAATAAATAAAGTGTTATAAAATGTACCATTTTTCGTTTTTATTTTACCTATCGGAATAAAGGGACAGAACTCAGAAGCGACACAATTTTTATTTTTTGGTGACTTTAAGAATGTGGTAGAAATGTAGCAGCAGAGGGTCCACCGAAACCAGTAAAATTTTGGAAGGGGTCCACGAGAAAAATAAGTTTGGGAACTACTGCTATAATCCAACAACTAGCTCAATTTTAACAGTCCGACAATTATTTATATTGCACACAGTTTTAAAACAGCATGCTGAAACCCCTTACAACACTGATCATGCCAGTAAAAGGCGTAAATATTTTGTTTGTCCTAATTATACTCAAACACGACACGCTTTCTCTTCTAGATTTTTTCTTTTCCTAGGTCCACCTCTTTACAATAGACTTAATGCACGGCTACATTTATATCCCCTAAACTACATGAAATGTAAATCAACGCTACGAGAAGCCCTACATGACGTCCTATGACGATACTGAGAAGTTATTTATCGTTTTAAAATAATTTTGTTCTATCTTTTTATACCTTTTTTAGGGTTCCGTACTCAAAGAGTAAAACGGGACCCTATTACTAAGACTCTGCTGTCCGTCCGTCCGTCTGTCTGACACCCGGCTGTATCTCACTGATACCGTGATAGTTCCAGCTGAAATTTTCACAGATGATGTATGTCTGTTGCCGCTATAACAACAAATACTAAAAACACAGAATAACATAGTTTTTTATAGATAATGGTACGGAACCCTTCGTGCGCGTGTCCAACTCGCACTTGGCCGGTTTATTATATATAGGTTATTAACTTACTAATTATTTTGTACTACCTACTCAATAAGAATGATATTGTATAATATTTTGCATGTGAATAACATATTCAATTGTTAGTTCTTTTTTGCCTGAAACACAGGGTATCCTACTTAGTTCAGGCACGTGTTATTTGCCTTTAATATTAAGCTCCTAGTCTATAGTAAATACTGATGTACATTATGTTTTATCAATAAATTATCTTATCTTAATTATCTAATCCTCAGTCAAACTTGATCATAGTTCTCGCTTGAGTCGCCGGCTAAATGGCGGACACAAACTACTAGTCAGAGCAATAACGCGTAGTTGCAGTATCCAAGAGGCAACCGGATGGCGTTTCCGCCCCAGTCCAAGTTGGCTCAATTCAGGTTGCAGAGAGCGGTTCCACAAAACTTCGGGAGTTCAAATGCCGCGAGCCATTCGGTTGCCTCTTGAATACGTGCATGCAAGTCCCGTGGAGTTGCAAGCGTCCATATGCTACGGCAGTGTTTTCCAAGGGGGGTCGCGAAGGTTCTTAAACGGCGGCTATTTGAATTTTATATATAAGTTAAAACATGTAGGGATTTCATATTTGTAAAATAGGAAATATGATCTAAGATTTTTGCAGAGTGGGGGTTCGCGCTATTAAAACGGTTGAAAAACACTGCCACGGTGACCGCTTACCATCAGACGGGCCGTACGCTTTGCCACTGACGTGGTATAATAATAATAAATATGCGTAGGGATGTGACGGCCCCATCGCCCACCAGATTTCAGGTGCAATCAGTCAACGTGACGGCAGCTTGTGGCGGGCTGTAAGACAGTAGCGTAGGTACCTGAGTGCTCCTGGGGGTCTCCTGTGGTCAGGTTGAGCCGACATGGTGGATGGTTGGACATGCCCCCCACCTCTGGCTTGCCTTAACTGGCTGTCCAGAGTGGAGTCGCAAGAGCTGTTGCTCGAGGGTAGATGTGGACACCTAAGTGGCGAGTTGGCTATATGTTTAAAGTCCAGTGCCACCTCTCTACCCCCCCCTGCCTCTCTAACCGGTGTTTCCCTTTATGTCGCTATTAATAGGTAGTATTACGTCAGCTGCAGGATCAGCTCGATGAACGTTTGTAAGGAACAATGTTACAAACCGTCGCGCGGGGGCTGTCCATAGCGGTGACCCAGGCGGAGCTCTCGGCGGTGCAGGGGCGCAGCGTCTCGGTGCGGCCCTCGCGGAACAGCCGCGTCATGGAAGCCTCGTACGTCAGGCAGAACCGGCCGGCCGTGCGGTAGTACGTCAGCTGCAGGATCAGCTGGATGAACGCGTCCGGCGACACCCGGCACTTCTTCATGAACCCTGACAAGCACGAGCCCTACTTTATTACATGCTTTTATTAACCCCCGACGCAGAAAGAGGGGTGTTATACGTTTGACGTGTGTCTGTGTATATGTGTGTCTGTCTGTGGCATCGTAGCTCCTAAACGAAGAGACCGATTAGAATGCGTTCTTTTTAATTTAAAAGCTTACATGATCGAAGTGGTTCTAACTACGTTTCAACAAAATTGGTTAAGCTGTTTTTGAGATACTGAACTTTGAAATGAAAATAACGGGGGTACTTTTCTAAGTTGTTAATTATTTTATCTATCCAAATATCATAAACACTCCATGATGCGTTCAAGAACCGCACATTATGACCACCATAAAAACAGACTTTTGAAGAAGAAAGAGAATTTCTTATCTGTAAATAATAACATCGATTTCGATAATATTATTTCATTTAAATTTCGAACATCTCTGTAAAACAAAGAAATTTGATTTGACCTCTATTCTAATATCAGTCGAGATGACGTAGTTCGAAATGAATTGTCAATTTGCATACAAATTTGACAAATGTCGCACGTAAGTAAGATAGTTGGATCCGACTCTAGTTTGTCTCTGAATTAAAAAAAAAACGATGACAGCTGCCAGAAAACGACGCTGCGATGCCGGTCATAATATGTGGCTCCTGAATGCATCATGGAGGCTTATGATATGTGGATATATAAAGCAGTGTATGTAACTGTACCTAGTCGGTCATTAAGTTTTGTCACAAGGTTTTTGATAGATAAAACTCAGCAAAAAACGTTTTCTTATTCGTATTATACATGATTAAAAAGCTTATTTTATACGAATCAAATAGCAATACAATACATTTTGAACAATTATCGCAATATTACAAAAAAACCTTGTAACTTGAGACGACCGTGAACCCAAAACACGCCACATCTAACAGAAATACCACTTACACAAATTTAATAATAAAACAGTGTTCCAGATGACCAACAAGGTTTCTTTTTATTTATTCTGAAACCTCGATTTTAGACCATGCTTAGCAACTAGCATTTGATTTTCTGTTAGCATTCAATTCCAACTGCTCCCATCGAGAAAGTTTTCAGAAAAACGCGTAGAGCTTTTGGGCAACAAATATGTTACACT
This sequence comes from Epinotia brunnichana, assembly GCA_963854355.1. NCBI lineage: Eukaryota > Metazoa > Arthropoda > Insecta > Lepidoptera > Tortricidae > Epinotia > Epinotia brunnichana. Next base: position 30,187,337 of record OY977935.1, on the reverse strand, counting down.
ACGTAAAATGTGAATATGAAAATTTGTTGTACCCAGAATTACTTATCTTATGCTTCAAAATGGAGGAGGGAGGGTTCAGGGAGGGGTTCTGACTAAAATCTCACGTAAGTTTGTAAGGTTTTAAGAATTATGGAAAAAAGATACAGTGATCCCGTCCGTGTTTTTGATTGGCTAAAAAAGTGCAAAATCTCTTAAGAAACTAGCATTTGTGTAATATGGCTTTAAGCATTTAAATCCAATAATCGTTCTAATTTATCAGTATTTCATGAGCTGTCAAACCATATATAGCATTAAATAAAAACATTCTAGGTATTATTTACTATGCGGCAAAACATTTGTAACAGAACTTAAGGACCGACTAAGTACATAACTAGGCATTAAAACACTCGTGTGATGTTATTATGAAACTCGCCTTCGACTCGTTTCATAAACCCACACTAGTGTTTAATGCCCTTCATTATGTACAGTCACATAAACCACTATAACTTGCACTGTTCGTACGTATATATGTACATATGTACATAAATTGTCCGTATAAATTTGCAATCCATTTTTCAGTCACTTGCCTTCAGCTGAAATTTGGGTTAAAGGTATAGTTTGGATCAGGGACTGATTTCGGTTACAGTTATACCGGTATGAAACCGGTATTCCATTACGGTACCGTTATGTCATAAAGGTTATGCGCGCCGCGCGAACATAACGGTACCGTAACCGTTTTGAAATAACGGTTAGCGGTATCAGTTTTATACGATACCGGTATTATTAAGGTTATCGAGAAAAGTAAGCAAGCTGGCACTCTACAGAGGAAGCATTGGCTACTAAACATTTAAAGACAAAAATACAAAGCGGCAGAGCCTTTGCCGGCGGTTTGGCAATAACACCAGGCCAAAGTCGATATATCGGTACCTTTAAATGGCGGTTACGGTACCGGAAAAAATAAAGGTATCGTTATATTTCGGTAGCGAAATGTAAAGGTTCCGCTACCGAAACCGCTATTTGACAACCGATATGACGTCATACCGTTAAAATAGAATACCGGTATTTTTCGGTTATGCAGTCCCTCGTTTGGATGACAATTCAATATTATGGTACCATCGAGCTGATCTGATGATGGAGACAGAAGGTGGCCATGGGAATTCAGTACTCAACCGACGTAACCCCGTTAAGTTTGGGCTTGTTAGAATCGTCTCAATGAGTAGTTGATGACGGTATACAGAAAAGTACAGTCGGCAATAAAAGCTTGTACAAAAAAAATAATTTTTAACATAAACTTATATGATCCAAGCTGACAAAGATACAGTACAATACGCGCCGCATAATTTAGCGTCTCTGAAGTTACCCTCAAGTCGCCTCCCGCACACTTTCGAACCCCTAATCTCTGCGACGCTGCTAGTAGCTAACATCACAGACGCAAACTAATCAATATCATCATCATATCAGCCGAAAGACTTCCACTGCTGGACATAGGCCTCCCCCAAAGAGTGCCACAATGACCGGTCCTGCGCCACCCGCATCCAGCGGACTCCCGCGACCTTTACCAGGTCATCAGTCCCCCTTGTGGGGAGCTTGGCCTTACCAACGCTGCGCCTTCCGGTACGTGGTCTCCACTCGAAAACCTTTCCGCCCACTGCCACTTAAGTTTAGCGATTCGGAGGGTTTTGAGGGCGCAAACTAATGCGTGCAATGAATTTACAAAAATACGTAACATTGGTTAAATACCCAGGAGTTAGACACTACAAATTGAGCGCGTAATATACTCGTACATACCTTTTCCATACGTCTTGTACATGAGTATCTTAAGATCAACGTCGTTGAGTAGCTTTTGTGCGACGCCGTAGGATATGTCGATGGCCTTAGTGAGCTCCTCGTTCTCGAGGTCCCACTGCAGGCGCGCGGGGGCGGGCGGCGGCGACTCCACCGCGCCGAGAGTGTTGCCGTCGGGACTGTATCTGTTCAAACACATACATTAGCATCTCAGAATACTAGAGAGAGGACAAGCCGCCGGCGGCTGCGTAGCTGTTGTTAGCTCAATGGGCATACTCTGCCGCTAGTTCACCGTCCGTTGTTACCGAGTGTGCACGCGTGCTGATCGCATATTACGTTTCTTCCCAAAATGCCTGATATGATGCGCGTGTATTGTCCAATAGGAGTGTAGGTATACAATTGTGTTTGCTTTAGATGTGTGCGTGCTTTGTCTTGTCAATTACTTGTGCTTTGTGTGGGTTAATGAACTTGCGAGTGGCGTACTCAATACAAATTGGCCGGCATGTCCGATCTCCTTATATTCATACCTACATCTGTGATTAGCATGTTGTGTTTCGATCCATAAACGGACAAGTACAGGTTGATTCACGAAAGCTGGCATGAATGGATTGACCGAAAGTAATGTCACTTGTCACTGTGAGTGGCGTTCTTATACAGGGGCCTCCTAATATTTTGTAAACATGTAAGTACCTAATACGTTTTCGTTATTCAAGAAAAAATAAATTATATTATTATAATCTGCACCAAGTATCATGTTAATCCTTTTAGTAATTATTATTAAAGTCCTTAAAAACGTATATTTATTTTTCTGTCTTATTTTTAATGAATGGCTTGTTCGAATTGTAAAAAATCTAAAAAAAGAGCAGACCAAGGAGTCCGCCGTCAGCAGAGTTTTTAATTTATTTATATCCTGTTTTCACACTGACGCCGCAATCTACAAAATGACGGCGAAAAGATTCGAAATTCTTACGAAATTTAACTGTTATTTTCGCGTTTCACGGCATCGTCATTGTGCATGAAACATGGTTATAATTATATATTTATAAAATGCAAAATCTCTGAAACACAATTATCATAATCACTTTTTGCATCAACCTGTATTTAATAATTTTCATTCACACGTTCAATTCATTCGTACCAGCAGCTTATCTATCGACCGACCACCTTTGAAAATACTGCCCGAAATTCATAAATCCGAATTTTAACCACGAAATCACCTGTCATAATCTCGATATAGAACCATACAACCTGCAGAAAATCATTCGTAAAGAAACTACAATAAACTCATTTTGCAAACTCGCCTCCTCCATAGTTAATAACCTGAAAAAGTTCAATGGCACATAGTTCACTCTCCAATTACCCATCATCCATTACAACCATCACTCATCATTCATACACAGAATCACTAATTCCATTAGAAATCATTTGTCATTAAGTAAGCGCGGATTCAGTCGCCCGTATCCTTCGCGGGGACTGTTTCTGATTATATCAGAGAACAAAAAAAAACCTACCACACTAATTAGCACGCAATGTGAAAGTCAAAGTTCTTTGTTATTCAATAGAGAACTTGCATGCGACTTCAATTTTGAATAAACTGCACTCAATCGATGCGGATATACGTAGAAATCTCATACAAAAGATAAAAAAAGACTGTATTTATCTCACGTAAAAATAACGATTTATTTTTTATTTTTTCGATAAAATTACATAACAATTAGACAGAATATTGAATTAGAAATGATATTTTTTACCTCAAGTATTGACGTAAACGCATTTTTTTTGGAGATATGCAAATGAATGACTTACTCCACTTAGTAAACGCGACGAGAATATCAGTTATGGCGTCATAGTATATGCCCGTTTAATATAGAGCGCACGAGTATTCGGTGGGTGCCGGCGCGTGCAGTTTACAGTTTATATTCCTCTGGATTATACTTTTGATTTTCGTAATAAAATAAAAAAGATGCTTGTTCCCTTTTTGGGAATATTACATGCTCCTATCAGCGTGTGGCGAACCATTTCCGAAAATAGATTTTTTCTGCAAGCAATCTTTCCATTCGCAAATTTTTCGTTTTAAAATTTTCCGTTCTGTATTTTCCCCGGAGGGTATATTTCTGAACATCGTTTTTACAAAAAGTAATATTTCCATTCTCAAATATTTCTAGTCGCGTAATTTACGCATTCGCGTACATGATCACTCGGAAATATTACTACGGACAACGGATTACCTATTGTACTCTAAGGCTGATAACTTTTTCGTATAAAGTCGGTTCTGGCGCTTCGCCGGACGCTACCGCGGCACGCTCGCTTCGCTCGCTCGGCTCGCGCGCTGTAGGGGCGCGGTTCTTTCTAACACTCCTCCTCGCTTCGCTCGTCGTCGTACCTACACTGACATGCCTTAGAGTAGAATAGGTAGGTAATCAGATGTCCAGTTGATCATATCTCCAAGGAACAAGGAAAAAAAAATATTTGGGAAAAAAACCATCAGGAAAAGATTAGATTGGGTAGTTTAGCGAAAGGTAAAATATCTACTCAAAAAACTACCTCTGGGGAAAATACCGAACAGAAAATTAAAAATCGGAAAATTTGCGAATGGAAAGATTGCTTGCAGAAAAATTAGATTTTTGGAAATGGATCGCCACACTCTCCTATCAATGTCGATAAACTACCAGCCGGTTCAGTAAGGAAACCTCTGCCACGAGAAGAACCGACGTAAAAAACTCAGCGAGGTATAATTTCTTCAAAATTGTTATCAATACTTAATTTCAATATCACATCATACAATATCATGAAAAGGTGTGAGGTACTTGTGTGTCTCGAGTACGGAAGAATTATCATTAACACTTTAGCTGCCAAGACACCGGTAGACATAGGTTTTATGTATGTTCGTAGCGTGTTTCTGAAAATACTGCCTAGCTAGCACACTAGGTTTTATGTCGGCGAAAATGTACTGAAACGTCACGTACAACCCGACATAAAGCCTAGTGTGCTAGCCCACCTGGATTCGCTATATGCGTCGAGCGCTATGAAAAGGTTGGCAAAGAATGTGTTAAACATATTTATTTATAATCTACAATGATTATGTTTTATGAATGCCAGTGCAATCGTGGTGTATTAACTCACTCGATTTCTATTTCGGTCCAAATAACATATTCCCATAGATGTCCCATCACTGGCGCGTCGGCCCTAAAATGATAAATATTAAATAAAATTACGCCCGTCTCTAAATTGTTACGTATTTCAATCGGAATAATTTTGTTGCAGCATTTAACTTACCATGTATGTTCCGCATTGAACCCAACCTGTAAAGACAAGAAACACCATTTGAGATCATCAGATTCGCTGCAGATATTGTGACTTACTACTTTGGAGACAGCAGCACTACTTAAGAGCTAAAACGGAAGTAAAGTATCTTTAAGAGCCCGTTAATGTGCTCACTAGCGCCACTGGTAAATAATAGGGGTGTACAGTACACTCAAAATTTATTATTACTCCAAAAGAAAGAAGGCAAAAAATATGCCTAGTGACGAAAATCCCATTCAGATATCTCAAAAAAGACGAAGTTACAACCGTTTTAATATTGCTTGTTAGAGAGAGACAACGCTTGTAGCCCCAACGCCCCAAGCGTCATAGTAAATGACAATCGTTTCATATGAATGAAGGTAGTTTGTTTGTTTGTATAAGGTCTAACATATACACTTACACACAAAAACTTTACCTGTATAAAGTAGCTTTACTACTTTATACAGGCTATTCTTATGGCTTTATTCATATGAAGGTGCGTTTTGCGGGAAAGGGACAGAATATACCCCGTTTTAAAACTTTCGACACGTATAACTTTGTGAATATTTAATCCCCTGCTTTACTTTTTTCTCCATTTGTCAATATGTTTAATCCTTTTTCGAGAAAATGCATAATTATTGATAGTTTTATTTGGTGTCTAAACCTCCCCCCCCCCCCCCCCCCTATTGTGATTATTTAAATTTAACGATATATATTTGAACTAGCTGTTGCCCGCGACTTCGTCCGCGTAGAACTTTTTATCGTCTTAGAAAATGATTTCTCTCAATACAAAATTTGAACCCTCTTTTAGGGGATAATTAAAAAAAAAGTTGATGTTCATTTTCTAGTTTGTGAACAAACAGTCTAAAACCAAAGTTAAAAATCTCATACTTTAAAAATGCCTTGAAATACTCAAACTTTGAACCAATTTTAACACTCTTAGGGGATGAATTTGGAAAAACTCTGAAATCAGTTTTGTAGTCTTCTAACGTACAGAATAAGACCGAAGTTAAAAATCTCTTACTCACACTTTAAAATTTTATTGCTCGCCATTTAAAATTTGAACCCCCTTTTAAACCCCCTTAGAGGTTGAATTTTTCTAATCGCTGAAAGAACTTTTTTCGTAAACTTTTAAGTCTCTAGCTCAAAAAGTGTTGCCCATACAAAGCTTTCTTAACCCCCTTAGGGGTGAAATTTTCTAAAACTCTGAAAGTACTTTATTATTAATTTTAATAAGTAACATTTTGAATAGTTTTAAGTCTAGTAAAAAAAAAAAAGTTTTTCCCACACAACACTGGCTACCCTTCTTAAGGATCTTAAGGATCCCCTTAGGGATGGAGTTTTCTAAAACGCTGAAAGTTCTTTTTTAGTATTCTAATAAGTAATCTTTTTGCAAAGTTTTAAGTCTAACTCAAAAAAAAGTGTTGCCCATGCAAAGCTTGCTCTCCTTTTTAACCCTATTAGGGGTGGAATTTTCTTAAACGATTTGTGTTCTTTTTTTGTATTTTAATAAGTAATCTTTCTACAAAGTTTCAAGTCTCTAACTCAAAAACATAAACTTTCCCTGATAAAAACTTTGCACCCCTTTTTATCCCCCTTAGGGATAGATTTTTTCAAAACGCTGAAAGTCTTTTTTTTTGTATTTTTATAAGTAATCTTTCTACAAAGTTTTAAGTGTCTAGCTCGGAAAAAGTGTTCCCCATACAAACCTTGCACCCTTTTTTAACCCCCTTAGGGAATGATTTTTGTAAAACGCCGAATGTAGTATTTTTCATGTTCTAATAAGTAATTTTTCGTCAAAATTTTAAGTCTCTATTAAAAAAATATATGTTTTTCCCATACAAACTTTGCACCCTATTTTCCAAAACGCTGAAAGTACTTTCTTTGTATTTAAATAATCTTTCTACAAAGTTTTAGGACTCTAGCCAAAAAAAATAGTTTCCCACATACAAACTTTGCACCCCTATTTTAGCCCCCTATTTTTAGGGGTAGAATTTTCTAAAACGCTGAAAGTACTTAATTTGTATTCTGATGACTAATCTTTCTACAAAGTTTTAAGTCTCTATTTAAAAAAAATATTGTTTCCCCCATACAAAATTTGCACCCCTATTTTATCCCCTTAGGGGTAGATTTTTTTAAAACACTGAATCTAGGTACTTTATTTGTATTCTAATGAATAATTTCTCTACAAAGTTTTAAGTCTCTATTTAAAAAAAGTCTTTTTTCCCATACAAACTTTGCACTCTATTTTACCCCTTTAGGGGTAGAATTTTCTAAAACACTGAAAGTTCTTTATTTGTATTCTAATGACTGATCTTTCTACAAAGTTTTAAGTCTCTATTTAAAAAAAAAATGTTTCCCCCATACAAACCTTGCACCCCCCCTATTTTACCCCCGTAGGGGTGGAATTTTCCAAAACGCTGAAAGTGTTTCATTTGTATTCTAATAACTAATTTTTCTACAAAGTTTAAGTCTATAGCTCAAAAAAAAAAGGTTCTCCCATACAAACTTTGCACCCCCATTTTACCCCCTTAGGGGTAGAATTTTCAAAAATCCCTTTTTATCCCTAGCCCACGTTATAAAAGCAACATACTGTGCAAAAATCAACTCTCTAAGATTAGTAGTTTCGGCTGTGCGTTGATGAGTGAGTGAGTGAGTGATTGAGTGAATAAGTCAGTCAGGACATAGGCATTTATTATGTATAAATAGATAGAAGATAATGAAACTCCCATTCAAATATCTCAAAAAATTATGAAGCTACATCCGTTTTAATGTCGCTTGTTAGAGTGAGAAAACGATGAGGGACTGTGACGTCAATATACTCGAGCGTCATAGTAAAAAACAATCGTTTCATATGAAGGTGCGTTCTGTGAAAAAGGGACAGAACATACCCCCTCTTAAAACTTTGGACTCTTATAACTTAATCATTACCTATATAACCTCTTGCTTTGTTTTTTTCTCCATTTGACTATATTTATTTTAAATTCTTTTTCGAGAAAATACATTATGATTATTTACCATATTTTCGATTCCTGAGCTATAACCACGAACTTCGGAATTCGAAAATATTCGGGTATCTCTATCTCTATCGCACTAACCATACTCGAGTGACAGGGATGCAAATATATGAACATTGAGTATCGGTTTTCGTGGTAGCGCCGCAGGTACTTTGGCTGAATGCGCCGAGCGCGTGCCATTGTCATTCAAAAAAAACAAATTCGTGTTAATTATATTGTTCAAATTTGTTGATTTCATTTATTGAAATTACGACATAAAACGACATTTGCGCATATAAGTTCTCATATCAGAATCGAATATTTTTTTATGGTTTATATTTTAGCATTTGTCTCGTAAAGGTCTATCGTAGACGGGATTTAAATTATTAATAAGTAAAAGGCAAAGCAATTCCGCCATTTTGACGAAAATTTGACGGTTCTTATAGCTGACAGTTGGAGCAGCGTTTGATTTCAATAAAAATAAATGAAAAATTAAATGAAGTCGTATATTTCGGAAAATTAATTAACTGTCGCAGTCGGATAAAAACTATCCTAAGTTGCAGCTAGAATAATAATGTACCTATATAAAATGTTTCATATTTTTCCGTTCATGGGATGCTGAGAACATTCGAACCGCGCAAAGCTTAGTTTCAAACTGGCTGATTCTTTTTTTAATTTAGAGATTTATTATAAGTGGAGATAAGTAGGCCACCACACACTGTATTTTGTATTTCAGTATCTTTTGAATACATCATAATAATTTTTATGTTGCTGGATTTGTCGATCTGTAAACTAAAACGAAAAACGTCAATTTTAACTTTGGACACATTCTTTGGTTATTTACCAGTGGCGCTAGTGAGCACGTGAATGGGGCTCTTAAGACGCCGTAGGTTCATGGGCTTCTCTCCCTCTTTCTGAGCATAAGCGTGATCGAGACGCACTACATGACACACGCACTTCCACTTGTTCGGAAGCGCAAATATCATGTTTTTTTAATTTTTTGTAGGTTTAAATAAATAAAAAAGTAATCACTAAGTTCCCTCAAACATGATATTGCCGATTCTTAGAACCAATTTTAATATGTTTAGCTTTTGTGCATAATTTGTTACGAATGTTTTAAGTGTATTTTAGACCTATGTTCGTGAGTTTTTTCTATAGAGCGAAAATTGCTTAATCGTGTTTCGAATCACTGATCTCCCTGCAGAAAAGCCTCAAGATTACTATTCGTATTTTTTGGAAACCACAATATTATATTTTTTATTATAAACAGACGCGTTATATTGTTTCAAAAACTCTGTTCGTTTAACTTCGCTGAACCTACGGCGCCTTAATTGGTTGGATGAAACAATCATTTATTTTATTACTCATTGTCATTACCGTAAATACAAAAACCGGCCAAGTGCGAGTCGGACTCGCGCACGAAGGGTTCCGTACCATTATCAATAAAAATATTGATTTTATTTTGTTTGTAGTATTTGTTGTTATAGCGGCAACAGAAATACATAATCTGTGAAAATTTCAACTCTCTAGCTATCACGGTTCTTGACGGACGGACAGCGAAGTCTTAGTAATAGGGTCCCGTTTTACTCTTTGAGTACGAAACCCTAAAAATTACCCTTCCTTGTGTTCCTAAAAATCAAGAATACTGAAGTCTACATCAGTTGTGATTATTTCAAAACTACCCATCGTCACATACATACGAGTAGGATTAGTGTGAACAAAATGTATGTACAATTGATTATCAATTGTTTTTAATGTGGTACCTACATAATATAAGCCGGGCCTCACGAGGTTTGAACACATTTTTTAGTCACCTTATTGCATTTTTAGAATGATTCTTTGTGGGTCTACCAAGGGGTTACCGCTCGATTTTTGCAATGTTTAGGGATACGGACGATACTCACATAGCCGTTAGTGCTAAAGCACAGGTTGAAGGACTTGTCGAACCAGCGGTCGCAGCCCTTGCCGTGCAGCAGCACGCGGCCGTACTGGTCCAGCTGGCTCGGGTCGTTCTCGTCAAAACCGTATTCGACGTCATCTGCGAACAATCAATAACATTACACGTTGTAGATGATAATGCAGACGCTGAAGGAGTGCGAGCGCTCGCCCGCGATGTCTTGTCGTCCAGAGTACACGTTTTACATTTACCTAGGCAGACGTTGAAGGCGGCGCGCTCGATGCAGTGCAGCGAGGTGCGGTTGTGGCCTCGTTGGAACATGGTCTGCCGGATGTGCGCCCAGTGCGAGCGCTCGCCCGCGATGTCTTGTCGTCCAGAGTACACGTTTTACATTTACCTAGGCAGACGTTGAAGGCGGCGCGCTCGATGCAGTGCAGCGAGGTGCGGTTGTGGCCTCGTTGGAACATGGTCTGCCGGATGTGCGCCCAGTGCGAGCGCTCGCCCGCGATGTCTTGTCGTCCAGAGTACACGTTTTACATTTACCTAGGCAGACGTTGAAGGCGGCGCGCTCGATGCAGTGCAGCGAGGTGCGGTTGTGGCCTCGTTGGAACATGGTCTGCCGGATGTGCGCCCAGTGCGAGCGCTCGCCCGCGATGTCTTGTCGTCCAGAGTACACGTTTTACATTTACCTAGGCAGACGTTGAAGGCGGCGCGCTCGATGCAGTGCAGCGAGGTGCGGTTGTGGCCTCGTTGGAACATGGTCTGCCGGATGTGCGCCCAGTGCGAGCGCTCGCCCGCGATGTCTTGTCGTCCAGAGTACACGTTTTACATTTACCTAGGCAGACGTTGAAGGCGGCGCGCTCGATGCAGTGCAGCGAGGTGCGGTTGTGGCCTCGTTGGAACATGGTCTGCCGGATGTGCGCCCAGTGCGAGCGCTCGCCCGCGATGTCTTGTCGTCCAGAGTACACGTTTTACATTTACCTAGGCAGACGTTGAAGGCGGCGCGCTCGATGCAGTGCAGCGAGGTGCGGTTGTGGCCTCGTTGGAACATGGTCTGCCGGATGTGCGCCCAGTGCGAGCGCTCGCCCGCGATGTCTTGTCGTCCAGAGTACACGTTTTACATTTACCTAGGCAGACGTTGAAGGCGGCGCGCTCGATGCAGTGCAGCGAGGTGCGGTTGTGGCCTCGTTGGAACATGGTCTGCCGGATGTGCGCCCAGTGCGAGCGCTCGCCCGCGATGTCTTGTCGTCCAGAGTACACGTTTTACATTTACCTAGGCAGACGTTGAAGGCGGCGCGCTCGATGCAGTGCAGCGAGGTGCGGTTGTGGCCTCGTTGGAACATGGTCTGCCGGATGTGCGCCCAGTGCGAGCGCTCGCCCGCGATGTCTTGTCGTCCAGAGTACACGTTTTACATTTACCTAGGCAGACGTTGAAGGCGGCGCGCTCGATGCAGTGCAGCGAGGTGCGGTTGTGGCCTCGTTGGAACATGGTCTGCCGGATGTGCGCCCAGTGCGAGCGCTCGCCCGCGATGTCTTGTCGTCCAGAGTACACGTTTTACATTTACCTAGGCAGACGTTGAAGGCGGCGCGCTCGATGCAGTGCAGCGAGGTGCGGTTGTGGCCTCGTTGGAACATGGTCTGCCGGATGTGCGCCCAGTGCGAGCGCTCGCCCGCGATGTCTTGTCGTCCAGAGTACACGTTTTACATTTACCTAGGCAGACGTTGAAGGCGGCGCGCTCGATGCAGTGCAGCGAGGTGCGGTTGTGGCCTCGTTGGAACATGGTCTGCCGGATGTGCGCCCAGTGCGAGCGCTCGCCCGCGATGTCTTGTCGTCCAGAGTACACGTTTTACATTTACCTAGGCAGACGTTGAAGGCGGCGCGCTCGATGCAGTGCAGCGAGGTGCGGTTGTGGCCTCGTTGGAACATGGTCTGCCGGATGTGCGCCCAGTGCGAGCGCTCGCCCGCGATGTCTTGTCGTCCAGAGTACACGTTTTACATTTACCTAGGCAGACGTTGAAGGCGGCGCGCTCGATGCAGTGCAGCGAGGTGCGGTTGTGGCCTCGTTGGAACATGGTCTGCCGGATGTGCGCCCAGTGCGAGCGCTCGCCCGCCGTCAGTGCAGCCAGCTCAGGCTCGTGCGCTAACGGTAACGACTTGTCGTCCAAAATCTGCTGGATTTGTCTGGAACAATCCATTACGAATGTTAATTTGAGTCAACAATCATTTAGTAAAACTACTATGTTGACATTAACATGGGTAATATGGTTGTAACACTGTTTCTAAACTGTGTACCATTAAGTTTAAAAAGGGGACGTCAAGACGGCAGCATTTTTTTACAAGCTTTCTATTAACTTGCAATGTTGATGCGACCCAGTAGGGACCAATTTACCCCTGCCACTACGCGGGAATTATCCAGACGAAAGTCCGCTTTAATGGTCCCCAGATGTAGACTAGCAAAAACAGACATTTCTTTTCAAATTATGGGGCCACGTATAATACAATAGGTTGCCTTCCGAAATAAAAAATGCTACCTCGGAGCTCAGTTTTGCATGTCAGCTCAAGCGCCTCCTGGTCCAAAAGGCGTTTTATTCAGTAGCGGAATTTTTCAGGGATAAATCTGAATACTTTGCCTTACGTATTGGAGCATATAATATAATACAAAATAATTAATTATTTAACTCCTGAATGAATATTAATTGAACATAATAATTTTATTGTGAATTATTACCTATAGCTAGTATAGATATTATATTTGACATGTGTATTTTATGACGATGTAAACTATGATCAATGCAAATAAATGATATGATAACTAACTGTGTATGTATGTAACTATGTTTGTTCGGGTGGAATCTTGCCACTCAATTTTGAGGCAGATATCTTCAACCGATTGAGCTGAAATTTTGGGTAACAGTATAGTTTGGATGACAATTCAATATTATGGTACCATCGAGCTGATCTGATGATGGAGACAGAAGGTGACCATGGAAATTCAGTTCTTAACCTACGTAACCCAGTTGAGTTTGGTCTCGTTAGAATCGTCTCGATAAGTAATTGATGACGGTATACAGAAAAGTACAGCCGGCAATTAAAGCTTGTACCAAAAATATTTTTTTGTGTCAGAAACTTATTTTCTATCGATTTATTATTCAATCTAAGAGGAATCTAATGATACCTTACATGTTCATCAAGCCGTTTCAACTGCAGAACGTGCCATAGAAATAGACATACATACTCGAAAACAATAGGTAGGTACTACTTTAAGCTTTATATACCTAATAAAAATATAATTATTTTCTCAAACATCCTTGATCCTTGACCCTGGCAATGACAAATATAGCTGCTGCAGCTGTCAATAGCATTTCCCGTGTCAGTTTTTTTTTCTCTTTATTGTTTTAGGAACATTTGATCACTTAAGATTACGTCAGTTCCATTGTACCTTAACCAAAATTACTAAAGCTATGTATAACTACGTATTGGTATCATATTGCAGAAGGTCCTCTAGCACAAATAGTGTCATTTTACCACGGATTTTTAAGATATTTTTTTGTTATATGAGACGGATCAAGGAAAGTGTCTCATTCGCCGTCCTAAACCCAAAAAGTAAGTGAGGAAACTGTTTGTATTTTAATAAAAATATTGACGCAGCTGAAAAGTCTGCAACGTTTTTATGGTGCTAAGGAAGGTTATTCCTATAACCAACAAAATAATCAGGCACTTCTAAAATTTTCATCCATTCCCCCATTATAATGCGAACGTAAGTCCCACATCATTAGCCTACTCTACCGGCTTGCGCTCGTTGTTCGAGCGGATTCATACAAATACCAATTAAAATATTAATACGTGCGGCGGCTGACCGCAGCCGTAGCCAAAGTGCGTTTACTTACGTAACGCACGACCTTTGCTTGAAATACGTCTAGCTAATTCCGTTATTTTAACTGATAACCGCGTCCCTGCGACACCCGTGGACGTCTCGCGTGTTCGATAATACTTATAACTTAAGTACGAACCCAAGTACATTAGAGATAAGGTTCTTATCTAATCCTGATATAACAAGAGAGTGAGGAAGATGACCCGTTTTACATTTTTGCATTGGTGACATTCTTGAAGTCTTGAAGAAGATGACAAGTTTCTGGAACTTGAATTTGAAATGTAGGTAGGTTTCTTATACGAAATATTTACTTATGCCAATATGGCAAATCAAAAAGAGGACTAGGTAATTGTATTCTACAGCTCTCGCGTCGCATATCGAAGTTTAACGTATTTTCTGTGGGGTCGATCTGCCCTCGGAGAGCAGTGTATGTGGTAAACGGAAAGGAAATGGGCATGTATGTAGTATAGTGAAGTTAAAATGTAACGACGACCGGTTAGCCTAGTGGGTAGTGACGCTGCCTACGAAGCTGAAGGTCATGGGTTCGAATCCCGGTAAGGGCAAATATTAGTGTGATGAACATGAATTATCTATTAAATATATCGTCGTCTAGCACCCGTAACACAAGCCTTATTGAACTTGCTATGGGGGGGAGCTAGTTTGATTTGTGTAAGATTGTCCCATAAAATTTATTTATTTTAAATGTGGTATAAATGTAAACTTTTTTGTTCTTAATTATTAAAACACTAGCGACCCGCCCCTGCTTCGCACGGGTTTATGTGTATAATACATGCATGTATGGTTTGTATTATACATATAAACCTTCCTCTTGAATCACTCTATCTATTAAAAAAACCGCATCAAAATCCGTTGCGTAGTTTTAAAGATCTACGCATACATAGGGACAGACAGACAGCGGGAAGCGACTTTGTTTTATACTATGTATTGATAAGCTATAGCGTTAATATAAATAGTTACAAATGTTCAGATATATAAAACAACAAAGATAACGTGAGATACCGTAAGATGGGTGCGTGGGTCGACTACGGAGATCTCAGTCGGATACATGCTAGATATAACGATACCTTTGTGCTCGGTACCTATGAAAAGTCGCTTTCAGCTTTACTATCTTCGAACAAACGCTACACATATGCATGTCACCGTTAGATTGTGAAAACCGTCAGTTTATAATCTTACCCGTTATATTGTAAACTGACGGAATATTGTGAACTGCCAAAATAATTCATAATTTTACGCATTCATTTTCGTTAGTTTATAAACTAACAATGTCATATCGTCAAATTGCGAACTGAATCAAATTTGCCTGATTCGGAACGCAACCTGTGCGCTGTTTGGTTGAGCTAATTATTCCAATTGCATCAGTTTCCACTTACGTCAGAACATGATTGTTTTTTTTTTGTTATTCTGAGATTTTATTCCATTTATTTCGGCATCCAGCAGTGTCGTCGGAGACCCGCTGCGCGGGGCTCCTATTTCTGGGCGCTTTGCCCTTCGGGCAACTGACCTAACATACCTAGTCTTTGTGTACGTTCCGTAGCAAGCCGATTTGATCTCAGTTCACAATTTTACGATTCGACATTGAAAGTTTATAAACTAATGAAAAATAATGCGTTAAATTGTGAACGGTTTTGACAGTTCACAATTTTTCGTCAGTTTATAATATAGCGAGTTAGATTATAAACTGACGGTGTTCACAATCTAACGGTGACATGCATACACA
Organism: Epinotia brunnichana; assembly: GCA_963854355.1. Taxonomy (NCBI): domain Eukaryota; kingdom Metazoa; phylum Arthropoda; class Insecta; order Lepidoptera; family Tortricidae; genus Epinotia; species Epinotia brunnichana. Next base: position 30,171,785 of record OY977935.1, on the reverse strand, counting down.
ACACATAATTATACATATGCATATAGGCTGATTGCGAGATTAGGTAAGTAGCTTACTTTCTTGCTACTTAGGCACTACCAGTATAGTAGTTTATGTGACTGTACATAATGAGGGCCAATAAATACGAGTGTTCGGCTCGTTTCATAATAACATCACACGAGTGTTTTAATGCCTAATTATGTTCAGTTACATACACTATTTTATCTACCCACATGTTATAAATCCTCAATGATGTGTTCGGGAACCATTACAATAACCGCCATTGCACCGCCATGGCCGACTAGATTTCAAATCATGACCAACTACATCATGCTGCACGACCCCAACACCGGACCTGATTTCCATAATAACATCGATTGTCGATGCTATTATGATTTTTCATACATTATAATAACACTGGCACAGATAAAACGCTGATGTTACGTTACTGGTTGTAATTATGGTGGTTGTTATATATGGTTTCCGAACACATTCTAGAGGATTTATGATATGGGTGTAGATAAAGAATATTACGCTATATTCATTATGTAAAACAAAGAAAAGCAAATATTTTAATCCGTTTATCTATCCAACTATCATAAACCCTCCATGATGCGTTCAAGAACCGCACATTATGACCACCATAAAAATAGACTGTTTTGTTAGAACAAATTTCTTATCTGTGATAATGTTATTACTTATTGCTAAATAATAACATCGATTTCGATAATATTATTTCATTTATATTTCAAATATCTCTGAAATCATTGAAATTTGATTTGACCTCTATTCTAATATCAGTCGAGATGACGTTTAGTTCGAAATGAATTGTCAATTTGCATACAAATTTGACAAATGTCGCACGTAAGTAAGATATCGAACGATATGATAGTTGAATCCGACTCTAGTTTGTCTCTGAATTAAGAAAAAAACTATGACAGCTGCCAGAAAACAACGCCGCGATGCCGGTCATCATTTGCGGCTTCTGAATGCATCATGGAGGCTTATGATATGTGGATAGATAAAGTAGTGTATGTACCTGTACATAATTAGGCATTAAGACACTCGTGTGATGTTATTATGAAACTCGCCTTCGGCTCGTTTCATAAACCCACGCTCGTGTTTAATGCCCTTCATTATGTACAGTCACATAAACTACTATAACGTATGGGCACAAATAAATGTAATATCACTTATCTGGCTAATATACGCCAGGTACTAACACTAGCTTGTAACTGTACATATTGATCCTTCGAACCGGATTTTATAAGTGAAGTCTGCAATGGCAGCTATGGGACATATTTTATAAGTGAAGTCTGCAATGGCAGCTATGGGACATATTTATAAGTGAAGTCTGCAATGGCAGCTATGGGACATATTTATAAGTGAAGTCTGCAATGGCAGCTATGGGACATATTTATAAGTGAAGTCTGCAATGGCAGCTATGGGACATATTTATAAGTGAAGTCTGCAATGGCAGCTATGGGACATATTTATAAGTGAAGTCTGCAATGGCAGCTATGGGACATATTTATAAGTGAAGTCTGCAATGGCAGCTATGGGACATATTTATAAGTGAAGTCTGCAATGGCAGCTATGGGACATATTTATAAGTGAAGTCTGCAATGGCAGCTATGGGACATATTTATGAGTAAGTTGTATGCACCCATATTTTTCCACTGTACTTTAACGGGTGAGAATATTTACCTTCCGTGGTGTTGTGCGTTATTCTGTATGAGTGTTACTTAATGAGACTACTATCATAAAGTAACACTCATACATTACCTATATATCATACCATATAAATTGCTGTCATAAATATATTTATATATAAATTGCTATTATATTTAAGATCCGGGATCATACGATATGCAATATGGATAAAGTCTTAAGCCGTTTTCGCACTGCTTCCAATTCGAAGACGGATGTGTAGCAGACATAATTGTTTATCATCTATTTGATTATTTATTTTTAACCAACTTTAAAAAAGGAGGAGGTTATATGGAGTGAATCCTGAGGTGGTCCCATTGTTGTCACTAAGTCAGGATTTGATGATGTGATCCCAGGGAAATTGAGGGCAACCCTCAAATTTTTATAGGCACGCGTGTAGTAATTTCGGTATTTTCTATGATAACTCGTGTATTTACCCTCGAAAATCGCAATTTTGGTGAAGAGGCACTAATGACTTATGGAACTCCTCAAAGACGTAAAGTACCTAAAAGATTCTGATATGATTCCGTTGAAGTAGCAACTAATGATGTGGTCATTCTGAGATCCTTGAGGAATCGACGGAACTCCTCAAATATTATCAGCCCACAGATGGCGACTTGGGTTTTTTCTGTAATAATCAACGCGTTTGCTCTCGGAAAGCGGTTCAGGTTGTAAATTTGGGGATACAGTAGTCAGTCAAAACATCACAAGGAAAAATGTGAGTTAAGTGTTTTGGGTACTTCATGTTTCTTATAATTCTTATATATAAGTAGATTTATATATAACTTTTTTCTATAGGGAGTAAGATATTACCAAATAAATACCGTAGAACGGTGTTACCACTAAGTCATGTATCTATAGTTACATCAATTTGTCATGAGTCATGACACGGCAGTGCGCTAATACGAATGCGACGACTCACGGCGGAATAATGCCGTGAGTCGTCGCATGCGCCAACGACAACAAGGTTCCCTTTCCCTGAGTACGACACATTTAGTACTCTGTGTAGCTGTATGTGTAATCATTCACCTCAACTCTCCTGCCGATATCCATACCTAGCTTTTGTGCTGCTTGTGCGACTGGATATAAATAAGGTCTGAATCTAAAATTAATACTAGTAGAAACGTGTAAGTGTACGATATCGATAACATACGCCGTACAAATTTTACGGAGTCAATTAGCCACAAAAACTTATTTACTATTATAATTTCGGCCCAGCACACATTCTATTGTTATTCAGTGTATTGTATTAGGTACACGCAAGGATATGCCGACGACCTTGTAGTCATAATCAAAGGTCCCTGCCTCCACACAATTTCGAACCTAATGCAAGGAGCGCTCAACACCATAAACAAATGGTGCAAAGAAAATGACCTGTCCATCAATGCGAGCAAAACAGTACTAGTGCCTTTTACTAGAAAAATTAAACTAGATAAGCTTGCCAAATTAAAACTGAATGGACAGGAAATACCCTACTCAAATAAGGTCAAGTACCTAGGAGTTACTTTTGACCAAAGGCTAACTTGGAACGCTCATTTGAATAACACAATACAAAAGGCAAAAATGGCCATGTGGACTTGCTGTCGAATGGCAGGAGCAAGATGGGGCATAAGACCCAAAATTGCTATGTGGCTTTACACAGCGGTAGTGAGGCCGATAATCACATACGCCTCTGCAGTCTGGTGTAACAAAGTCCACCAAAAGACAGCCATCACAAAGTTAAGCAGTCTTCAGCGTACAGCTTGCTTAACAGCAACAGGAGCTTTATGCTCAACACCGGGGGCAGCCTTGGATGCACTGCTCGATCTAACGCCACTCCACCTGCAAGTGCATAAGGAGGCGAAGAAGTGCATCTACAGGATATGCACACTAACAAGGCCAAAATGGCGCTCTCAAGCGCTAAGCAAACTTGAGGCCCTAGTTTTTGATAACAAAAACCTAAGCATGCCCACTGACGACACATACGTGGAATGCAAATTCACTAGACTGTATACAGTGGAAATACCTCCGAGAGACAAATGACCAAATGGACTTCAAGGAGGGAAGCCACATTTGGTATACAGATGGATCAAAAAAAGGTGATGATGTTGGATGTGGTATATACGGTGAGGCCAAAGTTCAAAGCTAGGGTCAGCATGGGAAGGAGGCCTCAATCTTTCAGGCTGAACTCTTCGCATTAAATAAATCTACATCAACTCGGACAGCCAACTCTGCTGGCACTAGAATCACTAGAGTCCTACTCTAAACTAGTCCAGAATTGTAAAAATAATCTAAACACCCTGGCGAACTCCAAGAAAGTCATACTTATATGGGTACCAGGGCACTCCGACATTGTAGGAAACGAAAAAGCAGATGAACTTGCAAGGCAGGGCGCAGACACGGCCCTGGTCGGCCCGGAACCGTTCTGTGGTATCACAAAACGGAAAGCATATTTTCTGCTAAACAACGCGGAAAAATCAGAGGCAATCAAGCTGTGGAAGTTCACCAAAGGACAAAAACAAGCTAAAGCCCTGATCGAAGGGTTCAATAGTAAGCTGTCTAAAGAGTTATTACAATTCAAAAGGCACAAAACCTGCGCAGTGACAAGAATCCTGACAGGACTTTGCAAATTGAACAAACACCTGTTTCAAATGGGTATGAAGCAGGACACAACCTGCAGGTTCTGCCAGGAGACAGAGGAGACTGCAATGCACATTCTCTGCTCCTGCGGACCACTCATGCATAAAAGAAGTACCTACCTAGGGCGGCACATAGTGCACCCACAAGAAGTACAACATATCACCGCCTAAAGAATTTGGAATTTCCTGGAGGCAACGGGACTTAACGGTGAACTCTAAAGCAAGGGCTGCCACAATTGATCACTTGCTGGTCGAAGCGGCACATTAAGGCCCACAAACAAAATAATAATAATAAATTGTATTAGGTAACCCGCAAGAGTTAACTTGAGACATCGTTCGTATGACGTTAAGATAACTCTTGCGGGATATAATAAATTACTCAATTGACAGTTAATGATATACTGACAGATGTCAAATGTAATTTTGACCTTGAAGTATCTTTATTGTGATATATAAAATGTGTTCTGCTAGATTCCTCGCGGCTACAAAGGTAATTTTTTTGACTGTTGAAACTGGCTTAATTAAAGTATATTTGTATGTAGGTCATAAATAAATAAATATTAGGGGATAAACAAATCGAACTAGCCACGTAGTCAGCTCCATTAAACTTGTGTCATGGGTTAAATACATAGACAACATTCAAGACTCAGAAACAAATATTCATGTTCATCATCATCATCATTACTTAAGAGCCTTGCTCTTGTCGGTGGAGTAACCGCCACTTTTCTCTGTCCATTGCCAGCCTCTTGATTTCCTCATATGACTCGACATCAGCTTTATGTTTTATTTGGCTAGAATATGTTAGCCTAGGCCTTCCTCTGTCTCTTGCCTTCAATTTTACCCTCCAGGATGTTTAGGAAGAAACTGTCGTGCCGTATCAGGTGACCCACCATCTTGCCTCTCCTATTTCTTATACATCCTAGCAAACATCTTTTCTCATCTACCATCCTTAAAACTTCTTCGTTTGTCTTTCTCTCCGTCCAGCTAATCCTTTCCACCCTTCGCCAGCACCACATTTCGAAGGCCTCCAGTCGTTCTCTGTCTCTCTGGGTTAGCGTCCACGACTCGCTCCCATATAAAGCAATGCTCCAAATGTAAACTTTAATCAGTCGCTTTTTAGCTGTTTTTGATATGCGTGCTTTTAAGAGATGCTTTTTGTTATTAAATGCCTTTTTGGCCATAGCAATCCTCTGTATGATGTCAGGGGTGCACCTAGAGTCACTGGTAATGATACTTCCCAAATATTTAAATTTCTGAACTTGCTCTATTGTCGTATCTCTGATTCATGTTCATCACACTAATATTTGCCCTTACCGGGATTCGAACCCAGGACCTTCAGCTTCGTGGGCAGCGTCACTACCCACTAGGCTAACCAGTCGTCGGTATGTTTAAACCGCGGATATTTGTCAGAAATACGTTTAAGTATACTCACACTCGAGAACCTTTCCGCCCCGCCCACTGCCACTTAAGTTCCACTGGATGCAGGTGGCGCAGGACCGGTCACGTGTGGCACTCTTTGGGGGAGGCCTATGTCCAACAGTGGACGACTTTCGGCTGATATGATGATGATACTCACACTTGTATCTCCGCAGGCTTGAGCAGGCGCCCCCGGGAGTAGATGATGACCTTGAAGTAGCGGCCCTTGTGGTAGACGGTGATGTGGCTGGAGTCCTGGTAGTGCACTATCTTGTCCGTTTCCACGCCGGGCACGCGCACCGTGTTGAACAGGCGCTCGTACTGCGCCGAACATAGGGGCACCATGCCTTGAAGCATTATCTGTACAAACAAACATATTATAAATACCTTTCGGGCTCTAGTTTCAAGTCAACTGCTCCGAAGTCAGTTTAGCATGTATCTGGATTCTGGACTAGAAATATTTTGCTTAGTTCACTTTTTAAAGACACAACAGACAACGTTTGGAAGATTTTCAAACAAGTTTTTGGGTGTAAAAATATTTTTTTGTAATAATGTTTTCATCGTTGAATAGTCTGTTACTACCGAAACAGCCGAAATAACTATTTCGATACGCTCTAGACAACGTTCACAATAGTGTCATAATCAAGCTTTTTAATCTCGTAGGTACCTTACTTAGGCCACTCAGCAAGCTTCGTGGCCTAAACACGGTACTCGACTAAAAAGCTCTCTATTATAACACGATTGTGAAAAATACTACTAAGCAATTATTTTCTAACGCCGCTTAGGCATCGAATCCACATATGTTTAAATTAACTTAAAGTGTAAGTACTGAAAGTAGGTCAAACTAACGAAGATTTCAGTAACATCAGTCAAGTGAACTAATTTGTATTTTGCAAGTGTTATGTATCAAACCTCTAAGATTTTTTACGGGATTCGTGAGCGAAGTCGAAAAGTATTAGTGAACTTATACTTGAGATTAATTGAGTTAGCCGTATTCCAACCATGCAACACTACCGTCTAAGCTAGAAGATTACAATGCCAATAACAGTTTTATGGAAAATCGCCCACATTAAATAATCTCAGCCATATTTCGTAATGACATTCAACTTACCGGTTCCAGTTCCTGCCGATCGATGAGTCTTCGGAATTGCAGGCAGAGGTATATGACCATCCCGGCGCGCGCCGCTTGGATGTTCGTAGGCTTTATCAGAATAGCGTCAATGCCGTAAAAATTTGAATTGACCATAAGTGGGGACCTTCCTCTCAGGTAGACGTATTCCTCCCACCAATCCGACACGTAGTTGGATGACCACCTACAAAAGGGTTATAAGGAAGTATTTCACCTTGATTGATCTTCCGGGAGCGCCGGTTTCAGGCGGGGAATGCGCAGTGGTCGCTCTTCGCCGAAGCCGTTCACAAATAAGCTAATTATCAAATTATAACAGTAATAATATAAAGTATTGCCAGTCATAGACTAAGTCGAAATTTCGGTTGTAAACACTACAGCGCTAGCCCGGAATTTTGGCGCTACTTAAATGTAGTTACGGTTTTGGCAAGTACCTAATATTCTCTGATATAACAATTATACCGCATTATTAATAGTACATCTCGATGCTAGTGCGGAAAGTATGTCATTACGTCACGAGTACCGAGCCGTAGGCGAGTGGCAAGACTCGGGACGAGTGAAGAATGACATTTCCGCACGTGTATCGAACGACTTTTTTTTTAATACAGTTGCGAAAAAATAAGAAAATAAACAGGTAAGGAAGAAATGTATAAAACCTTTTTTTTATAACCTTTATTTTTCAACTGTATTACAACGATGTTACAGAATTAATAATATAAAAGTTTCGAATTCCTTACTTGTTGTTTTTCTTATTTTTTCGTAACTGTAAAAAACGTCATTCGATATAAGTGGAAAAGTAGAAAGCACTAGTTCGGGAAAACCAACTTTCCGCACGCTAAACAGCTACGTAAAGTAGCACTTTTTGAGCAACTGTACCTATTCAAAATTATATTTTCGCACATGGAGTGCAGATGAGGTCAGAGAAATGGAGCATTACCATGATTTCAGCACGAGATATCTCTGCAGTTTGACAGCGATTGTTTCTTCGAACTCTTTAGCTAATCTTTCCACTCGGCGATATTTTTCGTCGTCTAACAGAGGCTGAACGCTGGCCAAGTACTGCAAAGGAACGACGAATAAGTAATCTGACAGTCAAATGATGTAGAGGCCATTAGGTTGTGGGAGCATTGCGCAAGGGGAGCCAGCGGCCGCGCGCCGCCTTGTGGCCGCGAGCTCTCGTTACGCTCATCTATTAACTACGCGGAAACGAATCCACGAGTACATCAACAACCAAGTACTGAAATTGACTAACGTCGCACTTCACCTGGCGGCGCATCGTTATAAAATACTACCTAGTGGGCTGATTCTTACCCTTCTCATGGTGTCCTTGACGCTGGGCAGGGGCAGCCTCGGCAGCGAGCCCTGGAAGCTGTACAGACGGGGCTTGTTCCAGCCGGACAGCACTTTGACGACGCTGGCCCATAAATTAGTTTTCAATGATATCCTTGACCCGGGTGCACGGGATTCGTACATCCAACCCTACAATAACAAAATAATTATTGATTTTACAAAAACACTATGAAATAAAACAACATCATGAATAAGAACTAATTAATATACCTTGTACATAAGCAGTAGCTTCAGCATATACCTCATAAGAAATATGACGGAAAGCCACATGGTGAGGGCGGCCAGTAAACAAGCAATTACTTGCCACATTGTCGTATGGCTAAAACAGACAATAAGAAATGGTATAACTCGTTTTCAAACCAACAAACAACAACATATCAAAAAACTTCGTAACTTTAGTATTTAAATACAAAAATAAACCTCTTTGCGAGTTTAAATAACTTTTAACATGCCTTGTATTAATAAATATCGTAAGATTTTAAAGGAATAAAGGACATAATATGTACAGTCAAGGTCACCAATATGTATAGTATACCCAAAGTTTAAAAAAACATGTATACAACAACCTTCCTTCCGTAGTAATAAGGTCTGTATACATATTTCTGTAAGTTTGTGAGTATAAATATTGGTGACCTTGACTGTACAGCGACTAAAAAGTGGTCCAGAACTTGAACCTTAACATGCAAATAATAAAGTCGACAAATGGCACACCACTTTCTTGACTGACTGTACCTTTAGCAAAGAGTCGGAATAAAATAGATTCTGATATAAACCTATTGGAATAATATTGTCATCGATGGCATTATTAAGTAGTACACTTATAAAGAGGGGTCGTGCTGCTTCGGAAGTGTTTCGAAAGCGAATGAAAAGGCACTCCGAGGGAATTGAATCTCGTTCTAATGTTGACAATGAACAATTACATACACTACACTACCCAAATAGAATCTTTCATCCAGCTCTTCAACGCTCACACAGTGCAGTCCTACTTAATGTAAATAGTAATGAAAACATCTTACCCAGGTAACACAGTTAGTGTTTTTTGTACTAAACCAAAAGGTATATTAAAGCCTCCAAAATGCGCTGCCGCGAGTAGAGTCCAGAGCACATACAGCGATTGCAAATGACCAGGGTACACTCCATTAAGGACGCTGTTCTGTCAAACGATAACCACGTTAGTAATGCAATAACCCACCAAAACACCAGGGATAAACTGACAACGGAGAACAACTTCGAATTCAGTAAAGTGTAAAGGTCCAAGACACAGGTCTGTGAAATGCCAAGTTTAAAGAAACATTTTGCATTGCCTTTTAAGTACATACTTAATAAATATGTGACGAAAGGCCTGTTGAAACTAACACGGTCGTTACCTACGTATGCCCACGTGCTTCAGCTGACGTTCAGCGTAAGTTTGAACTCGCCCATGCTTTCTGTGGTGATAGCAATACAGACCGATCGTACGGGCTCCGTACGCACTAGTCTGAGTTGGGCCTAAAAACCGTCAAGTTAAATATTGATTCTACCAAAACAAGGGTTTACCCTTTTAATATAGGTTGCCAAAAGCTGAATAAGGGACGCGGTCTAGTTTCTTTTATTGCCTTTTGAAAATAGTTACACATTAGCAAGGAACTTAGTCTTTAAATGATAAAAGTAACTCGGAGGAAAAAGTGTTCCAAACAAACACCAATTATTCTATCCAATCACAGCCTATACGAAAATGCTTTCAAGACAAGTAAAATAATTGCCCATTATACCTAAATGCATAGTTATAATGACCGCAAAGTAGGTGCACTTTTGTTAGATGGTAATGAAATGCACATTTAATTAACTGTTTGATGCCCTTGTATGTATAGCAGGTGGAATATTTGCATAGTAAAATGATGAAGTAAAACTTGGCATTCCTATTGCTCATTATACTTTAGTTACACGGTTGTGTGTAACTATGTATTGTACAATGTTGTAGAGGCTAGAAAGTAAGCAATAGATGGACGAGTTAGTTCGTTCCAGCTTACTTGCTTTTCACGTCTACAGCGAGGAAATTGCAAATAATTATAATTTTAAATCAAAATTAAGTACCTAATTAAAGATCAATACTAAACAATAATTTATTTTAAAAACAAAGTTTTAACCGACTTCAATTCAGTACTCCGCCAAGCCACATGAACATTTCCACATTTAATTTCCAATTTACCACATGAACTGATTTCCGAGCGGAAATGCGTTGATTTTTAGAGAAAAAACCCAAATCGCTGTATGTGGGCCGATAATTCGATTCCTCAAGGATCTCAGAATTACCTTTCGCACTTCATTGTTTGCTATTTCAACGGAATCATATCAGAATCTGTGACGTACTTTTATAGTTTGAAGTACATCATTGAGAAGTTCCACAAGCCATCTGTGGGCTTCATCATCATTTCCACTTCACCAAATTTATGATTTCCGGGTGTAAAATACACGAGTTATAATAGAAAATACCGAAATTACTACACGCGTGCCTAATATATTTGAGGAGTTCCCTCAATTCCTCATGGTTCCCATCATCCAACTGTAGTTTTGAAAAAAATGGGACCAATCTGGAAGCCTATACTCTCAATAAAAAAAAAAAATTACGAATACGAAGTACGAAGACACGAAAGAAAGCCTCAGAGCGCATATTTATCGCCCTTGCCTTCGGCTCGGGCGTCAAATACCTGCGATCTGAGACATTCTTTGTTTAACCGCCCTAGGTAAGTAATGTACTATTTCAACACATTTGCTCGTAACGTGCCTCTCTCTTATTGTGCCGCTTTTAGGCACATAATCCACGCGTGTTTTATATTATAACATTACGACAATCGAGTAGTTATGTTTATATCCCGATTAAGACACGTTGGCACTTTGCAGCAAGGTGTATGTATGGACTCGGCGCATTCTTAAATTGACCGGGTTATACAGGTTTGTTTTTAATTCTCGGCAAATGGATTCTTACTCGACTAAACAAATTAAATACTTCTTGTGAATTAAATTATTATTTCTTCTTGGATATATTATACAAACGTTTGATTTAGTAAAACTATTTACTTTTGATAACATTTTACATGAATTTATATTGAATACGAAAATATTTATTTTATTTTGTATTGGCTGTTTAGAGATTTCATCTAAGCCTCGCTGCGGGCGCACTGCGTGAACTTCACGAAAAAAAATAGTTGCGCGCCATTATAAGTAATTTCACATATATTTGTAAACGTTGATGATGCGTGTTTGGTTATTATTGAAAATGTTGACTCGTGGTGAATAGAAAAGTGATAAATATAATTGACGCCACTGTACATTCATGGAGATATACAAATGTATGTGAGTAAAACCCTGTTGTCATCAATAACTAAAGGAAACAACTTAGGAGCCTGTAACATTTTCATTTTATGAAAAGGATTTTTTCCTCGCAAATGTGTTGAAAAACGTCGTATGACACGCGTGAGCTTTGATAATTACATCATCGGTATTATTATTATGCTCACCTGCGGTTCGCGTGACATTTCCGCCTCTGATGTAATAATCAACATAGCTCACTTGTATCACAATGTACTATAACAACATACTAAAAGTTCTTGCAGGTTTCTGGAAAATAATATTAATTTCAATAAAATTTATCTTGTAGGGATAACTCGCTTTGCGTTGTTGGTTTTTTGAGCACAATTTTCCCAATTCAGCTCTAATCTTAAAATGAAAAAATAAAATGTAAAGCTGAAAGAGATATCATTTTGTGTTATACATTACATTCGTGTATATTTTCTAGTTTTGCCGCAGTCTGAAATCTCAGATTCTTAGATTTTTCTTTGTTTTTTTTAATACTTTGCTAATAGTATTTTGTAGCTATTAATTAACTATTGACAATTTATTCAGCTTTCATTTGGTATCCCAGATGTGTAGGTACGTTGCATGGTTTGGATGTAATTTAAACTTTTCCAAGCGCGGCCGCGGCGTTTTTGATGACGTCATTACAGGGGAGATCGACTCCTTAGAGATTGTCTCCCGGCAGTTTTGGAATCCAGGGGACATGCCTTACAACATACTAAAATATGGAACCGGTATCCGAAAGTTAAGTATTTTCCCCTAACAACATGCACTAGTTCGTGCGACGTCCAACTATTAAACCCCAGCTTTGAAGCCTAAATTCTGACCATCTTTTGCGACATTTCCGAGCAGTGACGTGGAAAAGTATAATTATTATTAATGCTGTCAGCTGGTCCTTAACTTGGTATGAATAAAAATCTTCAATATAATTAACAGCAGATGCAGCAAAATGCAATTCATTAGTCCGTTTGTTTGCTTTTCTCTTTTGTCTACGAGTATAAGTACATTAACCGTAGACAAAATATCAGTGATTAATCTATTTCTTGCAGTGCGCCAGATATATACTTTGGTCGCGATGCCGATGATCCTGTAAACAGGACACCTATATCAGCATCCGCGGCATGCAGATAAAGCTAAATTGGACGCCCATCGGCGTCTGCAGTATCCGGGTAAAGCTAACATGGGCGTCATTGTGTTAAACAAAGACACCGATGGGCTTCCACTTCCACGGCATCCCAGAAGTAGAAATAAAGTTGGGTTTTTCTGCAACCGACAACAGCCGGACGTTAGAAAAGCTACATAAGGCTTACGTTTGCAACAGGACATTTAGTTATTAATAATATACCATGATATCCTTAGCGGGTATTGGGCGCCTGTCAGCGTCCACGGCATTATGTTTAGGACAACGTGGACGCCGATGGGCGCCCACGACAATGAATGGGTTAGGGTGCCTTTCCACCAGAAATGTGCTATAATAATAATAATAAATATTTATTTATTCAGATAACTGATGATCCATTGGTTAGTAATTACAATCTAAAGACACTATTGTTAGAATATAATTATTAACTAAACTAAACACTAATAATACTAAATAATTAAATTTGACTTATACTGTATGTGGTAAGTACAGTATTTCACGAACACAATCCCTGCGTCAACAACTTAATGAATGCCAACCAGTTTTCGATTGGCAATCATCAAATTGTTATACCATATTATATTTCATATTATTATATTGCTATGCCATACTATGCTATGTTTTTTATTCATTATTTTCGTCTAAAACCTACCCGCTCAAGTAACACTCGCCCTCGTTTACTCCGATACAAATAGACAGTGAGCGCGTTTTTGGTGTTGACAGCGCCTTAAGCATGGATCATTATTACTAACAATAATGATCCATGTTGGTCCCTGAATAAATGAATTGATTGATTGGCACACTACCCATCTAGATGTTAGAGGGTCATGGCTGTCCTAATCCTAACCTCGACAGCTCAAGAATTAGGTGGACTATACAAGTTTATATCGTTTCTTTTAAAGAGTAAGCTATATGGGTCTTTTCACTGTTCCTTCTTTGCTTATTTATTTTATTTGCTAAAAGTGCTTCTTGTTATGCAGTTTGGCGTAAATTTTACTGTAAATTATGCTGTGAAATCCTTGTTTTGGTTATAATATTATCAACCAAAATTATCAAAATTGTATACTGTTGAACATGAACAGTCACCATCAGATATATCGGACCGGCCAAAGTGCTCACAAATATCTAAACACGTCTCTAATGACTCGACAATAGAGACGTGTTCGGATATCTGTGAGCACTTTGGCCGCTCCGATATATCTGATGGCGACTGTAATTTCAAGTAATACCATAATTATAATGTCACTGTATAGCATGTCCTTAGATATGGTGTCTTTTCAGATAAATTCATAGGAGATAGCAACTTCACTATTTACATTGCCTGTATTGCCACCTTTATTTAGTAGATAACAAGATTGATAATAATATTACAAGGCAATAACATCATAAGAGATTAACATATCCTGACTATTTGCTTGAAGGCTGTTTGACAAAGGCCTTCTTATAAAAGAAAAAAAAATACTTACTCTGAAGCGTGCCAGGCGCTTCTTCCAGGATCGCAGACCTGACTCCCAGACCAAGTACAGCACCTCCCGGTCAAAGTTAACATCCCAACCATCGTGGGTGATGGCAAATGAGAAAGCAACAGCTGAGTGCGCTTCTGCCATTGTGCCTCTAAAACAAAACATAAATAATAAATTCATATCATTTCTATCAAGACAGATTTTGCAGTTTCTCGTTCTTTACTTTATACAAGACAAAGATGAGATTTTGTTATTGATGAAGTTCGTGTGTTTATTTCTCATTCTAGTCTTCACAAAAATACATACAGACAGTTTGTTTGTGGTTTTTACTTCAGCATACAATATAGTTTTCAAAGATTCTTAGTAATCTTCATAAAAAGCAAGTTTTTGTTATTTATTCACCTTTTAATAGAACTCGCATACAGGGTAAATGCAAAATACTCTCTGCTACCCTCAATTTCAGTTTTCATTTTTGATGGAGATAGATGAATATTAGCTAACACTAATTGAGTGTAGAACTACTTGCATAAAGGCAAAACAATGCTTGATATGAATTTAAGTATAATATATGGAAGAAACAAATCATAGCCTTAAATGAATTGTGCTTGCCACTTATTTATCCTAAAAAAGCCAAATAGGCCAGTCCATAGAGTAATTCTTTGTTGCAAATGGCAGTGTAGAAGTTTTTTTATTAAATATTGTTTACATCGATACAACTGAGCAAATATCAAAAATGGTTACATGAGATACCTTGGGACAACTTTTGGCAGCCACAAATCCTCGAAATCTTGGGACTTTTTTTGGTTTCTCACTCGTGGCTTCTATACGCACGCATCCTAGCGAAAAGTTACTCATTAGGAAATTACGCGTCTAATGAGTACCAATACATAACAATTCGGTTCAGCGACATAGTAGAAAACCATAGTCGAAAACGAGGCTTTCCTCAACTTTGTAAGTTATTTGAAGATAGTGGTTTTTAAGCTTCTGCGTTTGAATTTTGAATTTAAGTATAGGTTTTAGTTCCTCAGTTGTAGGAATTGACAGAATCGGGAGTTATTTCAGCATTTGTATCATCGTAACAGGTAATCAAAGAGCTGGCGGTTTTCTCGTGCAACACATCAGCATCCACGTGTGGAACATCAATCAATAGGTCTTTCAAAATAAATATAAGGTTTCTCAGCAAGTTTTTCGATTAAGTGAAAATACTCGGAGATAATCGCTCCGAAAGTCACAACCTCCAAATTTTATTCAAATACACTTTATACTTTTTGAGTAAAATGTCTGTGACATACGGGCAGATGGATAGACGGGCAGACATGAGGGTTCCGTTTTTGCCATTTTGGCTACGGAACCCTAAACCTAAAAGCCCTCTACGCATTGTATCGAGTATGCTGGCAGTATTTCCTCGTTGAACTGCAATGCTGATGTGTTGCACAAGAAAACCGCCAGCTCTGCGATTACCAGTTATGATGATACAAATGCTGAAATAACTCTCGATTCTGTAAATTCCTACAATTGAGGAGCTAAAACATAAAGTTAAATTCAAAATTGAATATCTTCAAATAAATTACAAAGTTGAGGAAAGCCTCGTTTTCGACCATTGTTTTCTACTATGTTGCTGAACCGAATTGTTATGTGTTGGTACTCATTAGACGCATAATTTCATATTCTTTAATTTCCTAGTAAGCAACTTTTCGTTAGGATGCACCGTATAGAAGCTACGAGTGAGAAACCAAAAAGGGTCCCAAAATTTCGAGAATTTGTGGCTGCCAAAAGTTGTCCCAAGATATCTTGTGTAACAATTTTTGATATTTGCTCGGTTGTATCGATGTAAGCAAAATTTTTTTAAAAAATCTTCTACACCACCTTTTGCAACGAACCCCCCGTGCTTTGAACCCCTATAGACTAAAAACATTTTCCATTAATATTTAAAATCGAAAAGACGAATAAACCGATAAAGAAATTGTATAATCCAAAGCAGGGGATTAGGGGAAATCGAGTACAACACTAACACATTCGCAAGGAACAGGATATAAATACGCGTTCGCAAATGGCCCACGCACGCACACTACCCATGCTGGTGTCAAAGTCTAATCCGATCCGACCGCGGCACCGTTTACGTATTCGATGGCTGGACAAATATTCTTTTCACTTCAATTAGACCAAACAATGACTGGGCAGCATGGAACTATTTTAATTGCGCATAAAAGAAACGAACACGTTAGCACTCCAAGTTCAGTTACAAAATATAGCAGTTTGGGCAACAGTTTCAAGACTATACATATTTTTACTGTAAAGGTTAACAAATAGAGAAAATAATAGGATAAACTTACTCGTAACACTAGGAGCACTATGCTGAAGTCGCACGAAATAAATTATGTTGTAGTGGGATTACGCAGGTGAGGTACTGTAACAGTACCTGTTGGTGAAATATTTACACACAATTTTTTTGCATACTGTTCGCTTAACTCAACGACTTAATTAAAATAAAAGTCTCTTTTGGGTAACGTGTTTTTTCTATAAACAAAACTTTTGATAGACGATAAATAAATAATAGTAAAAATAACATTAAAGACGGTCACTGTGCAGTTGTACTGAGTTGTACGGACGCTAGCACGCACTATTTTAGCTAAATCCATTCCATTCCATCTAAAAGTCACACGTAGTACATTGACAATATCCAGACCTTACGGAACAAAAAATTTAATCATAAAGCATGGATAAAGCGATTAATACACTAACCTCTACATTGACGTTAAGAGCTGCCACATACAGAGGGGCTACCGCGAATCGAAAACGAACTTCATTCGTGTATATCCCTCTCTGTCGCTCGTACCGGCAAGTGCGAATGGGAGGTTGATACACGAACGAAGTTGGTTTTCGTTTCGCGGTAGGCCGAATTCCGTTGTGCTGCGGTTGCGGTGCTACCACGAAAATCAAAATATATCCCTCTCTATCACTTGAATATGCAAGTGCGACAGAGATAGATAAACCATAGACAAACGAACTAAGTCTATACACGAATATTTGTTCCTGAGTTATGGATGTATATGTATATAAGTATCTATATGTATGTATCTATTATATATATCATCGCCTAGTACCCACAACACAAGCCTTACTGAGCTTACCGTGGGCCTAGTTTGATTTGTGTAAGATAGTCCCGTAATATTTATTTATTTATACACACCTAGCAAATTTGATATAGTTCGAACGAGACAGCCATACATACTTTTCATTCTAGCAAGTTGGTGTGACAAATTGCTTTGTTTGCATTAGTCTGTGGTTTGTATGCATAGAGGTAAAATAGATAGAGTGACTCACCCACACACACACACACATGAGTGACAAAGATGTATGCATAGGCAATGCCCCAAGTGGGAACGAGATACAGTGTCATATTTTCTGACCCTCATCGCGTATACGGATTTTTTGTTTGCCACCACACCTGTCAACATTTGTACTGAAACTGACACCACCATGACGTCACCGATGTAATACGACTAAATTATAAATGACATTAGACGTCAAGAATGTTTTAGCTTCTGATACTTCTTAATATGTACATTATATTATAAGTAGTATCAAATTCAACTTAAAAACCAGAAAAAAAAGAATAAATAAAACTAAATAAAACTACTTATGACTAAACTAAGGGGTCTCCCCGCGGCATGGTGCCGAAGATGCTGGCAGCATTTCCCCGCTGTATCGCAATACTAATGCGTTGAGCGAGGAAGCTGCCAGCTCTTCGGTCCCCGGTGGTGTCGGCTAATTTTTTGGCGAGCTCTTTGATTAGGTTGAGTGCGCTGGGACCCCATGGACCAAGGGTCTCGACGCCGAATGGAACAAAGCAGTATTCAGCGCCGAGACCCCTATATTTATTAACTTTGGCCTTTTCCGCAGCCTCTGCAGCCGCACCGGCTCTGGATAATGTTCCGTGGAGATGGGATGGGGCCAATGTGTCGACACAGGTGGCGTCCCACACGAGCACCCGACCCATCTTCCACGGAATTAATGACATTCCATCCGGTCTCTTGCCATCGTCCCTGAAAATGCCGGGCGGCTCTAACAAGGCCAACATTGACGCTGGCAAGAGAGCGGCGTAGAATGTCATTCAGAGCGGCGTGCCTGGAAAACCGGCCAGCGCTTTTCTGGCAAGAAAGCCCATGATGTCCCAGTGAGTCTACAGAACTGCCGCAGGGACATCTGTGTGGAGTGCATATAGGAATCCCGAGTCGCAGACATGTTGAGATACGGAGCGTTTCAGGCTCCAAGAAAGTGCCAGTGTTTGGCGACGGGTAAGCGTGGAGCCATTCACCGGATTCCTTGGTACCTGACGCCAAAAGTCTGGCCCGCTCCGCACCTGTACTGCGGCTCAGGAGAGAATCAACATAAATTTTGCAGCATACATCGTCCCAGCTCCTTTGGCAACGAGGATGGTCTGGGAAATCTTTTCCCGGGCAAGCGGATGACCAAGCGTTTTTTGCCTCCATCAAGCCAGCAGTTTCAAAGTTTGAGGGGGCACCCCCAAGGATTTTGCCTATGAGACTAGCTGAACTGTGGATGGAAGACAAAAAAGCTGGCAGAGAAACACTAGAAATTTTTCTTATCCCTAGCCCACCATGTCTAATGGGGAGGGATGCTTGGGTCCAAGACTGGTCGCTGAGCTGTATATTCAAAATTGATTCTATATTTGATTTTATAAGGTCGTCTAGTGGTGCCAATATACTTTGAAATTTATAAAATGGGCTGCAGCGAAGTACATACGTTAATTTGGGCACGAAAAGGCAGAATTTTAGCAAGGTTAAGGCGTAATGGGGGCTTATTTCTAAAAGACGGTTGGAACAGATTTGGAATTTGGAAATTGAATTTTGTATATAATCTTGAAAAGAGTTCTCGAAAATAGGGGACCCTAGGAGGCAAAGTGTTTTTGTATCTACAATATTTATGTTAGGCGTCAGAGTATTAAATTTCTGCTGGATATCTAAAACATTTAAGCTGGAATTTTGAACATATAGTTCGCATTTGGTGAAATTCAATTCCAAGCCAATATTTTTAAATTTCGACTTTATCGTTGCTAGATCGGAAACAACGGTATCCACATCGCCTCCTAAGGTTCCATCGTCCAGATACCAGACGTTAAATTTAGATTTGAGATTTTTTATAATTGGGTTTATCGCCAAACTAAATATTGCTGGCCCGAGTGGATGACCCTGCTGACATCCGACTTCAGACGATAGTAAATGTTCCCGGTACAAAAGATTAGTCGGGTCTGCGTATGAAAGCAGTAAATAGTTGTAAATTTCGGGAATGTTTTGTTTTACTTCTGACAGCAGAGTGTCCCTATTGACTGAATTAAATGCATTTTTCACATCAATTTTGACCAACACTTCGGCCGATACATCTGAGAGATACGTGCGCAAGGAATGTACGGCTGCCTCACACCCGCCTTTGGTGCCAAAGCCTAGTTGTACGGGTTCGAAAAGGGGTTGTAATTTAGATAAGATATGCCTAACTGCAATTTTGGACGCAAGACGCCGAAGTGTTGTACCAACGGCTATGGGTCTCACCCCTCCGTCTTTTTTAGACAGTGCGATCAGGTTTGCACCGAACAAAATGGGGACTATTTCCTTCTTAATTTAGTATGGTTAATTTACCATCGTCCCTTTTCGGTATACGCTAGGACGTCATCTATATATCCTCTATCTACGTTTGTATGCGCTTTCCATAGCAGCGGCATAATTTATCCGTCTGTGGTGCGTCAGGCGCCAGTCGTGCACAAAGTACTTTATTATATACTGAAATAGAGAACAACTCTTCAAATCTGCACGGCTATCACAAGACGGCTGCGACATACTCTCGAGCTCTCTCGCACTATCCGTCTCTCTCTTATTAGACCATTTAGAAAGATACGGATAGTGCGAGAGAGCTCGAGAGAGTCGAGAGTATGTCGCTGCCGTCTTGTGAACTTGTGATAGCCGTGGGCTAAAAACTGTAACCCTGTAATTGATGACATTTGATGCGACATCTATTATCGTTAGTTTAAACTACTCCACTAGAATGTTTAAATTAAAACATACAAAAAGTGCGTCGGTCGCAGGACTTGAACCGGGGATCATCGAATCCAAATACCACCGTCTGTATCCCTAGGCTAATGATGATGAATGATGTCTTATGTTATGACAGTACGGCGAATTTCAAAATACCCTGACGGCGCGTTTCATCATCATATAAACTAGGCCATTATTGGCCCCACCGTCGTAACAATATAGTTAAAGAAATTTTATAAATTATACTAGTTTTGAAATTATTTATAGATATTAGGTATTAGTACAATTAAGTATTTTCAGATTTTTTGTAGGTGACGCATTGCTTATTATTATTATTATAAAAGAAATGGCAGCCTCGAGGGCCTTTGCCAAAGTCAGTAGGTTTATAAATTAAACAGTATTATTAGCATGATGTACGGTAGAAGGCCTTCACAATGCACTGGGTGATAGCTGGAGCAGTACAAAGTATAATGGCGGCCGTGACCACGAACCGCCGAATGATGCCCTAGAATTGGTTATTCGCACTTCCAGGAAAATTCTTCATTAACTGTAGCCGTCACCTTTGCCATTCACTGCATAATATGCTATCAAAATTATACTTTAAACAGCAGGATGCAGAAAATAAAAAACACTGTCTAGAGCACGATCCGCCATGTTCCATGGATCATTCGAAAGCCCGACGCATTGCTTCCATCTATTATCAGCATTTGACACCTATGAATTATGAGGTGACTAAATTGGAAATCACCAGATATTCATAGTAGGCCGTATACTTAATGTCCTTCTTTATTTAGTAAGCTTATTTTGCTGTCATTACCGTGCACCTAGTACTAGTACTAAGATTAGCCGCCCTGCTGTGCCTGACACTGGCATGACATCAGCTCAGCATTAAATATTAATTTACCGAAATGATATTGCGAATGTTCAATAGGTCAAAGGAACATTTGATTTTTCAATTCATTATCCTTTTGTTAGTCGTCAGTGTTATCTATTTATACCTGAACCATCTGCAAGAAACTTTTAGAACTGCGCAGTGGTCGGGAGAGAGATGTTTGTCAGAGTTAACTTCGGTTAAATACCAATTAAGGGGTAAATTAAACGTCACTTAAATTATAACATTTTTTGTTATCGTTTGCTGTGTAAGTGTATCTTTAGCCGTACTCGTAAATAATTTGGACATTATTCATTCCCTACATTTTCAGTGGTCACAGACTACAAGAATCGAATAGATAAAATGCTAACTGAGTCTCAGAAAGCTCATGATGCGGACAAGGAAAAGTTTAAAGACATTATGGAAAACTGCATTGCTATGAAACAGCAAGCCACTCTTTGTCAGGTACTTGGCTTGTTTTAATATGATTATATTATTTAACACACTAACTGCTGGAGCTCCCTCTAATTAACCCCACACGATCTATAGTTTGGTGAGACAGTCACAGTTGATTCTCCGGAAAATGTGGTGTTCCAATCCCTGTCCTTATTGTTGCAGAAACACGTTGCCATAAATGGCTGAAACAGTTTTCTATTGTAGGTGTGACCCTGATACAAAAGTTAAACACAAGCTTAATTTCTTGTTGTGGAGCATAATGGCTTAATAAGAGGACCCCAACATTTGATGCTCCCATGTCCTGAACTATTAATAATGGAAAAGATAAATGAGCTAAATCTCTGTATTGTCCAGGTCCTATTCAATTCAATGAATCACCAGATATCAGAGTAAAGCTGGTTGTAAATTCCATTTGAAAAGTTAATTTATTAACCAACTTCAATAGAAAAAAGAGGTTCTCAATTTGTCTTTTTAACCAACTTCAAAAAAGGAGGGGTTTTTTTATGTGTGTTTGTTACGCGATAACTCTGTAATTTATGAACCAATTTGAAATTTCTTTTCGTTGTTTGGAAGCATATACTTCCAGATTAGTCCCGTTGTCACCAAAATCCAGTTCTGATGCTGAGATCCTGGAAAAATCGCAGGATCTTTTCAAATTTTATAGGCAAACTTGAAGCGATTTGGCTACTCATTTGAAGTCAGTTAAAACTTTGTTTCGAAAAGGAAATTATTTTTAAAGTATGATCAGTGATAATTCTGTACCATGTTTTCCAACATTGATGATTCTTTTTAGTTTAAGACCAATACTTGCAGGGTGCCCTCATTTAAATTTGCTGAAGATCTGATGGAACTACTCAGATGTGTTAGGCACTATTCCTCAATTATGTTGATAGTTCAAGATTTCAATGAGATGTCATTGAAGTAGCAACAAATGCTCATCAAAATATATATTTTTTAAGAATAACCAAAAGTAAATATGGAGTTCTTTAGGGGTCGATGAAACTCCTCAAATATTATCAGCCCACATATAGCAAAGCAGTTCATGTGGTAATGTGGCGAAGAACTAAACTGAAGTTGTTTGGGTACAAATTGGATACAATATGTGTAACTAAAACAGCAGACGATGTGTCACTGAATGGTCACTGCATTTCCCTACCCCTTTTTATTTCAGACAACTGAGTTTGTCAAATCAAACATGTCATAAGTAAACCAGGGGCCTATTGCATAACAACTTGTATCTTATATTACAAGCGGAGACCTCTTTTCAACTCTTATTATAAGCTGTAAATTGTTATGCGATGGGCCCCAGTTTATTCATATTGTGCTATTCCCACTAGTTTATATACTCATGTTCTCAATTCTTCAAATAAAGCTATAATAATATAACATCTTAATATGCAATTTTATATTCTTTGCAGAGCCAGTTTGAGGACCTGAAATCAGAATGTAAAAGAGTTAGAGAAGATTATGATAAAATTATATCAAAACCTGAAAAATTAAAGGTTGTTAGATAAACTTTGCAGGTTTTTTATTTGAGGTAATTTTATATATTCAAATATGTAATTCCCAAGCAAAAGGTTGAGCTTAGTCACTAGTCAGCAATGGCATGGCATTATGTTGCAATTAAATATCATCCCTAGTTACAACTAGCAAAGTGATACTTTGGCGTGCCGTGCGTGCAAATGTTTTCTTTCTGTCAAAAGTACCTGCAGCAAAATGTTTGTTTTATTGGATTGTTTCGCGGTAGCAGCTCTAGCGGATACCGCGAAACAAAAACGAGCTTCGATATCAGAGGGGTGATCACGTAACATTACGAACGCACGTTAGGACAACTCAACTATCATTTTCCCATACAAAAAGTGTCATTTAGATCTACCTGACGCGCGTACAATGCGTTATAATATGTGATCGACCAGACAAAATATGGTCCTAAAGGAGCGAAATTAAGTTACTTATCCTCTTTTATTTTAAATCTAAGAAATCAGATAATGCCGATAATAATAACTAGGAATTACTTATATGTATTACCAAACCACGGACTAATCATCGCAAAACAAACACGGAAATAGCAAAAGATACAATAGAGTCGTCATATTATGTGTAATTGTGTATGATTATTATTATCTATCTAGCGACCTACCCCGGCTTCGCACGTGTTTATATATTTAATACATGCATGCATACTTACATATAAACCTCCCTCTTTAATCACTCTATCTATTAAAAAAGCGGCTAAGTGCGAGTCGGACTCGCACATGAAGGGTTCCGTTAAATAAATTGCTTTTTACGATTTATGACGTATTAAAAAAAAACTACTTACTAGATCTCGTTCAAACCAATTTTCGTTGGAAGTTTGCATGGTAATGTACATCATATATTTTTTTTAGATTTATCATTCTCTTATTTTAGAAGTTACAGGGGGGGGGGGACACACATTTTACCACTTTGGAAGTGTCTCTCGCGCAAACTATTCAGTTTAGAAAAAAATGATGTTAGAAACCTCAATATCATTTTTAAAGACCTATCCAAAGATACCCCACACGTATGGGTTTGATGAAAAAAAAATTTTTTGAGTTTCAGTTCTGAGTGACCCCTAAAACTTAATGTTTTTTTTAGATTTTTGTGTGAAAATCTTAATGCGGTTCACAGAATACATGTACTTACCAAGTTTCAACAGTATAGCTCTTATAGTTTCGGAAATAAGTGGCTGTGACATACGGACGATACTGTGACTATAATACAAACCATACATGCATGTATTATGCATATGAACCCGTGCGAAGCAGGGGCGGGTCGCTAGTTCTAAATATTTTAAGAGCCCGTTAACGTGCTCTACAACCAAACACGCACGTACGTTATGATGTATTCAAAAGATACTTAACTACTTAAATTTAAATACAGTAGGCAGGTAGTGGCCTCCTTTTTAGGGCTCCGTACTCAAACAGTAAAACGGGACCCTATTACTAAGACTGCGCTGTCCGTCCGTCTGTCTGTCACCAGGCTGTATCTCACTGATACCGTGATAGTTCCAGCTGAAATTTTCACAGAGGAAGTATTTCTGTTGCCGTTATAACAACAAATACTAAAAACACAGAATACAATAGTTTTTTTTATAGATAATGGTACGGAATCCTTCGTGCGCGAGTCCGACTCTCGCACTGGCCGGTTTTTTAAATATCTATCGTTAAATTTAAATTATCCACTATTATTTACCAGTGGCGCTAGTGAGCACGTTAACGGGCTCTTAAGTATGGTGAAATTCGTTGATCAAGATATGTGTAGGTACCTCCAAAAACTTTTAGCCAATATTGGGTTGCGGTTGTAAATATAATTAAGAATATCGTACATAGGTAATACGGCTCTATAACACCCCTTTCTCTGAGCTCTGAATATGTAGGTACCTATACAAGTGCAATGATTAACAACTTAAAAAAGTTGAAAAACCCGCGATATTTTCATTTCAAAGTTCAATATCTCAAAAACGGCTGAATCGATTTTGGTGAAACGTAGCTAAGTTCCATCCCGATCGCGTCAGCTTTCGGATAAAAACCGCATTCAAATCGGTTCATTTGTTTAGGAGCTACAATGCCAGCACAGACAGACACGTCAAACTTATAACACTCCCTTTTTTGCGTCGGGGGTTAAAAATATGTATCAATTTAATCCTCTCATCAATATCCTACCGTACCGAAACCTTAATCCGCTGTCATAAGCGCGATGGGACATATTTAGGTATGAGTAAGTTGTAGGTATGCACCCGTATTTGAGAAATACCCAAACGTAAGTTGTCCCTTAGTGCAATACAGTTGATACTAGGTAGGTACAGTCAGCATCAAAAGTAACTACGCAATCGAAGACGTCTAAAGTTCTTATTCCCTTTTAATAAATACTTTTGACGTCTTCGTTTGCGTAGCTACTTTTGATGCTGACTGTACAACGAAAAAGTTCGATAGGCAAGCGTAAATTAAATATTGTTTTCGCAGTTGTTAATTTGTATCGAGATTGTTGGAGCAATTCACGTTTTATTAGCCAAGTTTCTTGCTCCTCTGTGCGATTCTGGCCGATAATGTCGTATTTCTTCTAGACGTCGGGACCCGGAACTGTGTCAGTCCGTCCTGGCCCCGTAGCATGGATGGCCTTATAACGCGATAAGTGATAAGATAATGCATCCGTCCTTAGCTGACACCGTTCGATAAAACGACATGCTACGGGGCCTGATATGATATAGGTATAAAGAACAAGTCATAACATGGGTACCTAAACATATTATACGTATCTTATCAATCGCCTTGACTGCATTAATCTTAGTGTCAAATGCTTAATTACCTATGCGTAATACCTACTCGCCATCAAGCACCGCAATCTGACTTCTGATATATATATATTATATGGATCCCAGACATCCAATAAATGATGTTGCCAACCAGTTTTGTGGTCCAGTCTCTCCCCCCCCCCCCTTCCCCTCCCACTCCCAAATATTATTAGTTAATTACAAAAGATTTTGGGTTTTAATTATGGAATTTCATTAGAAAATAAGTACTTACGAGTGCCTATATCCATACTTAATAATTAGTCCCTGGGCGACCGAGCTCTGCTCGGGTGAAAATAGAGCAAATACGGAAAATGAATTTTCCCAAACATGAGATTTAGCTAGATCGGTTTTTTGACCCCGTACACCCTTATATTCCAAATTTCATCGAAATCCTTAGAGCCGTTTCCGAGAACGTGATTGCAAATATATATATATATACAAATATTGCTCGTTTAATAGTATAGGATAAATGCGAAAGTGTGTCTGTATGTCTGTCTGTCTGACTTTCTGTCTCTCTGCCTGGTACCTCTTCACGCCTACATACCGTCCTACCGCCTACATATGTCCGGACATAGGACAGTTTTTATCCCGGAAATCGTCCCCTAAAGGAGTGAAATGGGGGGTGGAAATTAGTATGGAACTACTTAAACCGCTGAACCAAATTAGATTAAATTTGGTATAGAGATAGTTTGAGTCTCGAGGAAGGTCATAGGATAGTTTTTATCCCGGGAATCATCCCCTAAGTTATCCCTTTGTTCAGCGGCTTAAGTAGTTCTATACCAATTTCCACCCCCCCCCCCTTTCCCCCTTAGGGCATGATCTCGGGGATAAAAACTAAACTATGTCCTTCCCAAGAACTCAAACTATCTCTATACCAAATGTCATGTAAATCAAGTTCAGCGGTTTACTTAGGCGTGAAGAGGTACCATGCAGAGAGACAGAAAGTCAGACAGGCAGACATACAGACACACTTTCGCATTTATAATATTAAGTATGGATATAGGCACTCGTAAGTACTTATTTTCTAATGAAATTCCATAATTAAAACCAAAAATCCTTTGTAATTAAATAATAATATTTGGGAGTGGGGGGAGACTGGACCACAAAACTGGTTGGCAACATACATTTATTGGATGTCTGGAATCCATAATCTATACATATAAATGCCTATATCCGGACTGACTTTATTCACTCACTCACTCATCAACGCACAGCCGAAACTACTAATCTTAGAGTTAATTTTTGCACAATAGGTTGCTTTTATAACGTGGGCAATTGATAAGAAGGGATTTTTGAAAATTCCACCCATAAGGGGGTAAAATAGGGGTGCAAAGTTTGTACGGGAGAACCTTTTGTTTTTGAACTAGAGACTTGTAGAAATATTAGTTATTAAAATACAAATACTTGAAGTACTTTTTGCGTTTTGGAAAATTTCACCCCTAAGGGGGTAAAATAGGGGTGCAAAGTTTGTATACGGAAAACTTTTTTTTTTAGCTAGAGAAAAGTTAACTTTAAACTTTGTAAAAACATTACTTATTAGAATAAATATAAAGTACTTTCAGCGTTTTGGAAGATTCCACCCCTAAGGGGCTAAAAAAGGGTTACAAAGTTTGTATGAGGGAAACTCTTTTTTGAGATAGAAGCTTTAAAGTTTGTAAAACGATTACCTATTAAAATACAAATTAAGTACTTTCAGCGTTTTGGAAAATTCTGCCCCTATGCGGGTTAAAAAGGGGTGCAAATTTTGTATGGGGGAAACTTAATTTTTTTAGCAAGAGACTTAAATCTTTGTAGAAATATAACTTATTAGAGTACAAACAAAGTACTTTCAACGTAGTAGAAGGTTAAAATAGGGGAAATATTTTTTTTGAGCTAGAAACTTCAAACTTTGTAGAAATATTAGTTATTAAAATACAAATAAAGTTATTGCAGCGTTTTGAAAAATTCCGCCCCTAAGGGGGTAAAATAGGGGGGCAAAGTTTGTATGGGGGAAAGAATATTTTTTGAAATAGAGACGTAAACCTTTGTACAAAGATCAGTCATTAAAATACAAATAAAATAGTTTCAGCGTTTTAGAAAATTCTACCTCTAAGGGGGTAAAATAGGGGTGCAAAGTTTGTATGTGGGAAACTTTTTTTTTGAGCTAGAGAAATAAAACTTTGTAGAAAAATGAGTTATTAAAAAACGAAGAAAGTACTTTCAGCGTGTTGAAAAATTTCACCCCTAAGGGGGTAATATAGGGTGCAAAGTTTGTATGGGAAAACTACTTTTTTTGAAATAGAGACTTATTGAGATTACTTATACATGAAAAAAACTACGTTCAGCGTTTTACAAAAATCATTCCCTAAGGGGGATAAAAAGGGGTGCAAAGTTTTTATGAGGGAAAGTTTATGTTTTTGAGTTAGAGACTTGAAACTTTGTAGAATAATTACTTATTAAAATACAAAAAAGACCATAAAGCGTTTAAGAAATTTTCACCCCTAAGGGGGTAAAATAGGGTTGTTTTGGCGATTAGAATAATGCAACCCCTAAGGGAGTTTAAAAGGGGGTTCAAATTTTAAATGGAGAGCAAGAAATTTTTACAGTGTGAGTAAGAGATTTGTAACTTCGGTCTTATTCTGTACGTTAAAATACTACAAAACTATTTTCAGAGTTTTTCCAAATTCATCCCCTAAGAGTGTTAAAAGGGGGTTAAAAGTTTGTGTATTTCAAAACATTTTTAAAGTATGAGATTTTTAACTTTGGTTTTAGACTGTTTGTTCACAAACTAGAAAATAAACATCAACGTTTTTTTTTCATTTATCCCCTAAAAGAGGGTTCAAAGTTTGTATTGAGAGAAATTATTTTCTAAGAAGATAAAAAGTTCTACGCGGACGAAGTCGCGGGCAACAGCTAGTAATATACATATATCAGAAGTCAGATTGCGGTACGCTATTTTTGCAAACGAAACTCCACTGAGAGCCTGCTCTATTAGGC
Organism: Epinotia brunnichana; assembly: GCA_963854355.1. Lineage (NCBI taxonomy): Eukaryota > Metazoa > Arthropoda > Insecta > Lepidoptera > Tortricidae > Epinotia > Epinotia brunnichana. Next base: position 30,142,984 of record OY977935.1, on the reverse strand, counting down.
ATTACTGACTTTGCTATAAAGGTTCTAGGTACAGTCGCGGAATAAAAAGGTTGACCATGCAGTTTTCAGATAAATTCATTTTCTATCATATCATATAGACTCGGAGGTATCCTTTTTCGGGCGCACCATCTCGAGGCGGCCTGAAATGGGATTTCATACAACTTTTCAGGCCTAGGCCTGCAAAGTAACTTTTTAATTTTCATTCCACTATTTGTGGCACAGCATCACGGCATTCAGCCATGAAAATTAGTTTGATTTGAGGATTTTTATTTATTTATTTCATTGCATGTTTGAGAAAAGCACTATACATGCCTCGGCGTGAAAACGTGTTTTCCCGGCCTCTGATGTAATGTACTATTAACTGTTTGACAACAAAGCTCAAATTTCCTTATGGTCGCACCACACTTGGCGGTGTTTGCCCAAATATTCGTGTTGCATCTTTTTCCTTCCTATTGCAAATGAAAGAGAGGCAACGATGCAACGCGAACACGGACCCCCAAAGTGTGGTGCGACTATTAGACGAATGTTCCTTGACTATTACACTTATATATTATATAGATAGTTGAACTAAAACCTATTATTAGTTTGATCTTGCCATTAAGTTGTGTCAAGTTTGATAAATCTAATGATTAAATCCTCTTCTCATCTCTTATAAAGTCCAGTATAACAACGCTTTCAGGATGCTGTTGGGGCTGCCGAAACATTGCAGCGCGTCAGGAATGTTCGCGGAGGCGCGCACGGATGGATTTCACGCAATACCCGGGTCGTCTGAAAAGTTTCTGTTTCCTCACTGTCAAATAAGAACTTTTTAAATAAAAATTCTTTGGCATTACGATTATACTTTTTTCAGAAGATAAATGTCAAAATTGCCGCCATTTTTGTCGGCTAGTTTTTTTTTATTTATTATTTTGTAAAGAAACCGCTATGTTCTCGAAAAAATGGATAAAATTGAGTGCCGAGCTGTGATTAAATTATATTATATTTGAAAAATAATACGCCAACCCAAAATTTAACGATGTCGTCGGCCGGAAAAGTGATGGCCACTGTGTTCTGTAATAGTCGCGGGGTTATATTCGTTGACAATTTAGAAAAAGGAAAAACGATACCGGGAGTTTATTATGCATTGTTGCTTGATGTAGAGGGAGAGGCTGAAGGTAGAAATTGCAAAAAAACGACCGCATTTGCAAAAAAAGAAAGTGTTGTTTCATCAAGATAACGCACTGTCTCACAAGTATACCGACACTATGGATAAAACATAAATTGTAGGTATGCAATTAGAATTAAGAAGAGTGGGTGCACGAAACAATCTATCACATTTTTTTAATAAGTAGGTACTACGATGGTGTGGCACACAAGTTTACGGCCTGCCTAATGGTACGGTCAGCCTCACAATGCCAAGCCTTTGTACCGTGTTGCATTAAACGTCATGTTAAAATGCCATATGAAGTTGTCAAACGAGTGAAAACGACAAGGTACTTAAGTGTTCAGCAACTTATTGCTTCGCTTTACTTTGACCCTTTATTGATCCGAAGATTCGTCATGTCGACAGCTATAGAGACAATTGCAGGTCCCACACTTTCAAAAGGACTTCCATATATATGTAGATATTGTAGGTATGTATGTATATACTAGTAGTTAAAGCCTGAGGTCTATGGAGGCCAATTCTCGGGCAGATTGAGATGATGTCTAAAAGATTTTTTTTTTATGATCCATTGTAAACAAACACAATCCAGAAAAACGAAACGCATGTTGCAATGGACCTGGAGATCGTCGTTCGAAATGGAAATGGTCTCTATCATGAAATAAGAAATTTCGCTGTCTTCGACATTTTGGTGAGATTTTTCAATAGACATGCATGACGTCAATAGAGATCATAATCACACTGGCGCGGCCAGCGGTGGCGGTCAATAGTAAATTTGACAGCTAATGACAAGTTTGTAAGAGGCTTAAAGCTGTACTTTTAGAAGATATATATGTTTGGAAATTAACGATTTTTTTTCAAACGAATTTTTGCTTTGCTAGTTTTCTGTTTGGATGGAAGAGTTTCTAAAAACCAAAAAATATACTTAACCCTCCTTTTTACGAATGTTTTAGGTGTGACAAAGTTGTTCAATAGTTGGCACCGCGAGTTGGTTATACGTTCGCCGTTCATTAACCTCCCAAAAAACACGCCGCCAATTTGAACAATATTATCGCTATTGGTGGAATTTATTATTCATTGTGTTCATTCATTATTATCTCGCTATCGAACTGAAAAGTAGAGCTTCCTACTTTACTTACTCCCCCCTCACTTAGCTCGGGAAAATAACCATATCATAGTACCTAATAAATTATGGCCTATGTAAGACCTTAAGTTATACAATCTATCTACTATTGAATGAAACCAACTCACGGAGGCACGGAGTCAGCGAACTTTCAGCACGTCCCTATCCAGTAGGTCGATCACGTAACGCATTGTACGAACGTCGGGTAGGTCTAACTGTCACTTTTTATATGGAAAATTGACAGTTAAATTGTACCGACGCGCGTTCGGAACGTTACGTGTTTACCCCTCAGATCCACGATGATAATACCTACCCCTCGTCTCGCCGCCGCAGTCGTCGTGAGCCGCTCGTGACAATCTTCTCTGCGCAGCAGCAAGTTATCGCAAAGAAGTGTTTTTCACGCCAAATTTTAAAAGGTTTTTTTTAAAAGGGAACCGCCTTCAAAACACCTACTCACTGAAATACACAAAATATGTTGTAGGTATACCAAAAACTTCTCCAGAATGTAACAAATACTTTTCTGAAAACCGCATCAAAATCGGTTTAGCCAAACGCGAGATAATCGCGGACAAACATACATACATACATACAAACATACGGCTCAAACTGAGAACCATCTTGTTTTTTTGAATGCGGTTAAAAATAACCAAATTACCTTAAGTCAAAATGCCATAAAGTAGAGTTTTAAACATATTCGTAACTAGCTGTTGCCCGCGACTTCGTCCGCGTATTTCCATATGTCATCGTCTAAAAGCAAATTTAGGGTTTTGGAAAAACGGTGAAAAGTTTGTATGGGGGAAATTATTAGAATTATTAGACGAAATTTGGTATAGACATAGTTTAAGTCCCGGGGAATGACAGGATAGTTTTTATCCCGGAAATCTAAGGGGGTGAAAGTTTGTAATATGGAGTTATCTAAACGATTTCCACGCAAGCGGAGTCGCGGGAAGAAGCTTATAGCATAATAAATAATAATATAGGTAGGTACTTAGGATAGGAGCATCGTACCACCAGAATACATGCTGACGCTCGCTCTATAGCGGAAGAGCGTTCTTTCTTAGCCTTAATTCTCTCGCGCTGTTTTTTACAGCGCCGACAAAGTGATCCCGGTCATCCCCTTTTTTGTTTAGATAGCTAAACAAATTTCGCTCCGCACATTTGCCTGAGTCAACAGACGACGGTTACGACTTCCGATGTGTGATAATTACTTGACTTGATGAATGACCTCCAACATTTTAGGTACTTAACTACAGTCATGTACAGAGGTAGAGTTTATATATTTTGAACGTCAACAATGAAAACATATATTTAGGTAGGTACTAAGTACCTAATTGGGCGTTTTCACTCAAATGTGCGACTTTTACTTTTTTTTTCAGAATCATGGGCACTCTTAATCCCGATATATAAAAATGTGTCCCCAGTTTTTTAATCCACTATGTGATATTTTTTTCATAAATTCTGTATGGATCACCGTTACATAGTGGAGTCCTAAAAAAAGGTATGGAAAATTGGGGACACTTTAGTTCTTTATCGGGATCAAGAGTGCTCATGACTCTGAACCGGAAAAACCAAAAAAAAACTAAATGCTCAGAAAAAAAGTAAAACTCGCACATTTTAGTAAAAACGCCCAAATACAAAATTAAGTTTATTTATTTCAGGCTGCAATAATGCCCCCTCTGGTACAGTAGTACTACCAGGTAGTTCTACTGGTAGTACAGATGATACACCTTAGGGACACTAGTACTACTTCTAAAAATACAAGAATATCCCTCGGGTTTTGTCATAGACCACTGTATTAAAAGTTCAACTGGTAGTACATATGATACACATTCCAGATGTAAACAAAATATACATACATGTTTTCTAGCTCACTGAAAACCTTGAACGGAAAAAACTTTGACTTTTACTATGCAGCCAACCAAAAAAAATTTATGCTTTTTCATACAAAATGTCTACTATTTATGAAGTGTTCGTGTTCTCTTCGTATTCTGCACCAAAGTTTTTTATTCTCTGTTTGGCCTGTAGGTTGACTGGT